>JAPDPK010000146.1:0-1200000 GCA_031772115.1 Heritiera littoralis | reverse complement strand
ACAGCATCAGATGAACAATCGCGACAGGACTTGTGAAAGAAAAAAGAGACGACCAATTACCTGTATACTATGTCAGTAAAGCATTACAAGCAAGTGAGCCGAATTATTCCCAAGCTAAAAAAAATGGCATTTTCACTAATGGTAGCCACCGGACAATTGTGGCGATATTTCTAAGTGTAGATGAGTTCTTTGCTGTAGAGAGGAAACGTTACAAACAAGTAGAATAAGGTGTACCGAGAGGCGGCGGAGAGGAAGATGGAGCAGATCTTGAAGAATGAGTGCATCGGCAGGTAGCGGTAGAAGGCTGAGAACAAGACTGCAGGTGGCGGTAGAATGCTGAGAACAAGGCTGCAGGTGGCGGTGAGCAAGGCTGAGAACAAGGCTGCAAGTGGCAGTAGAAAGCTAAGCAAGGCTGAAGAGAAAACAGTGTAGAGAGGATTTGAGAGGGTTTATGGATTAGCTAATTTGCCCAAAAGTCCCTTCAATGATAACAAGAACCCCTATATATATAGGAGTAGAGAATGAGAGTTAATATCTTTGGTATTAATAACGTAATAATGAGAATTGACAGTTACAAAGCATTAATGCTTTGTCTAGTGGGAGTTACGTTTTTTGGAGAAGGTGTACTGAAAGAAATAGGGAAGAGCACTCATGCTTTAGAGAAAGGTTAAGAGAAGAACTCTTAACTATCTCCATATCTGATCCACCAAGCCAAACTCTCCAGGACATCCCAATAGTGAAGTTAACTCAAGAACCCTGCCTTATTCCGGAGTTATCTTCACTTCTTCTTAAAAGTGCTGTTCCATAAATGAGTTGTTCTGTGAATATGTTGTTCTGTAAAGAGTTGTTCCGAGCAAGCTGTTCTGAGAAGAGCTATTCTGCGAATGAGTTTCTTTCGGAGTAAGAACTCTTCTGATAAGAGGTTGTTCTTGTACAGAAGCTTTTCTGAAGAATTATTCTTATGAAGTATTATTCTAAGAAGAGGTTGTCTTTCACTTATAATATGAAGCAAATATTAGTTTTTCCAAAATCAAGTATCTACATTTTGCCCCCTGTATGGGAATTCTTAGTATAAGAAATTCTCATGCATTAGTACTACAAAGGTTTTTGGAAAAATAATATTTTTATTAACACTTATTGTCTTGTATTGAAATTGTTTAAGTTAGACTTATTATTTCCACCCGTATGAATTTTTAATGATGAATGAAATTTCCTTAGCCGAATAATGAATGAAATTTTCTTAGCCAAATAATTGTTTGGCGTAATTTTTTTTAGCATAATAATTTTTTTCTTTTGCTGTACAATTGCCTAATGGAATAGTTGCTTATGTTGTGTTGCCCCCTGCATAGAAAATTCTAAAGAAAAGAAATATTCTATGCATAGATTGAGAACAAATGAAAACAATTTAGAATGAGTGTTTCTTTAGAATTTTGGAAATAAGTAAGAAAAGCATTTTTCTAAATTTTTTTTTGTACAAGTGAGAATAATGTTTCTATAAAATTTTGAGAATGAGTAAAAAGAGTGTTTCTTGAAAATTTTGGGAATAAGTAAGAAGTGTTTCCCTAAAATTTTGGGAACAAGTGAGTAAAGTTTTTTTTTTCTTAAAATTTTTAGAATAAGAAAGAAGTGTTTTCCTGAAATTTTGAGAACAGGTAGAAACTTTTCTCTAAAATTTTGGAATAGCTAGAGGCTTTTCACGAAAATTTTGGGAACAAATAGGAACGTTTCCCTAAAATTTTGAGAATAGATAGAGAGCTTTTCCTAAAGATTTTGGAAATAGGTAAAAGCTTTTCTCTAAAATTTTGAGAACAACTAGAAGCTTTTCCCTAAAATTTTGAGAACAGGTAAAAAGCTTTTTCTTAAAATTTTTGAAATAGCTAGAAGCTTTTCCCTAAAATTTTGGGAACAAGTAAAAAGTGTTTCCCTAAAATTTTGGGAACAACCAAAAGCTTTTCCTTAAAATATTGAGAATAGGTGAATAAAATGTTTCTCTAAAATTTTGGAACAGCTAAAAGCTTTTTCTTAAAATTTTGGGAATAGGTAAGAAGCTTTTCCTCAAAATTTTTTTGGAACAGTTCGAAGCTTTTTCGTAAAATTTTGGGAACAGATGAGAAACTTTTCCTCAATATTTTGGAATAGCTAGAAGCTTTTTCCTAAAAACAGGTAAAAGCTTTTCTCTAAAATTTTGGGAATAGCTAGAAGCTTTTTCTTAAAATTTTGGAACATGTAAGAAGCTTTTCCTTAAAATTTTGAGAATAGGTAAAAGTTTTTCTCTAAAACTTTGGGAACAGCTAGAAGCTTTTTCCTAAAATTTTGAGAACAGGTTGTAGAGTGTTTCCCTAAAATTTTAGGAATATGTAAGAAGCGTTTCTTTAAAATTTTGGAAACATGCAGGAGCTTTTCTTTAAAATTTTGAGAACAGGTAAAAGTTTTTCTCTAAAAATTTAAGATAGCTAGAGGTTTTTACCTAAAATTTTGAGGACAGGTATAAGCATTTTTCTAAAATTTTTGGAACAGCTGAGAAGCTTTTCCTCAAAATTTGGAATAGCTAAAAGTTTTTCCCTAAGATTTTGGAAACAGGTAAAAAGCTTTTCCTTAAAATTTTGGGAACAGTTAGAAGCTTTTTCCCTATAATTTTTTGGAAACAAGTGAGGAGTATTTTCCTAATATTTTGAGAAAAAGTATTAGTGTTTTTCTAAAATTTTGGAAACAAGTGATGAACGTTTCTCTAAAATTTTGAGAAAAGCTTTCCCTTTTTTTTTTGGCCAGTGGAAACTATCTCGCGAGCTATTATTCATTTGTAAGTCTTAATTTATCATTATTATTATTTTTTTCAATGTAAAGCTTGCAGTCTGAGCTTCACTTCAGAAGCTCATGGCCTGAGCTTCAATTTGTAATAGTAGCTTATTTGCTTTGCTTTGCTTTTCTTTTTTTTTTTAACTTCTACTTTGAAACATTAGTATATGTATGTGTGTATATATATATATATAAATATATATATATATATGTATATATGTATATATATATTTTACTATAAAATTAGTAGCTTATAGTTTATTGCCCACGCATTTTCAATATAGAAGTTGACTTTTGAAAAAGAATTAATGCTATAGACTACAATTTCAAATCTTTGACAAGAAAAGAATATAGTATTTCAACCTATTGAATTGTAAGTAACATTTTTTTTGTTATTTTAAATATAATTTTTTTAAACTCTTTTTTTTTAAGAGATTATGTTTTTAAAAGGAAAATAAATGTTTATGATTAAAAGAAGATCTGATTCTGAATATTGGTTATTAAATTTTTTTTTTATACTTTTAATCTTATAAATTAAGAAATTCTCTTGAAAATTTTTTTTAATATATCAAAAGTCAAAACTAAGTGAAATATATATATTTTTTATTCTTTTAGCTCTTTGATTTTTTTTATCATGATTGTGATTAAAGAGATTAAAAATAAAATTAAAAATTGTTTAGATTTTTGAGTTTTGTTATTGACTCATTCTCTTCATGTTTATGAGCATATAGAAAACAAAACATTAGTTTAATATATACATATATTTCTGCACCATTACTTCAATATTTAAAATATAGTTAATGATGTCTTGTACACAAGATGTCTTTTGTGCGTAAGACTTTTCCTACGCATAGATTCATCTGTGTGTAGTCCTGTTTCTCTTTTGAAAAAAAAAATATAATAGTAAAATTTTTAAATATATATTTATTATACCTAGTTGTGCAACAGCCAAGATTGCTATGCAGCAGTAAGACTTGCAGTGTAGTAGTAAGACTTGTTACACGATAGCAAATTTCACCGCAACAACTAAGATTGTTGTGCAGCGGTAAGACTTGCTGCGTAATAGACCTGCATTGCAGGCTTCTTGACATATGTAATAAAAACAAAGTTTTTTTTTTAATGAAAAGAAATATTGTTATATGTTAATGAATAGATACTTATCTGACTCGTACTGTTGATTTCTTGTAAGAAATCTTCTCGTATTGCTTGAACTCCTTTTCTGTAAGAGAGAGGCAGAAGTGACATAGGAAGTCATAATATTCAACTTTTCTGCAAAGAAACTTCACTTTAAGGAAATAGTGCACGATCAGAAAGGTTAGCTTTTCCATTTGAAGAACTTTGTATATCAGAGTGAAGGAAATGGTGTAATACCACATCACTTGATTTATCTTTAGAGAATAGTTTGTATGCATATATGCGACCAAGGAGAACCTTTCTCAACTTTACATCAAGGAGAGACTATCTCTCAACTCGATATATAGGAGATTGATTCAATCCTTCTAGAAAAGCATATAGCTGCGGTCATTGTATAATAATTCTTTGCCAAGTATGAGCGATAAAGCTGTGGCTAGATTGTAAGTAATGAAATATAGCCAAAATATGAGCGATTAAGCTTCGACTATTAGTGAAATAAACTTCTCATATATTAAGCTTCATATCGGAGTGAAGTAAAAGCTATGAACTTGATTTGTTATTGAATAACATAAACTTGACAAAAGTGTTGAAGTATGAGTCTCATACATGGAATTTTTTGATGTATTGAAAGTTGATGGGTGCTGTGATGCATTGTTCTTGGATTCATCAACTTGCAATAGCCACTATCATTCACTTCATGTACAATATATGGACTTCCCATTTGGACTGAACTTTGAGGCAGGAGTTCCTCTTCTGATGTGTTCTGCAGCACGAAGTACCAAATCACCTTCTTCAAAATTTCTTCTTTTCACTAATTTGTCATAAGCTCTACTCAATCTCCTTTGGTAAACTGATAAATTCTTCTTCGCCTTATCTCTCCTTTCTTCTAAAGCTTCTAGTTCTAACATCCGCAAAGCATCATTATCTAGTTCAGCATCCAGAGCTAACCTTGCAGAAGGAACTAGTATTTCAGTTGGAAGAACAGCTTCTATTCCATACACCAGTGAAAATGGAGTTGCTTTCGTTGGCCCGCGCTTTGAAGTTCTATATGCCCAAAATGCCACTGGAAGAGCTTCACACGATAATTTTGGATATTCATGAACCATTCTACTAAGTATCCTTAATAGAGTCTTATTGGTGGCTTCAGCTTGACCATTTCCCTTGATAATAAGGAGAAGACTTCACATGATCAACATCATAAAGTGCAAGCAATTCTCTCACATTGGAATAGATAAATGGGGTTCCATTATCTGAGAGAATTCTTTTAGGTATCCCAAAACGGCAAATGATATTTTCTTTAATGAAGTTTGCCACCGCTGGTCCTGTTGCATTCTTCAAAGGAATAGCTTCTACCCATTTTGTGAAACACTTTGTTGCTACTAATATCCATGTGTAGCCTTTGGAAGGTGGACTTATGGGACCAATTAAATCAAATGCCCAAGTATGAAATGGCCATGGAGTTGTTATGCTATGAAGTTCCATAGCTGGGGCATGTATAGCATTACCATGAACTTGGCAAGGGTAGCACTTCTTTGCGTGATTCATAGCATCTGCTTCCATAGTAGGCCAGTAGTACCCGATATCTAAGAGCTTTTGATAGAGTTTCCTGCCTCCTTCATGTTCTCCATTACTCCCACCATGTACTTCTTCCAACAGAGGATGCATGTCAGCTGGAGAAACACATTTCAATGGTTTTCCTGAAAATGTAGATACTTGATTTTGGAAAAACTAATATTTGCTTCATATTATAAGTGAAAGACAACCTCTTCTTAGAATAATACTTCATAAGAATAACTTCTTCAGAAAAGCTTCTGTACAAGAACAACCTCTTATCAGAAGAGCTTATTACTCCGAAAAGAACTAATTCGCAAAATAGCTCTTCTCAGAACAGCTTTGCTCGGAACAACTCTTTACAGAACAACATATTCACAGAACAACTCATTTAGGGAACAGCACTTTTAAGAAGAAGTGAAGATAACTTCGGAATAAGGTAGGGTTCTTGAGTTAACTTCACTATTGGGATGTCCTGGAGAGTTTGGCTTGGTGGATCAGATATGGAGATAGTTAAGAGTTCTTCTCTTAACCTTTCTCTGAAGCATGAGTGCTCTTCCCTATTTCTTTTAGTACACCTTCTCTAAAAAACGTAACTCTCATTAGACAAAGCATTAATGCTTTGTAACTGTCAATTCTCATTATTACGTTATTAATACCAAAGATATTAACTCCCATTCTCTACTCCTATATATATAGGGGTTCTTGTTATCATTGAAGGGACTTTTGGCAAATAAGCTAATCCAGAAACTCTCTCTCAAATTCTCTCTCTACATTGTTTCCTTTATACAGCCTTGTTCTCAGCCTTGCTCAGACTTCTACCACCACCTACCGCTGCACTCATTCTTCAAGGTATGCTCCAGTCTTCCTCTCCGCCGCCTCCCGTCACATCCCACTCTACTGGTTTGTAACGTTTCCTCTCCACAACAAAAGAACTCATCTACATTTTGGCGACTCCACGGGGGAGGAGCGATTGCATTGAGTAGAACATCTTCAACTTTCATTTTGCCGAAAAACATGGAGAGCTCTACTGGAAATTAGGATGTTCAGGCCCCTACCTATATTCAAGAGTTGATGAAAATGATCCAAGCTTCTCAAGAAAGAATGCAAAAGTTGGAAGACACTATATCTCAACTCACATCTTCCAATGCCACAACTTCTCAAGTTCAATCTGTCACCCCTGCTACTGCCAGGAATGAGAATACTTCTACTGGCAACAGGGGAAACTCAACTGATGCACCTGCTCTTGGAGGTGTTGAAAACATTGGTGCAAATAACGCCACTACTGCTGGAACTTCTATTGTGACTCTTCCTTCATCCACAGCTCAAGGCTTTGTGACAAAAGAAGAGCTTCAAAGGTTGTTGGAAGAGAAGAACAAGAGTTTGAGTTTTTCCGAATTTGATTTCAAGTTGCCTTACCCTGCTAGTGTGGCTGCGAAGCCACATTCCAAGGACTACGCTAGTCCTAAGTTTAAGCAATGCAATGGCAAGACTAGAGATACTCATCAGCATGTCATGAAATTTATAAAAACTCTTGGTGTAGCTAAACTGGATGAGGATTTGAAGTTAAAGGAATTTTCCAACTCTCCTACTAAAAAGTGTACAGCTAGCATGTTAATCTTATTCCTGGCTTTGTACAATCTTAAAGCTAGATGTATAAGATGTTTGGAGAAAAGTTCTCTTTTACTTAAAAGAAGGTAACTCTCATTGACTTGGGAAGAGAGCATCAAAATTCACGTGAAGATCTCATGGAGTATATCCAACGTCTTAGAGAAAGAATGTTAGACATTCAAGACTCACTTGATGAGAAAGAATTGGTGAAAGTATGTATCCAAAAAATGCTTGATGAGTGTAGAGTTTACTTAGAAAATCTACCTCTTCCAACCTTTGCTACTTTACTTGAAGCTGCAAGAAGAACTAATAATATAGTTCTTAAGCAAGGAGAAGATAATCATTTTACTCAAAGGAATGCTCCTATAGTGAATGCAATTCAAAGAAAAAAAAAAGAGGATCTTCTCATCCTAACATGCATCTTGGAAGAGATAATCTAAGAAGAAGACAAGATGATGATGTTGACTTTCCACCATTCTTAGTTCCGTTGGACAGAGTGAAAGCACTTTTCCAAGAATGGATTAGAGAAATGTAAATCCACCTTATGTTTCAGAACTACCAACAACAGAAGAAAAGTCCAATCCAAAGTATTGTGTTGAATCTACTTTCGCTGATTTTAAGTTGAGATATATTATCTCCTTAATATATATTGGAGTTTGATCACTTTCTTTTTGGGTTGAGAACTCTTCTCCCCAATATGAAATTGAGATTTACTCACTGGCCGCAGCTCTATCGCTTATTATTTGGCCACAACTCTATCGCTTATACTTATAGCCGCAGCTTTATCGCTCATATCTTGGCTATGCTTTACTACCTATAATCGAGCCGCAGCTTTATCGCTCATATTTTGGCTAAGAGACTTGCAAATCATATATTGACCGTAGCTTTAACGCTTATCTAAAAGGATTGAATCAATCTCCTTAATATTGAGTTGAAAGATAATCTCTCCTTGATGTAAAGTTGAGAAAGGTTCTCTTTGGTCGCATATATACATACAAACTATTCTCTAAAGAGAATTCGATCGTTGTGATCTTGCATCACTTCCATTAATTTCATATGCAAAATTCTTCCATTAGATGAGCTAAACTTTGTGATCTTACACCACTTCACTTAAGAAAAGTTGAACACTATGACTCCTCACGTCACTTTTGCTAATTTACTACAAAAGAATCTTTTCTTTTATTGCAGGAGTACAAGCAACACAAGAAGAATGGTCATAATTGACTTTTGCCATAATGTGTGAAGAATACCTACAAGAAATCGAAAGCATTATCCAGATAAGTATCTATTCATAAGCATACGTAGTAGTCTTCTTCTCCTTCTTCTTCTTTTTCGTAAAAAAAAATACTTCTTAATAGGAGCTTGCAGGAATAATCCTGGTAGCTTGTAGGATTAATCTCGTAAGCAACATACAGCAAGAGGCTGCAGCACATGTAGCTTGTTGCCAGGCAAAACTAGTAGAACAAGTTGAATGGCAAAACCTCCTTGAATAAATGCAAAAAAAAGAAAAAAGCATTACTCTAAGCAAAGAAATTCTTAGAGTTCAAATTTCAAAATAGATGCAATGGCATACATTCATTTCAGCCTGTAAAGCCATGTCAATGACAATTAAAAAAAAAAAGAAAAGAAAAGCAAGATTTACTGTTGATAAATAAAGCAATGAAAGTACCAATATTATTGCAAGAGATCAGAAAAATCCCAAAAACAAAGAAATATTAAAATAGAAATAAAACAAAAGAAAAGAAATATCTAATTAACTACATAACTACAAAAAGAAGAATTACTACTACTGAACTCTGAAAAAGAATTTAACTTCTGCTGCAACTCAACTTGATGATTCTTCAGTGAGGTAATCTTCACTTCTATTTCTTTTAACGCTTCTTCTACTTTATTCTTTTCCACGCCAATAGAAAGGAAGGCTTTGGCTTTGGAAATGCAAATGTCAATACAATCAAGCCTAAAACCAGCCTTTACTGCATCATCCATAAGTCGCAACATCAACTGTAATTTCTCTGAAGAAATAGAAGACACTGGAACATCAGCAATCAACAAGGCTTTCCCTAACCCATCAAGTATGTAGGAAATAAAATCTTCACTTTGGAAGATACAAGAATCCCAAAATTCACCCCCTTTCTGATAGATGATCTCCAAATGCTTAACATACTGAGACTGAACAGAGAAACCATGAAAATCAACCTTAGCTGTTCCATTTCTAGAATATGTTCCAAAAGTATCAAGAGTAATAATAGCTTCCCTGTTTTTTGATACTGGAGGGGAAGAAACAACGTCAAGAGCAGCTGTAGCAATAACAGTGTCAGTCTGAACAGGTTAAGCACTTGGAACAGGTTGAGTACTTGGAACAGGATCAACATTTGGAATAAGAATAGCTATGTCAGCCTAAACAGGTTCAACACTTGGAACAGGATCACTATTAGGAACATGTTGAGCATTTGGAACATCTTCCAAGATAGCAACTTCATCACTCTGAATATCTTCCTCAATTCCATTAAATAAATCATCAACACTTATGTCAAATAAAGAAGTAGAATTCTCTAGTTGAACATCATTAGCTCTAGAAAAGGCATCATCATCAGACTCTTCAGAATTCATAGAATGCTCGTCACCAGATTCATCGTCATCATCACAAGATGTCTCATCATCATTAACAAATTGCTCCTTTCGAATTGATTTACCCTAAAAAAAAAGTGAGGGAAGATGAGAAAATGACATCAAAAGAAATAGTAAAGAAGAACAAGAAAGAAAAAGAGAAACAGGACTACACACAGATGAATCTATGCGTCGGAAAAGTCTTACGCACAAAACACATCTTGTGTACAAGACATCATTAACTATATTTTAAATATTGAAGTAATGGTGCAGAAATATATGTATATATTAAACTAATGTTTTGTTTTCTACATGCTCATAAATGTGAAGAGAATGAGTCAATAACAAAACTCAAAAATCTAAACAATTTTTAATTTTATTTTTAATCTCTTTATCACAATCATGATAAAAAAAAAATCAAAGAGCTAAAAGAATAAAAATATATATATTTTCACTTAGTTTTGACTTTTGATATATTAAAAAAAAACTTTTCAAGAGAATTTCTTATATTTATAAGATTAAAAGTAAAAAAAAAATTTAATAACCAATATTCAGAATCAGATCTTCTTTTAATCATAAACATTTATTTTCCTTTTAAAAACATAATCTCTTAAAAAAAAGAGTTTAAAAAAATTATATTTAAAATAACAAAAAAAATGTTACTTACAATTCAATAGGTTGAAATACTATATTCTTTTCTTGTCAAAGATTTGAAATTGTAGTCTATAGCATTAATTCTTTTTCAAAAGTCAACTTCTAAATTGAAAATGCGTGGGCAATAAACTATGAGCTACTAATTTTATAGTAATATATATATATATATATATACACACACACACACACTAATGTTTCAAAGTAGTAGTTAAAAAAAAAAAAGCAAAGCAAAGCAAATAAGCTACTATTACAAATTGAAGCTCAGGCCATGAACTTCTGAAGTGAAGCTCAGATTGCAAGCTTTACATTGAAAAAAATAATAATAATGATAAATTAAGACTTACAAATGAATAATAGCTCGCGGGACAGTTTCCACTAGCCAAAAAAAAAAGGAAAGCTTTTCTCAAAATTTTAGAGAAACGTTCATCACTTGTTTCCAAAATTTTAGAAAAACACTAGTACTTTTTCTCAAAATATTAGGAAAATACTCCTCACTTGTTTCCAAAAATTTTAGGGAAAAAGCTTCTAACTGTTCCCAAAATTTTAAGGAAAAGCATTTTACCTGTTTCCAAAACTTTAGGGAAACGCTTTACCTGTTCCCAAAATCTTAGGGAAAAACTTCTAGCTATTCCAAAATTTTTGAGGAAAAGCTTCTCAGCTGTTCCAAAAATTTTAGAAAAATACTTATACCCGTTCTCAAAATTTTAGGAAAACGTTCCTATCCATTCCCAAAATTTTAGGTAAAAACCTCTAGCTATCTTAAAATTTTAGAGAAAAACTTTTACCTGTTCTCAAAATTTTAAAGAAAAGCTCCTACATGTTTCCAAAATTTTAAAGAAATGCTTCTTACCTATTCCTAAAATTTTAGGGAAACACTCTACAACCTGTTCCAAAATTTTGGGAATTCCCAAAATTTTAGGAAAAAGCTTCTAGCTGTTCCCAAAATTTTAGAGAAAAACTTTTACCTATTCTCAAAATTTTAAGGAAAAGCTTCTTACATGTTCCAAAATTTTAGGGAAAAGCTTCTAGCTATTCACAAAATTTTAGAGAAAAGCTTTTACCTGTTCCCAAAATTTTAGGAAAAAGCTTCTAGCTATTCCAAAATATTGAGGAAAAGTTTCTCATCTGTTCCCAAAATTTTACGAAAAAGCTTCGAACTGTTCTAAAATATTTTGAGGAAAAGCTTCTTACCTATTCCCAAAATTTTAAGGAAAAGCTTTTAGCTGTTCCAAAATTTTAGAGAAACATTTTATTCACCTATTCTCAATATTTAAGGAAAAGCTTTTGGTTGTTCCCAAAATTTTAGGGAAACACTTTTTACCTGTTCCCAAAATTTTAGGGAAAAGCTTCTAGTTATTCCAAAAATTTTAAGAAAAAGCTTTTTACCTATTCTCAAAATTTTAGGGAAAAGCTTCTAGTTGTTCTCAAAATTTTAGAGAAAAGCTTTTACCTATTTCCAAAATCTTTAGGAAAAGCTCCCTATCTATTCCCAAAATTTTAGGGAAACGTTCCTATTTGTTCCCAAAATTTTCGTGAAAAGCCTCTAGCTATTCCAAAATTTTAGAGAAAAGCTTCTACCTGTTCCCAAAATTTCAGGAAAACACTTCTTTCTTATTCTAAATTTTAAGAAAAAAAAACTTTACTCACTTGTTCCCAAAATTTTAGGGAAACACTTCTTACTTATTCCCAAAATTTTCAAGAAACACTCTTTTTACTCATTCTCAAAATTTTATAGAAACATTATTCTCACTTATACAAAAAAAAATTTCAGAAAAATGCTTTTCTTACTTATTTCCAAAATTCTAAAGAAACATTCATTCTAAATTGTTTTCATTTGTTCTCAATCTATGCATAGAATATTTCTTTTCTTTAGAAATTTCTATGAAGGGGGCAACACAACATAAGCAACTATTCCATTAGGCAATTGTACAGTAAAAGAAAAAAATTATTATGCTAAAAAAAAAATTACGCCAAACAATTATTTGGCTAAGAAAATTTCTTTCATTATTTTGCTAAGGAAATTTCATTCATCATTAAAAATTCATACAGGTGGAAATAATAAGTCTAACTTAAACAATTTCAATACAAGACAATAAGTTTTAATAAAAATATTATTTTTCCAAAAACCTTTGTAGTACTAATGCATGAGAATTTCTTATACTAAGAATTCCCATGCAGGGGGCAAAATGTAGATACTTGATTTTGGAAAAACTAATATTTGCTTCATATTATAAATGAAAGACAACCTCTTCTTAGAATAATACTTCATAAGAATAACTTCTTCAGAAAAGCTTCTGTACAAGAACAACCTCTTATCAGAAGAGCTCATTACTCAAAAGAACTCATTCGCAGAATAGCTCTTCTCAGAACAGCTTTGCTCGGAACAACTCTTTACAGAACAACATATTCACAGAACAACTCATTATGGACAGCACTTTTAAGAAGAAGTGAAGATAACTCCGGAATAAGGCAGGGTTCTTGAGTTAACTTCACTATTGGGATGTCCTGGAGAGTTTGGCTTGGTGGATCAGATATGGAGATAGTTAAGAGTTCTTCTCTTAACCTTTCTTTGAAGCATGAGTGCTCTTCCCTATTTCTTTCAGTACACCTTCTCCCAAAAACGTAACTCCCACTAGACAAAGCATTAATGCTTTGTAACTGTCAATTCTCATTATTACGTTATTAATACCAAAGATATTAACTCCCATTCTCTACTCCTATATATATAGGGGTTCTTGTTATTATTGAAGGGACTTTTGGCAAATGAGCTAATCCAGAAACTCTCTCTCAAATTCTCTCTCTACACTGTTTCTTTTATACAACCTTGTTCTCAGCCTTGCTCAGCCTTCTACCACCACCTGCCGCTGCACTCATTCTTCAGGGTCTGCTCCAGTCTTCCTCTCCGCCGCCTCCCGGCACATCCCACTTTACTGGTTTGTAACGTTTCCTCTCCACAACAAAAGAACTCATCTACATTTTGGCAACACATTTCAATGGTTTTCCTGAAAATGAAACTCGGAATAGATCATCTCCATTCATAAAAAACCTTTGAACTCTTCTTTTCAACTGTCTTGCATCATGATAATTGGTTGGAAGAACCCCATTCTTCAGATAATCAATATAAGGCCTACGCCAATCGCCAGCACTTCCAATAAAACTACATTCTTTGACATCTGGAGGTTCAGAACACTTACTGCATGATTTCTGAATTTGCAAAGCATCCTTAGACATGGTTGGCCAAAAGTATCTAGCTCTTTGAAGTAGGATGTAAGGGAGGTCCTTCTTCACCACACCATTGTTCATGTGCTGCGCTCAATCTTTCTTGAGCTTCATGCTTAGAAACGCATCTTGCTAATATTCCATTAGCACTTCTATGGTATAGAACACCTTGGATTAAGAGGAAGTGTTTCAAATTCGGAATACTAGCAGAAAAAGGCTTGACTAATTGCTCAATGATAGGTGAACGCCAATCTTCATCTTCTTCATACTCAAGAGATTGAAAAAATTCACTAGTTGTACATGGTAAAGTTCTTCTAAAAACAGACATAGTGATACTTTCATTCTCTTCTGGAATCTGAATTTTGGAAGCTAAGGTAGCAAGTGCATCTGCATACCGATTTGTAGATCTTGGGCTATGCTCACATCTTACATTCTGAAACTTCTTCCACAAAGATTGAACAAGTGTTTTGTAAGAAGCTAACATCTGTTCTTTCAAAGCAAATTCACCATTAGCTTGCTTAATTATAAGATTAAAATCTCCATGAATACAAAGATTTTTAATTCCAATGGAGTCAGCTATGAACAAACCCGGAATAAGTGCTTCATACTCAGCCTGATTATTGGTGCATGGAAAATCCAATTTGAAGGCAAAGGAGATAGGTTCTCTACTCGATTCTAGGGAGTTTAACTCTAAACCAAGAATCAAGGAGTATCCATCTCTTCTTGACTCTTCATCCAAGGAGATGTTGTTTCTACTCAAATGAGAAGAGGTTAACTTTAAACTCTCTATCGAGGAATCAACTTCTCTACTTGGTGGAATCAAAACTATGCCAACACCTCACCCAGAAGTTATGGAAGAACCATCAAAATATGAATTCCATTCCTCTTCTTCTATATTCACAGAACAAACTTCTTTATGAAATTCATTCGGAATAGAATAATGTATTTCTTTTTCATGTTGGGATGGAAAATGTGCTAACAAATCTGAAAGTGCTTGAGACTTGATGGCCTTTGGCTGAACAACTGATATATCAAACTCTCCAAGCAAAAGAAGCCACTTTGCTATTCTCCCAGATAAAGCTGGTCTAGAGAGCAAATATTTGATAGGATCTGACTTAGTCACCACCACAAGTTTATGAGCCAAAAAGTAGTGACGCAACTTCTGAGTAGCAAAGACCAATGCGAGACAATGTTTCTCCATCGGTGAATAATTTAACTCACTCCCATGTAAACATCTACTCAAATAATACACAGGTCCTTCTTGCTCTTCCACTTCTTGTACTAGTGAAGCACCAATAGAATGTGGAGTAGAAGTGAGATATAATATCATTGGCTGGTCTTTCAGTGGCATAGTCATGGTTGCTGGAGAAGTCAAGATTCTTTTTATCTTGTCAAATGATTCCTGCTGCCATTCGCCCCATTCAAATGACACTCCTTTCTTCAACAAAGCTTGAAAAGGAACTATTATTTCTCCCAAGGCTGGAATGAATCTTCTGATATATGAAACTTTTCCCAACAAGCTCTTAAGTTGTTTCTGATTCACCGGAGGTGGCATAGACTGAATAGCACTTATCTTTGCAGGATCAACGTCAATGCCTTTTCTGTGAACCACAAAACCCAGGAACTTTCTAGCTGAAACACCAAATGCACATTTCAGAGGATTCATTCGCAACCTATACTTTCTGCACCGTTCAAACACTCTTCTCAAATCTTGAAAATGATCTGAGGCTTTTTTGGATTTCACAACTATATCATCTACATAATCTTCGATACAATTATGCATCAAGTCATGGAAAATAGCTGTCTTTTCTGCATCACCTAGAGCCATCTTAATCTGATTATAGCCACTAAATCCATCCATAAAAGAAAACATTTCATGACCAGCTGCAGCATCAACCAAAGTATCAATATTTGGAAGAGGAAAATCATCTTTGGGACATGCTTTATTCAAATCTCTAAAATCTACACACACCCTAATTGTACCATTCTTCTTCTTCACTATAACAATATTGGCTAACCAAGTAGGATGGTGTATTGGTTTGATAAACCCAACTTTGAGAAGCTTATTGATTTCCTCCTTGATTTGGTTTTCAATATCATGACGAAACACACGAGAATGTTGCTTTACTGGATTGCTTCCAGGAGCAATATGCAATTCGTGTGTAACCAGATTCTCATCTAGCCCAGGCATCTGTTCATAAGTCCAAGCAAAAACATCTTGAAATTCTTTCAAGAGTTGAATCAATATGATTCTTTGTTCACTTGAAAGGTTTTTGCTGATGAAAAGTGGCTTTGCTGTTTCTCCTTCTTCCTTGGCTATATTAATCTTCTCTAACTAATCACCTTGTGGCTTAGGCTGCTCTTGAAGTTGTTCTGGTGCAGGCTCAATGTCTTCTTTCTCCTCTTCCTGCACCTCTACTTGAGAACAAGTTAATTGCTCATCAAGAGGTTTCCATTGTATGGGGTCAGGAGAAGGTTTTTCTCCAGACCCCTCGTCCCATCATAAGCAATAGATAGTTTTTCCATCTCCACGAGTATAAGAACTCACCCCAGTAGCTTGTCTTTCTTCTTTTTCATCTCTGTTCTCAAAAGCATTTCCACGTCTTCTTTTGCCACCTCGACGTTTCTTCTTCTTCTTCTCACCAATATTATTTTCCTTTGCAGAGAGGTCTTCCCATCTTGGAAGTGGAACACCTATAGGTCTCGTAATAGATGTTTCCCCATCCTCTGCTGAATCTTCAAAGAAAGATTCCTCAGCATAGTTCACTTCATTCCGCTCAAATGGAGTCTTTGTAGCTGGAATGAAAATTTCCTTCCCCTTCCAATGACCTTTAATGCACTGGTGGCGAGAAGATGGGATGATGTTGTGAGTATGCAAGAATTTTCTTCCTATGAGAACATGGTAAGCTACATCAGCATCAATCACATGAAAGCAAGTCTGATCTTGAATTGGTCCCATCTTGAAATTCACTGTCACTTGTCTCAAAGTTGAAATCTCTTTACTGTCAAAGGAAGAGATTGTTATGGGACGTCGTAAACTCTTCAAATCAATGTTGACTGCCTTCAAAGTAGACAAAGGCATGAGATTCACAGAAGATCCGTCATCTATGAATGTTCTTCTGATAGGATATTCATTGATAACACTCTTCACATAAAGTGGCTTATTGTGATAAGGATGAGAAGTACACATATCTGCCTCTGTAAAAACTATGGCATTCTCATATCCACTTGCCATTTTTCCCATAGGTCGTCCCACCATGTTACACTCTCCGTATTGTTGCCCTCCTATTCTTACTAGCGCAATAGCAGCTTCTTTTTTCGATGCTTCAGACCAAGTAAATCAAAGAAATGCCTGAAATTTGGAGTTTTCATAAGTGAATTTGCAATGGAAGAAGTCACCATACTATCTGCTTGTGCTTCTTAAAATTGGGTGGCTGAAGGAGAAGGAAAAGGATCATCATGATGAATAATAGTATTCACATGTCCTCTAGGATTTTGATGAGCTGGAAGTGGATTATTCTGAACTCCATTATTACCAATCAGCACTTCTCTTGCTTGTACTCTCCTATGAAATAACCTCATCATATTCCCACATTCTGAGAGTGGATGGCCAACTGTTCGGTGATAGTCACAATACCTTGGGTTGGACCTCTCTTCTGTTGTTGGTGGATGTGGAATAAAAGGCAAGTTGATATTTCCATCTTTGACCCATTCCTGAAGAAGTGCTTTCACTCTATCCAAAGGAACTGAGAATGGCGGAGATTCAACATCATCATCTTGCCTTCCTCTTGGATCTTCTCTTCTAGGGCGCATATTAGGACAAGGAAGGCCTCTTCTTTCTCTTCCTCTTCCTTGAATAGTATTCACTGTAGGAGTATTTCTTCTAGTGAAACGACTAACTCCCTTTTGCCTAAGAACAGTGTTGTTGGTTCTTCTTGCAGCTTCAACTAGAGTAGCAAAAGTTCGGAGTGGTAAATTCTCCAAATGCACCATATATTCATCAAACATCCCCTGAATACAGACTTTAACTAACTCCTTCTCATCATGGGAATCTTGAATATCTAACACTCTTTCTCTGAAGCGCTGAATATACTCCATGAGATCTTCACATGACTTTTGATGCTCTCTTCCCAAATCAATAAGAGTAACCTTCTCCTGAGTAGAGAAGAACTTCTCTCCAAACATTCTGCACATTTGACTCCAGGACTCTACAGAACCAGGAATAAGATTGACATACCAGGTGTATGCCTTTTCAGTGAGAGACTTGGAAAACTCTTTCAACTTTAAATCATCATCCAATCCCGCCACACCAAAAGTTTCCACAAACTTCATAACATGCTCACGAGCATCACCAATCTTACCATTGAATTGTTTAAACTTAGGACTAGTGTAGTCCTTGGGGTATGGCTTAGCAGCCACACTAGAAGGGTAAGGCAACTTGAGATCAAATTCAGAAAAACTCAAACTCTTGTTCTTTTCTTCCAGCAACCTTTGAAGCTCTTCTTTTGTCACAAAGCCTTGAGCTGTGGATGAAGGAAGAGTCATAATAGAGGTTCCAACAATAGTGGTGTTATTTGCACCAATGTTTTCAACACCTCCGGGACCAAGTGCATCGGTTGGGTTTCCCCTATTGCCGGTAGAAGTGTTCTCATTCCCGACAGTAATAGGAGTGACCGGTTGAACCTGAGAAGTTGTGGCATTGGAAGCTGTGAGTTGGGAGATAGTGTCTTCCAACTTTTGCATTCTTTCTTGAGAAGCTTGGATCATCTTCATCAACTCTTGAATGTAGGCAAGGGCCTGAGCATCCTGATTTCCAGTAGAGCTCTCCATGTTTTCCGGCAAAGTGAAGGTTGAAGATGTTCTACTCAATGCAATCGCTCTTCCCCAGCGGAGTAGCCAAAATGTAGATGAGTTCTTTGCTGTAAAGAGGAAACGTTACAAACCAGTAGAATAGGGTGTGCCGGGAGGCGGCGGAGAGGAAGACTAGAGCAGACCTTGAAGAATGAGTGCAGCAGCAGGTGGCGGTAGAAGGTTGAGAACAAGGCTGCAGGTGGCGGTAGAAGGCTGAGAACAAGGCTGCAGGTGGCGGTGAGCGAGGCTGAGAACAAGGCTGCAGGTGGCAGTAGAAGGCTAAGCAAGGATGACGAGAAAACAATGTAGAGAGGATTTGAGAGTGTTTATGGATTAGCTAATTTGCCCAAAAGTCCCTTCAATGATAACAAGAACCCCTATATATATAGGAGTAGAGAATGGGAGTTAATATCTTTGGTATTAATAACGTAATAATGAGAATTGACAGTGACAAAGCATCAAAGCATTAATGCTTTGTCTAGTGGGAGTTACGTTTTTGGGAGAAGGTGTACTGAAAGAAATAGGGAAGAGCACTCATGCTTCAAAGAAAGGTTAAGAGAAGAACTCTTAACTATCTCCATATCTGATCCACCAAGCCAAACTCTCCAGGACATCCCAATAGTGAAGTTAACTCAAGAATCCTGCCTTTTTCCGGAGTTATCTTCAATTCTTCTTAAAAGTGCTGTTCCATAAATGAGTTGTTCTATGAATATGTTGTTCTGTAAAGAGTTGTTTCGAGCAAAGCTGTTCTGAGAAGAGCTATTCTGCGAATGAGTTCTTTTCGGAGTAATGAGCTCTTCTGATAAGAGGTTGTTCTTGTACAGAAGCTTTTCTGAAGAATTTATTCTTATGAAGTATTATTCTAAGAAGAGGTTGTCTTTCACTTATAATATGAAGCAAATATTAGTTTTTCCAAAATCAAGTATCTACACTAAGCTAACAAAATAGTTGTACTCACCGACATGCATTTCAAGAATATCTTGAACAAGGTCGATACCTCGGGACGACTATTAAAGTGAAGTCTAGAGGTCAGTGAGTTTGATGTCAAATATCAAACAAGGTAAACAATAAAAGCACAAGCTCTAGTCGACATATTGCAAAATGCACTTTCTTATAGGAAAGTGCAAGTAGCCAATTAAAAGAATCCAATCTCCTAGATGAATATCAAACCATGGACACTATATGTAGATGGGCATTTGGAAAAAAAAAGTTATGGCATCAGGATTCTCCTTTCTAACTCCAACGGTGATGAATGGCAATACAGACTTTCATTTGGATTTCCAGCCTTAAACAATACTATTGAATATGAACCATTAATAGCTGGATTGGAGCTTGATATCATGTTAAGGGTTGAGAATTTATAAGTCTTTACTGACTCCCAACTAGTGGCCAAGCAAGTAAATAGTGAATATGAGATGAAGGATGAACAACTTAAAAGGTACCATGATATTTGATGAGATTGTATATAGAATGAATATAGAAAAGATAGAAGAAGAAGAAGAAAGAAGATAGAAGAGAGGAAGAATTGAAGAATGAGTTTCTGTATTGTAATCTTTCTTGTTAACGAAACTGAGTTACAACTGAGGCTTTTAAAGATTACAAAAGTGACTATTCTAGTTAGCAGACTTAACAGAATTAACTACTATGGTTAACTAACTGAGTTAGTTAATTCTGTTGACATTCCTTCGCAAACCAAGCCTCTATCTCCAAGCTTCTGTACACTACTTTTACTCCCCTGTAAATGGTGCTCCCCTACTTCTTGATTGCTACCTCGAACAGTAAGCTTTGACCTTAACCGAGCAAAACTGGCTAAGGACAATGGTTTTGTAAGGATGTCAGCAAGCTGGTAATAAGCTGGAATATGGCTGTCAGTAATCTGTTTATGCAAAACTTTCTCCCCCACAAAGTACATATCTAGTTCAATATGTTTAGTCTTGGTATGTTGAGTAGGATTAGCAGATAGTGCCATTGTAGATAGATTATCACACCATATATGAGGTCTAATAGAAGGAGAGAAACCAATTTCAATCAGTAGGGATTGGATCCAAGTGATTTCAGCAGTTAGGTTGGCTGATCTTCGAAATTCAGCTTCAGTGCTAGATCTAGACACAGTGGCCTGCTTCTTTGAACTCCAAGAGATAAGGTTGGATCCCAAAAAGACACAATAGCCTGAGGTAGACCTTCTGTCATCTGGATCAGTAGCCCAGTCTGCATCAGTGAAACCAGTGAGTTGAAGAATAGGAGAAGGCTGAAGAAAAAGACCATGGCACAAGGTACCACATAGATATCTAAGTATCCTCTTCACAGCCTTCCAATGTGTATCAAGGGGTTGATGCATAAACTAAGAAACTTTGTTTACAGAAAATGTAATTTCTAGTCTGGTGATAATGACATATTGTAGTGCTCCAACAGCACTTCTGTACATCTGAACATCTTCAATAGGTGAACCATCTTTGACAGAAAGTCTTAAGGAACTGACCATTGGAGTGGGTAAAGGGTTAGCTTCCAACATGTGAAATTTGTGAAGCAGCTCTTTAATATACTTGGTTTGTGTTAGCAACAATCCAGTAGATAACTTGGTAACCTCAATACCAAGAAAAAGATTCAATGAGCCAAGATCTTTTAGGGAGAAAGCAGCATCTAAGTTTGAAACAAGCTGATCAATATGTCTGGAGGAGCTACCAGTGATGATGATATCATCAACATATACTAGAACATATGTGCTAATTGAATTTGTATGCTGAATGAATAAAGACTGGTCAGCCCGAGAAAAAACAAAACCTTGTTGATGTAAGAATTGTTGAAGTTTGTCAAACCAAGCCCTTGGAGCTTGTTTTAGACCATAGAGGGCTTTATGCAACTTACAGACCAGCTTCTATCCATTGTTAGAAGTTTCAAATCTAGGGGGCTGATGCATATAGACCTCTTCATGAAGGGTACCATTGAGGAATGCATTGTTCACATCAACTTGTCTCATGGACCAGCCTCTAGTTAATGCTAGTGTAAGAAGAATTCTTACTGTAATAGGCTTGACAACAGGGCTAAAAGTCTCACCAAAATCAATACCATGTTACTGGAGATACCCCTTTGCAACCAGCCTAGCCTTATACCTTGCAACAGTACCAACTACATTTCTTTTCAATTTGAATACCCATTTACAACCTACAATGGATCTACCGGGAGGTAAAGGAACTAAAGACCAGGTGCCATTTTTCAGTAAGGCTGTATATTCTTCATTAACAACAGCTTTCCATTGACTATGTTGCAAAGCTTGAGTGATGGTTGTTGGTTCAGTGTTGTCAAGATCAGCAAGGTATACTTTTGGCTTGAAAAACCACTCTTAGACCTAGTTCTCATTGGATGCTGGTTAGCAACATGATTAGGTGGTGGTCCTAATATAGAGGATTGGCCATTCTGTTGTAAAGGATTTGATGGCGGGGTACTAGAATGAGGAGACTCATTTGAACTAGGAAGGGAAAAGAATTCTGAAGTTTGAACCTGTTGTGACTGATCTAAAAAGAAATTTGGAGTAGTAGAAGAAGACATGAAGGATTCAATCGAGTAACAAGAGGAGGTGATGGTAAGGTAAGGGAGCTAGATTTGGAAGTTGGAGAACATGATTTTGAGAAGAGTTCAATATAAGGAAACCTATTTTCATCAAAAACAACGTGTCTGGAGATGAATAAGTGACCATTTTGATCAAGACATTTATTGCCTTTATGACTTGTACTGTAGCCTAAAAATATACATGGAGAAGATCCATAATCCATTTTGTGAGAATGAAAGGACCTAAGAAAGGGATAGCATAAACAACCAAAGGTTTTAAGGTATGTATAATCTGGTTTTACCTTGTAAAGTGCTTCAAAAGGAGATTTCAAACTTAGGGTAGTACTTGGCAACCTGTTGATGAGATAAACTGCAGCTGAAAAAGCATCAGACCAGAATTGGAAGGGTAAGGATGCATGAGACAATAGGGTAAGTCCTGTTTCTACTACATGTCTGTGTTTTCTTTCAACAATGCCATTTTGTTGAGATGTATGGGGACAAGGATGCCTAAAAAGAATGCCTTCTGAGTTGAGAAAGGAGGTGAAACTCCAAAATTCACCACCCCAATCTGTTTGAAGAATCTTAATGGAAGCAGAAAATTGTGTCTCTACTAATTTCTTGAAATGGATAAAAGAAGACAAGGCTTCACCCTTAGATTGTAAGAAATATATCCATGTGTGTATAGAACATGCATTAACAAACGAAATATAATATTTGAAGCCATTCCTAGACAAGTAGGGAGCAAGACCCCATGATCATATTCAATGAGAGTAAATGGAGAAGAGTAAGTTGTTTGGGATGGTGAGAAAGGAAGTCTATGACTTTTTGCATATTGACAGTGAGAGCAAATGTAATTTTTATTTATTTTGTTTGGAATATTACAAATGGATAGAACCTTAGAGACAAGAATAGAATTTGGATGACCTAATCTCCTATGCCAAAGAACATAAGGATCTATATTCAAAGATGAAACTTCAGGCAGATTTGATGATGTTGATACTAAGGCTTCTTTCTGGTCTGATGAAACAGCTGCAGTAGACTCATCTATATTGAGGTTGAACTTGTACAAACCCTTATCAAAAGTCCCCTTTAGAAGAACTTCCTTGCTAGTTGAATCCTTCACAAAGCAAGAATTAGAATGAATTCAAAAACGACTGAATTATCTTTGCAAAATTGAGAAACAGAAAGCAAGTTTTTGGTAATTTGAGGTACATGCAAAATGTTTTTGAGATGAAGGCATTTGGATCGAGACTTAACAAGAGAATGACCTATACCTGATATATTGAGACCAGCATCATTGCCCATGTAAACCTTACCAGTTCCATGATAATCAGTTCCAAGATTCAGGTTTTCCAAGGAGTTTGTGATATGGTTTGTAGCTCCAGAGTCTGAGTACCAGGATGAATCAGTGATAGAGGAAGGGGTTGCTATCATAGCCTCTGCTGCATTTGCTTGATGTGGGAAGGAGTTGTTGTTTTGGCTAAAGAATCTCGGATTATTGGAAGCTTCTCCAGAACCAACAGATCTTGAAAACTAAGTAGATTCACCAGGATCGGGATTGAATGAAAGATCAAATCTATGATAGCACCAATGTACCATGTGCCCAATCTTGCCACAAAGTTAGCATTGTGGCTGAGAACCAGCAAAACCTCTTCTTTTAGATCTGCCCTTGCCCCTGAAATATTTTCCACTAGTATAACCTTGAGTGTTCTCAAAAGAAAACCTTTTCTATTAAGTAGCCATATATACAGAGGGCATAACAGCATCTGTAAATGAGGAATTCTGTAAATTTCTTAACTCTGTGGCGAACAAGAGAGCCGAGGTGGTTTTCCAATTTGGTAACTCCTTTTGGGTGGATATAGCAGCAACTATGGCATCATATTCTGATCCAAGACCAGACAAGGCTATATGTAATAACCCATTATCATTCATAGCACATCCACAAGAAATCAACGTATCCCACAATGACTTAATCTTTACAAGATATTCCTTTATGCTAAGTTATCCTTTCTTGATATTCTGCAACTGCCTCCTATATTGCATCACTTTTGCATTAGTTTGGGATGCAAAAAACTCTTCAATAGCTTCCCACAAATCTTTTGTTGTTTCACAGCCAACAAAATTGGGCAAGATCTGACATTGATAGAAGACAAGATCCAAGAAACAAGAATTTGATCTTGTCTATCATAGATTTCAAACTCAGTACTTCCAACAGAAGGTTTGGCTTGCTTACCATCAATGAACCCTCTCAGACCATATCCTCTTAGAGTTGCCACAATTTGTTGTTTCCACAGTAGGTTGTTATAATCTTTAAGTGATAGGATGATATTTTGTGAATTTTATATGTGCTAATATATTTTCTTTATTGATGTTTTATACCTAAAAAGAGCTTACTAATGTTTATTTTATGTTTTAGGTATTAAATATCAAAGTTGGAATAAAAAGAAGATAAAAAGAGCAAAGTGCAGTATTTTCTGTCCAGCTTGAAAGATTGACATTTTTGACCAATTTAATGACCTGATCTCAAGAAGTGGCCTTCATAGAAGTTGTAGAGGACTTCTCAAGGTTTCCAGAATGTCCAAGATCGCAAAAATTGGAGTTCATTTGATGGGTCAAACTTCTAGACAAAATCATTACGAAATTCTGAGCAGAAAAACGAGATTGAGAAGAAATTCCAACAAAGCAAGTTCAAGACCAGATTTTGTTGAGAGAAGATAATTTCTTAATTTTATTTTGTCTTAGATCTGTAATTAATTAATAAAAATAGGCCTTAGGAATTTTTACTTAGAAAATAATTGTAAAAAGATGATGAGATAAAGGTAAGAGTTTGACTAGTCAAATTACTTGCTTTCCAAGTAAACTCTTATCTGAATCCCACATTGCTTAGAAAAGTCTTTTAAACTCTTCCTTAGGCCTATATAAAGAGCACAAGGCTCTCATAAACAACATCCCTCAAATCCCTCACATCCCTCTCCTCCCTCTTCTCTTTTAGTCTTGTAGGATTTTCTTTAGGGTTTTTAATAAAAAAATTTTATTTTTCTTTATTTTTAATTAGTTGCTGATTTCTTATTATTGTTTTATAAAATTATTTTCTTTTTATTTTTTTAGATTTTGTGATTTTTTTTGGTTAAAATCTTATTAGATCATAATCTTGATTATAGATTTCTTGTTTGATATTATTAAAGATTGATAGTTTAATTGTTTATTGCATGATAATTGTCTTCTTTATGATATCAAACCTGAATTTTATGATCTTGAATATGACTAGTGAGTAGTTTTCTTATTCAGTTATGAGGTAAATTGATTATTTTTTGGAAAAGCATGTTGTGAGATTCTTGAACCTATTATATAATTGTTGATTAAATATCCAAGATTCTCTGAGCACATTATAATGATTGTTTGTTTAATTAGATAGGGTGCACACTATTTAGTTAAATTAAATAATCTACCGCCAGATTAAAAACATAAGTCCGTAATTGCTTGTGGAGTTAATCACTAGAGATGGAGGAGAATTAAGGTTTAGATTAAATAAACCGAGCTTATGTGTTTGTTATCTAATGTCAACCCATATCTTTCTTGTTGTTGATGCTGTTACAACTTATATCTAGAGAGCTTGTTCTAGGTAGGTTAAGTAGTTAGAGATTAGTTAAAGAGCTTGTTTTAACTAATGACACAGTAAGGAAAGATGGTGTAACAGAGCTTGTTGTTATGCTACGGTTGACTATTTAATTGACAATAATATTTTGTAATCAATGATCAACATCAAAATCCAAGAATGATTGATTGCCTCGTAACTGAAGCTTTTTGCTATTTGTCTTTGATACTTAATAATTCTTGTTTTCTTTATTTTAGAATAGTCTCCAAAACCCCCAAACTTCTTCTTTTCCTAAACCCTAAGATTAGATTTTTAATTTAATAATTAACTTAAAAAATTCAGTCTCTGTAGGTTCGACCCTTGCTCCGCTATCTACATAGTAGAGTTAGGAAATTTTATTTTTGGTGACTGACGACACTCATCAAATTTTGGCGCCGTTGCCGAGGATTGAATTTTTGTTTAAGTTAATTATTTTAAATTAAAGTCTGATTTTTTTCTTTTCCTTTTCAGGGATTGCAAGATTGACAAGGATTCTAGTCACAAATTTCAAAAGATTAGGGACTACATACAAGCAACCCAAAGCGTGGTGCCACAAACACCACAACATCCACCATCACTACCACCTAAGACAAGAAGAGGACTCCATGGAGCAAGCTTATGAACCATACTACGATCATGACCCATACTATAATTATGAACCACACTATGATATCTACAATCAAGGATGGTGAGATCATTCTAATTTTAGTTATGGGAATCAATATGAGGTTTACAATGCGCCATTCCAAGATACATATCAAGCTCCATCTCAAGACTCAGGTATGCCTCCACCTCAAGAATCAGGTATGTCTCTTGAAGATATTGTTAAGACTCTTGAGATTAAAACTTTACAATTTTCACAAGAGGCTGATGTTTATATTAAGAATATTGATCACCATGTGAGTCAAATAATGAATTCCATAAGTAACATTGAAGCTATGACCTCTTAACCTGTGGAGAATCCAAGAGATAATGTTACTAACATCGCCTTGAAAAGTAAAAGGGCAATTGAATCCAAGGAAAGTGCATATGAAGATGTCGACAACTTTACAGAAAGGGAGGATGAATCCAATGTCTATATTAAAGGTGGAGTTGTTGACATGCACAATGTAAAAGGGATAGAGAATTTCGACAACTTTATAAAGCACTATGAGGATGTTAAAATCAAGGAAATCAAAGCTGAGGTAAGTGATAAACAAATTCCTTTTAATGCTTCTACTTACCCTCCTCCTTTTCCTGGTAGGTTTGCAAGAGCTACAAACGAAGAGCAAGACAAGGAGACCTTGAAGACATTTAGGAAAATGGAAGTTAATATTCCTCTCCTTGATGAAATTAATGATCAAGTGCTTTGCGATGCCAAGTTTTTAAGGGAACTATGCACTTCCAAGAGGAAATTAAAAGGTGATGAAAAGCAAGTTCTTAAAGATGAGCTAGAAATAGCCATGAGCAAAAATCTTGAGAATGAGGAACTCGAGAAACGGATAAAAATGTTGAGGTCTGGGATTGGATGATGGAAGGTGAAAATGTCGAGCTAACGACATTAAACAAAAGCGCTACTTGGGAGGCAACCCAAGGATGTAAAACAAGGGAGTATTTCTTCCTTTACTTGTATTACCATTTAATTTTTGAGTTTTTTATTGTTCTTCTTTGCATGCTAGACTTACTTTGAGGACAAAGTAAGATTTAAGTGTGGAGGGGAATATTGGTTTATGAGTCTATAGAGATTTTTTTTAGGAACTAGAAATTTTTTTTTGAAAAAAATAAGGGTCAAATTTTTAAGAGTTTTAAAAGATCATGATATGTTTTCTTTCTTTTAAGGATTGATTTTAAACTAAAACAAAGTTTTATAAGAAGGTTGAGAGTATTTTGATTGTTATTATTGTTGAAGTGAATACTTTCTAAAGAATTTATGTGAGTTCATAATTAAATATGATTGCTCATATGATATTGATAATGTGATTAGTTCATTGAAGTTGGTATAAGCAAAGGATAAATAGACAAGAACAAAAAAAAACATAAAAAGAGAAGAAAAATAGAGGTTGAAAGCTTTAAATTCTACTCCAATGTTTTGAGTTACTCGATCTTGTTGATTAAATTCTTGAAGTGACTTAAAATATGAGTACGCAAAGCACTCTAAAAGAGGGCTTACTTGTTGAGTAACCAGGTGTTGGTATCACCAATATTAACATTCGCGTAAAAAGGCAAGTAAGTACTTAAGGAAACCATTATTGAAACCTCAAAAGAAAAAAAAGAAAAAGAAGGAAGTGAAAATAGAAAAAAAAATTCTTGATCTATTGACTTTGTTTGTGGTAATGTAAAATGGATAATTGCAAAGTTGATGTTATATGTTTCAATTGTGTTGATTGTGAATTTTGCATGAATTTATTTAGAAGTATGCATGAATAAGAGAAGTAATGATTAGAATATGATTGACTTGATTATTTGACTCTTGTTGAAGTTATGAGTTAAGAATTGAAAGATTTGAAAATATGTTCATGATTTTAATCTTGTTTTGAGTCTTAATTTTTAATTTTTGAGTCTTATTTTGAATTTTTAGGATTGAGTCTTAAGTAAAAGATTTTGTGGGTATATCTTCTGAAAGCCCTTACGAGACACAACTCGTCTACTAGGGGTGACCTAGGGTTTAAAGGCTTATTGCATATGCTAAATGCAATGGTGATTCCTACGAAAGTGAGTTAGGATTTTAGGATTTAGTTCTTTAGGAATTAGTTAGCTAAGGTTTGCTAGAGGACTAGCAAAAGCTAAGTGTGGGGGAATTTGATAGGATGATATTTTGTGAATTTTATATGTGCTAATATATTTTCTTTATTGATGTTTTATGCCTAAAAAGAGCTTACTAATGTTTATTTTATGTTTTAGGTATTAAATATCAAAGTTGGAATAAAAAGAAGATAAAAAGAGCAAAGTGCAATATTTTCTGTCCAGCTTGAAAGATTGACATTTTTGACCAATTTAACGACCTGATCTCAAGAAGTGGCCTTTATAGACGTTGTAGAGGACTTCTCAAGGTTTCCAGAATGTCCAAGATCGCAAAAATCGGAGTTCATTTAATGGGTCAAACGTTAGACAAAATCAGTACGAAATTCTAGGCAGAAAAGCGAGATTGAGAAAAATTCCAACAAAGCAAGTTCAAGACCAGATTTTGTTGAGAGAAGATAATTTCTTAATTTTATTTTGTCTTAGATCTATAATTAATTAATAAAAATAGGCCTTAGGAATTTTACTTAGAAAATAATTGTAAAAAGATGATGAGATAAAGGTAAGAGTTTGACTAGTCAAATTTCTTGTTTTCCAAGTAAACTCTTATCTGAATCCCACATTGCTTAGGAAAGTCTTTTAAACTCTTCCTTAGGCCTATGTAAAGAGCACAAGGCTCTCATAAACAACATCCCTCTCCTCCCTCTTCTCTTTTAGTCTTGTAGGATTTTCTTTAGGGTTTTTAATAAAAATTTTATTTTTCTTCATTTTTAATTAATTGCTGATTTCTTATTATTGTTTTATAAAATTATTTTCTTTTTATTTTTTTAGATTTTGTGATTTTTTTTGTTAAAATCTTATTAGATCATAATCTTGATTATAGATTTCTTGTTTGATATTATTAAAGATTGATAGTTTAATTGTTTATTGCATGATAATTGTCTTCTTTATGATATTAAACTTGAATTTTATGATCTTGAATATGACTAGTGAGTAGTTTTCTTATTCAGTTATAAGGTAAATTGATTATTTTTGGGAAAAGCATGTTGTGAGATTCTTGAACCTATTATATAATTGTTGATTAAATATCCAAGATTCTCTGAGCACATTATAATGATTGTTTGTTTAATTAGATAGGGTGCACACTATTGAGTTAAATTAAATAATCTACCGCCAGATTAAAAACATAAGTCCGTAATTGCTTGTGGAGTTAATCACTAGGGATGGAGGAGAATTAAGGTTTAGATTAAATAAACCGAGCTTATGTGTTTGTTATTAATGTCAACCCATATCTTTCTTGTTGTTAATGCTGCTACAACTTATATCTAGAGAGCTTGTTCTAGGTAGGTTAAGTAGTTATAGATTAGTTAAAGAGCTTGTTTTAACTAACGACTCAGTAAGGAAAGATGGTGTAACAGAGCTTGTTGTTATGCTACGGTTGACTATTTAATTGACAATAATATTTTGTAATCAATGATCAACATCAAAATTCAAGAATGACTGATTGCCTCGTAACTGAAGCTTTTTGCTATTTGTCTTTGATACTTAATAATTCTTGTTTTCTTTATTTTAGAATAGTCTCCAAAACCCCAAACTTCTTCTTTCCCTAAACCCTAAGATTAGATTTTTAATTTAATAATTAACTTAAAAAATTCAGTCTCTGTGGGTTCGACCCTTGCTCCGCTATCTACATAGTAGAGTTAGGAAATTTTATTTTTGGTGACTGACGACACTCATCACTAATCTTTATAGTGATGACTTGAGATCCTGGATTTTGAATCGAGAGAGAAGATAAAGTTGTCGAACTGCTCTTTGTTACGGCTTTGATACCGTGATGAGATTGTATATAGAATGAATATAGAAAAGATAGAGGAAGAAGAAAGAAGATAGAAGAGAGGAAGAATTGAAGAATGAGTTTCTGTATTGTAATCTTTCTTGTTAACGAAATTGAGTTACAACTGGGGCTTTTAAAGATTACAAAAGTGACTATTCTGGTTAGCAGACTTGACAGAATTAACTACTATGGTTAGCTAACTGAGTTAGTTAATTTTGTTGACAATATTGTTACTCAGTTACTTCAGAGGTTCAAAACAGTTGTACTGTCGCAAATATCTAGAATAACCAACACAAGGGTTGATAGCCTCTTTAGACTGGCCACAAACATTAAGGTAGATTGTCGAGGTAAAATATTCCTTGAACATGTTAATCAACCTCGATACACCAACCCGCCGAGAATTTGAGAGGTGTCAATTTCCCATGCAAACACCCGGATGACTCCCATTTATGAAATTTTGAAGTTTGGAGCTACCCCTTCAAATCCTCATATAGAGACATCCTTCAAAAAGAATGTTATCGTATTTGTCATTATAGACGATGTCTTATATAAAGGAGGATAAAGTTCTCCTCTTTTGCGATGTCTTACACCTGGTGAAGTAGATTATGTCCTCCAAGAAATACAAGAGAAAGTCTATGGCAATCACATTGGGTGCAGAACTCTCACCTGAAAAGCTCTTAGATAGGGATATCATTGGCCATTAATGAGAAAAGACACAGCAGCTTTGGTTCAATGTTGCGACAAATGCCAAAATTTCTCTACTGTTTCCAAATACCCTGCTTTATCTCTTAAGCAACTCAACAGCCCATGCTTTTCGCCATGTGGGGAATTGACATTTTAGGATAATTTCCTATTGCTACCGCCCAGAGAAAATTCTTAACAGTCACATGTGAGTACTTCACAAAATGGGTAGAAGCAAAGCCACTCACTATAATCACATAATGCTCAGTGGAAAACTTTGTCTGGAAATCTATCATCTGTTGTTTTGACCTTCTTACCATAATCATAGCTGACATCGGGACACGGTTTCAACCAGATAAATTGAAGAAATTCTACTCTAGTTTCAAAATAACTCTTACACACAGTTCACTGGCTCCCACCACTGAAAAAGAAATTAGATTATGCAAAAGAAGCATAGGTCAAAGAAGTGCACAATACTTTGGGTGATTCAGATAACCGATCATTCAGCTACAAGAGAAACCGCTTTCTCCCTAACCTTTGTGACCAAGGCAGATATTCTTGCCAAAATAGGAGTCTCTTCGCTTCGAACATTAAGATTCAACTAGGAAGAAAACACTCTGCTTTGGGTATCAATCTTAACCTATTACAAGAAGCAAGAAACCAAGCAATAGTTTGTAACACAACTAGAGCTTAACTGATATCCAAATATAATAACTCCAAGGTAAAATATAATAGTTCCCAGTAGGCCATTTGGTCTTAAGAAACTGTGAAGCAAGTAGACTAGAAAGTGAATGTAAAAATATATCACCAAATTGGAAAGGCCCACAAAGATTGCCTCAATCTTGGTTTATGGAGCATATAGACTACTTAATATGAATGGAAAGCCAATTCCTAGGACATAGAATACGATTCACGTAAAAGAAGTATTTCTTATTGTTGTTGCTCAAAACAATAATAAATGCTTGCTAACGTCAATATTTGTCTTTTCTCTCTACGTGTCTCCGGGAAGCTTCTTTAAAAACAAGAAAAGTCAGAGGAACGCAGGGGGTGGTTCCCTACGTAGGCACTAAGATGCTTAAGTTAGCCAAAAGGTTCTTGATATTGGGAAACGTAAAAGTCAGTCGTCAAAAATTAGAGAATAAGATTGTACCTGAGGTCTATTTATAGGCGAATATTCTAAGGTAATTACTTGGGGATAATCACGTCTTTTTGGTGAGAGTTTGTTTCCAAGTATGACACAAATTTCGTCAATCTCGGGAATAATGGAGGTCTGTTGCCGGCAAGAGACTGCAGACCAGATGCAGCACGTAATGGCGGGAGACGTCTTTCGCCTCAAATGAGAGGCTAGATATACGCCACGTGTACAACGACAGACTAGGGAAGATAAATCCTTGAGCCTTATTCGGTGCGATAGAGGGCCTGTCGCAGGCAATAAGGATCTTCCGCTACCTCGTGCTATCTCTCGCCGATCGCCACATGGTCCTGTGAGCTCACGTCATGTGGCAAAGTTTCTGGCGTTTGGGCTTAGCCTAGCTCAAATGGACTTTGCCATATCAATTGCTCCCCACTCTCTTATTGGATTTTTCCAATAAAGAGAGTATAAATTCTTAAGCCCAGGACATCATAGTCTTTTCTTGATTTTTTTGTTGTTTTTCTGATATTTTTTGCAAGTGAAAAAGTCCAGCTCTGCAGGAGGTTTTGCCTGGCACACCGTTTGGCATTCCCTGTCGCAACTATATAAGCAGCAAGAGTCCGACGAAATCAAGAAAGAAAAACCTCTAAGCCAGCACTCTGCCGCACGTTTTAACTCTCTTGCCATACACAGTCTGCCGCATCATATAGTCTTTCGCCCTCACATAGAAGCCTCTCGCTTGTCATTGTCACAGTAAGCGCATATCTGTTGCTTCATTTTGTTATCTGTCGTACTTGGCTTAAGTCTCTCGCATAGTGCTTAGGTCTCTTGCACCCTTAGGTTTCTTGCATAATTGAGTCTTTCGCCTGACGCTTAGGTCTCTCGCACACTTTAGGTCTTCTGCCTAACACTCGGGTCTCCCATGTGCCTAGGTCTCTTGCACCCTTAGGTCTGCCTCCTGTCATTTGTTTTCTTGTTTCATCTCACATTTGTCCTTTGACCATGTCTTCTCAACGCCTAGGCAAAACACTAAGAAGGGGCGGTATTGAATGTATGTTATCAAACGAGGATTTAGAAGAGATCAATACTTGTTTTCCTCTTCCTTTCGGTTACCAATACAGACTCCCAACTGATAGGGAATTTACGCCTGACCTAGTTAGAAGTGGCGTAGCTGTATATAAAGCATCTTTAACCTTCGATTTTCATTTTCCTCTCCCTGAGTTTGCTCAAGCTTTCCTTAGGTATAAGGATATAGTTCCATGTCAACTACATCCCCACACATGGGCTCTAGTAGTAGTATTTTCAATGGTATGTCATAGTCTAGATGTTGTTCCAACCATCCCCCTTTTAAGTGCCTTTTTTAGAGTCGTGGGTTGAAAGGGTTGATTACATTCTCTCTTCAGAGGTTAAGAGTCGATGGGTTTTCTAATAAAATTTGTTCAAACCTTCCTAATAAATTGCGCTGTTTTGAGAACGAGTGGGTCATTGTTGAGATTCCAAGCGATTTATGAATTCACACTAGGTGGAACCATGATACTAGCGACCATAGGAAGCGTTCGAAAAAATTTAGCCTAGATTCTTTACAAGACCATTTTGGTGAGCCCATTCGGCTTATCTGTTCCACCAGGGAACGGAATTTGTTCTCTCTTTTGATCCCTGAGAATATTGTAGCAATCAGTTGGGGAGTTAGTAGTGTGATCCCTAGGACTTCCACTGTTCCATCAGACCTTCCTACAACCTCTTGTGTGCCCGATGCTAGTTCTAGCCAGCCATCCACAGTTCCCATAGCCGAAACATCTAACCCCTTATGTTGTCTTGTAGATGAATCTTCTCCTGATTCGGGGGATGAAACACCTGAGGTCGCGGGTGCTGGTGATCCATTTGAGGCAGATCTTGAATGGAATCAAGGCGACACCTTTGGGAGTCCTTTCTATGACTTTCCATCGGATGCAAACTTAGCTAACTTAAAGGATTTTGGTGATATTATAGGTTTTCAATTCTCTTTACTTCTGCATGTGTGTGTAGTACTTTTAGACATGATTGGCTAACTCCTTCTCCTCGTGTTATGCAAATATGAACTTCCAAGCGGCTATGCGTAGGAGGGATACTATTGTGTCTTCCAGAGCCTCCTCCTTCTCAACAACAGCCTCGGGTTAAGGTATCTACTTCCGAACACCCTCGCGCTCTTACTCCCCCTCCTTCGGCCATTGGCGAACCTAGTCGCCCTACGCAAGAGGCCGAAAGAAACAAACGAAAGAGGCACCGTATCCGTGATCGTGGCTTGGACGATCATGAGAGCTCAGGGTCATAAAGGAGTGGGTCCCCCTGCCAAGAAGGTGATCCTAGTGCCGCTGAGAATAGGTCGGCTCCTTACAGGCCTCGTCGTAAATACCGAAAGAGACTAATCATTGAAGACTCGATGCCTGTGAGGCCAGTTTTGCCTAAGACGATCGATCCTACCCTGAGGTGATACCCAGTAGACGCGAGGGTCGTTGTCGACGGGGATGACTTTCAGACCTACCCTGGCATCAATGATAATGATAGCATCAAGGAGCCGGGGATAGCTTTTCGCCTTGCCTGGAGTACCATCCTTTCTTGCAATGAGATGGGACTCTTCAAGGTCCTTCCAAAGGCTAAAAAAACTCTGATTACCTCATAATGAAGGTGAGAGTGTTGCTTTTCTTCGATAATGATACTCTCTTTCTAACTTCTTTTGTCAGGTCTTTGAGTTTTTTTTTCTTTTTATTTTGTCAGGCTGCTCAACAGACGATGGCCGTTAATGCGCGACACAAGGCTCTTAGGGAGCAAGCTGAGAAAGATCTGCGTGAGCTTTGAGAGAGAAACATAAAGTCAGAATGAAGTTAACCAACTTCGCCCGTATACCAGCAGGGTAGAAGAGCTGAAGAAGTAGAACGCAGATCTTGATCAGGAGTTGAAAGAAGAACAGGTGAAGGTGGCCTCCTTTCATGGATATCAGGAGGCTTACAATAAGGCAACCAACGATCTGGAAGCCATGAGGATGCAACGAGATGAGGCCATCGATGAGCTGCAGAACGTGTTAGATCGGCAAAGGGAGGTCCGAACTGAGGCCGTTCGTGAATACCGCCTATCTCAACACTGCTTTGAAAAGAAGTAGGACTTTGCAGCGGGATTCATCAAATATGGCTTTTACCTGGCTTGGGCTTAGCTAGAGAAGCAAAGGCCTAATGAGACCTTTCTCGAGTTGCTTTCTATTGAAGAGGCCCAGTACCATGATGCTCCCTCTTGGACTAAGTATGAGCGCGACTCACAAGGTCCGAATGATTATTTAGAGGAAGGGGCCATAGATGACCTAGACAACCTCGAAGGTCCGTGGCCTCCTCGACAGCTGCGTAATCAGCCCGAGTCCACTGAGGCGTGTGACCAACCTAGGCCTATTGAGGTGCGCGATCATCCTGAACTTGCTGAGGCAGGCAACCAACTTGAGCCTATCGAGGCATTGCAAGGGTTGGATGGCGACGAGCTCCAATTCTCTGATTTTATAGTCGTCAAACCCGTGCCAGACTCTACGACTGTTGCTGGGCCTCCAAGCGATGTTCCCTTATCCGATATTATTCCTCCAGCTTCCCAAGATCTAGGTGCCGATACAATGCCTTCTCCACCGGCCGATTCCATTGTCTCCATAGATTAACTAGGGACTTTATCTTTTTCATTTCGTTTTTCATCTCAGTTGTAACCGGTATAAGCTATAGTTGTAAATGATTCATTTACTTTTAATGGAAATTACAATTCCCTTTTGTGCTTTGCTTTTCATTTCTTTGTATGCTTGTGACAAAATGTATGCTATGTTGTATCATCATATTCATTCAAACTTTCAACATGTTGTAGTCATGACAATATGAGTATGTCAAAGTGCTGTAGCATAACAGTATTTTATTGATAAAGCAATTATGTGCTTTCAAAAAGTTGTACATGCATACCTTTTATCTTTCATATGGTACCGCTCCCTAAGTTCTTCTTTGAGACAACTTTACTTTTCTTGTTCGAAGAAGAACTTTTTGCTTGAGCGTTGTGCCTATCTCACGCTTTTTTCGCTTAAGGACTTGTATTTGCCCGTCTCGCACTCTTTTATGCTTAGGGACTTATGTTTGCCTGTCTCGCACCCTTTTGTGCTTAGGGACTTATGTTTTGCCCGTCTCGCACCCTTTTGTGTGAAGGGACTTATGTTTTGCCTGTCTCGCACCCTTTTGTGCTTAGGGACTTATGTTTACCCGTCTCGCACCTTTTTGTGCTTAAGGACTTATGTTTGCCCGTTTCGCACCTTTTTGTGCTTAGGGACTTATGTTTGCCTGTCTCGCACCCTTTTGTGCTTAGGGACTTATGTTTGGCCAGCTTTTGCCTTAATCATTTCTATTCCTGTAACACATAAACCATCTAACATATTGCATTAGAAAATGTAGAATATGAATAACTGGCCTTTATTCATAAATCAAATGATAACAGAACAATGGTATCTGCAAAGTAATGGAATAATAAATGGAAAAATAAAGATAAGAACAATAAAAGAGTACAATGTTTCACTGCCAGTATAATTTAAGATGATTGGCGTTCCAGGTCTTCGAGATCTTTTTTCCTTGCAAAGTTTCCAAAGCGCATGTGTTGGGTCCGATCATCCTTCTAATTCTGTAAGGCCCTTCCCAATTGGCCCGAATTTACCATCCTCTCTATGAGCATTTGTGATGGCTGACTTTCTTAGCACCGGGTCTCCTTCTTGCAATTCTCTGCCCTTAACTCGTGTATTGTAATAAGCAGCTACCTACTTTTGGTAAGTAGCCAATTTCATCTTCGCTGTGTCTCTTAGCTCATCTATCAAATCAAGGTTCTCCCTAAGTCCATGAGAGTTAATCTCTTCAACGTAAGGGACCAATCTAAGTAACTCAGCTCCAATTTCAACCGGGACGAGGGCCTCAATTCCATACACCATATTGAATGGTGTTTCTCCTGTCGATACTTTACTTGTCGTTCTGTAGGCCCATAGGACACTCGAGAGCTCATCCACCCATGCTCCCTTAGCCTTGTCCAACTTGGTTTTCAACCCATGCAGTATTGTTCGGTTGATTACTTCGGCCTGCCCATTGGCTTGTGGGTAGGACACGGACGATATTCACAATTGAATACTCAAACCTCTACAAAATTCTTGAAATGCATCACAATCAAATTGTTTCCCATGATCGGCATTTAGCACCCTAGGAATTCCAAAGTGGCAGATAATATCTCTCCACACCATCGCTTCCACCTTTTCAAAAATTGTAGCCAAAGGCTCCGCCTCTATCCACTTTGTGAAGTAGTCTGTGGCTACCAGCAAATATTTCCTTTGGCCCGTGCCCAAGAGAAAAGGTCCCAAGATATCGAGCCCCCATTGTGCAAATGGCATTAGTTGAAGGGTGCTTTGAAGGGTCGAGACTGGCGCAGTAACTATAGGAGCGAACTTCTGGCATTTTTCGCATTTTTACACCTTCTCAGTGGCATCTTTCTTCAGTGTAAGCCAATAAAACCTAGTATGCAATATTTTCGTGGCCAAGGCTTGAGCCCTTAAGTGCTCATCACATATCCCCTCGTGAACTTCGACCAAGGTGTACTCAACTTGTTGAGGCCCTAAGCATTTTAGCAAGGGCATAGTGAACCCACGCTTGTAGAATTCTCCATTTACCATGATAAACCTAGCACTTTGTAACTTTAGCCTTCGGGCTTCACCTTTGTCAGTGGGGAGTTTGCCCTCCAAAATGTAGTCTTTGATCGGGCTTCTCCAATCACTCCCGATCTCCATATCACATACTTCGTCTTCTACAGTACTCGGTTTGGCCAGACATTCCACCTTTACTACTCTTCCTTTCACTCTTTGAGAGGATGCTAATTTTGAAAGGGCATCTGCATGACTATTTTCGATCCAGTTTACTTGTGTTAACTGAAAGTTCTTGAATGACCATGCCAATAGCTGGACTTTCTGCAAGTAAGGTACTAGAGTTGGTTCTTGCGCTTCATACTTACTCGAGAACTGATTTACCACCAACTGTGAATCGCTATGAGCCATTAAGTTGCTAACTTCTAACTTCTTAGCAAGTTTCATCCTGGCTATCAAGGCTTCATACTCAGCTATGTTATTCGAGCTTGGAAAATCAAAGCGTAGGGAATACTCATAGGTTTCTCCTTCAGGCGAAGTTAGCACAATTCCAGCTCCACTACCATCCATACTGCGAGCCCCATTTACAAATAACTTCCACCAAACTAATTCTGTTTCTTCTTAGGCTTCCCGACCGGTGCATTCTACGATAAAATTCGCCAGTGCTTGCCCATTTATCGCTTGGCGGGGCTGGAAGTGTATGTCGTATTCACTTAGCTCAATTGCCCATTTGGTCAGACGTCTTGAGTGTTCTGGTTTTTGCAATATTTGTCTCAAAGGCTGATATATTAAGATAGCCACCGAGTGAGCCTGGAAGTACGGTCGTAACTTTCGAGTTGCCATCACCAATGATAAAACTATCTTCTCTACTAGGGGGTACCTTGTCTTAGCATCTAGTAAGACTTTGCTTACATAATAGATTGGATAGTCCTTGTCTCCTTCCTTCCTCAATAGGACTGTGCTCACAGTCTTCTCTCCTACACTGAGATACATGAGGAGTTGGTCTCCAGGTTGTGGCCGAGACAGTAGTGGCAACTCTTTCAGGTAGTCTTTTAATTTCTCAAAGGCATCATTACATTCTTCTGTCCACTTGAAGTTCTTTCCTGCCTTTATCGCCTTAAAGAATGGTAGACTCCTTTTAACTGATTTGGACAAAAAATGATTCAAAGCTGTTATCCTCCCTATTAGCCTTTGAACCTCTCTAATAGTATTGGGTGGCTTCATGTCCAAAATAGCTTGAACTTTCTTGAAATTTGCTTCTATTCCTCAATTAGTGATCATGAACCCCAAGAATTTCCCCACCTTACTTCGAATGAGCATTTGTTGGGGTTGAGCTTCATCTTATACTGCCTAACACCTTAAATACCTTCGACATTTTTTTGGCATGTGACACTTCTTTTCTGCTTTTGATGATCATGTCATCTACATACGCTTCCATGGTGTTCCCCAATAAATCCTTAAACACCTTATTTACCATGCGCTGATATGTTGCCCCTGCATTTTTCAAGCCGAATGGCATTACTCGATAGCAGTATGTTTTGTTATCAGTAATAAAAGAAGTCTTTTCATCATTATTGGGGTGCATTATAATTTGGTGGTACCTCGAAAAAGCGTCCAGAAAGCTTAGCAGTTCCTATCCACAGGTCTCGTCCACCAACTTGTCAATTCGAGGCAACGGATACGAATCTTTAGGACAAGCTTTGTTCAAATCCGTAAAATCCACACACATCCTCCATTCTTCGTTGGCTTTCTTTACCATTACCACGTTAGCCAACCAATCCGAGTAATCGACTTCTTTGATCAATCCAGCTTGCAACAGTTTCTGGATCTCCTCATATATGATCTGTTGCCTTTCGAGAGCAAAATTTTTCTGGATCTCCTCATATATGATCTGTTGCCTTTCGAGAGCAAAATTTCTCTTCTTCTACTTGATTGGTTTAGCTTTTGGGACTACATTCAATCGGTGGCAAGCAATTCTAAGGTCAATTCCAGGCATGTCAACGGGAGTTCATGCAAAGACATCGATGTTTTCCCTGAATTCCCTTACACATGGTGGACTCGATATTACATGTCCTAGCCCTTCTTTGGTCTCCCGTCACTTGTCCAACACTGTGGGGAGTCGGGAACTTCATTAATATAAGAAGGTGCACTACTGCCCTCATATCATTCAACAGTGGTCGCCCGAAGATCATATTATAAGCCATCGATGTTGACTTCACCACCACAAACAATACTTGGCGGACGACACTTCTCGGGCTCTCCCTTAACGTGACAGGTAGCTGAACTGCACCTACTACCTTCACTTTTTCTCCAGAAGCCATATAATGGTGTGGGCACTAGCTTCAGCCTATCCTCCTAGATGTTCATCTTCTCAAAGCAATTCCAGTAGATTAAGTTTACTGAACTCCTATTGTCGATTAGGATTCGACTCACCGGGTGCTTTGCTACAACTGTCGAAATCACCATCGAGTCATCATGAGGGATCATTACATCTCCTCTGTCGGTCGGTGTAAAAGTGATGGGCTCTTCACCTTGTCTTTCTTCCGTCACCGAATTGACCTGATAAGCTTGCCGAGCATAGGACTTTTGAGATAAAGAGGATGTGCCAGCTAACGATTCTCCTCCAGATATCACATTAATAGCTGGCCCTGTGGGCTCATTATCTTCTTCCAGATTCCTTCTATCCGCCCTTCTGTCATCATTTCTCTTAGGGTCTTCATTTCTTCTCACATTCCCCTTGTTCTCACCTCTTCTATCCCTAGGGTAATTTCCCTTGTTATTAGTAGGATAGTAGCTTCTATTACTTCTCCACACAAATCTGTTTATCTTTCCTTCCCGCGCCAACTTCTCTAGCTGATTCATTAACTCCCTACACTTTTCTGTTGAATGCCCATGCGCTGAGTGGTAATCACAGTATGAGTCAAGTCACGACCCAGATTTCCTAACGCCTTCTTCGGAAGCCGTATAAGGCTCGACCCCTCGATAGCTGCCAACATCGAAGTCCGAGATTCAGTGAGCAGGGTGTAAGTGGTGTATTTTAGTGTGGGGGCCTTATCAAATTTTCTCGGTTGGCTAGAAGATGTTTTAGTAACTTCCCTTCCTCGTTTCCTTCCTTCCTTGGGCTCCTCATTCACCACCATTTTCATCACTTCTTCTTGAATGATATACTTATTTGCTTGAGAAAGTAGGTCTGAGATTGTGGTTGGCTGGTCTAGTGACAGGGATTCCTGTAATTTCTCAGACCTTGTTCCCTGTAACATAGTTGCTATGGCTAGACCAACTTGCAGATCCTGTACCTCCAGAGTGGCGTCTCTAAACCGATCTACATAACTCTTCAATGACTCATTAACTCCTTGTTTAAGGGTAAGCAAATAAGTCAGCTCCTTCTTTCTCTGGCTATTCACCGCAAACGCATTAAGGAATTCACTTTGCATCTGGTAGAATGAGACAATGACCCTTCGGGCAAATTGTTGAACCATTTCATCGCATGCCCGGTCAAAGTGAGTGAAAAGGCCCTTCACATTATTTCGTCCTCCCATCCATGTAACAACATCAAGGCCTCATAGTTTTGCATATGGTCGTAGGGGTCTATCTTCCTTGTGTGTGCGGTTATCTATGGCATTTTGAACTTTGGAGGCAGCAGTTTCTGCATGATGGCTGTGCTGAATGGTACTTTTCTTCTCTGGCTCTCTTCTGCGAACACCAGCTTCTTCTCTTCCAATACCTGTTCTATCATTTTTTTCATGTCCACCGGGGGAGCGAGTTAATTCATATCCCTTTCAGCATGGGACGAATCAGGTAAGTCTTCAACCACTATTTCCTTACCCTTCCTTCGAGGTTCATCTACTCGTGTCATTTGTGTGCACCAAGTGGGGTCAAACTTCGACCCGGCTCCCTAAGTGCTTTGGTCGTCACCACCATTCTTTCTAGCACCTCCAACACCATGTTCTAAGTTATTACCAGCAAAATTCGACACACTATGGTGATGGACGAAAGACCTTGTCGCAGCTTTGGTACCCTGTTGCCCAGCACCCTGTCGCCCTGCCTCAGGACCCTATCGCCTAACACCTGTCGCGGGCCCAAACTCTGTTGCTGCCTCATACTCACGCGGAGAACGTGCGACTGGGTTCCCGTACCCAAACCCTACCGCATCCTGCCGATTATGACCTTCTCCTGCATGGGGCACCTCTTGTGGCAGAGAAGGATCTGTCGCCACATGATTAGTCTGCCACCTAGCCACCTGCTGCGGCACCTCGTCTCTCATCTCTCCTACGAGGTTCTGTACGACCGACAGCAGATTCAGCTGTGGAAGAACTCCCTTAAATAGGTCCACTATGGCTTTCAATGCCTGGGTCGTCTCCTCACACTGTCACCTTAGAGCTTTGAATTCTGCTATGGTTATAGTAGTTCTCTCCTGTTCCTTGTTCTCTTGGGTTCTCTGGCGAATTGGTTGTTTGGAGAACTCACGGAGTTCTCATCACTTCCAGCTCTCACATTAGTTGATCTTGTTCTCACCATTTTGATAGTTTTGATTGGCTTTTAGTACGTTTCCCACAGATAGCGCCAATTGTTGTTGCTCAAAACAACAATAAATGCTTGCTGACGTCAATATCTGTCTTTTCTCTCCACGTTTCTCCAGGAAGCTTCTGTAAAAATAAGAAAAGTCAAATGAACGCAAAGGGTGGTTCCCTGCGTAGGCACTTCGATGCTTAAGTCAGCCAAAATGTTCTTGAATATTGGGAAACGTAAAAGCCAGTCGTCAAAAATTAGAGAATAAGATTGTACCGAGGCCTATTTATAGGCGAATATTCTAAGGTAATTACTTGGGGATAATCACGTCTTTTTGGTGAGAATTTGTTTCCAAGTATAACACAAATTTCGTCAATCTCGGGAATAATGGAGGTCTGTCGTCAGCAGGAGACTGCAGAACAGATGCGGCACGTAATGGTAGGAGACGTCTTTCGCCTCAAATGAGAGGCTAGATATAGGCCACGTGTACAACGATAGACTAGGGAAGATAAATCCTCGAGCCTTATTCGATGCGACAGAGGGCCTATCACAGGCGATAGGGATCTTCCGCTACCTCGTGCTATCTCTCGCCGATTGTCACGTGGTCCTGTGAGCTCACGTCACATGGCGAAGTTTCTAGCGTTTGGGCTTAGCCCAGCTCAAATGGACTTTGCCATATCACTTATAAAAATTAGATTTTTCATACGCTTGCAAAGTTGAAAATCCATTCCTTAGGCATCTTAGGCAAAATTAGGGCAAAAAAAAAAGATAGGTAAACTACGTTATGATTTAATCAGCTTGGTTATTACCAAGTCCAAACTCAAAAAATTTAAAAGCATAATAAATATTGGAGACCACAACTATCCCAAATTAGCTTTTAGGCCAAACTCAGTCTACAAGCCAATATTAGTTGGCGAGTTGAAATTAACCTACGGGCTAAATCCAACCTATAAGCCATTATCATTTGGCAAGTTGAAATTAGCCTATAGGCCAAGTACAACCTACAAGCCAATGTTAGTTGGTGATCTAAAATTAGCTTATAGGCCAAATCTAGCCTATGAGCCAATATTAGTTAGCAAACTGAAACTAACCTACGGGCTAAACCTAACCTATGAGTCAATATCATTTGGCGAGCTAAGTTAATCTTTGCCCCAAACTTCTTGGCAAGTAAGGAAAATCAAAAGCTACGACGAACATACTCTTGTCTAAAAAAAACTTTATAATAACAAACATATAACAATTTGAATATACAAATAGCCCTGGACCACCTAAGGCAAATAAAAAAATCAAACTTTCGTTTCTGACATACTTTCATAAAAGAAAAATCAACATGTCTTCAATAGGACTTCGTGCAGACTCTTTAGCAAGGGTGCTAGGCATAGCAATTTTTGTAGCTCAATGAGACTCCAATACAACTAGATCCTCAATATGCAAAATGGGAAATTTTGTTAGCGGGCTTCTTACCTCCAAGAAATCTATTCCCCTCATGTCTAGAGGACCCAAAGCCAGTTGCATATATATGGCAGAGTCCTTGTAAAAAGTTCTTACCTTTTTCCCAACACCAAGTGCATACTCTGTCATCTCTTTCTTGATTTTCTCACACTTAGTATCTGCTTTAGCCTGGATCTTAGCAATTATAGTCTCTAGCTATTTTTTCACCTTTGCCTCAACCTCTGCTCGCATAGTATATAATGACCTCTTATACTTAGCAAATTTTACTTCTAGTTGATCTTCTGCAACTTTCAATTGAGCACAGACATAATCCAATTCGTTTTGGACAATGCTTAACTACTCCGAGGATCAACTCACGTGAGACTCCAGTTCTTCAATTCTTTTGTCTTTAACCTTAAGTTATTCATCCAAATGCACTATCTCAACATCCTTTCCAATAGCAACTACTCGCCAACTATCTATGCTCCTCTCAACTACTTGAACAGTCTTTATCTGGCTCACTAAGTGATCACACAAAGAAATTGTAGCCAATAATGCCTCCACAAATACAATGTGATCAGTCAAAACTCTTAAGAATATAAAATTATTCCTAAAGTATACAAGGAAATACATTTGATAACAAAGCTACAGTTTGACTTAGTGAAAATTTCTGACAAAAAGGCTCTATATCTCTTATGCAGTAACATAACGTAATACATATAGGGAGTGGCTACAGTATGCTTGCCACAATACTACGACTAAATAAGGAAAAGAAATAAAGGATAGATTTGGTAACATAATACTAGATTCTCTTTATTACAGAATACCAAAAATAAACTAACAAAATCCTTATAATTCCTAACTAACTTTAGGCAAGAATTCCATACTCCCCCTCAAACTGGGTTGTAAATGTTGTACATACACAGCTTGTGACTTAGTTCTTCAAAGTTAGTTCTTGAACGAGCCTTAGTGAAAATGTTTGCAGTTTCAGACCTTGTAGGCATGTCGATAAGTAGCACAATTGAGTTCTCGATCTTCTCTGAGATGAAGTGTCGATCTATCTCAATGTGTTTTGTTCGATCATGATGCACAAGGTTTTTTGCAATGCTTATGGCTACGTGATTGTCACAGAATATCTTGATAGGCTTCCCACTAGCAACTCCTAGCTCACTAAGTAATTTCCGTATCCACATTCCTTCATAAATACCAAGAGCTAGTGCTCTAACTTCCACTTCTGCACTACTTCTTGAGACTACAGGTTGTTTCTTGCTTCGCCAAGTCACAAGATTTTCCCATACATAGGAATAATACCCAGATGTGGATCGCTGTCTGAAACATCTCCTGCCCAGTCAACATTTGAGAAGACTCCAATCTCCCTATTGTCATTCTTTTTGTATAACAGTCCTCTTCCTGGTGTCATCTTAAGATACCTCAAAATTCTATTCACTGCTTCCATATGCTCTTCTGTTAGGTTATTCATAAACTGACTTACAACACTACAGAGAAACCAATGTCAGGTTGAGTGTGTGAGAGGTAGACTAGACGTCCTACAAGTCTTTGATATCTCCCTTTATCGAATGGCATACGATTTTGTTCCATCGTAATCTTCTTAGTTGAGTCCATTAGAGTGTCTATAGGCTTACATCCTAACATACCTATCTCCTTTAGTAAATCCAGAATATACTTATGTTGAGAGACAAATATACTTTTCTTAGATCATGCCACCTCTATGCTAAGAAAATACTTGAGATAGCCAAGGTCTTTGATTTCAAATTCCTTGGCTAAGAGTTTCTTCATTTTCAATAGTTCTTCCTCATAGTCACCCGTTAGGATGATGTCATCAACGTACACTATCAGTATTGCAAGTTTCCTTTCTGATGAGGACTTTACGAATAGTGTGTGATTTGCCTGACATTGTGTGTATCCGTATCTCACCACTGACTTTGCAAACCTACCAAACCATGCATGAGGAGATTTCTTTAGTTTGTACAAAGATTTCCTAAGCTTACACACCTTATTATGGTTAGAAGCAGTTTCCAGTCCCGGAGGTATCTCTATATACACTTCTTCTTCCAAATCACCATTTAAGAATGCATTTTTGACATCCTGTTGATGCAATGACCAATCTTTGTTAGCTGCAAGAGAGAGTAAAACTCTAAGAGTGTTGAGTTTGGCCATTAGGGCAAATGTTGCTTAGTAATCTGTCATAAGACTAAGTAAAGCCCTTAGCAACAAGACGAGCTTTTAATCTCTCAATATTCCCATCAGGTTTATGTTTAATAGTGAAAATCCACTTACAGCCAACTGGTTTCTTTCCATGAGGAAGATTTGAAATAATCCATGTACCATTTTTCTCTAAAGCTCTAATTTCTTCATTAACCTCCTTTCTCCACTCTGGATTCTCAAGAGCCTCCTGAATCAAATGAGGTACCTGCACACTATCAAGGGTAGAAACAAATGTTTGGTAGGATGGTGACAACCCTTCATATGAAACAAATTTGCAAATGGGATGATTGGTGCATGATTTAGCACCTTTTCTTAGTGCAATCGACATGTTCAAATCATCACTGATAGGTAAAATATTTTCAAGACTAGAAGTTTCCTTACCTAAGTAAATTTGAGTAGGATCTAGATTAGGTTCAGAATCTTGGTCTAGTGTGAGAGGTATTAAGTGCTCTATCTTTCTTTCGAGTCTTGTCCTCCTAACATAGACACGAAACTCTTTACTTGCAATTTGTGGAGACTTGGACTGATTTTGGATAGGGGTTTAAAGTGTGTTTATAGAGGATGACTCTCAGTTTGATCAAGGTCTTGAGTTTGGCTTGTAGGAGAATGACTCTCAGTTTGATCAAGGATTGGGTCTTGAGTTTGGCTTGTAAGAGAATGACTCTTAGTTTGATCAAGGATTGGGTTTTTAATGTTAATTGGCTGTGAGATAGGTGGTTGATATGATGGTGAGGGATCCTCGGGCTGAAGTTGAGATTCACTCCCTCAGAGAGTATCCCAAAGCTGATATTCACTCATTTTCTCCCCTTGAATTGCAGGTTTGGGATAATAGGATTGATGCTCAAAGAATGTTACATCCATTGAGTTGTATACTTTCTTGGTGATAGGAGAGTAACACTTATAGCCTTTTTGGTTTGAGGAATACCCAAGGTAGACACATTTGATGGATTTAGGATCCAATTTGCTATGGTGCTGCTAATTAATATGAACAAATGCTGTGCACCTAAAGATTTTAGGATCTAATGTAGTGATTATTTTGGTGTGTGGAAAAGTTTGAAGGCGAACTTGACAAGGAGTTTGGAATTTGAGGATTCTAGATGGCATTATATTGATGAGATATGTGGTTGTAAGGACTGTCTCTCCCCAAAAGTGTTTTGGGATGTGTGTGGAGAATATAAGAGATTGCGCTACTTCTAGCAAATGTCTGTTTTTTCTTTTTGCAACTCCATTTTGTTGGGGTGTGTCAATGCAGGAACTTAAGTGGACTATGCCTTGGCTTAGGAGGTAATTACCAAGGACAGACTTGAAGCATTCTTTGGCATTGTCAATTTTTAAAACTTGGATCTTAGTTTGGAATTGAGTTTATGTCATAGAGTTGAAATTTCAAAAAATTTGACTGACCACAGATTTTTCTTTCATCAAGAATATCAAGGTCAATTTGGTGTGATCATCAACAAATGACACAAACCAGCGTGTTCCTGTTATATTTTTTTACTCTTGAGGGGCCCCACACATCACTATGAATCATGACAAATGGTTGAGATGGTATATATGAAAGACTTGGATAGTTGCTACGGATATGTTTAGATAATTGGCAGATCTCACAACTAAAAAACTTAGGACTTTTATTTATAAACAAAGAAGGAAATAGTTTTTCAAGATATATGAAAATTGGATGACCAAGGCAAAAATGCGATAAAATAACCTCACTATCTTTATTGACATAGGAATTTGAAACTGACTCACTCTTAAAGGACACACAACTTACATTTTGAGCTTGTCTTCTTAGAAGAGTATGGTCTTGAAGAAGATAGAGTCCAGAACACATCTCAGCACTACCAATCTTTCTCTCCGAATCCAGATTTTGAAATTCACACAAGTTCGGAAAGACTTTAGTCACATAATTGAGATCACAAGTCAATTTACTTATTGAGAGTAAATTACAGTCCAAATTAGGAACATGAAGAACAAAGTTTAGAATTAGGTCCTTCATAATTCTAATTGAGCCTGTTCCCTCAACTTTGGATATAGATCCATAAGCTATTCGGACTGTGTAATTTTCTTTACACCGGCTATACTCATGAAATAGGTTTGCATCTCTTGTCATATGATCTGACGCTCATAAGTTAATAATCCATGGACTTGAGTGTTGTTTATTAACTATAAGGGCTTTTAAAAAATTACCTTTTTGTGCTAACATGCCAGTTCAAGAAACAAATGTACTTTTTTGAGTTATAGTGTTCTGTCTGAATAGTTTTTTGCAAAACCTCAAGTTGTTCTTTAGTGAAAGGACTTGCCTCTAAAGCGGGAGGATTATCATCTGTGGTAGTAGCAATGTTGGCACGGCTTCTTTAGTCACTTACTGGTCTTGAACGCTTCCAATCAATCAGTTTGCCATGGATTTTCTAGCAATTTTCTTTGAGGTGTCCTAGTTTACGACAATGGTCACACCCAGGCCTTCCTTTTCTATGTTGATTGTCACTGTTGGAGTTGGATTGGGTTCCTCAAACAACATGGGCAGATCCTTCCAATGTTGGGACAGAGCTTTGGGATCCCATCATCACCTTCTTCCTTCTTTCTTCACGACAAACTTCTAAAAATGCCTCTCTAATACTTGGAAGAGGCTTGGTTCCTATCACTCTTCCTCTGACTTCATCCAAGTTTTTGGGCCAAGAAGAAATTTGTATGTCTGTTTCTGCTCCGCAATTTTTCTATATAAGGTGTATCTTCAGAGCACTTCCAAGCATGAATTTCGAGCATGTCAAGATGTTGCCAATGAAGAGTAAGAGTGTTGAAGTACTGAGTGACTATTAGATCTCCTTAACGTAGATCATGCAAAATTGCTTCTATCTCGAACAGTTCTACAGTGTTTTTAGAGCTGGAGTATGTCTCTCTTGCAGCGTCCCAGATTTCCTTTGCAATCCCATATAGGAGAAAATTTTCTCCAATGTCGTTTTCCTCATCGGAGCTATCACTATCGCTCCATGCAGCCACAAATGCTTTTTTCTTAGGCTTTCTATCCTTTTCTCTCCTAAGTAAGGGGCAATCTAATTTAGTATGACCCGGTTCATTGCACTCATAACATACTAAGAGGTCCTTTTCTCTTCTACTTGACTCTCCCCTTTGATGTCTCCTATTACTCTCTCTCTCTCTTTCATTCTTATAAATCTATTGAATCTTTTGGCAAACATTGCCATTTCCTTTTCTTCCTCATTTCCACTCTCATCACTATCATCCTCATGAGTGGAAGACTTTAGTGCTACCCCTACTTTCTTTGAAGGCTCTTCATTTCTTTTTAATTTCATTTCATGAGTAAGTAGAGAGCCCATAAGTTCATCTAGAGACAAGGTATTTGGATCCTTAGATTCTTCTATTGCGGTTACCTTTGCCTCCCATGACTTAGGCAAGCTATTTAAAATTTTCTTTACCATTTCAACATTATAATAAGCCTTGCCTAGAGCCTTAAGTCCATTAATTATATCATTAAACCTAGTGAACATTTCGCTAATGGACTCATTTTCTTTCATCCTAAATAGCTCATAATCATGTGTGAGCATTCCTACTTTGGTCTCTTTCACTTGATTGGTTCCTTCATGTGTGATGGCTAATTTGTCCCATATTTGCTTGGCATTCTCACATAATGATACTCTATTATACTCATTGGGACCTAAAGCACAAAATAGGGTGTGCATAGCCTTGGCATTCATTTGTGCCAATCTCATGTCATTTGTGTCCCACTCATCCTCACTCTTAGGGACATCTTTTCCATCTACTTTCTTCATGGGAATTCTAGGACCATTCAATATAATTCTCCACACTTCATAATCATTTGATTGTACAAATAACATCATTCTAGTTTTTCAATATGAGTAATTTTCACCATTGAAGAGTGGAGGTCTAACTAATGATTGTCCCTCTTCTCCTAGGGGTGTGCCTACATTCAAGTGAGCCATTTATGATCGCTTTGCTCGATAGAGGTTAGTCTAAATCAATCTCGAGCCCAAGTTCTGATACCAATTGTTGGCTCTATAGGCTATATCGAGAGGGGGGTGAATCGGTTTTTCGATAACCTTAGGTTCGTTTTTCGATTCCTCTAAATTCTCTAGCCTATTTGAGTGATTTCTAAGTTCTCTAAGCTAGGCAATTATACAATATAAATTCAATACAATAAACACAAATATAATTGCAAATAAGTAAAGAGAGCAAGGATAGAGAAATGTACGCAAGTGATTTATAGAGGTTTGACAACCTTGCCTACGTCCTTTACCTTGAGACGCTCTCAAGGATTTCCCCAAATTCACTATCCTTGAATTTGTTACACTCCCTCTTTTTCTAGGCTAAAGAGAAACCTCCCTCTTTTTCTAGGCTCAAAAGAAACCTCCCTCTTTTTCTTAGGCTAAAGAGTAACCTCCCTCTTTTTCATAGGCTAAAGAGAAACCTCCCCTTTTTACAAGGATTGAATTGGTTTACAAGAGATGTAATCAAAGAAAGGCCTCTAGGTAGGCAAGTGATTACAGAAATTAGGCACAAAGAAAAGCCTATACAATATTTGTGCTAAACAATTTAAGAAATATGTGAATGATGGAAGATGAAGACTTTGTAGCTCTTGATTTGTTGTTGAGGCTTGAGGATTTGAGGAAAATGAGTATTGGAGTTGATTGAGTAGTTCCTCTTGCTTCCTTTAGCTTCTAAGCCTCTATTTATAGTCCCTTGGATGGTTTGTGGACATTGGTTGGAGCCAAAACAGAAACTAGCCGTTATATCTCATAGAAACTAGCCGTTGGGGACTTTCTGACTTAAAGGGATCGATCCTTTTACCAAAGGGATTGATCCTTTTCTTCAATCTAGCCTTTCGGGGCATTCTGTCAAAAAGGGATCGATCCCTTTCCCTATGAGATCGATTCCATGCTTCCAGAGGGCCATTTTCCTGCACTTTTTGGGTTAGAAATGATGTAGACTTGAATTTAATTTAACCCAAAATGTTTATAAGCTTTAAGGGAGTTTTTCTTGACTTTCTCAAATGACAATATTGTCCAAAAACTTATAAGTAATTTTCTAAACTTATGTTCAATAATTCTTGAGAAAATTACTTAATATTGAAAACCATTTTATAAAGTATTAAGACCCATAAGAATATATCATTAAATCATGGTCTTAATGTTTGATATGAACACTTAAAAATGGATTGAGAAAATCATGTATGATAAGGCATATTTACAATATGAATTAAAACATTAAGGCTTACTTAAGTTTTTGTCATTTGAAAATATATATGGCAATTTAAAGCTAACAATATGGCAATCTTAGCGATTAACCTTTGCTTTTCCATTTCCATAGTTTTTAACTTATAGAATCCACTAGGAGAATGTGGTCCTCACAGTTTTCTTGTTGGACCCACGAAGTTGGTGTTTGCTTTGTTTATAGGGTACAAAATCTTCTTTCTTTTAGATTTTCGTTTCAGTATAACCACTGATACTTAATTTTTTAGGAATGGGCTAAAATGCTTTTTCTAAGGACCACTTTTTTTTACTCTTTTCACTACAATTTAATTCATCATCATCATCATCATCATCATCATCATCATCATCATCATCATCATCATCATCATTAGAGCTTTTATCCCAAGAGATTGGGGTGGGCTACATGAATCAATATTTGAACTCATGCTAAATTGTTCATATGAATTCTCTTCCTCCACACATTCCTACCCAAGGCAATGTGTTCATCCAACTATAATGCCTCCATATCTTTCAGAATTACTTCCTTCTAAGTCTTTTTTGGTTTTCCTCTAATCTTACCCCTTTTCGCAACATTCATAGCCTCTACTCTCTGAATTGGAGCATCTACAGGTTTATGTCGTACGTGTCCAAACCAACGAAAATGGCTTTCACATGTATTGTCTTTGATAGGTACCACTCCCACCATCTTACGGATATCTTCATTTCTCATTCTATCTTTTCTTGTATATCCACACATCCACCACAACATTTGCATTTCTGCTACACTCATCTTTTGTGTATGTAATCTCTTAATCACCTAACATTCACTACCAAATAGTAATGTTGGTCTAATAATTGTCCTATAAAACTTGCCTTTCAACCAAATAGGAATTCTTTTATCACATGCCATGCCTGTAGCACTTCTCCACTTACTCTATCCAGCCTGGATCCTATTGGTCACATCACCATCAATCTCTCCATCTATCTGTACTATCAACCCCAAGTATCAAACATGGTCCCGCTTAGGTAATGCCACCCCACTTAATGTCACTATATTATGCTCTTCCACTTGGTTTGAATTGAATTTACACTATATGTATTCAATCTTCACTCTGATTAGTTTAAACCCTTTTGATTCTAACATCTATCTCCATAATTCCAACTTTGCATTGATCTCCACTCTAGTTTCAACACATAGGAAAATATCAACTGCAAACATCGTACACCAATGCACCATTCATTTACAATTTAACTACACCACAAAAGAATAATACATATGCCCCATTCATTTACAATTTTAACCCTACAACATTTTAACCCCAAATTCAACCTTCATCTCGCTAGAAACTCCCTCAACACCAAATCATCTCCTTCAGACAACTACTCTTTCATCTCCATCTTTCTCTAGCTTTTAGTTATCATCCATTTTAGGGTTTTTTTGGGGTTTAGGATAGGGGTTGGTATAAGCTAACAGTGTAAGCTAGTTTGCACAGATATAAGCTCCCTGCGCAAACTACCTTGGGTGGGAAGCTTATCTTAGCGCAAGCCAACGTGCATCCTTGCGTAGGGAGGTCATCCAAGCACAAGTTGGCTTGCACTAAGACAAGCTCTCCACACAAGAAAGCTTGTGCGAAGAGCTCATTCCAGTTCAAGTTGACTTGCACTTGGCTGACGCGTAAGGTGACCTGCGCATAGCTAAGATCTTCGCAAAAGTAAACTTACGTGTGAACCTCGTCTTAATGCAAGCTAACTTACACTGAGATATGTTGCGTACATGGATTTAGTTGCGCGAAAAGTGAACCGTGTGAAAAAAATCAAGCTTTGCCGTTACTTTACGTTTTCTACTTCCATGCTCTCATATTCTTTATAGTTATCATAATAACTACCCTCACTTAAATTTTCCATTTTACTATTAAAGAGAATAAAATTTAGGGTTTTAGGATGAGAAGATTAACGCTGAAAAGGAGAGAAGAAAGAGAGAAGAAGAAGTTGATTGAAAAGGGAAAAGGAGATGACTTTATTTATATTAGGGCATTAATGTCCTTTAGATAAGGGTTTTTGTCTTATAAATAATTGAAGTATAGAGAATAAAGTATAGTAGATTTAGAATTTCTTTTTTCTAAGCCATGAGGAAAGTGACAACAATTTTTATTTTCCAAATGTGCCCTTATGATATTTGGCAAATTACAATATGAGATGGAGACCAAAGGCAGCATGTCGATGTGAGCTTTATATGGTCCTCTAAAGCCCTTTATGGCACACCAGTTCTATTTTAGCGCAAGCATGATGGGTCATTGTGCATGTGCATCGACTACCGTTAAGTCAACAAGCTCATGGTGAAGAACAAGTATCCAAACCCGCTCATTGTAAACTTGGTTGATCAACTTAGTGGTACTAAGTGGTTTACTAAGTTGGACTTAAGGTCAAGGTACTATTAGGTTCGTATAGCCGAGCGGATAAGCCAAAGGCAGCATGTGTGACGCGGTATGGCTTAAATGAGTTCTTAGTGATGCCGTTCGGATTGACAACACCCTAACTACTTTCTGCACTTTGATGAATAAGGTATTACAACCATTCCTAGATATCATTTGTTGTTATTTACCTTAACGATATTATGATATACAGTAAGTTTCTAAAGGAGCATGTGGAGCATTTGAGATAAGTGTTTGAGGTCTTGCGGGATAATGAGTTTTATGTCAAATGGGAGAAGTGCTCATTTGCCCAATAAGAGGTACCTTTCCTTAGCCACATAGAAGTGATAAGATACAGATGGACAACAATAAGGTCCAAGCTATACTCGATTGGGAGCCACCAACCAAGGTCAAAGAGTTGATATCATTACTTGGGCTAGTGAACTATTACCGATGATTTATCAGAGGCCACTCATCTATTGCAACAGCATCGACCAACATGTTGAAGAAGGGTAGAATGTGGGATTGGAGTCTCAAGTGCTAGCAAGCCTTTGATTGATTGAAGAGAGTAATTACAAAGGAGCCTATTCTAGCCTTGTTTGATTTCTATAAGTCGTATGAGGTACATATTGATGCATTAGATTTTGTTATTGGTGGTGTTCTGATGTAGGATAATCAATCGGTTGCTTTTGAGAGTTGGCAGCTTAACGAGACAGAGCACAGATACACGATCTAAAAGAAAGAGATAACGGCCGTAGTGCATTGCATGCGCACATGGAGACATTATCTATTAGGGTCCAAATATGTTGTTCTGACAAATAATGTGGCAACCAATTACTTTCAGACTTAGAAGAAGCTGACGCCAGAGCAGACTAGATGGTAGGATTTTCTTGCAGAGTTTGATTTCAGCATGGAGTACAAGCCTGGTAAGGCTAACCTTATGGCTAATGCACTTAGCAGGAAGGTCACATTTGTTGCCATCAGTAGACTTGAAGGTTCCTTAGTACAACGCATTAAGGAAGGGTTACCCCATAGCCTTATTGCACAAAGCATCATGGAGAATGCCTGATAGGCCAAAACTAGGTGGTTTTGGATTGAAGGTGTCCTGGTATATACAAAGGGAAACTGGATCTATATGCTGCAGCATGGGAAATTATGGAGGGAGGTCATGCATGAATGCCATGATTCTACGTGGGCCGGTCCTCCGAGTGAGCACCGTAACCTTACTCTAGTAGAGGATCATTATTACTAGCTTCATATGCGAAAGGATATTGAGATTTATGTGAAAACTTGCCTAGTGTGCCAACATGAAAAGGTTGAACTCAAGTCACCAGCAGGCCTGCTGGAGCCGCTACCCATACCATTACATCTGTGGGAGAGTATCTCTATAGACTTCATTAATGGACTACCCAAGATGGATAGGTTTGGGAGTATCATGGTGTGGTGGACAGATTCTCTAAGTATGGGACTTTTGTACTGGCACCTAAGGAGTGTCCAGTAGAGGAGGCAACCAAATTGTTCTTTAAGAATGTGGTCAAGTTTTAGTGTGTACCACAGTCTATCATCAGCGATCGAGATAGTTGGTTTACGGGTAGGTTCTAGACAGAGTTGTTCAAGCTACTAGGGTCAGACTTGGACTTTTCCACCTGCGTTCACCCTCAAATAGATGGGTAGACTAAACGGGTGAATGGGTTACTAGAGAGATATCTTAAGCACTATGTGAGTGCAGCACAACAGAATTGGCTAAAGTTGCTAAATATTGCTCAGTTCTCATATAACTTGCAGCGGAGTGAGGTGACAAACCAAAGCCTTTTTGAGATTGTGACCGGATAGCAATTGCTCACTCCTAGTACTATTGCAACAGGTTACACAAGTGCAACCTTCAAGTTTGTAAAGGCTTGGCACAAGCAAGTTGACCTTGCTCGAGCTTGTTTACGCAAAGCAGCAAAACGGTACAATATGTGGGCAAATCATACACGACGAGATATTCAGTATCCGGTTGGAAACCTTGTTTTAGTGAAGTTGCACTTAGTGCTCCATTGTCCTGGCAAACACAAAGGGCTAGTATGAAGGTATGAGGGTCCTTTCAGAGTTCTAAAACGGGTAGGAAAGGTGGCCTACAAGGTTAAGTTACTGCTTAGGCTTAAGGCACATCTAGTTTTTCACGTTAGCATGCTTAAGCCATTCCATCAAAATAGTAATGATCTTGCACGAGCAGAGTCTCAACATGCACCAATGGGAGTGGTTGCCTTGTATGACAAGGAGGTCAGAGGCATTCTAGTTAACAAAGTGGTATGGAGGAAGCACTACATGCCAAGGCATGAGTACTTAGTTCTTTAGAAGGGACTACCCGACAGTGAGGCTAGCTCGAAATCAGCTGAGGCATTGTGGCAGTTCCAAAAACATATTGATAGGCTCTATAGAGAAGACGGGACAAGGGTGTCACAAGAACAAATGGGGGAGAATGTCATAACCTGCACACCAAGTGTCCGACAAGAGGAGTCCTTGGGCACAATCTAGCACTTCTCACACACACAGAAGGGTGAGGGACTACATGGACTACTCGTGCACATGATCGCAACACCAAAAGTGGTGCTTATGGGACATACTGTGTGGACAGATATGCAAGATTACTTGGCTACTGATAGAGATACTAGACCCAGTCAAATTCTTTGGCAGTTAAGACTCTAAAGTCTCTAGGATTAGAGAGTCCACAAGGATTTAAACTCTTGTTGATAGAATTCTGTTGTATTTAAATCCTTGTAGATATGCTTCGAAGAGTCCAGTAACAAAAGGGGACTCCACTATAAATAGAAGGCCTCCCCACCCTCATTTATATCTCATTCTTTGAGAGTTTTTCAGTAATATAGAGCTTACAAGTTTTCTCTGTATTTCTTTTACTTAGTTTGTTTTCTTGTTTTTTGCTGTGCTCTTTGTAGAGTGAAAATAGGCCGACTTAGGCTTCCTAGGACACAAGCTCCAAGCCTAAGGTAGCATGGTTCTTGACTAAAGATCGCAGCCCGTGACAGGTGGTATTAGAGCTAGATTCATTTGAAGCAAAACAGTGATGGCATCTCAATCTAACAACCAGTAGAGGTCCAAGAGGTTCATGAGACAAGGGGACGTGGAAGAAGGCTAGCTTTAGGATATCGTCACAACCATAAAGACTAGATTAGTCAAAATTGAGATTGCTGTTGGAGAGATGAGGGGCAAGATTGATAAGACTGAGGGGCATCTAGACGAGATCAACTTAATTAAGGAGGATCTTAAAGGAGGAGTGCAAGGTGCACTAAATGAGGCACTCAACAGCATTGGAAGTAGTCATTGAGGTGATACATAAGGAGATGGAAGAGCTCAAGGGGGAGTTCATAGCTTGCAAGATAGCTATCGAGAGTGGTGCTCTTGCTGCACAACCTAGGCTTCGTGTTGACATCCCAAAGCCAAAAGAGTTCAAGGGAACCAAGTCAACAAAGGATGTGGACAACTTTCTTTGGGGCATGGAGGAATACTATCGTGCCACTGGTATTACTGATGATTTGACTAAGGAAAACACTTCAACTATGTATTTGGTTGATATTGCACTACTTTGTTGGAGACGTAGGTGTGAAAGTGGTGAGATTAAGACCTAGGATAAATTCAAGAAGCAGTTCTATCCCGTGTATGTAAAGGATGAGTCGCGTCACAAGTTGCGTCGACTCACTTAAAAAGGTGAGGTACGAGAGCACGTCAGAGAATTTTCAGAGATCTTGTTATAGATTTCTGACCTTGGGGACAGTAAGGGTTTGTTCTAGTTCATAGATGGTTTGAAGCCATGTGCACAATAGCAATTGAGGTAGAAGGGTGTCCAAGATTCGATCGATGCCATGACTATTGCAGAGTCACTGATCGAGTTTGGCAAGAAGTAGGACGAGTTTGAGTCTTCCAAGCCTAAGGGAAAGGGCAAAGGTAAAGGAGGCAGGAATTGACAGTCTAAAGGTGACAATGGGAAGCCATCTTGGTGGGAGTCCAAGAAAGAGTCCAACAAAGAGGATTCTAAGAAGGATTGTGTTCCAACAAAGTGCTTCTTGTGTAAAGTGCCGCACAAGGTGCGAGACTGCCTAAAGAGAACCAAGATGTCCGCCATCGCAAAGCAAGACAATGAGCTAAAGAGAAAGACTCTAAAGCATGGTTTGGTCATGCTTAGTTCAGTCCAGAGTCAGGGGATAGCGAAGGGACTAATGTTTCCAGACACAGTGGTTACGGGCAAGCCAATCATTGCTTTGGTCAACATAGGTGCGTCTAATCTATTTTTATCTGAGGGTATAGCAAGGCAACTTGGCCTGACAATATGGAGAGGGACTAGCACAATCAAGATTGTCAACTCCAAAGCGATTCCCACCATTGAAGTAGCACATGGGGTGGAGCTATCAATGGGTGATTGGAAAGGCAAGTAGTTTATCGAGGTAATCCTTTTGGATGACTATGACTTTGTTATTGGCTTAGATTTCCTTGACCGGATTAAAGCTCTTCTTGTGCCTTTTTAAAATGTTATTTGTGTATTGGATCCGAGGTGCTAATATATTATTCCAATGAGACAAGGGTCAAGGAACGGAGCAGTATTGTCAACTATTCAGTTTGCCAAAGGTGTGTGCAAGGAGGAAGTTACTTACTTGGCAACATTAAAGCTCAATGAGTCCTTGTAGATAAGGGACTACACCTTTTTGGAGGTGCTAGAGACCTTTAGTGATGTGATGCTTGCAGAGTAGCCTAAGAAGCTACCACCCAAGAAAGAGGTGGACCACAGGATTAAGTTGGTGCCTAATGCCTTACTTGTAGCTCTTTACTTTCTTCCTTCTTAGCTCCTTCTTCAACAAGTGCGAAATCTCTTCTCCATTTCTTCTTCTTTCTTGTTCATTTTGGCTTTCACCTTTGCCTTTTTTTGCCTTTTTTTTTCTTATTCAAAATCCAAATTAACTAACAATTACACAACTTAGGCACTGATTTGGGTATTAAGAGGTAACCTTTGGTAGTTTCACATTTTTTTGAATTATTGTTACAACCTTCCTTTTGTTCTCAGAATGAGAACCTACCAACAATTACACAACTTAAGCACTAATTTGGGCTTAAAGGTAACCTTTGATAATTTCACATTTTTTTGGGATTTTTGTTACAGCTCTTTTTTTTTTCTTTGGACTTTTTTAACCACTACATAATTTCTTATATCTTTTTTCAAGTCTATTTCGACATCAGCATGTACTAATTTTAGGGGATTTTTTTAGGACTTTTTTTTGTGTGTATTGTTTTGAAACTTTTTCTGCATTTTTTTTTTAGGATTAAGGTCTTTTTTTCACATCAAGTATATTGACATTTATTTCATTTCAATTTCTTCTCTTTGTTTTGGGGTGTAATCATAGGTATCTTCATCCATTTTATGGACTAAATCTAATCATATTTGGACCAAGAGTGGTAAATGGTAAAGCCTTCCCAATAGTAATGACTCTAGATTTCAAACCATTTCCAAATACTTAAGAGGAAGTCCACTTCAAGTCATGGTTTTTTTCAATTTCTTCTCGAGTCATGGTTGTTTAAGACATTTATAGTGAAAAATATTTGTTTTTAATGTGATGTAAATCAAAATCTTATAGTAATTGGATTGTACGATTAAAAAGTTTATCTTTTCCTAATAATAGAAAATCAAATCACCATTAAATGGATGGTATTTTAGTTATTATGCATTTATTCTTAACTTATTCCTAAACCAAATAAAACAAAAAACAAAACATAATTATTCCATACATCGTTGGTGGAGTTTTTTTTTTTACTTCTCAAACGGGATTAAGATTATGACACATGTCTCATTTTATTTATTTATTTATTAATATTTTTATAGGACATGTGTCATGATCCTAACACCGCTTATGAAGTAAAAAACTCCACCTGCGTTGTATGGAATAATTATCCAAAAGCAAATTCATAATAATTATTCCATCTTATCAATCAAACAATATAATACATATTCCATCTATATTCTTTTTATTTTCTATTCTCATAGAACACATTTTTTATTCTTTCTCTATTTCATTTCATGAATCAAACACCCTGTTATTATTTCTTAAACTTTAAATTTAATAGTTTACGATGTATCCTAAATTTTTGTCTGATCTCGTAAATTTTTAAAACTAAAAAGGTTAAATTATTTGATTAGTACTTTAAGTAAGAAGTTTGAATTTGGAATTTATTTTAAGTTAAAAACTTATTATGTATACTTAATTATAAACAAATTTTTTTGGAAGATAGGGTGAACATTAGGGAATTTCATAGAGGCAGATATTAGCCATTTAAGTCTAGGCACTGGAGGAAGTTTTCTGAGAGTGCGGGTGGAAATCAACATTACAAAGTCATTAAGACGTTTTGTAATGATTGGTGGGAAAGGAGGGAGTCAATAACTTAGTTGCAGGTTAAGCTATGAGAGATTGGCTACCTTTCGCTATGAATGTGGAGTGCTGGGACATTCAGAACATGAGTGCCCAACAGCCGAGAAAGAGGACTACGCAGCAAAGAAGGTAAAGCAATATGGTGATTGAATGAGAGCCTCTCCATTGGGGAAGCGGAACTACACCAACACCGTATCAACTGAAGAAAAATATAAACAGCATCGGGGAATGGCATTTCTTGTTGGACATACAATGGTATCTGTGAATGAAGGCGATGATCGGAGATTACCAACGGATTTCAGTGGACCAATCAATCGAAAACTGCTGATGGAAGGTAAAGGTATTAAAGGAATAGCGCAGAATACAAAGGGATCAAGAGGATATCAAGGCAGAGTTAAAGGATTAAAGGTGGTTGAGGGAACAGAATCACAGGAAAATAGGGATACCATGGATGCAAATTTAAGGAGTATGAATAATATTTTGAAAGTCCCGGATACGGAAAGTCCAGCTGTGAAGGAATTTCTGTGTATGGGAGATATGAACTTGCATGCGGACGAGGTGAGTCAACGAATCAATGTAGAGCATATTAATAACTCAGATAATACTGACGGGAGTCAGGAAAGAAAGATGACGTGGCAAAAGGGGGATAAGATCAAAAGAAAAGTTAAAACAATGTGGCAAGTAAAGGTCAAAACACATGGAAGCGTAAGGCACGACAAGTAGGACAGAACTTAATTACGAAGGAGGAAAGAACAGGGAAAAGGAAACTAGAGGCAGAGGTCCAGCTCGTGGAGTGTATGTATGGAGATTGATCATCCTGTTAAAAGAAACAAGGAAGGGGTTACTGATAATTCACAACCTATCGAATCAACAGAGATTGGATACCAGACTCGCTAGGAACTATGAAGTTCTTGGCGTGGAACTGCTGGGGCTTGAGAATCTACGAGCAGTTAGAGCTCTCAAGGAGCTAGTGCGATGACAAGATCCCCATTTTAAGTGAATCAAAACTACATGTGAAAATGCTAGACACAATAAGAAGATCATGTGGAATGAGCAATTGTATCGGAGTTGACTCTAATGGGAATAGTGGTGGTTTAGCAATGTTGTGGAAAGTTGAAATAGAACTTCAATTGAAGAGATTGTCACGAAGCCATATTGATACAATAATTGATCAAGGAGAAGGCATGAGCAATGGAGGCTAACAATATTCTAGAGGGAGCCAAACATAAACAAAAGGAGAGATTCTTGGGCACTGCTGAGACAACTAGCTCAATAATCAGATAGACCGTGGTTGTGTTTCGGGGACTTTAATGAAATCATGTGGAATCATGAAAAATCAGGTAGGTGCTTGAGAAGGGAAAGCCAATGACCAAGTTCAGAGAGGTGCTTGAAGACTATGGTCTTGAAGACTTAGGCTATTCTGGTGAATGGTATACCTGGGCAAGGGGGAGTAACTCAACAACATCGGTTCGAGAAAGGCTTAATCGAGGTTTTGGAACAAAAGAATGGTGTGAGCCATATCCTGAGTATAAAGTAAGCCATCTCACTTCATCATACTCGGACCAATGCCCCATTTTTGGTGACAACCAAAACAGAGAAAGGAGAACCAATCAATATGAAGAAGAGGAGAAAGTGTTTTGAAGCGATCTGGATTAAGAAGGAAGGTTATGCCAAGATTGTATCCGATGCATGGAGAGATGGGGAAGGAGCAAGTGTTATGGAAAAGATGAGATTAGTAAGAGAACGGTTACATAGTTGGCACGTGAATAAGTTTATGGGTATGAGACAAAAGATTAATGCAGTCAATAAGAAGCTAGAAATGATGAAAAGTTTGGAGTTGAATGATGATAATCTCGAGAAAGAAAGGGCACTAAAAGAGGAGTTAAATTTTTTATTATAGAGAGAGGAAGTCTTCTAGAAGCAGAGAGCAAGAGAAAACTGGTTGAGAGATGGAGATAAGAACTCTAAATTTTTCCATGCCCAAGCTTCCCAAAAGAGAAAGGCAAATCAAATTATAGGATTGGAAGATAAGGAAGGGAGGTGGCAAGGGGAGCATTTGAACATCGAAAGAATTATTACTGACTACTTTAAACGGCTTTTTCAGTCTTAAAGACCATCTCAATACGAGGATATCCTTGAACTAGTGGAACCGTGCATAACAGATGAAATGAATGCACTCTTGCTTGCAGACTTCAAATATGAGGAAATTCTTTTGGCCATCAAATAAATGCACCCCACCAAAGCCCAAGGACCAGATGGTATGTCTGCTATTTTCTTTCAAAAATATTGGAATATTATTGGTTTCAATATGGTCAAATTTTGCTTAGAATGTCTTAATTGCCTTAGGAACATTAGAGAGGTTAACCAGACACACATAATCTTAATCCCAAAAATTAAAAATCCAAAAAAGATATCTCAATTTCATCCTATTAGTCTTTGTAATTTCATATACAAAATAATAGCTAAGGTCTTAGTGAATAGGTTCAAAAGGGTCCTACCTAATTGTATTATTGAGTCACAAAGTGCATTCGTACCAGGCAGGCTTATCATAGATAATATATTAGTGGCATATGAGCTAATACCTGCACTGAAGAAAAAACACGGGAGACATAGCTACTTTGCATTAAAACTGGACATGAGCAAAGCTTACGATAGAGTAGAATGGAGATTTCTTGAAGACATGATAATAAAAATTGGGTTTCACCATAGATGGGTGTCAATGTTGTAATGTCATATACAAAATAATAGCTAAGGTCTTAGTGAATAGGTTCAAAAGTGTCCTACCTAATTGTATTACTGAGTCACAAAGTGCATTCGTACCAGGCAGGCTTATAATAGATAATATATTAGTGGCATATGAGCTAATACATGCACTGAAGAAAAAACAGGGGAGACATAGCTACTTTGCATTAAAACTGGACATGAGGAAAGCTTACGATAGTGTAGATGGAGATTTCTTGAAGACATGATGATAAAAATTGGCTTTCACCATAGATGGGTGTCAATCATAATGGCATGTGTAACCACTGTCTCCTACTCGATTGTTATCAATGGGAGTATCACTGTCAACTTCTCACCAGAGAGGGGATTTCGACAAGGAGATCCACTTTCGTCTAGTTTGTCTTTGATCTATACTGAAGGATTGTCAGCTTTGCTTTTGACACATCAACACAATGAATTGTTGCATGGAGCACAGGCAAGTTAGAATGGACCATGGATCACTCATTTATTTTTCACTGATGACAGTTTACTTTTTGCTAAGGTAAACAAGACTGAGAGCGAAAGAGTGAAGAACTTGCTAAAGAAATATGAAGATAGGTCTGGGCAAAAAATTAATTTTGACAAATCAAGCCTTTTCTTCAGCAACAATGCAGGAGATGCCTAGAGGAATAAGATACAAGAATTGTTTGGTATTCAGGCTTCATCAAATCCTGAAAGATATCTTGGTTTACCTATAATGGTGGGTAAGAGTAAGAGACGAGCTTTTCGAGAGCTAAAAGACAAAATCAGCATAAGGATGCAAGGTTGGAGCTGTAGATTGCTATCCTAAGGAGGTAAAGAAATATTTCTAAAAGCAATCATAGAAGCCATTCCAACATACACCATGGCTTGCTTTCAATTACAAAAAACTCTATGCACCGAGATAGATAAGCTAATCAACAAATTTTGGTGGCAAAAATACAAAGATAATCGAGGGATACACTGGATCAATTAGCAGAAAATGTGCTATGAAAAGGAACTAGGTGGAATAGGCTTTCGTGAAATGTGGACTTCCAATCATGTAATGCTAGCAAGACAGGGATGGAGGTTACTAACGAATACAAACTCACTGGTTTACAAAGTCCTTAAAGCACGGTATTTCCCAAAGATCTCATTCCTTGATTCAAAGCTGGGTTATAACCCTGCATTAACCTAGCGCAGCATATGGGAAAGGAAAAAGGTACTAGAAAACGGGACCAGATGGAGAATTGGTAAACGATCATCAATCAAAGTTTGGAAAGATAAGTGGCTTCCATTCCATCCAACCATGCAACCGAGATCTCCAAGAAACGAATGGGATAAGGATAAAACGGTTAATTTTTAATAAATCTAGGAAGCAATTGCTAGTATTAGGACAGATTAACAGAGAGGTTTACAGAGGAGGAAGCAGCAAATATCTGTGTATTATCATTAAGGAAGAGGGGATTGAGGTATACGTTGATTTGGCACTATACAAAAGATGGAATTTATAGAGTTCGAAGTAGATACAAATTGTTGAGAGAGGAGTGTCAACCAGCAGCCTTTCAAAGTGATACCGCTCAAGCAGTTAAATGGAAGAAACTATGGCATGCCAAAGTACCAAACAAGATAAAAGTCTTCATGTGGAGGGCCTACCATGGAACCAGTAAGGAAAATTTTAGCACAGAAGGGAATCCAAGTTAATCTTGTTTGCTTCAGATGTGGGAACATGGAGGAGACAGTGATTCACGCCTTGAAGGAATGTGATGATGCACAGGCAGTTTGGAACTTAACCACCTCAACTTGGTCTCAAAATAACGAGCTAGGAAATTCTGATTGGTTGGAGATAGAAAGTACAAAATTGGATGAACAACAGTTTCAACTCTTCGTTTTACATTGTAGGCAATCTGGATAACAAAAACACTGAACTATATGCAGGGATAAAAAGGAAACCGGTAGATACAGTTGCTTTTATATAGAAGTATGTTGCTCAGTATAACCAAGCTAATAAGTCTGATCATGTAGCCTCTTAAACAAATATCAAGAGATGGAAGGCCCTTGGAGTTGGTTTTTACAAAGTCAACTTCGACGGGGCAGTTGATGCTTCAACAAAGAAAAGAGGAATTGGAATTGTAATAAGGAACTCTGTAGGAGAACTCATGGGTGCATGTGCAACAGGAATAAAGTGGATTACTGATCCTACAATCATTGAAGCGATGGCAGCAGTAAAGGCCATTGAGTTTGCTACAGAAATCGGCTTGACAGAGGTAGAACTCGAGGGTGATGCCTTAGGAATTATCTCAAAGCTAAATAACAATGCCACCGACTTATTAGACGTTAGATTACTTATTGAGTAAGCTAGGATAGGGGCACAACATTTCTCCAAATGTAATTTCTCACATATTCTAAGATTGGGGAATAAAGCCGCCCATAAATTAGCTAGATATGGGCTAACGTACCTGAATGATGAGATATGGTTTGATACTTGTCCAGCTATACTGATAAACATTGTAACTGATGATTTTCTCCATATGAATGAATAAAAAAGTCCTTTATTATCAAAAAAAATTCTAAACAAATTTCTTACGGTTAACATTAGAGTTTATATATGATGTACTGACAGTGTATAATCACTATATACTGTCAGTGCATCAGAAGTTGACACATCATTAATATGTAAATTAAAAATATGCTAAATCTTTAAAAATAAATATAAATAAATATTTTTCAATTTACTCATAAGGATTTATTGATGATGTGTTAATCTCTTTATGCATTGAAAGTATATAAAAATTATATATTGTCGGTACATTATATATAAATCCATAACATTAGTATGTAAAATTTAGCGAAAATTTTATTTTTTTAATCACATAATTGATTATTCTTGAGATACTTCTTGAACGGTTCATCCTCGCCATAATTAGTATCAATGGTCAACCTGAAATCAGGGCGTTCATAAGAAAAAATAATTTTTAATTTCTAAAATGAAAGGAAAAAGGGTGGAGACTGAAGCGGAGGAGGGAAAAGGTAGTTTGAGAAGAGTAAAGAACAAGGAGAGGAGTCGAGTGTATTTGATCTTTCCATTCCATTTCAAAGTAGTCCCGCCAAACCCACACAAATTCACAGTTGGTTTTCATTAGATTGCCTTTGGAACACAATCAAATTGTATGAATCGCAGCAGAGCAGATGGTGGTTTGTTGTTGCTCTCAGAATCTGAGAGATGGAATTCGCGCTTGTCTTCGCGATTATGATAGGCTCCAATATGTGGCTGTCATCCTCATTTACATCCAGGTTATTAGTTTCTTCTTCTTCTTCTTCTTTTCCAATAGCGTTACTAGGGTTTCTTTCTCTTTGTAAAAGCTTTGATTCGATTGCTCAGATTGGGTGCGCCTTAATCGGATCGTTGGGCGCATTATATAACGGTGTGTTGCTGATAAATTTGGCCATAGCGTTGTTCGCTTTGGTGGCAATCGAGAGTAACAGTCAGAGCTTAGGCCGAACCTACGCTGTTTTGCTCTTCTGCGCCATTCTGCTCGACATTGCGTGGTTCATCCTCTTTTCCAACGATATTTGGAACATGTCAAGCGATAGCCACGGAATGTTGTTCATCTTCTCTGTCAGACTAATGCTTGTGACGGAGATCGTGGGGTTCTGCGTGAGGTTCTCGTCGTCCTTGTTGTGGATTCAAATTTATCGGCTGGGAGTTTCATATTTAGACTGTGCTGCCGCTCCACGAGACCCTGACTTCGCTTTGAGAAATAGTTTTCTGAGCCCTGCAACTCCTTCATGTTCCTTACTTCGACAGTGCTCTCACAGTGACTCTGATGACGCTCTAGGAGGCGCCATCTATGATCCCGCTTATTACTCTTCTCTCTTTGGAGACCATCAGCAGCACAAAAGAAGCTCTTTTCTGGTAGTAACCCTTTTTCTTCGTTCTTTCAATCTACTTGATAATTTTGTATCATTTGTAAATTTTCATTTCCTATTTACAGATTCATAACGACGGTATCAGTGGAAATGGATCTGCTTCTGGTGCTGAAGTTTCTCAGATAAAGCCATCGCCTGTCAGTACTCTTCGGGCTTTTGATGTAAGCATCTGTCTGTTCTTTCCCCTTGGACTTTCCGCTGACATTGTCACTCGTAAGAGCTATGCTTTGCTCCTTTCTTTTAGCAGTGGCCTGAACTTCTGAAATAGGTTCAGTTGCTCTTACAGATAGCTCAATCGAGAAATAAGTCTCTCTAATTTCAATGTATATTTGAATTTTATGGTAATACTATCTGGGGTAATTTAGTTGTCTGAAATAATCATACAGTCTTTGTCTGGGGGGACTATATATGTCTTTTCTTGTCGACCAAGTGTCCTAAAGTTGAATTTTGACTTCCCGTTTGATGAATCATTTCATAGGGAAGCTTTCTGCCTTTTTGGCTTGATTGTTGAAAGTTACGGATATTACTTCTATCGAGTTTCAGCTTGAAAAAGAATTAGATTTTATTTTATCGCAGCGATGTAAAAAAAAATTATAGATTCTGGCCATTTCTTATAGGAATTCACTGGTTGCTGCCATCTGTCCTATAGAATATTTTTTGTGCTGATCCTTTAAAAGTTTTGGTATTTAATAGAATTTCCTATGAGTATCATCTACATCAAGTTAGTCTGGTGATGCTGGTACGGTGCTGTGTTCTTCACCATTCCTATAAGAAGACATTTTCTTTTAGCCTCTCTATATGGTTTATTCGTGCAGTTCCTAATCCTCATACAATGATCTGTTCGGAACTTGCAGTGGTTTGTTTTTTAAAATTATCTTTTGAACATAATGTGCTATCATAAATTATATTATAACATGGTACAAAGAGTTAAACTTGTTACCTGTTTTACTGTTTGTTAGGATACTGATGTGAGTAAGGCTCGTGAATATTTTTATCTGAGTTCTTAGAACAAAGGAGAATGCTGAATGGAGAAAAAAAGAAGAAATCTCTTCCTAGGGCTTTTTAAGAGCGAAACTGAAGGCTGATTGCCTCATTGGATAACCAGATCTGTAAATTTTTCTGAATAATTTTATATTGAATAGCATTTATTGAAATATAAATAAATAATTACTTATGAGCTAGCCCTAAACCCTAAATGCAAATTCCAAATATAACCCCAAAGCCTAATATTTGAAAGATAAGCAAAATGCTGACTACCATAACATACCCTTAATAATCTAACAAAACCTAAATCTATTTGAAAAATTACAATTAAGGTCATAAAATACATCAATATCACAAAATCTAAATAGTTAAATCTCTCAAAGTAGCTTCTTTCTGCTTTGCAACTTTGTACCTGATGTAGTACAGCTAGACAATAAAGGTTTATGGAAAATTTTTATTCCAGTTCTTGAGATAGTGGAGAAAATTTAATAAAAGAAAAATAAGAAATATGCCCTTAGTTCTCCTGTTGTATGAATGCCTATTTTCCCTCTTAAGTCCCTTCAATGCTGCCACATTATTGTCCCTTTCACTACAGTCCTACCATTTTATTCAGGCCTTCCCTTATGAGCCGATGTTTTCATGATTTGAGTTGCTCCTTGAGTTCAGTGTTTTCTACTGTCAAAGCATCTAACTATACCTACACCTTGCACTCTGCCGGTAAGAATCCTGGTCATGAAACTACATTTAGAAGCATATGAGTTCCACTTTTGCATGAGATTTCAGCTCTACTTTCATTGTTCCGCTGTTTGTCGAGATCCCTTTAGTGTGATTAAACGGAACACATGTTAAGCTTTTATTTTGAATGAGTAAATAGTTAATTGCTGCGTGGAAAGCCTTCAGAAGCTTCATTTCTGGGGTTTCTAAGGAGTCACACTAATGTTGATTGCATCTCACAATTATAAAAGCGACCATGCTGGAAATTTTTTATGATACATCTATATTAAACCCAAGCAAACTGAAACTACATTGTACTTGTAAGCTAAGCCTTAAATCCTAGTAAATACATGAGACCAAATAGAATTTTAAAGCCTAACACTTGGAAACTAAACAAATCAGTATTTAATATTAAAATTAGCTTAAGCAATCTAAGATTCTAAATTATGTATAACATTACAATCACATTCATAAGATAAAACACAGTAACAAAACAAAATCTTATGTAGTTTAATTCCTCAACGAGCTTATTTTTATCTGCATCAAGAGAAACCAAAATATAAATAAATGAAAATCTAGTTTATAACCAGCCACAAATGTATCTCCATTCCTTTCAAGATTGAAAAATATTAGGAGATAAAGATATATATGTGAAAAAGTGATCCAGGTAATTTATGCAGTTTAAAAAGCAGTGGTCTTATAAATTTGGAAGACAGTGTTTTAGTTGCATGGGTTCTGCATTGCTATTTCTGCTTTTCTTGTCTATTTTTACGTGGATTTGGCAAAACTCTTTGTGGTCCTCCCCTTTGCCATGTTCAATTTAATTTATTGTCCTTTGCTTTGGTGACCTTAAAGCTATTTCTTAATCTACAAGCTGTTAACTGATGGATCGTTCATAGTATTATACTTCACCGATTAAACTTTTGATGCTAAGCAGAATACATTATTGTGGTTTTATTTTTATTTTTATTTTTTAATGCTTGACCTTTGCATAACAGTATACAATAAGAATTTTAAATTATGTGGGTTTTCTCTGCTAATTATTGGTTATAATATTTTCCTTTTTGCTGGTCTATCACTTTGTTTGGTGTCTGTACCCAAACTCAAATCATTGCAGGAGGAGAATGCCACAGAAGTGCCTCAGACTGTTTGAATTCGAGCATGACATCTGTTTAAAGGCTCAGCTTAATATTACCACTATCTGAGGCTTGTTAAATTTATCCGGAATGGCCCAGGATATGAGTGGGAGTGGGATTTGTACAGGCTTCTTTTCCCAGGATTTAGCTGCAGCTGTTTGAGTTATTAAAGGCAAATGCTCAGTTTATCCTGTAAGAAATAGAGTTGAGTCTAAAGGTTTTGCCATTTGAGAAGCGGTTCTGAATTCTATAGTAAGCCAAGGTTTCCTTTTTGGCTCAAAGGTCTAGATCAGAATCCAAGCCTAGCTAGCACATGGATATGGCAACAGGTAAGATTGTAATCTCTTGAATCTGTTTTGCATTGGCTTGTTGCCTGTGCTTAAACATTGGGATGCCATCTAATGCTCTATGACATGTCTAGGTTCAACTGGGAATGCCATCCCGCTTGAGGAGCCCAATTTATTTTGTTAAGAGTTGGTAGGAAAATTCTTTTGAAAGCCAAAACCAATACCGCACCTTTTTATTTTTTTTTTAATTTTTGACAAATTTTTGAGGAAATTAAATGGAATGAGTTATTCTTTTTTGTTTCTATTATAAAAGAAATTCTGTGGCTGAGGTAGTGCAGTAGAGGCAAGTTGCCCAGTTGGGTGAGCACAAAGATGGTCCCATATTTTAGCCCTGTGCTTCTTATCACCTTATAACAAACACAAAAAAAAAGGGAAAAAAACAAGACTCACATCATCGTTTATACTATGATGATGGTGATGGTGATGGTGATGATGATGATGATGATATGATGATGATGTTGTGTTGCCCTTGCCAGTGTGGCAAAATAATGTATGTTGAGGTGATATTTACATGACTTGTAATAATAGCCTTTTGTTGTTTTGTTGAATGTAATAATAGCTTTCATGGTGTGCTACATCAAGATTTATAGTGTTATTTTGTCATGTATGATCCATGTAGATGCTGACGTTGAAATTATAGAGAGTACTGTATTAGGATAATATTTTTTTGTAATTTTTTTAATTTAAGAAATTATTTAAAAAAAAAATTTGTTGTTGGTTTTAAACTCAAATTTATTACTAAGGGATCGTTTAAGATTATTTTTTGTTTTATGTTTTATGTTTTTCGTTTTTGAAATTTTTGTTTTTGGTTTGTTTTTAAAATTTGAAAATTAAAAATGTTTGGTTAATATTATTACCTATTGAAAATAAATATTTACATTGATTCAAATATAATAATTTAATTCACAAAATAAAATTTTAAAAATTAAATAAAAATAATCATATGTTTATTAAATAATATTATTTTTAATTTTTGTTTTTTACTTTAATAGAATTTAGAATTTAATTGATAACATATTTAGTATTAATTAATGGAGGAATAAAAGTCTCTCTAAATCTAAAACAATTAAAAAAAGTCAGTTACTGTTCTTGTTAACATTGTTTAAAGAATAATATGAAGATTCCAAATTAGTTATATTGCATAATGTGGCAAAAATAATAGAACTTTACAATTTTTGTCTAATAAGGGATGCATAAAATAAAAATTATAACTTAAAAGTTTAATTGGATATAATAAAAAAAAGGCTTATTAGCCAAATTTACCATTAATTTTTTGTATAACATGGATATAAGCTCTAAATTTTTAATTTCATTGTAAAACTTTTTAAACTTTTACTTTTATATAAATAAGCTTTCAATCTTTTAAAATAATGCAATTATGTAAAATAAATAAGAAGTTAAAGTTTTATAAACTCTCAACCTTTTTATTTTATTACAAAAATTTATAATAAATTTGGACTTAATTGTATTATTTTGAAAAGTTAGGGGTTCATATAATAAAATTAAAGGATGAGAGTTTATTTTTTTTTTTTTTGCAAAAGGTTGAAGATATATTTGGTTATTAAGCTTGAGAAAAAGGATAATGGTCTATTGGAACAATTTGAAGAAGACAAGATTCTTGTTAATGTTACAGTAAAAACAAATGCAAAGAGGGATAAGTTGTAAATTTTATCTCTGATTATATGGATGATTGAAGTTCATTAACCTTTCAATTAATGTAATTTAATCATAATACTTCTAAATTGAAAAGATTCAGTTAATTGATTTTTTTTTCTTGGTTCATAGAGAGGTTAAGAAGGAAGGGTATTCAAACATTGAACTTAATCATTCTTAAGAATGAATAAAAGCTGTTAGGTCAAGTTTTGATTGTTAAAATTTTTTATTAAATTATTTTTCATGCTTGTGTATTTAAAAAATTATATATTTTTATTAGTTTAAATTAATATCACATAATGACTTTTTTTTTGCATTCTAAGTCTAAAAAATAAAAATAAATATTTTCTTTCACTTACTTCGAAAATATATATATCTTCTTTAATTACTTCTTTTACTCACTTTATGAAGTTAAAACTCAATTTTATTTTATTTTTCCTTTGTCGTGGCATTTTTTACTTTAATGTTGTTTGATAAATAAAAAATACTGAATTTTATAATTACTAATTTTGAACTATAAAAATTGTTTGATATTTTGCAAAAATTTAAATATTAAATATATTGTTTGATAATTACATGTGATGGATTCTAAAAATAATGCATTTTATATTTTTATATTTATTTTCATTCAATTTTAGGTTTAAATATAACAAAAATGTGTTTTCTCTCAAGTCATAGAATAATTATACTATTGACACGTAAGAACATTTTCATAGAAACTTTAGTTACACCACTAATGGAGCTTTCACAGTGAGCCATGTTCAATGAACTTATTTTCTACTAAGTACCCATATGTTATCCTCAAATATTTTCATAATTCAATCCATGAGATTAGTTGCCTACCTCATAAGTAAGGAGGCTTAGCATTTGCTAGTCTTTGAGCACTATCAATGTCTTTATCTAAATAGTACAATGATCTGGAACTAATTTTAGGAATAAAGTTTTGATGAACAAGGATCATTATAATTATAACTTTTTTACAATTCCCTTGCAAGGTTTATATAGTTTTAGTGCATCACTTCATTTAGTGACTAATAATGATTATTATTATCGATCCAAATGGTGAAATAAAACCTTTTTGTTACTTACCATAAGTAAACTTATATGGTCGTGGCACCATACCTCATGTCAAGTGAATTGACTCGAAGGCATGTACCAACAATAAGCACCAAGTTTTGCAAGCGAGTGAACCTTTCCCTACAAGTGGAATTCCTTTCATTAGGGAGTTCCTAGTTAAGCTTCGGAAGAAATCTACAATTTTCCATATAACGAAAAATCCAGAACCACAAAGAGGAACAGAAGCAGTACTAGCATGAGGCCCTATTAAAGAGATAAAATTCTTCACTACAGATCCACCATCAAACCACAACTAACTGTTCTTCTAGAGGCATAAACCAGGAATCCCATGTCCCATCTCCGACTTTTAAACAATATCCTTTAGACCCAGAATCGTTGGTGAGAAGTTTAGTGAATAGTTTGACTTCTTCCAGACTTGCTCATAAACTGGAGCAATTCTCAATTCAAGAGCTACTAACAGCTCCACGCCATATTCTTCTTTAGGGACACTTATCAGAGTGAATTGATGGCAAATTTTATTTTTAACATCACGAATTAGTGGACCAATCTCAGCACTTAAATATGGATTATTAGTCATTAATCCCCTTATAAACTCTTCCTATGTGTGAGCCTTTGTTTAAAACCAACAAATAAATAGCCTTTGCTTTTGACACAACAATTTTTAATGAGAAACATTATTTTCTCAAAGACCCTTTACTGTATCAATGCATGAAAAGTTCTTATCCTAAGAATTCTCATACAAGTGGCAAAATGTAGATACTTGGTTTCGAAAACTAATATTTTATCTCTTTAAATTTCATATTGTAATGCAGAAAAGCTCGAACATGTAATAAGGTTAGTTCACAGAACAACATTTTTTTAGAATAATTTTTTTACAAAACAACATCTTCTTAGAAGAACTCCATAACATCTTTTCAGAATAACTTATTCAAAGAAAAACCTCTTTTCAGAATAACTTTTTTAAAGAACAACCTCTTCTTAAAAGAGCTCTTTACCTCTTCTTAAAACAAATCCTTCATAGAACAAACCTTCTCTTAAAAAAGTTCTTTCATAAATTTCTTAGAAGAGCCCTTTCATAAAATACACTGAAATGGAAAAACTCCAACATCTTCAATGAATAGCACCTTTACCGAAAAAAGTGGAAACAACCTTAGAATAGGGCAATATTCTTTGTTTAACTTAACTATTGGGATGTTCTGGAGAGCTTGACTTAGTGAATCAAATATGGAGATGGTTAAAAATTTTTCTATTAACCTTTCTCTGAAATATGAGTGTTTTTTCCTGTTCTTTTCAGAACAGATAGTGGATTCCATTATTAATTATTCATATCTTTAAAAATGTAACTCTCATTAAACAAATATTAACTCTTTTGTAACTACCAATTCTCATCATTATGCCTATTAATGCTAATATTTTGTAACTCCTATTCTTGAAACCTATATATATATATATATATATAAAAGAGCTCTACTTTTATTTTGATAAATTTTGGCGAAGTAATCCAACAAAATTCTTTCATATTCTCTCCACATTGCTCTCTTCTTTGATTTCTTCTAGCCACCTTGTTTTTAGCCCTACTCAGCTGTCTACCACCATCTACTTCAGGGTTTGCTATAGTCTTTCTCTTCATTGTCTCCTAGCACATCCGCTTATTGGTTTGCAATATTTTCTCTTCAAAAAAAAAAACCTTATTTACACTATTTTCTATCTAAGATCAAGACCACCTCTATAGTCTGTCCATCTTGCCACATGGACTTCTCATCGGTATTGGTTTGGTGGAACTACTTTTTTTTTCTTCATTAATTGTCTGCCTATAATTCTATGTAAGATGGTAGCTATTTCAAATTTGCTTACAGACTGATGTCTCCTACTATATTTTATGATATTTAAATTTAATAATTACATGAATATTTTTTTATTTATAGTATCTAAATCATACTTATATAATATAAAGAAAGTTTGTTAATTACCTGAATCTGTTAAATAATCATTTATTAATTTAAAATTTGACTTTCAAATTTAAATTTGATTTTAATGCATATTATTACAAAAAACTAAAATAATAAATTAAAATTATCTTATAAAAAATTAAGTTAAAGTTAAAAATTATAATTAAAGCACTTAATGAATTAATTAAGTATTGCATTAATAAAAGATAATTTATAAATTTATAATAAAAAATTATTATTTACAATCAGGTTTAGATAATTGGTACATTAAGATCTCTACCTAAACCTGTGATGAGTAACAATATTATTTTCCAAACCCTATGGAAATTTTATAGTATAGATAGTATCTTGAGAGATCTTTTATTTTTAAAGGGGTAACTTTCTTTGAGAAGTTACAATTATAATCAAATATTACATTAATAGAACTTGTAACCATATAGAAATAACAACTCAACTAGTAAATAACTAAATTCAATGTGAAATTTGAATTTAAGATTTCAAAATCTTAGAGTTTCTGTGCCACTAAGCCAAGACCTCTTTAACATAAATCCTTTTAAGTAGTCACTAAAGCTATTTATATTAAAATACTAATCATTTTAATAAAATACGTGTTTCGTTACCTTAATAAAAAAGATAAAAATACTATAAAACGTTTAAAATATAAAAAAAGTATGAAATGCTAAAAAAAATACATAATCTTAAGACATTAAAAAATAAAAAAACATGAGAATGTCATCGAATATATATATGAATGATGCATTGACAATGTATAGCCTCTATATACTGTCAATGCATCAAAAATTGATATATTATCAATAAGTCCTTATGAGTAAATTGAAAAAAATTTTATTTGTATTTATTTTTGAGGGCTTAGGATTTTTTTAGTTTACTTATTGATAAAGTGTAACTTCGCTTGTGTGAGTTAACGCAGTCGGTCCCAAGCCTGGGTAAAGGAGGAGGGTGGCGGTAGGTTTAGACAACTAACCATAAAAACTAGTCCAATCTCATGAAATGAACTAATATTAGAACATCGTTGGGGCATCCCTTACTCAGTGACGCGCTGCATCGGAGCTCGGGTGTAGTGAAAAGTGGGCAAGGGTTGCTAGGTCGTCGCCCGGAAGTGACGCGCCACATCGACACCTGGATGTGGTGTTAAATAGGCAAAGGTTCCCACACCACAATGGACGAGGGTGGGTAAAGAAGTTAGTCCATAACCATAAGCTTAGGTTAGGATCTTGGAATATAGGTACGTTTAGTGGTAAGATAGCTGAGATTTGTGAGGTTATGAGTAAGAGAAGGGTTAACATCTTGTGTCTTCAAGAGACCAAATAGGATGGGGAAAAGGTTAGGGAGATAGCACCTTGGCAATATAATCTTTGGTACACAGGGAAAGACAGAGATCGAAATGGAGTAGGTATCATTATAGATAAAGAGTACCATAAGGATGTTGTACAGATTAGGAGACAAAAGGATAAGATTCTTTTGGTTAAGCTAGTTCTAGGAAAAGAGGTGTTGATTGTCATTAGTGCGTATGCACCCCATATAGGACTTGATGAGGTTAGTATATGACAGTTTTGGGAGGATTTAGATAAGGTAGTACAAGAAGTGCCTCTAGGAGAAAACCTTTTTATTGGCGGCGACCTTAATAGACATATAGGTATAAGTGTAGACACCATTTTTGTCCGGTTCCTTTTTTCAAAACATTTTTAATTAATTAGTTTGTATATATTTTATTATTGATTTTTAAATTTTATTTTTTTAGAAATAAATTTTGGATTTTGATTTTGATTTTTATAGAATAAAATAAAAAAAAGAAGGAAATCTAAATTAATTTTGATAGAAAAGTAGAATTAAATGAAACCATTAAAAGATTGGAAATTAATTTGAATTTGGAATTGACATTAAATTTAAGATTCGATTTTTGAAATATAAAATTTCCTAAAAAAAAAAATTGATTCTAGATTTCCAATTATTACCAAAAATAAAAAAATAAAAAAAAACTATGTCTATAAGAGGAGAGAGAACTAGGGTTTTTAAGGGGAGGGGGAGAAAAAAAAGGAGGGGACAGAAAAAAACCTACATAGAAGAAAACCCTAGAAAAAAACCTAAAGAAAAAAACCCTAGAAAAAACCTAGGTGGAGGAGGACGAAAAAAAAAGAAAAAGCAGGCTTCTTTGAAAAATCACAGTCGGCCACCATCATGAAAAAAACGGCACCCTAAGATCTGACTTGAAAACGGTATCCTGCTTCGTCAAGAAAGTCCAAGCCTCAGGTCTTCATCACAAGATTCATCATCATCTTCTTTCTCGCTGGTCATGTGATCCCGTCACCGCCACTACTTGGCCACGCATCCTTGGTGTTACAACATTTATTAAAGGATAAAAAGAGCCACGTGAAACCAACCAAAGAAGACAAGAGAGTTGCTGCCTGCACTTCAATCATCACCAGCATCGTGCATCTCTGCTCCTATTGCTGCCCACCAACGTGTTACCTCAAGTTGCAGCATATCCATGCTGTTCTGCGTTACTGCTACCCCTCTATTGACTCTTGTCCTTTTGTGCTAATATTCTGCCCACGTTTGCTGCTGAAAAGAGGTGACCGAAAAGAAAGGAACTGAAACATATAGCAGTGTACCATAAAGAAGAACTACTGTTGCTTTAGTTGTGCATTAAACCATTGCCATCATCGTTCCTGCTGCTTTTGGTGTTAGCCGATGCGTGAAGGAGGAGATCAGAAAGTGGAGCAAAGGAAAAGAAGACAAGGGAAGAAACGTTGAAGCATAAAGAAAAGAAAGACTAGAAAAAGGGAAGCACGTGGAAGAGAATAGGAAGAAAAGGGTTTGCATCTATCAGTTATTAAAGGATAAAAAGAGCCACGTGAAACCAACCAAAGAAGACAAAAGAGTTGCTGCCTGCACTTCAATCATCACCAGCATCGTGCATCTCTGCTCCTGTTGCTGCCCACCAACGTGTTACCTCAAGTTGCAGCATATCCATGCTGTTCTGCGTTACTGCTACCCCTCTATTGACTCTTGTCCTTTTGTGCTAATATTCTGCCCACGTTTGTTGCTGAAAAGAGGTGACCGAAAAGAAAGGAACTGAAACATATAGCAGTGTACCATAAAGAAGAACTACTGTTGCTTTAGTTGTGCATTAAACCATTGCCATCATCGTTCCTGCTGCTTTTGGTGTTAGCCGATGCGTGAAGGAGGAGATCAGAAAGTGGAGCAAAGGAGAAGAAGACAAGGGAAGAAACGTTGAAGCATAAAGAAAAGAAAGAATAGAAAAAGGGAAGCACGTGGAAGAGAATAGGAAGAAAAGGGTTTGCATCTATCAGGTAATTGTATGTTTAATCATTTGTTTTTGTTTTAACTAATTTAGCAATTCAATAACTTGATTTGATAACAAGATTGAATTAATATGACTTTGTATGATTATCTGAGCTAATAAATTGTTTATAAAATACTAATATTGTATGTTAATAACTTGTATATTTAATTTGTATGATTTGCATGTTGATTAAAACCAAAATTTAATTAATAAAAACTTGTAAGATAATTAATTTGAGCTAGAAGTTTGTTAATTTTGTGCATGATTTGTGTAAGTTGATTTATTCGCATGATGATATTATTATATGTTAGGATTTGATTAAATAATGTAATTGTATAATTTATATGACATATATATTTTTTTGTAGAAGTTTAATTTTAGGAAATAAGTTTCTTTAGAAAAATATAATTAAACCTTTAAGTTACAAAATTACAATAAGGGATAAACAAAAAGATGAATTATTCCGACGATGGATCTCCGAGAGGATTGCGATCGAGTAATACTCTCGGAGATCTTGAGGTGAGGAGGTCCTTTTTAAGTCTTACCAGCTTGATGGAAGATTTAAAAAGTCATTTCCGATATTTAAAACTCAAATTTATTAAAAAATTGAAATAAGAATTAATTAAGATTAATTACAATTAAAAGAATTACTAATCAAATTAGAAATTAAGAGTCATAGAAATTAATATATTTAAGAAATAAAATAGAATAAAATACTACAACTATAAATATTCCGACGACGGAATTCTAAAGGGACTGCGCTTGAGTAGTACTTTTAGATGTCTTGAGGTGAGGAGGATTCTTTTAAGTCTTGCCAGCTTGATGGAAGATTTAAAGGACATTTCCAAGATTTAATAAATTAACTTAAGAAAATAAAAATTAAATTAGATAAAAGAATAGTAAATTAAAATTAAGTTTATTATAATAAAGAATAAGATCAAATTAATGAATTAGAATTAAAATTAGAAAAGAATTAAAACAAATAGAAATTAAATAAAATTAAATATTTTAATAAAATGTGAATTATTCCGAGGATGGAATTTAAAAGGAATTGCGCTTGAGTAATTTCTTTAAAAATTCCTAAGGTGAGAAAGTTTCTTTAAGGTCTTACCAGCTTGATGGAAGGTCTTTAAAAAAATCTTCAATATCAAATAATTCATAAAAATATATGAAATAATAATTTATATAAGGAAATAATAACAATAGAATAAAACAAGATAAAATAATAAATCGCAATTCGGGTAGGAGTCTAAATAGAGATTGCATAAAATATTTAACCAATCCGACGACGGAGCCTCTTCAAGAAAGGCGATTGGTCCTACTTGAATACTCTTGAGGTGAGAAAAACTTTTAGGTTATCCAACCAGCTTGATGGAGGAGACTTAAAAGATTTTTCAATATTTAATTATATCGAGATTAAAGTAAAAAGGCAAAATTAGGATAACCTTAGATTATTTGGTACCATTTTAGGATGGGCGTTGTGAGGGTGCTAATCCTTCCTCACACGTAACCGTACTCCCGAACTTAGAACTCTTAACGTAGACCAGGCCTTATCCTTAGTTTTAATAGGTGACCAATCACACCTAGGTTAGAATGGTTGGTGGCGACTCCATAGTTTTGTGTCTAGCTATTAGGTTTCCCCCGAAGCCTGATACGTTACGACAGTTTGGCGACTCCACTGGGGACATTTAGAGAGTCGGGCCATTAGGAAGTCTAAGGTTATCAAAATCTTGCCTAAAAGCTTTAAATTTCATAAGACATTTAAATACACACACTTCACTTGCATGTGCATACATTAGCCTTCGACCCGGGCTTACCTTTTTAAGAGGAAGTAAAGTAGCTTTGCCTTCGTGAGGTGGTAACCTCCATATAGGCCAGTGAAATACTCCCACTCAGGTTGAACCCTTTCCGTTTGAAGCTTATAATGGGTGAGGATTGGGGTGCCTTACTAGTCCACGTGGACGATAGTGGGGAGCAGTCTGGGAACGTTTAGTAATCCATCTATCCAAGCCAAGCATATAGTGAACTTATGATGCCCACTCGTAAGCTAGAGCTTTAGAATTGAAGCCTATATTAGGACACAAAGAATGACTATCATCTCATACAAGAAAAATATGAAAAATAAATAACTACAAAAATAATAAACCAAAGAGAAAAAAAAACAAAAAAAAACATAATGCATATTCTCATTTCTTGCATTTTTTTTTCTGTCTCATAACAATTGAATAAGTTAAGATTCATTTGCATCCATGGAGAAATTATTGCAAGAGGAACTAGCCCACATAGTGAAAGAACGATCTGAAAAGGCCCAATATGAGAATGGTGATTGCCTACCTGTTGGTTTTGTTTCTACTCTGCCAGAAAGAATTCATTTGGACCTAAGACAAAATGACTACACTGAGTTGCTAGGAATTTGGAAGGCATGGGGTGAAGAAAAGAAGACAGAATTTCAGAAAAAATATGGGGACTTGATGCTATTTGTCAGTGGAAGGGGACTTGGATTTGATAAAGGCCATGGTGCAATTATAGGACCCATCCTACAGATGATTTGTCTTCAATGAGGCCGATTTGATGCCAACCATAGAGGAGTATTCACCCTTGCTCCGTCGTGGGTTAGAAAATCCCACCAAAATCTATTGGAAGAAAAGGAAATCGAGATATCGTAAGAAATTGTCCTCCATGACTGGCCATAGTATTCAAGAAATTGATCATCACACAAGGTAGAAAGGAGAGACCACTTATGTACCATGGAGTTTTCTACGAAGTTGTCTTCAGAAGTAGCTAACGAAAGAACAACATATGAGCATAATGGCATTAGCTGTGTATGATATGGCCATGTTCCCTAAATTCTTAGGACACATTGAGATTACAATGGTGGACTTTGTTGAGCAGTTTGATCATGAGGTGAACGTGGCCCCAGTTATCTTGTCTGAGACTTTTAGGTCTTTAAATTTTTGTCGCCGCAAGGGAGAAGGACGTTTCATTGGATGTACCCCATTGTTATACATTTGGATGAAAAGTCACCTTGGAGGCAACGAAGAAAAGTTTCGAGAAGCTTATCTCAGTACAGTCTCGATAAAAGAATTCTGTGAGAAAACTTGGCCTGCACCGAAGGCAATTGGGCATTCAACAGGAAAGTGTAGGCAATTGAAGGAAAATGTCGAAGAACTCATCAATAGTGGTGCCTTGACTCAAGAGCTTATTGAACAATGGAAGTCTGCTCCTCCATAGGCCAAGTTTTCTATATGTGGATGTGAGATGTTCTCAGGATTCTTAAAATTTTCATCAAGTTGTTTTGAAAGCTTTCCATATTTTTCTTTCCAAGTAGATGAAATAAAATAATTGGACATTTCCAGTATACTTCCCAATTCAATGAAAACTTGGAATCCATAAAGAAACGCAGGCTTGAAATTCATTAATTCATTTTTGCGTACCATGATAAACTTTTGAAGTCAATGATCTTCATTAAGGTAATGAGCAATGAAATGATTAATGAATTTGCAAAACGTTTTGAACTGTTTTGAAGGACCAATTCATGAAGCATTCTCTTAAGGACTTTGTATTTGGAAATTTGATAGATGTTAAGGCCAAGCTAAGAGTCCCAAACAGATCAACCAAAAATTCTTCCTCATAACTTGAACTCTCTAACTCAAATCATCCTTCGCTACACCTTGGGGCAAAATGATTGAAAGAGCCAAGTTTTTGATAAGCCTCAACATCTTTTAATGACCATTCTTAATTTGATTGATATCCTTTTTCCTATCTTAGACCATGATAATGAAGATTGTTGCATATGGCCTTCATAAAGTTGAATTGATACATTCTAGGCATGAGTTGTGAAAAAAAAAAAGCAAAGAAAAAGGAAGTAAAAAAAGAAAAGAAAAGAAGAAAAAAATTGATTGTGAAACCATGCACGAGGGATATTCAAATGATTTCAAAAGCCGAATTTTCATTTTGAGGATTGGTTTTCAATAGAAGTGTCAATATTTGATATGACAAATGGCTATCTTTCATATTCCTAGTACTGAAATGAAATCATCCCTTTGTTACCCCTTTTGAGCTTATTGATTTCTTTTCTAAAAGAACCTTGACCAAGGATCACCCTCCACATTGGAGAGGCAAATACATCAGAGGAGTTTTAGAAGCATTAGTGATTGGTCTTATGTCAAATGCAAGAAAATGATGCCTTTGTTAAGAGGCAAATGTGAGAAGAAAGATATGTGAAGATGGAAATCAATATGAAAAAAAAAACAAAAAATGAAAAAGGTAGATGAAAAAAAGAGAAAAAAAAGAAAAAAGAAGAAATGAATGCGAATAAAATGTTAGAAAAGAAAAGAAAAATGCTTCGAAGAGTAGGAAGGACAGATGTTCACAATCGAAGAAATGATCCTTGGTTCGATAAACCTTGAAAATACTCATTTTGGGCCTATTTATCCATTCTTTGAAAACCCTAAACCTTGGCCTACGGTACGTGCTTAAAAGTCCATTTTGATCAAATAGAGATGCTTGTATTGAAAAGCTTTTCTTTGAGAAACCATCATCATTATTTTGTTTGGAATGAAATTTGAGTTCTCAAATGCATGGTAGAACAATCAATAAAAAAAAGAAAAAAAGAAAAAGAAAAAAAGAGAATGAAGCTCTAGGGTGAAAACCCATGAAAGGGCAGTCTAGAGCAAATTTGAAATAACTCAAGGCCATTGTGTGTGACTATGCTAAGGCAATAACAAGAAAGAAGAAAAACCAAAGGAGTGATGCTTTTAGTCAGGACCTTTTGAGAAATTCAAAAACCATCACCTTTAAATTTTGACTTGAGATTTGTATCTTTGGTTTCCTTACCCCGAAATTTGAGCCATCACAGCTAGTCTTGACATTTGTTAAAGTCCACGTATCAAGAAATTAAGAGAGTGCTAAAATGGATTGTGTTCTGTGAAAGATATTTTTACAAAAGGAATTTTGATTTTCAAGGAATTTGTTTCATTTGTGAGCCAAGATTGAAGAGACATTGATCAATAGAACCTTTCTTGATAACCAAACATCCTTGATGCACCAAATCAGCATATTTATTCAACTAAACCAAGTTGTAACTCATTCTATTTGTTCTCAATAGTAATCACCAATTTTTAAGAGATTTAAATGTCAAATGTTTTTTACCTTGGAAAGTTATTATGTGGGGCAATTTTCTATTTTCAAAAAGAAACTTGAAGAAGTGAAAAATGAGAGTTTTGAGATTTTATGGGGGCAAGTTCTTGTTTTAAAGAAATCAAGTGTGGTGATGATGTTTTTAAGACCATTCTTGGGGCAATCTTTGGTTGTTATGAGAGCATGAATCTTCTGGAAGATATGAGAAGTGGTGAAGTGTTCTTGTGAGTAGTTTGAGATGATTTTGTTGTTATGGTTTGGATTGATGAATTTTAAGTTGATAAGAATTGCGAGGCAAGGAAAAAAAAACTAAATAATGATGATGGGGCAATGGGTAGATTGAATGATTGATGATTGCTAAATTTAAAGAAAGAAGAATCGTGGGGCATGAAAAAGACTAAATGAATGACAATGATGGGGCACATGATTTTAAGATTGCTAAATTTGAAGAAAGAAGAATGATGAGGCATTGAAAGATTGAATGATAAGGCAAAAAGAAGATTGAAGGATGACAAATTTTTGAAGAAAGGAATAAGGTAGACTGATGGTGTGACTTGGTAAGGCATTGTTTATCATTTGCATTGCATTCATGACATGCATGGCATTGCATTCCATTACATGCATTTTGACACAAAAAAAAAATAATAAAGGTTTGTTTGTTAAGACAATAGGATAAAAAAAGGGTTCTGAAAGACTAGAAGACTAAAATTTTGAAAAATTTTTTGTCAAAAAAAAAAGAGAGAGAATAAGAAAAATCAGAAAATGTGAGAAGGATTAGGAATAAGATGTAGATGACTAAAATTTTGGAAAATTTTTTTTTAAAAAAAAAAGAAGAAGAAAAAGAAAATCAGAAAATGTGAGAAAGATTAGGAATAAGATGTGACAAAAAAGGTATGAAATTTTGAAACAAAAATGTTAAAAATTTGGAAAGAAAAAGGAAATTAAAAAGGTATGGATATGATGGGACATTGAAAAAGAGATTGAAAGATGTGATGAGATGGAAAAATGTGATATTTAGATAGAAAATAACAAAAAGAAGAAACTGGAATGATAAGATGATTTAGAAGATAGAATTGAAATGATGAGATAAGATCAGAACCTCCGGGTACAATATGTAAGACCTCCGGGCATGATTCATTAAAACCTCCGGGTACAATCTATAAGACCTCCGGGCATGATTCATTAGAACCTCCGGGTGCAATCTATAAGACCTCCGGGCATGATTCATTAGAACCTTCGGGTGCAATCTATAAGACCTCCGGGCTTGATTCATTAGAACCTCTGGGTACAATCTGTAAGACCTCCGGACATGATTCATTAAAACCTCCGGGTACAATCTATAAGACCTCCGGGCATGATTCATTAGAACCTCCGGGTACAATCTGTAAGACCTCCGGGCATGATTCATTAAAACCTCCAGGTACAAGTTGTAAGACTTCCGAGCATGTTTCCTCAAAAGATGAGAAATTTAAAGTTTCAGGGCCTTCCTAGTCGAAGGAGCATTTTAGAGATGAGAAATTTTTAAAGTTTCAGGGCCTTCCTAGTCGAAGGAGCATTTTGGAGATGAGAAAATTTAAAAGTTTCAGGGCCTTCCTAGTCGAAGGAGCATTTTAGAGATGAGAAATTTTTAAAGTTTCAGGGCCTTCCTAGTCGAAGGAGCATTTTAGAGATGAGAAATTTTTAAAGTTTCAGGGCCTTCCTAGTCGAAGGAGCATTTTGGAGATGAGAAATTTAAAGTTTCAGGGCCTTCCTAGTCGAAGGAGCATTTTAGAGATGAGAAATTTTTAAAGTTTCAAGGCCTTCCTAGTCGAAGGAGCATTTTGGAGATGAGAAAATTTAAAAGTTTCAGGGCCTTCCTAGTCGAAGGAGCATTTTAGAGATGAGAAATTTTTAAAGTTTCAGGGCCTTCCTAGTCGAAGGAGCATTTTAGAGATGAGAAATTTTTAAAGTTTCAGGGCCTTCCTAGTCGAAGGAGCATTTTAGAGATGAGAAATTTTTAAAGTTTCAGGGCCTTCCTAGTCGAAGGAGCACTTTAGAGATGAGAAATTTTTAAAAGTTTCAGGGCCTTCCTAGTCGAAGGAGCATTTTTGAGATGAGAAATTTAATAGTTTCAGGGCTTCCCTGGTCGAAGGAGCATTTTCATGATGAAAACCAATTTCTTTTAGAATAAGTAAATATCAAAAAAAAAAAAAGAAAAGAAAAAAAAACAAAAAAAAGAGAAAAAACTTTGAAAAAGGAAAAAATAATAAAATGGACGCGGACAAAATGGATGTCTATGTCTTTGCACAATTACTATTTCATAGCAAATGTACAAAGAGGGGCAACTGTAGACACCATTTTTGTCCGGTTCCTTTTTTCAAAACATTTTTAATTAATTAGTTTGTATATATTTTATTATTGATTTTTAAATTTTATTTTTTTAGAAATAAATTTTGGATTTTGATTTTGATTTTTATAGAATAAAATAAAAAAAAAGAAGGAAATCTAAATTAATTTTGATAGAAAAGTAGAATTAAATGAAACCATTAAAAGATTGGAAATTAATTTGAATTTGGAATTGACATTAAATTTAAGATTCGATTTTTGAAATATAAAATTTCCTAAAAAAAAAAAATTGATTCTAGATTTCCAATTATTACCAAAAATAAAAAAATAAAAAAAAAATAGGTCTATAAGAGGAGAGAGAACTAGGGTTTTTAAGGGGAGGGGGAGAAAAAAAAAGGAGGGGACAGAAAAAAACCTAGAGAGAAGAAAACCCTAGAAAAAAACCTAAAGAAAAAAACCCTAGAAAAAACCTAGGTGGAGGAGGACGAAAAAAAAAGAAAAAGCAGGCTTCTTTGAAAAATCACAGTCGGCCACCATCATGAAAAAAACGGCACCCTAAGATCTGACTTGAAAACAGTATCCTGCTTCGTCAAGAAAGTCCAAGCCTCGGGTCTTCATCACAAGATTCATCATCATCTTCTTTCTCGCTGGTCATGTGATCCCGTCACCGCCACTACTTGACCACGCATCCTTGGTGTTACAACATTTATTAAAGGATAAAAAGAGCCACGTGAAACCAACCAAAGAAGACAAGAGAGTTGCTGCCTGCACTTCAATCATCACCAGCATCGTGCATCTCTGCTCCTGTTGCTGCCCACCAACGTGTTACCTCAAGTTGCAGCATATCCATGCTGTTCTGCGTTACTGCTACCTCTCTATTGACTCTTGTCCTTTTGTGCTAATATTCTGCCCACGTTTGCTGCTGAAAAGAGGTGATCGAAAAGAAAGGAACTGAAACATATAGCAGTGTACCATAAAGAAGAACTACTGTGCTTTAGTTGTGCATTAAACCATTGCCATCATCGTTCCTGCTGCTTTTGGTGTTAGCCGATGCGTGAAGGAGGAGATCAGAAAGTGGAGCAAAGGAAAAGAAGACGAGGGAAGAAACGTTGAAGCATAAAGAAAAGAAAGAATAGAAAAAGGGAAGCACGTGGAAGAGAATAGGAAGAAAAGGGTTTACATCTATCAGTTATTAAAGGATAAAAAGAGCCACGTGAAACCAACCAAAGAAGACAAGAGAGTTGCTGCCTGCACTTCAATCATCACCAGCATCGTGCATCTCTGCTCCTGTTGCTGCCCACCAACGTGTTACCTCAAGTTGCAGCATATCCATGCTGTTCTGCGTTACTGCTACCCCTCTATTGACTCTTGTCCTTTTATGCTAATATTCTGCCCACGTTTGCTGCTGAAAAGAGGTGACCGAAAAGAAAGGAACTGAAACATATAGCAGTGTACCATAAAGAAGAACTACTGTTGCTTTAGTTGTGCATTAAACCATTGCCATCATCGTTCCTGCTGCTTTTGGTGTTAGCCGATGCATGAAGGAGGAGATCAGAAAGTGGAGCAAAGGAAAAGAAGACAAGGGAAGAAACGTTGAAGCATAAAGAAAAGAAAGAATAGAAAAAGGGAAGCACGTGGAAGAGAATAGGAAGAAAAGGGTTTGCATCTATCAGCTAATTGTATGTTTAATCATTTGTTTTTGTTTTAACTAATTTAGCAATTCAGTAACTTGATTTGATAACAAGATTGAATTAATATGACTTTGTATGATTATCTGAGCTAATAAATTGTTTATAAAATACTAATATTGTATGTTAATAACTTGTATATTTAATTTGTATGATTTGCATGTTGATTAAAACCAAAATTTAATTAATAAAAACTTGTAAGATAATTAATTTGAGCTAGAAGTTTGTTAATTTTGTGCATGATTTGTGTAAGTTGATTTATTCGCATGATGATATTATTATATGTTAGGATTTGATTAAATAATGTAATTGTATAATTTATATGACATATATATTTTTTTGTAGAAGTTTAATTTTAGGAAATAAGTTTCTTTAGAAAAATATAATTAAACCTTTAAGTTACAAAATTACAATAAGGGATAAACAAAAAGATGAATTATTCCGACGATGGATCTCCGAGAGGATTGCGATCGAGTAATACTCTCGGAGATCTTGAGGTGATGAGGTCCTTTTTAAGTCTTACCAGCTTGATGGAAGATTTAAAAAGTCATTTCCGATATTTAAAACTCAAATTTATTAAAAAATTGAAATAAGAATTAATTAAGATTAATTACAATTAAAAGAATTACTAATCAAATTAGAAATTAAGAGTCATAGAAATTAATATATTTAAGAAATAAAATAGAATAAAATACTACAACTATAAATATTCCGACGACGGAATTCTAAAGGGACTGCGCTTGAGTAGTACTTTTAGATGTCTTGAGGTGAGGAGGATTCTTTTAAGTCTTGCCAGCTTGATGGAAGATTTAAAGGACATTTCCAAGATTTAATAAATTAACTTAAGAAAATAAAAATTAAATTAGATAAAAGAATAGCAAATTAAAATTAAGTTTATTATAATAAAGAATAAGATCAAATTAATGAATTAGAATTAAAATTAGAAAAGAATTAAAACAAATAGAAATTAAATAAAATTAAATATTTTAATAAAATGTGAATTATTCCGAGGATGGAATTTAAAAGGAATTGCGCTTGAGTAATTTCTTTAAAAATTCCTAAGGTGAGAAAGTTTCTTTAAGGTCTTACCAGCTTGATGGAAGGTCTTTAAAAAAATCTTCAATATCAAATAATTCATAAAAATATATGAAATAATAATTTATATAAGGAAATAATAACAATAGAATAAAACAAGATAAAATAATAAATCGCAATTCGGGTAGGAGTCTAAATAGAGATTGCATAAAATATTTAACCAATCCGACGACGGAGCCTCTTCAAGAAAGGCGATTGGTCCTACTTGAATACTCTTGAGGTGAGAAAAACTTTTAGGTTATCCAACCAGCTTGATGGAGGAGACTTAAAAGATTTTTCAATATTTAATTATATCGAGATTAAAGTAAAAAGGCAAAATTAGGATAACCTTAGATTATTTGGTACCATTTTAGGATGGGCGTTGTGAGGGTGCTAATCCTTCCTCACACGTAACCGTACTCCCGAACTTAGAACTCTTAACGTAGACCAGGCCTTATCCTTAGTTTTAATAGGTGACCAATCACACCTAGGTTAGAATGGTTGGTGGCGACTCCATAGTTTTGTGTCTAGCTATTAGGTTTCCCCCGAAGCCTGATACGTTACGACAATAAGTATAGAGGGTTTTGAGAGTGTACATGGGGGGTTTTAGTTATGGTGTAAGAAACGATGGTGGGGATGATATCTTAGATTATGCTTTATCCTATGACCTAATCCTAGTAAACACATTGTTTAGGAAGAGAGATTCTCATCTTATAACCTTTAGAAGTGGACTAAGAGCAACTCAGATAGATTTCTTTTTAACTAGGAGTAGGGATAAACATAGATGTTCGGACTGTAAGGATATCCCAAATGAGAGTGTTACTACGTAACATAGACTCCTAGTCTTATATATGAAGATACATAGACAACATCGAAGGAACCAGCAAAAAGGAATTGAAAGGATTCGATGGTGGAAGCTAAAAGAAGATTGTCATACAACATGTAGAGATAGTTGGATTCAAAAAGAAGATTGGACAACAGAAGAGAATACAAATGTAATGTGGAACAAGATGGCAAAATGCATTCGAGAGGTAGGCAAGGAGACACTAGGAGTATCAAACGTAAAAGCACTGATTTTGTTAGCTTTAAATTGACATATATATTTTGAAATGACAAACACTTAAGTAAGCTTTAATGATTTAATTCATAGTGTAAATTTGCCTTATCACACATGATTTTCTCAATCCATTTTCAAGTGATCATATCAAACATTAAGACCATGATTTAATTACATATTATTATTCGTCTTAATACTTTATAAAATGTTTTGAATATTTTATAAATTTACTTGATGAATTTTTGGACCATGTTTTAATTAGAGAAAGTCAAGAAAAACTTCCACAAAAATGTCAAAATGTTTTGGGTTGGATTAGGATCAAAAGCCACATCATTTCTAACTCAAAAAGTGCAGGAAATCACATTCTGGAAGCATGGGATCGATCCCGGGATCGATCCCCTAAGGGAAGGGATCGATCCCTTTATGGCAGAATGCCTCCAACGCATAAAATGAAGCATGGGATCGATCCCCTAAGGGAAGGGATCGATCATTTTATGTCAGAAAGCCTCTGACGGCTAGTTTCTGTGAGATACAACGGCTAGTTTCTGTGAGATACAACGGCTAGTTTCTGTGAGATATAACGGCTAGTTTCTGTTTTGGCTCCAACCAACGTCCACAAACCATCCAAGGGACTATAAATAGAGGCTTAGAAGCTAAAGGAAGAAGGGGAACAACCAAGCAACATCTTTCATCATCTCATTCATCTTCCTCAAGCCTCAACAACAAATCAAGAGCTACAAAGTCTTCATCTTCCATCATTCACATATCTCTTATATTGCTTAGCACAAATATTGTATAGGCTTTTCTTTGTGCCTAATTTCTGTAATCATTTACCTACTTAGAGGTCTTCTTTGATTACATCTCTTGTAAACCAAATCATTCCTTGTAAAAGGAGAGGTTTCTCTTTAGCCTAAGAAAAAGAGGGAGGTTTCTTTTTAGCCTAAGAAAAAGAGGGAGGTTTCTCTTTAGCCTAGAAAAAGAGGGAGGTTTCTCTTTAGCCTAGTAAAAGAGGGAGGTTTCTCTTTAGCCTAGAAAAAGAGGGAGTGTAATACAAATTCAAAGATAGTGAATTTGGGGAAAATCCTTGGGAGCGTCTCAAGGTAGAGGACGTAGGCAAGGTTGCATAACCTCTATAAATCGCTTGCGTACATTTCTCTATCCTTACTCTCTTTACTTATTTGCAATTATATTTGTGTTTATTGTATTGAATTTATATTGTATAATTTCCTAGCTTAGAGAACTTAGAAAACACTCAAATAGGCTAGAGAATTTAGAAGAATCGAAAAACGAGCTTAAGGTTAGTTAAAAACCGATTCACCCCCTCTATGTATAGCCTATAGAGCCAACAATTGGTATCAGAGCTTGGGCTCGAGATTGACTTAGACTAACCTCTATCGAGCAAAACGATCATAAATGGCTCACTTGAATGTAGGCACACCCCTAGGAGAAGAGGGACAATCATTAGTTAGACCTCCACTCTTCAATGGAGAGAATTACTCTTATTGGAAAACGAGAATGATGTTGTTTGTCCAATCAAATGATTATGAAGTGTGGAGAATTATAATGAATGGTCCTAGAACTCCTATGAAGAAAGTAGATGGAAAAGATGTCCCTAAGAATGAGGATGAGTGGGACACAAATGACATGAGAGTGGCACAATTAAATGCCAAGGCTATGCACACTTTCTTTTGTGCATTAGGTCCCAATGAATATAATAGAGTGTCTCTATGTGAAAATGCTAAGCAAATGTGGGACAAATTGGCCATCACACATGAAGGGACCAATCAAGTGAAAGAAACCAAAGTAGGTATGCTCACACATGATTATGAGCTTTTTAGGATGAAAGAAAATGAGTCCATGAGTGAAATGTATACTAGGTTTAATAACATAATTAATGGACTTAAGGCATTAGGCAAGAGCTATTCCAATCTAGAAATGGTTAAGAAAATCTTGAATAGCTTGCCAAAATCTTGGGAGGCAAAGGTGACTGTTATAGAAGAATCTAAGGATCCTAACACCTTGTCTCTAGATAAACTTATAGGCTCCCTACTTACATATGAAATGAAGTTAAAAAGAAATGAAGAGCCTTCAAAGAAAGTAGGGGTAGCACTTAAATCTTCCACTCATGAGGTCATTGAAGATGATAGTGATGAGAGTGGGAATGAGGAAGAAAAGGAAATGGTAATGTTTGCCAAAAGATTCAATAGGTTCATGAGAATGAATGAGAGAGACAAGAATAGGAGACATCATAGGAGAGAGTCAAGTAGAAGAGAAAAAGACCACTTAGTGTGTTATGAATGTAATGAACCGGGTCACACTAAGCTAGATTGCCCCTTACTTAGGAAGGAAAAGGATAGGAAACCTAAGAAGAAAGCATTCGTGGCTACATGGAGAGATAGTGATAGATCCGCTGAGGAAAATGTAGATGAAGAGGTAGCCTACTCATGCTTTATGGCCATTAGTGATGATGAGGCTAGTAGTAGCTCTAGTGAAAATAATGATTTTACATTTGATGAGTTACAAAATGCCTTTAATGATTTAGCAAATGAATTTCAATGCATGAACTCCAAATATAAGAAAATCATTGCTAAATTAAAAATAGAAAATGAAGCCTTGACAAATGCTAAGCTAGAATTTGAAAAGAAATTAGAAGAGGCTAACTTAGAGATAAATGAGTTGAATGAAAAGAATACAAATTTGCATAACTCATTTACTAGGCTTTATATGGGTCAACAAAAGCTAGATCATATGTTAGAGACCCAAAGAGCTTTCTTTGACAAAGATGGGTTAGGCTATAATGAAAAACAAAAAGAAACTCATCTTAAGAATTTCTTAGTGAGCAAAAATACTATGCATGATTTATCTCTTACATGCTCACTATGCAATAGGATAGGCCATTCTTCCCAAGCATGCACAAATAGAAAAACTACATTTAGAGGAAGTGGTTAGAAAAATGTGGGTGCCAAAGCATGAAATAAATAATGATGATTTGAGTTTGAAATGCATCCCAAAAGGATTAACTCTCAAGGACTCAAGAAAATTTGGGTACCAAAACATGCTTAAATTGTTTGTTGTAAGAGTGTTAGAGCATGAGAATACAAAGAAACAATGGAGATCAAATGCTCTACACACCCCCCCCCATGGAGATTGCTTATGCCAATGAGAAAGAGAAAGTGCTTGGGAATCCATCCTTAGCAAGGTGACAACAATTTCTCAAAGAATGGCTAATGGTGGATCCAACACATCAAGGCAAAGCACTCTCATGCAAAGGATTTTTGTAAGTTTAATTTATTACTCCTTATAATTTTTATTTAATTAAATTATTGGTGCGTTGTGAGTTGAATGAATAAAGAAAAAGCATGATGAATGATTTTTAATTGGTTGATGGATAGTACTTGATGCATTGAATGAAAGGCATGATAAATGATTTTGAAATGATTATTGGATTTCTGCATTTTGAGCAAGTTTTCTATGCATTGAAAATGTATTTACTTGTCTCAAATTACCAAATATGTCATTTATGCAAAATGTCATGTCATGAGCATTAATAAAGAACTTGTATGTTGGAAATCATGACATGTTATTCACAAGATGTATGCTTTAATGATATATGTGCTTAAAACCTATGTGAACAAGTTTGTTTTGACATATTTATGTAATTCAATGCTTTGGTTTTGCCAAAACATGCATAACTCACAAAATGACCTCCTTTGAGGCCAAAAATGCATTTATTGATGAAAATCCTTCCAAAATTGCAAAATCTATTGTTAAATGGTTTTTTATTCATGTTTTTCATTCATGCAAGTCCAAAATCATGTTTTACAAATGTTTAAACCTTTACTTGGACTTAAAATACTCAAAAACGAAGTTTTGGCACCTCAAAGGTTGGATTTTCTGTCAAAAATGTGCAGAATCAGGATAAGGGATCAATCCCTCTACATGCAAGATCGATCCCTTTGGAAAAACATGCAGAAAATTAGATTCTGGAGTTTAGGGATCGATCCTCTTGCTTATGGGATCGATCCCTCTAGGCAATTTACGCCCTTTTCTGCATTTTTAAGCCTTAGTTGAGAAGTTTTCTTAATTCTCTTGATATCTTCTTTCTTCTCAACTTAAAATTCATTGTTTTAACCTCTCTTTGATGATCTTTACAATATGAAAATTCATTTATCAATGATATCATGCCTCAACTCTATCAATTTGTATTATTTCCAACAATTGGTATCACTTTCAACAATCAACTCACAAGTGCAAAATCATTTTTCTTGTTGAAAACATTCATGAATTGCATAAATCTTGAAATAATCTTGAAACATATTTTCAATAAATGCTTAAACATAATTTTGAGAATTATTTCAAGAATTTATGGATATATTTGAGAATTTGATGAACTTGTGCATAATGAATATTCTTCATTCCTTTGTTCATCTTAGTCAAGCATGCTTATAGGATTGATTTTATATGTAAATTCAACAATTGGTGTAAGGTCATAATTTTCTTTGGCGTATAATTTGTGATGATAAATGGATCTTAAATGTTATAATCCATGAAAATTTATCATCCATTAACTTAAATTTCTCTTATGGCCAAATTATTAAAGAATTTGGGCTTTAATGACAACACCAACATTCAAAGATAAATGCAAACTTGAACAAATGTACCTTGATTGATATCCATGTATTTATTCTTGATTGTTTTGATGTGAACTTACATGCTTGCTTGAGTTGAATCAATAATCATGCCTATGAGATGAGAGTAGTTATTTTCATGAAATTATGTGCTTAATCTCACTCATAGATCATGAACTTTAATATTTTGAGCATAATATTGATTTACTTAGGCAAAACCATTTTAGTTAAAATAGCATATACCCCTTAGAACCTTAAATGCTAAAACAACTAGGGATATGGCTATTAAATGATTAAAATGGTAATATTGAAATCTTTCCTTGCTCACAATTGGTTAAAAACTTGAATTGGAAAATGAGCATAGGATTTTTGTGCTTGAAACCATGGAAGAAAATGTGTTTGCTTGAATACCTTAATTTTTGAATCTTCCATATGGTACAAGTTTGTGTGATTGTGTTCTTGCATATTTAGAATGATTATTTTCTTGACATAAACACACTACACATAAATATAGGATTCATGCAAAATGTCTAAGTCAACCATTAGTAACAATTGGCATTTAGATTGAAATAACAATTGGTATCATTGGTAACCATATTTTCAACAATTGGTAAGCCAAAACTAAATTGACTATTGGTATGCGCTTTAAATTGACAATTCTTCTTGTGCTCATGAGTTTGAAATGACAAATAGAGAAAATTTCATTTAGGATATTGTTGCATGAAACTCTTGTGTGCTAGAACTTGTAGTTAATTGCTATATGTCTTAATTCTATGCACACTCTTGCTTGAATGTGATTTATAAGCTCATTTATATAATATGTCATCTAATTTCAGCTCATAATCATGATGTATTGTCATGCACCTTAGTTGGACCTTGGAGAATAATTGATATACTTAGGTGCTTGCTTAATCTCTTACCTATTGGAAACTTCTTGCGAAATTATTCATAAACAATTGGTATAGGATCATAAGTCATATTCTTTGCATGAATATTTCATATTCTTTATGGATATTGACTTATTTATTTGTGCTATGAGTCCCATAAACTACCATATTTCTTGTTGGATGGAGCATATTTATTTGTTCTCACATAGCCATAGTTTTAGGGGGAGCATACTTTTTATTTTTTTCTTCTTTTTGCTATGACAAAAAGGGGGAGAGATATTAAGGTATTAAGGGGAGAGATAATAGGGGTGAAAATCTCTTTTGGAAAATTCTCTTCAAACCATGCTTACATTAAGGGGAGCTTTATAAAATCCTGCTTTATTTGAGGGGGAGTATTTTATCAAAGAATTTTCAAAGCAAACCATGCTTACATTAAGGGGGAGCTTTATAAAATCCTGCTTTATTTGAGGGGGAATATTTTATCAAAGAACTTTCAAAGCAAATTTACATTAAGTTTTGTCATATCAAAAAGGGGGAGATTGTTAGCTTTAAATTGACATATATATTTTGAAATGACAAAAACTTAAGTAAACTTTAATGATTTAATTCATAGTGTAAATTTGCCTTATCACACATGATTTTGTCAATTCATTTTCAAGTGATCATATCAAACATTAAGACCATGATTTAATTACATATTATTATTCGTCTTAATACTTTATAAAATGTTTTGAATATTTTATAAATTTACTTGATGAATTTTTGGACCATGTTTTGATTAGAGAAAGTCAAGAAAAACTTCCACAAAAATGTCAAAATGTTTTGGGTTGGATTAGGATCAAAAGCCACATCATTTCTAACTCAAAAAGTGTAGGAAATCACATTCTGGAAGCATGAGATCGATCCCCTAAGGGAAGGGATCGATCCCTTTATGGCAGAATGCCTCCAAGGCATAAAATGAAGCATGGGATCGATCGCCTAAGGGAAGGGATTGATCCCTTTACGTCAAAAAGCCTCCAACGGCTAGTTTATGTGAGATACAATGGCTAGTTTCTGTGAGATACAACGGCTAGTTTTTGTTTTGGCTCCAACCAACGTCCACAAACCATCTAAGGGACTATAAATAGAGGCTTAGAAGCTAAAGGAAGCAGGGGGAACAACCAAGCAACATCTTTCATCATCTCATTCATCTTCCTCAAGCCTCAACAACAAATCAAGAGCTACAAAGTCTTCATCTTCTATCATTCACATATCTCTTGTATTGCTTAGCACAAATATTATATAGGCTTTTCTTTGTGCCTAATTTTTGTAATCATTTACCTACTTAGAGGTCTTCTTTGATTACATCTCTTGTAAACCAAATCATTCCTTGTAAAAGGGGAGGTTTCTCTTTAGCCTAAGAAAAAGAGGGAGGTTTCTCTTTAGCCTAAGAAAAAGAGGGAGGTTTCTTTTGAGCCTAGAAAAAGAGAGAGGTTTCTCTTTAGCCTAGAAAAAGAAGGAGTGTAATACAAATTCAAAGATAGTGAATTTGGGGAAAATCCTTGGGAGCATCTCAAGGTAGAGGACGTAGGCAAGGTTGCCGAACCTCTATAAATCGCTTGCGTACATTTCTCTATCCTTACTCTCTTTACTTATTTGCAATTATATTTGTGTTTATTGTATTGAATTTATATTGTATAATTTCCTAGCTTAGAGAACTTAGAAAACACTCAAATAGGCTAGAGAATTTAGAAGAATCGAAAAACGAGCTTAAGGTTAGTTAAAAATCGATTCACCCCCCTTTCGGTATAGCCTATAGAGCCAACAGATTAGAAAGGATGCAACATGGTGGATTGCAATAGTAAAAGATGGTATAAAGACTAAGCGAGAGTGTTACAAGGCTTTGAAGAAGAACAATACAGAAGAGAGTTTTACAGAATATAAGTTAGCTAAAAATGAGGCAAAGAAGGCTGTGGCATAAGCTAAGACGAAGGTTGCGAGAGAGATTTAAGACAAGTTGAACACAAAAGAGGGAGAGAAAAAGATATACAGATTGGCGCGAGCAAGAGAAAGGAGGAGTTGTGACCTAGGAGTCATGAAATGTATTAAGGATGAGCATCAAAGAACTCTCGTTAAAGACAATGACATTAAGGACAGATGGTGTGATTATTTTGACAAATTATTTAATGATGGACGAAATAAAGTTTTGGATAATATCTCGATGCCTCTCAATGATTTAAATCGGTGCTTTATGCGCAGAATCAAAGAGATAGAGGTAAAAGAGGCACTAAAGATGATGAAGAACAGAAAAGCTGTTGGACCTGATGACATTCCAATTGAAGTTTGGAAATGCCTTGGAGATGTAGGAGTTAGTGTCAGAACCAGTTATTTTGTACTGTATATGTACTATTATTCATTTATTAATAAATAAATGAATTATTTCCAAATAAATTCCTAAAGTATAAGTAAATCAGGAAGTGGGCCCCACTTAGAAATTTGAGCCCAGATGAAAATATGAAAGTGGAAATAGTGTATTCACAGTGAAATGAGGATGAGGAGAAAATTTTGGAGACCTGAAATGATATTATTTTCAATAATTGGAGTTGTTGGCAAACAATTCAAAAAATGATAATTATACCCCGAAAATTTTTCGGCAATTGTGTTAAAAATAAAATGAATTGAGATGAAGTACGAATATCAAAATATTCTATATGAAAAAGGAATTTATAATAGTGGCAGCAGATTTATCAAAATCAGTGGTTTAAACAAAATTTTATGCGATTTGCCCGGTAAGGGTAAAATCATAATTTCACCTTATCGGTACTCTGCATGGCAACGAAACCACTTCCATTCATTAAGATACAGTAAATGTGAATTTTGGTGCTGGAAACATAATTTTTGGAGTTCATTTATATGGTTTTTACAATTATGGAAGCTTGGTGGCAAAATCGTTAATATTATGACTAATTAGGGGTATTTCGATAATTAGCCAATTTTCCATAATATTCCCCATTTATTTCAGCTGCCAGCCAGCCACTTTTTGAGTCATCTTCAACCTTCATCCACGCCACCATTGTTGAGGAAAAGAGAAAGAAAAATTTTCTAACAACCATAACTTACAAAATACTAAGAATTTCACTACAATTTTTATACAAAAATTATTCTTCTCTTCCTCCTCTGTAATTCTATATACCCATATCTCATCCTAGCAAGCAATATACAAGAGAAATCAGCCCCCAAAGTGTCTGTCAAAGCTTGGTAAGTGGCCATTTATGATGTGTTTCTTAAGATTAATGGTATAGATTTAATCTTTGTAAGCTAGTAATAATGTTTTTAGCTTTTATTTTGTTTAAATGTTACAAAATAAAAATCCACCATTTTTACACCATTCGGCCAAGCATGGAAGTGTGAGAATCTATGTTGTTTTAAGCATTTAATGATGCTAAATTGATCACCAAGCATAGGAAAACAACATGGAAATTTTAGGTTGTTGAAAAACATGCAAATTTGGCTATGACACCATTCGGTCTAGGTGAAGGGGAGAAGAATGGTGGCTGTTTTAGGTGGTTTGATGGTTGATTTTAACTGTAGAATTTACGAGGAGTCTGTCGGTATGCTTAGATTTAAAATCCGACACAAAACGAAGAAGTTATGTAGTAATACCAGTAGAATTTATACTGCAAAAATATTTGCAGTGTTCAATGATGCTGCATTTAGATATGAACAATAGCTCAAAAATAAATACTTAATGAGCTAATAATTTTAATGGAATTAATTGCAGCCCGGGATTAGCAGATATCGTGTAGTGCATTCGAAGAGCTCGATTACGCTATACAGGTAAGGGATACGTGTGTAAGCTGTAGCGATATTTCGAATACATATTTATTATGCATACAATATTATGAGAATATTTTTGAAATGAAATGCATGGAAATCTGTGGATTTGAGGCTGTTTGTTGTATATGGAACTGTGTTTAATTTGCAAGAGAGCTAGGATAATAGCAGCCGTTATGCCGTTGAAATTTCTAGAAATATTTTCTAAAAATATTAGAAAATATTTAATTACATGATTTGATGAATTCCTAGCATTGAAAATAAGAAATTTATTATTTTTCATAAAACATGAATATACCAAAAAATATTATTTAAATATTCATGTTACCAATTTTATTGAAAAGGAGAATACAGAATATTTCTCTTTCATGTTTTATAGCAGATGATATGGTTTATGAGATGAAGAGATGAAACGTGAATATTTTATAAATTATTTTCCATAATATTCACTTTATGATTTAACAAAATCCTTTATGGAATAATTGAAGAATTATTGAATTTCCTTATTTCCATAAAGGTGATATGATTATGGAAATTTTGTTTTGAGACTAAATTGTCTCTACAAGTGTTTTACAGTGAACAATATGTTTATGAAATTTTATTATTATTTTTGGAAATTAAACACTTCCATTTTCCATAAATTATGAAAATTATCGAAAAATGATTTCCAGTAATCTTAAAAGTGAAATGTTTGAAAAGAAAACGTGGAAATACGAGTATATGTGTTTACGGTGAAATAAAATATTTATGAGATTTATTACTACAATGTAATTATTGTATAACACTGTTTACACCGTACGAAATATTCTGATTTATACCTTTATGGATTTTCTGAAAGATATTATTGATTTTATTTAATTCCATAAAGGTAATGAGATTTCACATATATTGTTTTGAGACTAATAGGCCCCATATCATGCCGATATGTGATACGTGATACGTGATATGTGATACGTGATATGTGATATGTGATATGTGACATGTGATATGTATTTAATCTCGGTTGACACCTGATTAGTGTTTGATGGAGGACTACCTTAGACTATGGCCATAGATCTAACATGATTATTATTGCCTTACGGGGTATTCTCTCTCCAGCATGATATATTCTGGGTGGTGCCTTAATCTCCACTTTTATGAGATATGAAATGATATGTGATATAGAAAATGTGTTTAAATGCAAAGGTATATGAATATGTTTTTACAAAAAAAGGAAGATGATTTCTAACAGTTTACTGTACTACGTGAAGTACCGTATTGTTTATGATTTATACAGTGATATATGCAATGAATTCAAATGAGAAATTATGATTTATTTAAACTAATATTCTCTGTAAAGAAATTATGAATATTAGTTTATTTGATTTAAATGCTTTACTTTATAAAAGCATTATTTTGAAAATGATATGAAATGATATGGAAAAGGATTTATCTCAACAACAATATTTACTCCCTATAGTCGCTTCTAAGCTCTGAGACAAGACAGGTATTTCAAAATACGTTCCTTACTCCATCCGAATCCCTAGCCGACTATAGTATCCTTCCTATTTTGGTCCTTAGAGCACCTATAAGAAAAAATGGATTTTATAGCATGTAGATTTCGGGATATCTAGTTTTGCATACAGTTCTCTTACTGAGCCGTGGTTTGCTCAATCTTTTATTTTAACATCTACAGAGTACTCCCAGTAATTGTGTGATTAGTATACGGGGATTTTTGGTTACGCATTTAGTGTCTCGAGGCAGCGAGCTTATATCCTGGAGGTAATCACTTATTTTATATGTTCAGACATGTTTTACAGTACTACAGTTTTGTGAATTAAACAAGGGATGTAAATGATGAATAAATTCTCGATATGTAATTATTTCCTTAATTATAAATTATGGTTTTTCAATGATTACAGTGTAAAGAAAAAATAAAGTAAGGTATCGCAAACAACCCAACCATATAAAATGTGTAGAAAAACGTGAAATAATGTAGTCACCGGATGTGACACTTAGGTGGTTGACAAATCTGTTTAATAAGATTTGGTGCACTAATAAAATGCCTGAGGAATAGAGGAAGAGTGTCTTGATACATCTTTATAAGAACAAGGGAGATATTCAAAGTTGCGCCAACTATTGAGGCATAAAATTGATGAGTCACACGATGAAACTATGGGAGAGAGTGATAGAACGGAAATTAAGAAAAAATGTAGAGATATCAGAGAATGAATTTGGTTTTATGCCGGGCTGATCAACTATGAAGGCAATATATTTGCTTAAACAACTTATGGAGCACTCTCGAGTACTGGGTAAAGATCTCCATATGGTCTTTATAGATTTGGAGAAAGCATATGATAAAGTGCCTAGGGAGGTACTATAGTGGTCTTTAATGAAGAAAAGAGTTCCTTTGAAATATATTGAACTAATTAAAGACATGTATAGAGATGCAAGGACACATGTGAGGATAGGTGGGGGGAAAACATGTGAGTTTCCTATCACAGTAGATTACACCAAGGGTCAGCATTGAGTCTATTCTTATTTGCTTTAGTTATGGATAAACTGACAAAATCCATCTAGGATAAGGTGCTTAGGTGTATGGTGTTTGCAGATGATATTGTCCTATGTGTGGAAACTAAGGCAGAGATCAATGCAAAGTTAGAATTATGGAGACAAACGTTGGAATCAAAAAGATTTAAACTAAGCATAGTGAAGACTGAATACATGGAGTGTAAATTTAGTTCTAACCAAGTAAAAGAGCATAATGTAGTGAGGTTAGATGGGGTGACGATACTTAAGTGGGATCATTTTCGATATATGGGATCGATAGTACAAAAGGATGGAGAGATTGATGGTGGTGTGACTTATAGGATCCAGGCTGGATGGAGTCAGTGGAGAAGTGCTACAGGTGTGTTGTGGGATAAAGGAATTCCTATATGGTTGAAAAGCGAGTTTTATAAGATAGTTGTTAGACCAACATTATTATATGGTAGTGAATGTTGGGCGACTAAAAGGCTACATACACCAAAGATGAGTGTAATAGAAATGTGAATGTTACGGTGGATATGTGTATACACAAGAAAGGATAGAATGAGAAATGAAGATATTTATAAGATAGTTAGAGTGGTACCTATCGAAGACAATATGTGTGAAAGTCGTTTATGTTGGTTTGGACATGTATGAGGTAGACCTGTAGATGCTCTAGTTAGGAGAATAGAGGCAATGAATGTTGAGAGAAGGGTTAAGACTAGAGGAAGACTGAAAAAGACTTGGAAGGAAGTAATTTGAAAAGATATGGAGGTATTAGATTTGGATGAGCAAATGGCCTTGGATAGGAATCTGTGGAGGAGGAGAATACATATGGACGATCTAACGTGAATTCAGATATTGGTTCATATAGCCTACCTGAATCTCTTGGGATAAAGGCTCTGATAATAATGATGATGATGATGACTTATTGATAAAGTGTCAGTTTTTGGTGCATTGATAATGTATAAAGACTATACACTGATAGTAAATCATTTATTAACCCATATATATATATATATATATATATATATATATATATATATTGAAGGTTTGAAGATTAAATTTTAATTATTTTAGAAGAAAAATATCTTTCATCTTGTTATTAAACCAAATACTTGATTATAAAGTAATACCATAGTAAATTATACCCAACATCCATAATATTTGTTTAATATTTTGTTTTATTCACAATTTTAAAAACTCAAATTTTCAATCAATTTTAAAAAATGTTCTAAATTCATCCCTTTTCATCCATTATCATTTAAATATGATAAAATTTATTATCTAAATGTCAACTGGATCTTTATCTAATATTCTTTTTATTTGAATAATTGGAAATTTGTATTTAAATAAAAAAGGCTTAATACCCAAATATGTCATTCACGTTTATCCCAAAATGGAATTAAATCCTTAACATTTAATTGCACAAAAAGCAGTCCATTATGTTTTATTTTAAGTAATTAAGACTTAAATGTTTCAAAATAACAGAATTAATCACATTTCCATTAAGTCCCTCTAACTGTTGTTATGTTTTAATTACTATACAAAGGTAACACCAATTATAGAATTTAACAAAAATGTACTTAATTTTGTTATTTTGAAAAGCTTAGGTTTGAATTGCTCAAAATAAAGCTTAATGGACTAATTTTCATGTAATTAAATGTTGGAGGCATAATTTCATTTTGTGGGAAACGTTGAGAGCATATGTAGATATTAAGCCATAAAAAAAATATACTAGTTTGCTACATGAGTAAATTTAGTGGTAAAACCTATACAAAATTAACTGTTGTGGTTTAAACCTCACTGTTCACAAGGATTTCTATTTATATCATTATAACAGATATTAGAAAGAGCACAAAAACAAGTTCTCATAGTAGCAACTAGTTGAAATAATTTCTCAAGAGATCTATGCTTTTTGAGTGCTTTCTAGAGTTTCTTTCCCACCAAGTGTAGTAGATAGAAATAATCCAAACAATACGCAACAAGATAGTCTTGAAATATTTACCTTTAAAAGTAAAAATTGTTGGCTCTATAACAATACCGAGAGGGGGGTGAATCAGTTTTTAACTAACCTTAGGTTCGTTTTTCAGTTCTTCTAAATTCACTAGCCTATATTAATGTTTTCTAAGTTCTCTAGGCTGTGCAAGCATGCAATCCAAATTCAATACAATAAGCACAAATATAATTTCAAGTAAGTAAAGAGAGAAGGGAAAGAGAAATGTACACAAGCGATTTATAGAGGTTTGGCAACCTTGCCTACGTCCTCTACCTTGAAACGCTCCCAAGGATTTTTCCCAAATTCACTAACTTGAATTTGTCTTTACAATCCCTCTTTTTGCAGGCACAAGAGAAACCTCCCTCTTTTTCTAGGCTCAAGAGAAACCTCCCTCTTTTTCTAAGGCTAAAGAGAAACCTCTCTCTTTTTCTAAGGCTTAAGAGAAACCTCCTGTGAGACTCGATTTTATTACACTATATACTATACCTGTGAATTATTGATAGTGAAATTTAATTATTTTGTGGAATTTAAATAAAGATGGAATGAATTTCCATTCTCAATTTGGAATTTTTGGATTCATGAATTGTAGTATAGTGTATAAAGTTGAAACAAATACGGAAAGATGAATTAAAGAGCATAGAATATGAGAAGAAAAAAGAATCAGAAAAATTATGCATGGAAGAGTTATTCCATGGCATAAAATATCAACAAAAATATTAATAAGAGAAAAGAAAATTTTATATTATATGTGATGCATTTTGGATGTGTGGAATATACAAAGAAAAAGAGGAACAAACTTAAATCATGCAGCAAAAAGGAGGTAGTTTCCATGCCACTTACATGGCTATTACATGTACACGGTTTGCTATTGATTGTGATGCAATTTTGGTGTAAAAAAAATTTGATAAATAATATTAGATGAAGGAGAGTTATTAAATGAATGTATAGTGAAATTTTATTGGCTGATTTATTGACTGAAATATGCCAAAAAAAAAGTCAAGAAAGAGCAGCCAGAATGGACTGCAGTACGCCACTTATGCTGTTGTTTTCTTCATGTTGCACGGCTGGAAAACAATTCAAAGGAAAAGAAAGCAAGTTCTGTGGTATAAAATATACCATAAAAGAAAAAGGCAATTAATGTTAACATGTGAGGCAATATTATTGGCTGAAGTAAACAAAGAAAAGAGACAAAACAAGTCAAAAAGAAAGAAACAAAACCGTGCAGCAAAGTGGTCATCCACGCCACTTTTGCTGCTTTTGTACCATCCATTTCAGCCATTTAAAGAAGGTGGAAATGCAAATTTTTATAGTGTAAAAGAATTACAAATAAATCATATTAAAGAGGGAGAAAGGATCAACTTGACTTGTGATTAATTTTCATTGGATGAAAAATTACGAAAGGAGAAGGAAGAGGGGCAAGACCGAACGGCAAGTAAACTCTCCTAGCCGTTCCTTTTTTGCTGCCAAAGTCTTCAGTTTTTAATGCAATTAAGACATAAAATCATGAGGGAAAAGAGATAAGAAACTAAGTGGTAACTTTCTATTGGTTGCCTTGAATAAAAAGAAGACTAAAGAAACAAGACTTTAGCCAAATTGTCATCTTCTCACCGTTACCTGCTGCCCACGAGATAACAGTTTGTTTCAGTTTTGTGCTCTGTTTGGCCCTTGTTCGTTCAAGGAAAAAAATTCAGCAAAAATCATACCTTGATAGCTAACCTTTTAACCTTACCATCCACCTTCCCTCCATCAATTAAACCATTAAAGGAAGAAGAGGGCTGAAAGTGAAACAGAAACTTGTTCTGTTTTGGAGGGGACAATCGGTCAAGGTAGGTTCAATGAGTTCCATGGTTTTGTTGATATTCAATAACTTATTTTTATGTTTCTAAACATGAGAAGCATGATTATAATGTTAATTTTAGTTAAACCAAATTAAATCATGGAATTAGCATAAGTTGTGATTTTGGTATAGATTTAGAAAAACAAGAAATTATGCAAAAAAAAATGGTATGATGATGATGATAGATGAATTATGGAGTATAAATAGGTTGAGGAAGAAACTTAGAAGTGTAAAAAGGGTTGAAAAACAAAATTTGGATAGTGAATGAAGTCTTGGTTGGACATGGAATAAATGAGGAATTAAGACTTCATGCAAGAATAAGCCAAGAGTGGCTCACGTAGACAAGGAACAATTAAGAGGAAACAACAGTTGAGGAGAAAAAAGATGGAAAAGTCAATGAAAGTGGCCATTAGGGGATTCGGCCATGACACCTTGGAAGCACAATATGTGCTGAAAATTAGGGGTTTTAAAGAATAACTATAAAAATTAAAAGAGGAGAATTGGTGAAATTAAAATCGAAAAAGAAGTTAGAATGAGCAAGTTGAGTTTTAGCACCAGTATAATTTATACTGGTTGTACTTGTGTCAAATGTTAGTGGATGCATTTTATGAATACTAGTGGTTTAAAAATAAGAGGGAAAATATTAATAATTTTTGATAAAATTATTTTCCAGCCGAAGTTAACGGAATTCGATAAACGTAACTGGGAACTCGGCTTCATAAAAATGGTAAGGGGGAGTGTGTGAGTTGTAGTGATATAATGAATTGCATGTTTTCTTGAGTTAAATGTTATGAGCATATTGAATGCAAGAATTGGTTTGAAAACATGCAAAATCTATGGTTGAAAAGTTGGTTTATATACTGTGAGTTGTGTGCAGAAGGTTAGGAATTCGCAGCCGTTATGCTGTCGGAAAATTTCCAAAAGTATTCTAAAATATTATAAAATATTTTAGATGCATGAAATGATTTAAATGGGAAATTTTGAATATAATTTCCACCAACTTTCCATAAATTGGAAATTATGAGAAAGTTATAAAATTAAATATTCATGTTTTATATTTTCATTAAAGTGAGAAACTAATTATGTTTTATATGATATTAAATATCCAAAATGAATATTTATTTGTGTTCTCACTTAATACATGAATATTTACCAACTGATTTACGGTATGTGGAAATGAGAAATAAATACCTTTTTGGAAATAATTATTTAAATAAATGATTTAATTCATTTGATTTCCTTAAAGGTAATTTTATGAGAAAATGAACGATTTTATACCTTTATGGAATTAAGTGATGATTTTATTTATTTTATAAATTTCATAAAGGTAATGTTATATGAAAATGTGAGAGCCTTATGGATAAACATGAAATATTTCAAATTAGTTTGAATAAGATCCATAAAGGTTGTGGTACGGTTTTTATACTGTTTGAGACTTAGGCCCCGAGATTCATGCTTACTACTGTTACTGTTACTGTCACGTGGCTGATTGACCCGCCAGTCATTAGCGTCCCGAATGTCACCTGGCAAGTGTACACCGAGGACACCCTATAGATCATGGCCATAGATCTCACTGTATACTGTTACTTTGTCCCTTCGGGGATGATTACTGTGTCCCTTAGTGGACGATGATAGCATGATATGATGTAGGGTGATGCCTAGTCTCAACTTACTGATTACTGTTTACTGAAAGGATTTACTAAATCCTATTTTACTGTACTGCACTGTGAATTACTGTTTACTAAACTGAACCGTACCAAAATACTATTTTACTGAACTGTTTACTGAATGAAAGCTACTGTTTACTGTTTACTGAACTGGTAGCTACTGATTACTGATTACTGTTTACTGAACCAAAAGCTACTGATTACTGTTTACTGAACTAGTAGCTACTGATTTCGGTTTACTGAATTGAAATCTATTGATTTTTGTTTACTGAACTGAATCATACGGAATACTGTTTACCGAACTGAAAGGAAATTTACTGTTATCAAGAAAGAATACTTTGAACATTATTTCTAAAAGAAAAACAATTACTGAACTGTTATCCAGTGAATTGGATATTTATAAGCTACTATACTGAAAAGACTGTTTACTGTAACTACTGTTTTACCACTGTACTGTCACGTGTTTTGAATTGTTACTGAAGTGGTGGAAATTAAATGATTTATTCCATTTATATTTATGGAAAAATAAATATTTTCCAGCATATAGATTTCATTATATCAAGCAGCATATGACTTATTTAATGAGCATGTGGTTCGCTCACCCCTTACTTTCAAACTTTCCAGATTAAATCATGAGGATTATTTGATGGCTTCCTCAGTTAAAAATAGTTGTGAGTAGCCTACTGGGACAAAGAGCATTGAAATTTAAGGTACAGTCACTTCTCTTATATATTCAGACACTTGTATAAGGTACTACATTATTGTAAAATAAAAACAAGGGATGTAAAGCGTATGGAATATTGTAAAAAATTTTATTTCCGAATTTATTGAATAAATGTCTACCATTTATTACTGTTAATAAGCAAGTGTTAAAGACATCACAGACAGCCCAATCAGTAAAAATGTGTAAAACATTAGTAAATATTGTGTAAAAATGTACACTCAGACTGTTACACCTCCCCTTTACAAGGTGTGAATGAGCTTACAAGAAATGTAATCAAAGAAAGGCCTTTAGTTAGGCAAGCGATTATAATGATTAAGCACAGAGGAAATCCTATACAATGTTTGTGCTATGCTAAGTATGATAGAATATGAAGACTTTCTAGCACTTGTGATTTTGATAAGCTTGAGGAAAATGTAGAAGATGAAGAAAGATGTTGCTTAGTTGTTCCTCTTGCTTCCTTGAGCTTCCAAGCCTTTATTTATAGTCCATTGGATGGTTTCTAAACGTTGGTAGGAGCCAAAACTGAATGTAGCCGTTTTATCTCACAGAAACTAGCCGTTGGAGGATTTTCACGTGTTAAGGGATCAATCCCTTCCTTTAAGGGATCGATCCCATGCTTCCTTTTTGCTTCCTAGGAGCATTCTGCCATTCCGGGATGGATCCCTCATTCTAGAAGATTGATCCCTCATGTTTTTCCTGCACTTTTTTGAGCCATTTTGGGTTAGAAATGATGTAGACTTTGATTTTAATTTATCCCAAAACATTCTAGAATTTTGTGGGAGTTTTTCTTGACTTTCTCAATTGAAAGCATGGTCCAAAAACTCATTAAGTAATTTTCTAAGGTCATGTTCAAATATATTCTTGAAAACATTTCTTAATGAAAATATTCAAAACCATTTTATAAAGTATTAATACCAATAAGAATATCTCATTAAATCATGATCTTAGACTTAAAATGGTTTGAGAAAATCATGTGTGATAAAGCAAATTTACAATATGAATCAAAACATAAAAGATCACTTAAGTTTTCGTCATTTCAAAATACATATGTCAATTTAAAGCTAACAATCTCCTCCTTTTTGATATGACAAAACTTAAGGTAAATTTGCTTTGAAAATTCTTTGATAAAATACTCCCCCTTAAATAAAGCATGATTTTGTAAAGCTCCCCCTTAATATAAGCATGGTTTTCAAAAAGAATTTTCCAAATCAAAACCCATTATTTCTCCCCCTTTTTGTCATAACAAAAAGAATGGAAAAACAAATTAGAGCTCCCCCTAAAATTATGGCTTAAAGAAATATGAGAACAAAGAAATATGCTCCATCCAACAAGAAACATGTTAGTACATGAGACTCATAGTACAAATAAATAAGTCAATGTCCATAAAGAGTATGAAATATTTGTACATGCAAAGGACATTGCTAAAGATTCTATACCAATTGTTTATAAATAATTTTTGCAAGAAGTTCCCAATTGGTAAATAATGAAGCAAGTTGATTACAAAATATCTACTAAGTCATATAACTTGCTTATTTCAATTCTATCAAGCACCTAAGTATATCAATTGTTCTCTAGGTCCAACTAAGGTGTATGACAATACATCATGATTATGAGCTGGAATTAGATGACATATCATATGCATGAGCTCATAAATCATTTTCAAGAAAGAGTGTGCATAGAATTAAATCATACATCAATTAACCACAAATTCTAGCACAATAGTGTCTCATGCAAAAGTGTCCTAAATAGATTCTTCTCTATTTGTCATTTCACTCTAATGAGAAGGAGAAGAATTGTCAATTTAAAGCTCATACTAATTGTTACCAATGGTTGACTTAGACATTTTGCACGAATCCAATTTTTATGTGTAGTGTGTTCATGTCAAGAAAATAATCATGTTAAATATGCAAGAACACAATCACATATCATCAAATATGTATATGAATTAATTAAAATTAGCATACTATCATAAAGTATTAATCCATATTCATATTCACAAAATTATACCATATGGAAGATTCAAAAACTCAAGTTATTCAAGCAAACATATTTTCTTCCATAAAAACAAAAAATCCTATGCTCATTTTCCAATTCAAGACCTTCACCAATTATGAGCAAGGAAAGATTCAAAATTACCATTTAAATCAATTCAAAGCAATATCCCTAGTTAATTTTAACATTTAAAGTTCCAAATGGTATATGCTATTTTAACTAAAATGGATTTGCCTAAATAAATCAATATCATGCTTAAGTATATTTTAACAATAAAGTTCATAATCTATGAGTGAGGTCAAGCACGTAATATCATGAAAACAACTATTCTCATCTCATAGGCATGATCATTGATTCAATTTAAGTGAACATACAAGTTCAACATCAAAACAATCAAGATTCAATGCATATATATCAATCGAAGTGCATTTGTTTAAGTTTGCATTTATCCTTGAATGTTGATGTTGTCATTAAAGCCTAAGTTCTTTAGAAATTTTGGCCATGAGAAAAATCTAAGTTCATGGATGATAAATTTTTATGCATCTAAACTTTTAAGATTCATTTATCAACACAAATTGTAGGCCAAGGATAATTATGACTTTAGGTAAAGCTTTTTGTATGTCAAGTATTTCATTTACCTAAGTCATATTTGAATTCTATCATTAAGGTTAAATTATGATCATTTCATCATTCAAGCATATGACCTTTAATTATTTATATTCCACCAAAAATATATCATGATGCCTAATGGGAATATGTGAGTCAAGCTATGAAATATAATCCTCTAAGCATGCTTGACTAAGATGATCAAAAGTATGAAAAATGTCTATTATGCACAAGTTCATCAAATTCTCAAATATATACACAAATCATTGAAATAATTCTTAAAATTATGTTAAAGTATTCACTGAAAATATATTTCAAGATTATTTCAAGATTTATGCAATTCATGAAGGTCTTCAACAAGAAAATGACTTTGTACTTGTGAGTTCAATGAAAAAGCTATTAATTGTTGAAAATAATGCCGATTGTTGAAAATAATGCTAATTGTTGAAGTTGAGGCATGAATCCAATGAAAAATGATTTTTCATATTGAAGAGATCATCAAAAAGAAGTTAAAATACTGAATTTTAAGTTGAGAAGGAAGAAGTATCAAGAAAATTAAGAAAACTTCTCAATTTATGCTTAAAACCCAGAAATAGGTATATTTTGCCTAGAGGGATCGATCCCTAGAGTAAGGGGATCGATCCTTAAATTCTAGAATGCAATTTTCTGCATTTTTGTCCAAGAGGATCGATCCTTTATGTGGAAGGATCGATCACTTATCCATTTTCTGCAAAATTTTGACAGAAAATTCAACTTTTGATGTGCCAAAACTTCGTTTTTGAGTATTTTAAGTCCAAATAAGAGTTTAAACATTTGTGAAACATGATTTTGGACTTGTATGAATGAAAAATATGAGTGAAAAACCATTTTACAATAGATTTTACAATTTTGGAAGAATTTTTACCATAAAGTGCATTTTTGGTCTCAAAGGAGGTCATTTTGAAAGTTATACATAGTTTGGCAAAACCAAAGCATTTGAAAACACAAATATGCCAAAACAAACATGTTCACATAGAATTTAAGCACACATATCATCATATCACCACATTTGTGAACATTATGCCATAATTTTCATATGCATATTTCTCATTGATGCTCATGACATGGCATTTTGCATGAATGACATATTTGACAATTTTGGAGCAAATAAATATATTATCAACATATCTCATACTTCCTCAAATCACACAAGATCATTTAAAAATCATTTAAATATGTTTTCATTCAATCATTTAATGCCTCAAGAACTATCTTTCAAACAATCAAAAATCATTTATCATGCCTATTATTAATTCATTCAACTCATAAAGCATCAAAGATCATCAACAACCATATCATCAAGGCACAAATAATTTAATCAAATAAAAATTTAAGAAGTAAAGAATTAAGCTTACAATACTCATTTGCTTGAGAGTGCTTTGCCATGATTTGTTGAATCCACCTTTAGCTATTCTTTACACTATGTTTGGATAAACATTAGTAAAGGAAAGGAATGGAAAGGAAAGGAATGTAAACTAAAAGAAAGGAGAGGAAAGGAAAGGGTACATGTACCCCTTGTTTGGATAGCTAAAATTAATAAAGGAAAGGAAAGGAAAGTAATCCTAACAATCCTTGTTTGGTTAAACAATGGAAAGGAAAGGAAATGATTTATTGTAATGCTTTTTTTCCAATTATAACCCTTTTTGTTTTAAATTTTATAAGATAATAAGGTTAAATTTGATATTCTACATGTTAAAATTTTTTTCAAGTTTCCTTTCCTTCCCCTTTACCCCAAATTGGGGTTTTAAAAAACTGAGTAACTCAAGGGAAAGCAAGGGGTGCTCACTCCCCCTCTCTTTCCTTTCCTTTGCTAAAAAATCTTCCCAAACAAAGGAAAGGTTTATAACCTTCCTTTGTTTTACTTTCCTTTCCTTTCCTTTCCCTTCCCCACCCTCAATCCAAACATAGGCTTAAGGAATTGTTGTGACTTTGCTAAGGATGGATTCCCAAGCTCTTCATCTTTTTCATGGGCACAAGCAAACTCCATGAGGATGTGTTGAGCATTCAAACTCCATTGTTCCATTGTAATTTCATGCTCTAACACTCCTACACCAAGCTATTTTAAACATGCTTTGGTACCCAAATTTTCTTGGGTCCATGAGAGTTAGTGCAAACAATTTTTGATCCTTTTGGGATCCATTTCAAACACAATTCATCATTATTTACAGCATGCTTTGGCACCCACATTTTTCTAACTACTCTTCCTCTAAATGTGGTTTTTCTATATGTGCATGCTTGTGAAGAGTGGCCAATCCTATTGCAAAGTGAGTATATGAGAGATGTAGCATACATAGAATTTTTGCTCACAAGGAAATTCTTTATATGATTTCTTTATAGATTGCATTATATCCTAATCCATCTTTGTCAAAGAAGGCTCTTTGGGTCTCTAACATATGATCTAGCTTTTGTTGACCCATGTAGAACCTAGAAAATGAGTTATGCAAATTTGTATTCTTTCATTCAACTCATTTATCTCTAAGTTTGCTTCTTCTAATTTCTTTTGAAATTCTAACTTAGCATTCAATAACTCATCATTTTCCATTTTTAATCTTGTAATCATTTTCTTGTATTTTGAGTTCATGCATTCAAATTCACAAGCTAGCTCATCAAAAGCATTTTGTAAATCATCATAAGAGTGGTCATTACATTTACTAGAGCTAGGTTTCTCCTTTTCATCCTCAATAGTCAAGGAGCTAGGATTTGCTATTTTATCTACAATGTTTTCTAATTTCTTTTCTAGCTCAAATTTTACCTTGTTTAATTCTTCATTCCTTGAACCAAGCTCTTTAACTTTCTCTTCCAACTCAAACTTATTATTTACCAAAATTTCATTCTCTTGTCTAAGTATATTTAACTTTTTCTTATATCTTGCATGTATTGATTTATATTTATCACTTAACTCATTAAATCCATCTTGAAGCTCATCAAATGAATATTCTTTTAAAGTTTGTGAGCTACTCTCAAAATCATCATCAAGAGCCATCAAACGAGAGTTTTCTAAGGTGAATTGAGCCATTCTAAGGATCTTTTAACTCTTAGGGGTTTAATCCTAACACAAGAGCCCAAGCTCTGATACCAATTGTTGGCTCTATAACAATACCGAAAGAGGGATGAATCTGTTTTTAACTAAACTTAAGTTCGTTTTTCAGTTCTTCTAAATTCACTAGCCTATATTAATATTTTCTAAGTTCTCTAGGCTATGCAAGCATGCAATCCAAATTCAATACAATAAGCACAAATATAATTTCAAGTAAGTAAAGAGAGAAGGGAAAGAAAAATGTAAACAAGCGATTTAAAGAGGTTCAACAACCTTGCCTACGTCTTCTACCTTGAGACGCTCCCAAGGATTTTTCCCGAATTCATTAATTTGAATTTGTCTTTACAATCCCTCTTTTTGCAGGCACAAGAGTAACCCCCATCTTTTTCTACGGCTAAAGAGAAACCTCCCTCTTTTTCTAAGGCTTAAGAGAAACCTCCCCTTTACAAGATGTGAATGAGCTTACAAGAAATGTAATCAAAGAAAGGCCTCTAGTTAGGCAAGTGATTACAATGATTAAGAACAAGGGAAATCCTATACAATGTTTGTGCTATGCTATATAAAGATGATGAGTATGATAGAATATGAAGACTTTGTAGCACTTGTGATTTTGATAAGCTTGAGGAAATGTTACTTAGTTGTTTCTCTTGCTTTCTTGAGCTTCCAAGCCTTTATTTATAGTCCCTTAAATGGTTTCTAAACGTTGGTAGGAGCCAAAACTGAATGTAGCCGTTGTATCTCATCGAAACTAGCCGTTGGAGGATTTTCACGTGTTAAAGGATCGATCCGTTCCCTTAGGGGATCGATCCCATGCTTCCTTTTTGCTTCCTGGGAGCATTCTACCATTCCAGGATGTATCCCTCATCCTAGGGGATCAATCCTTCATGTTTTTCTTGCACTTTTCTCAGCCATTTTGGGTTAGAAATAATGTAGACTTTGATTTTAATTTATCCTAAAACATTCTAGAATTTTATGGGAGTTTTTCTTGACTTTCTCAATTGAAAGCATGGTCCAAAAACTCATTAAGTAATTTTCTAAGGTTGTGTTCAAATATATTCTTGAAAACATTACTTAATGAAAATATTCAAAACCATTTTATAAAGTATTAAGACCAATAAGAATATCTCATTAAATCATGATCTTAGACTTAAAATGGTTTAAGAAAATCATGTGTGATAAAGCAAATTTACAATATGAATCAAAACATAAAAGATCACTTAAGTTTTTGTCATTTCAAAATACATATGTCAATTTAAAGCTAACAAAAATCACCCATTAAAGATCATCATCCCAATTTCTAAAAATTTTGTCTATAGAAGATGTGTGTAGCACTCTTTGCAAAACTTGTTTAGAGAAATCACAATAAAAAAAAATGATCCCTCCCTTTTTCCTCCATTTGACAAGGCAAGCAAACTGTATATGGTAAATGAATGCCCCAAGATTCCTTTTTAGCAAATGTACTCAACTTTTCTAGAATAGCTAGTTGTGCAATGAATGAGAATTTAGGCATATTTAGAAAAAACCATATCAGGTTGTGCCAAGGTACTCTCATATGTTTTTTCCTCAAATATTGCCAGGTATCTACAATATTGAAAGCATTAGGTGTTAAAGCTGCCCAAATAGCACATGCACTGCTAGATTGGTTAGTAGAGTTTGTGCAATATCACTTTGATTTAGAATTTTCATCCAATCTCAATTACAAAGAGTTGGCGCTTTTGTATACCAAAAAGTGGTTCTTCTCAAAGGATAAGCATAGATTCAGGCCAACCAAATTGACTTTTTACATATATTCATTTGATAAAAGATAAACTTTCAAGTGGTATTGACTTGATATTGAATAGTAATTTGAAGACATTTAAAAGAACTTATAATTACAAAAAATTGTGTTTAAAGTTTTTCAATAAAAATAAATAATGCATAAAAATTATTCAATATTAGTAAATATTACTTAATTATAAAATATATAATCTAGCCAACAACCTTTTGATTGAGCAGTTAAGAAAGAGTTGTGGCATATTGTAAGGCTTGGGTTCAAATCCAGGCAATCTCATCGTGATGTGAACCCCAAAGAGATCAATGAGACCTATAAACAATCTAAGAAGATCAAGAAAGAATTAAAAAACCAAGAAAGCTAATCAAATTTTTAACAAGAAAACCTTAACCCAATATTTAATAAGAAACAAGAACCAAAGGTATAAAGAAGAAAATTGTTGACGCCACACTTAAGAACAAGAAAGAGTGTGAGTGATAAGTCAAAATTTAAACAACACAAGAATAAATTCTTGATAAGTTCGCAAGTTCTTAAAAGAACCAAAGAGAAAAGTGTCTCAAATATTATAAGTCAAATCTAATGTTGTTTTTCCCAAAAAGTTACATTCTTATTTATAGCTAAATAGAGTCCCAAAAACTAAAACCCTAAAATAATAATAATAAGCTAAAATATTTTAACATTCTCTAAACCTATTAAATAAACATAAGCATGTGGCTTGTAGAGAGTGTGCAATCAGCCTAAGGTACAATCAACCCAATAGTGCATTCGGCCTAAGAATAAATTCGACTCAACTCCTCAAATGAGCTCTCAAGCTTGAATAAAGTTTATCTAACCTTGTCATTCCTCCAGGCTCTGAGTCTCTTGTTATGCATTAGTTTAACGATCTTTCCTCTTAGCTTTAACTCTTATAATTGGACCTCCATCATGCTCAATGTATCATTAGACGTGCTGCCTTGATTCCCATCGTTCTCTTTCTCTTTAAAATGATTTGTCCTCAAATCATCACCCATATCAAAAGGAGAAAAATCAGAAACGTTAAAAGTAGCACCAACGTTATACTCACCAGGAAGATCCAATTTGTAGGCATTGTTATTATCCTTTGTAATCACTTGGAATGGTCCATCTCTTATTGGTTGCAACTTTGAACGCCTTTGTACAGGAAATCTTTCTTTGTGCATATGAACCCAAACCTAATCACCAAGTTTAAAGACAACTTTCTTTCGGCCTTTTTTAGCTTGAGTTGCATATTGCCCAGTCTCTATTTCTATGTGTTGTCAAACATTCTCATGCAATTGCTTAACCTATTCAGTTTTCCTCTTGCCATCCAAACTAGCTTGTTCCTCAATATGTAAAGGCACTAATTCCAAAAGAGTAACTGGAATAAAGCCATAAATAACTTCAAATGGTGAATAATTAGTTGTTGAATGGATGTTTCTATTATAAGCAAACTCAATATGCGACACTCTTCCCAATTCTTTAAGTTCTTTTGAATAATGGAATGCAACAAAGCTAACATTGTTCCATTATTTACTTTAGTTTGTCCATCAGTTTGAGGATGTCATGTAGTCCAAATAATAATTTAGTTCTCAGCTTTCCCTATAAAGTCTTACAAAAAGTAGCTTCAGAATTTAATATCTCGATTAGACACAATAGTCCTTGGAATGCCATGTAAATACACAATTTCCTTGAAGAACAAATTTGCTACGTAAGTTGCATCATTGATTTTACTATAAGGAATAAAATTTGCCATCTTCGAAAACCTGTCAATAACAACAAAAACAAAATCCCTACCAAATTTTGTCCTAGGTAAACTCAAAATAAAGTCTATAGATATGGCCCAAGGTTTACTAGTTATCGATAAAGTAGTATAAAGATCATAGGGTAAAACTCTATACTTAACTTGTTTATAAGTAATACACTTCTCACACAACTTCTTAACATCTCTCTTCATGTATGGCTAAAAGAAGTGATCATTCAAAATATCTAAAGTTATCCTAACACCAAAGTGTCCCATCAAATCACCCCTTGAGCTTCTCTCACTAGCAATTCTCTTAAAGAACTTTTAGGCATATATAACTTATTTTCTCTAGATAAGAATCCATCATGCTTATAAAATTTTCCAAATGCAACCTTCTCACATGCATTAAACATATTAGCAAAATCAGAGTCATTAGCATATAATTTTTTATGTGCTAAAATCTTAGCATATATCGAGATAATGCATCATGCCACAATGTTTTTTTTTGCCTTGTTATATTTGATCACATAAGGAAACGTCTCAGTGAATTCCACCTATTTAGCTTGCCATTTTTTCAACTTACCTTGTCATTTCAAATACTTTAAGGACTCATGGTCAGTATGGATCACAAACTCCCTAGACTAAAGATAATGTTGCCATGTTTCTAAAGCACTTACCAATGCATGCATCTCTTTGTCATAAGTTGGGTAGTTAAGCATTGCCCTATATAACTTCTTACTAAAGAACGCAATAAGTCGTCGTTCTTGCATTAAAACAGCCTCTATGCCAATACCTAAAGCATCACACTTAATTTTAAAAGTTTTAGTGAAGTCAGGTAAAGCAAGTAATGGTGTAGAAATTAATTTTTCCTTAAGAGGATTAAATGTATTCTCTTGTTCACTCCTTTACTTCAAACCTACACTTTTCTCCACAATTTTAGTCAATGGTGCAGCTATGGTGCTAAAATCCTTAACAAATCTCCTATAAAAGATAGGCAAAGCATGAAAACTTCGCACCTTGGTAATACTTTTAAGCGTTGGCCACTCTCTAATAGCCTTTACCTTATCTTCATCTGCTGCTATTCCCTTAAAAAACCACATAACCTAGAAACACAATTTGGTTTGTGCAAAAGGAAGACTTCCTAAGATTAGTAAACAAACTTTCTTGTCTTAAGACATCCAACACACTCTACTCATTCAAGTTCTTACTATAGACAAGGATATCATCAAAGTAAACAATTACAAATCTACATATGAAAGCACATAAAATATGATTCATTAATCTCATGAAAGTACTAAGTGCATTAGTTAATCTAAATAGCATAACTAACAGATCATATAAATCATACTTTGTTTTGAATGCAGTTGTCCATTCATCCCTTTCTTTCATTCTAATTTAATGATACCTATTCTTTACATCAATTTCAGAGAACATACAAGAATCATGTAATTCATCTAGCGTGCCATCTAATCTAGGAATGGAATGTATATACTTTACAGTGATTTTTTTAACGGTGTAACAATTAATGCATATATGTCAAGTCTCATCCTTCTTAGGCACAAGTAATACAGGAACTACATACGAACTCATACTTTCCCTCACATATCCCTTCTTCATGAACTCTTCAACTCTAAGTAAAAATTCTAATATTATCGATAAAAACTCTAGGATTATAATTAGGATGGTCTCAAGAGATTTTAAAAGTAGGGTTTTTTTTTTTATTTTAAGGCGGTAGAATAAATGTAGTAAAGAAGAAACAAAGAAAGAATTAGGGCAATTCAAGGAGAACACAACAAGAAAGATGTAGAGCGACTCAAGAAGAACACAAGAAGAAAGAAGAGAAAATAATCGGCTAAGAAGAAACTTAAAGATTTTGGGCCAAGAAGAAAAACACAAAAATAAGAATTTAATTTTTAATAAGCAATCCTGATTTAGAATCTTACTCTGATGCCAAGATGATACGAAACCCCAAAATTCTAAATGAGAACTAAAAATGATCTAAGAAGATCAAGAATTCAAAAATCCAAAAAAGTTAAATAAGATTTTTAACAATAAAACTTTGATCAAATGTTTAACAAAAAGTAAGAACTAAAGGTAGAAAGAAGAAAATTGTTAACGCCACACTCAAGAGCAAAAAAAAAAAGTGAGTAATAAATCAGAATTTGAATGCCAAAAGAATAAATTTTTATAGTTTGCAAATTTTCAAAAAAACCAGAAAAGTCTGTCAAATATTCTAACTCAAATCAAATGTTGTTTTCTCCAAAAAGTTAGGCTCTGTTTGATTTATAAAAATATTTTTTTATTTTCACTTTTTGAAAACAATTTTCATTTTATGTTTTGTGAATTATGATAAACATGTTTGATACACGACAATAAAAACTTATTTTCGAAAATAAAAATTATGAAATTGCATTTGGTATTTACATTTTCAAAACAAAAAAAAATGAAAAACAATAACTAAAAAATTTTAAATTAAATTACAATTTTGGACCCATAAAAAGTAAAATGTAACAATAATAAATAAATTATAAATGATTTAAGATAATATAGTGAAAATAAATTGAAAAAATATTTTTACTTAAAAGGTTGTTCTTAGATTGCTTATTACTATTCTGCCGGTCATCATCATTCTATGAGTCCTCATCACTATCCATATTATATTCTTCAAATTCAATTTAGTTAATAAATAAAAATATTGAGAGAAAAGTAGGACAATAAAAATATCGTCTATTGTATTGTAGTATAGATAATTGTTTTTTTTTATTTTAATCTATATATAACAAGAAATTATATCATTTTAGGATATTTTATTGGTAGTACATTAATTTAAGATAAGATATTGAAAAAAGATATATGATTTTTTTTAATTTTAATCATATCTAAACAAATTTAAAAAAAGTAATTGAATTTTTAATTTAAATATATATACTGGTATTTTATAAGATGGTAATTTTATCTCAATATTGGGAAGTTAATTTATTAATCTTTATTGATGCTAAATTTGAAAAAGGCAATAAAAAAGTGAAATAGACAATTAATTTTTAAGAAGATAACTGATTTAGTTTTGTAATTTTAATGTATATAGATATCTATATTAATCTTATAAAATTAAAAAAATGACAATTATTTTTTATTTTAATATAATAAATGTATTAAATATTTGGATTATCCATTAGCCAAAAATTTTGGTTTTTATATATTTATATAAGATTTTAAAGAAATGATTTATAGTGTAGCAAAAAAAAAAATTGTTGATAAGGTTATTTCAACTTTCACCAAAAAAAATTCAAAATCTTGTGTCAATTATGAATCAAACTAGAGTTCTTAAGTATTTAACAACCATATTAAAATTTTTTTAAAGAATTCATTGTTTTCACATTTTTTAATTGTTCTCCGTATTTTCTTAGAAAACAATGAAAAGAATTTTTTTTTGTTCTCTAGTTTTGGTCCATTTTCATTTTCATTTTCCAAAAACTTGTTTGTCATTTCTTCAACCAAACATGTTTTTCTTCATATTTTTTATTTTCTACAAAAATGAAAATAGAAAACATCTTTGTTTTTATAAACAAAACACACACTTACATTCTTATTTATAATTAAATAGAATCCTAAAAAATAAACCCTAAAATAATTATAAAAAGCTAAAATATTACAACATTAGGTTATCGCAGCGTAATAGATACCATAAACTCTAAACCTATTAAAAAAAATAAGCATTCGACTTGCACATGATATGCAATTAGCCCAAGGTACAATCAAGCAAATAGTGCATTTGATCTAAGAATGAATTCATCCCAACTCCTCAAATAAGCTCTTGAGCTTAAATAAAGTTTATCTAATCTTGTCGTTCCTCCAAATTCTGAATCCTTTGTTATGCATTAATCCAATATCTTCAATTAGCTTATCCAAAACTTTAGGCATCCTCTTAACTTTAACTCTTGTAATTGAACCTTCGTTAGAGTCAATAAATCATTAAGAGTGCGTTTGGATGGCGAATTTTGAAATTTTGAGGCATTTTAAAATGTAGATATTTCAAAATTCATTATTTTAAAATACTAGCATTTATAATTGACTTGTTTGGATAAAAAATTGTTAGAAAAAATTTTCAATAAGAGAATTTGATTAAATAAAAAATAATTATAAAAGAAAAATAATAATATTATATATTAGAAAAAGAAAAATATCAAATAAAATATGTAATATGGGTGTCATTAGATTTGTAAAAATGTATAAATATTACTAATAATATAAAAAATAAAGATATATATTAAATTTAAATAAAATAATATGTTTTTTTTTGTTTTTAACTTTATATTTAATAGTTGGTTTTGTCTAATAAAATAGGAATGAGTGGAAGGAATTTTGAAAAACCACCTCTTTAGGTGAATTTTCAAAAGGGAATTTAAGCATTTCAAATTCCTTTTTGAAATCTCTTCTAAATTTTCAAATTCTTTAAAATTTTTTGCCAAACAAGAAATTTACATTTTGGACTTTTAAATATCTTGATTGAAATAAATTCCGTCCTTAAAACTTCTCATCCAAACACAACCTAAATGTACTGCTTTGATGATATGAACCTCACCGAAAAAAATTTGTTGCATTATCTTTATTTTAACTTTTATCATTGGACCTTCATGAATGCTCAAAAAATCACGATTATCACGATCATCACGATCATAACTTAAACTTTATGAACTTATGAGCCTCCATCACTTGATTTTTGTCATATTTCATCCTTAATTATCAAATATTTCTCTTTCTTTTGTAAAAAAACAAAATCGTGTCATCCAAGATTTATTGATATAATAACAATAATGACTGTGGTTTTACGTTTCGACCCCCCAAATAAAATTGGGAAAAAGAATTTAATAATAGTGAGAGGTCGGAGAGTAAAGTACTACAGTATGAGTAATTGGATTGGTTTTAGAAAAGTTTGAGACGTCTATCATCCGTCAAATACTGCCACCTCACATTACGACTACCACGCGTTTTGATGCTAATGGTTTTCGGGTTTTCAGATTAACATAAGTACTTAAATAAAGGTTAATAGTACATGTAAAAAAAAAAAAGCCAAGAGAGAGAACGCGGTTTTCTGTTCTCTCTTCTGTTCAACACCAAATCAACGAAGATTCTTCATCATCATCTTCTCTTTAGGTAAGAGGAAAAAACTATTAACTCTGTGTCTGAAACGTTATTGTTTGTTTGTGATGGAGGATAATTAATTGTTGTCAGGGAAATTTATGTTTGGGTCAAATCTTAGGCTTTGAAAATTTGAGTGGGATGGTTCCAGATCCGTCTTCACTGTTAATTAACGTTGGTAGTTGGCTGGCCCCTTTCTCATATTAATAATTTTGGATCCAAGACAAAAAGAAAGTCTTTGTTTGAGGAGTCTTCTCTCTTGGGTTTGTGGTTGTTGTTTAGCAGCGTGGAGATTCTGGGTCCTTTGATTTTTTCTGTTTTAATCTTTGGGAGCTCCGCTTTTGTTTTTCTTCTTCCCTTGGTATTGTTCTGAATCTGCGTTTTAAATTTCTGATGGATTACTATTTTCTTTCTTTTAAAAAATAAAAAGAAGGAAAGAAAAAAGATTTGGAGGGGCTAGGCCTTGGATCAGACTGCAAAAGAGCAGAATCTTGGCTCTGGGAGTTATTTTTCTGCCGGTATCAATCACATGCTGGAAACTTTTTTTTTTTTAATGAGAATTAATTTATAGATCTGCTAAATCTTTCAAAATGGATAATCTTTTTGGGCAGATTGCTTTTCATTTTAGTTGATTGTAATTGGTCTTCTTGATTCTATTTGCACTTGTTTGTGACAGAACATCAAAAGCAACAGGACAAGAGAAAAAGAAATTTGTGCTGAGGAGGAGAAAGGCCTAAAAGAATGGAGGAAGCAATGGCAGCAAGGTATTGGTGTCACCAATGCTCTCAAATGGTGACTCCCATCATGGAATTTAAATGCCCAGTTTGTCAAGATGGGTTTGTTGAAGAAATGAGCAGTGGTACAGATTCTGATGCCAGATCTGATCGAGCAGTGCCTTTGTTGGCACCCCTCTTGTTAGGCATGATGGGTAATCCCCATCGTCGCAGAAGATATAGGCATATTGACTTTGAAGAAGAGGATGATGATAATGATGATGGTGAAGCTCGCCATGGCGGAGACACTGATTTGGACCGAGGAGTCGAATCCTTCATTAGGAGGAGGAGAAGAAGCTCTGCAGCAATTTTGCAGTTGCTTCAAGGTATTAGAGATGGAATGGCATCTGAAGCTGAGAATTCCCAGAATGAGAGAGATAGGGATGAGTCTGTAATTTTGATCAATCCTTTCAATCAGACAATCATTGTCCAGGGTTCTTATGATTCCAACCAGAGTGATCAAAACCAAAACTCAAACCATATAGGATCTTTAGGTGATTATGTCATTGGTCCTGGTTTAGACTTATTGTTGCAGCACTTGGCTGAAAATGACCCGAACAGATATGGGACTCCACCGGCTCAAAAGGAGGCAATAGAAGCCATGCCGACTGTGAAAGTTGAGGAGAATTTGCAATGCTCGATATGTTTGGATAATTTTGAGGCTGGCAGTGAAGCAAAGGAAATGCCATGTAAGCATAAGTTTCATAGTGGCTGTATATTGCCATGGCTGGAGCTTCATAGTTCTTGTCCAGTTTGTAGATGCCAAATGCCTGCTGATGAATCAAAACTCCATTCTGAGAGGCCAAGGAATGATACTAACCAAAGAGAAAGTGAACACAATGGTCGCGGTAGAGGGGAAGAGGGGGAAGGAGACAGGAGAAGTGGCAGTGGAAGAAGGTTTTCATTCCCATGGCCGTTCAATGGTTTGTTCTCATCAGGGTCTCAGTCTGTCGGAGGCAATTCATCCGCTACTTCCTCGGGCTCTCAATCCGGAAGTGCTTCTCAAACAGATGAGAATTGAGTATGTTTCCTTAAGTTTGTTGTATTATCATCTTCCTGTTCACTATCTTGCTTGATTCTGCCTTGCTTATGTACATAGTTAGTTTACATGAATTTGAATCTAGGGAAAATAATTGTGTTTTTATTTTGTCAACAGAATTTCCGCCACTGCTATCTTATCTACTATTGGATTGAGTTGAGTGGTCTTTTTTCCACTTTTATTTACCTGCTTGGCCTGGTTGAAAAGTTCAAATGCGTTGCAAATGGTGCTTGTTCCAATGGGCAAAATAACGTTTGATGTGGACTAATTCATAAAAATCATAGTCCATGGATGAGACTTTGAGGATGTTAGAAAATTAAAAGCTAAGTGATGTCCGATCTGTAAACAATATATTAATTATATTAAGTATTGTCTTTGTTGCCTGCGTTGTAAATTTGTTAATTGTTTTATGCGCAGGGTATGCATGAATCTGAATGGTTTAAGCTTTAAGTGGATTATTACTATAAAACGAATAGTAAAAGGCGATGGTTACACAACCCATGTGGAACCGTTCTTGTGAATAAAAATTTTCCAAAGGCATGTTTGACTAAGTTTCTATAAATACATAAATAAATAAATGAAAAACTACAATGATTGAGCTGCGAAATTGGATTTGGAAAAGTTAATGCTACTTGTATATTTGTATTTGTTTATATTTAACAATCAGTTCACCACCTACCTATCTACCTGCAACCAAACGGCTACAGGGAAAGGCTCTCATATCATAAAACTATTGACATGTATTTCTATAACTTCCCAGAAAACTACCATGCAATTTCTTGATGTAAACGGTAACCTATGCTGATTGACCAAGAAACTAACATGCAATGCAAGGCTTACCATTTTCTTTTTTCGTGTCATTCATTGACAAGAGCCTTGCTGTCGCATCATCAATTAAAACACCCTGCTCCCACGGAAACTGCAGTCGCATCAAACATGATGTACAACAAAGATCAGTAAGTACAAGAGATTTCATCAGCCCAAACAAAATGGAAATGCAAGACTGCACAAACATACATTCCAGGCCATCTTCAAGCCTATCCACAGGAAGTGCATATATTATCACTCAAGGAATCAAAATGAGATCACCTGTCAACAAAATCACAGTTGTGTGAAACAAAACAAAAGAAAAAGTCTAATATTCCACGTTTGGAACGCAGATTATATGGAAATTTTAGTGATCTTATAACATTTGTTGCTTAAAAAAAGAAAAAACAAAAAGACAAAATGATGCTGACATCAGAAGCAGTGTTTTAACCCTTGCACCGGTAAACCTCCCAAAATTGATAATTTCAAAATTTCGAAGTTGAAGCACAGATCACCAAGGTGAACTCACTTTGTAGTCAATATCTTGATTACAGATGCAGTTCCAATCCGATGCAGAGCAACAACGGAATCCCCATTCTGGCAGAGTCCCTTCGCCTTGGCGTGCCGAATAGCAAACTCCAATGCTTCCTCTGTTGTCTCTTCATGAGACGCTCTGGCAGATCCAGCATATAAAACTGGGATTAAACCACGAACGATTAAGCTGTGCCTCGCTGGAGTCTCATCACTGCATGACCAATCAAAAGAATCAGTCTTGATCTCAGGGACAACCACGGATAAAATGGGCATGCCGGGCCTGTACTTAGCCACCAGCTTTGCAGTACTTCCTCCCCTGGTTAAAACTAATATAAGAGCTGCTTTTGCTGAATTTGCTGTTTTAACAGCTGAAGAAGCCAGGCTTTCTAATGGACTCATTGGAACTGGTGAGTGTTCCATAGTCATTTTGAAGACATCTCCATAGTCAAGTGTGCTTTCTGCTTCTCTGCAAATTTTAGCCATGGTCTGAACCGCCTGTTCTGGGTAAGCTCCAGCAGCAGTTTCCCCACTTAACATCACACAGTCTGTGCCATCAAGAACTGCATTTGCAACGTCAGTAGCTTCAGCCCTGGTTGGCCGGGGAGACTTTATCATGGACTCCAACATCTGTGTTGCAGTGACAACAGGTTTTCCTTGGATGTTACACTTGTAAACCATCACTTTCTGTGCTAGAAATATTTTTTCAATAGGAATCTCCATTCCAAGATCACCTCGTGCCACCATAAATGCATCTGAATTTGCAAGGATGTTATCAAAATTTGCCACCCCTTCTTGATTTTCAACCTACTACATAATTTTCAAGGAAAAAGTAACTATCAGGAGAAATCATGATGGCATAGTAAAATATTAACCTGTTTACATGGATGTATACATTACAAATAATTCTTCCTTGCTATCTGCATTATTAGTCACTAACAAATTGCCATCATTGAATTATAATAGTGACGGATTTTGACATTTAATTTTGAGGAGGCCAATAAATATTATAGTGATTCTCTTTTTTTTTTTCATAAAATGTCTTATTATATTATTAGTATAAAAATATATATGCAACCAAATAAAAAATAAGTTTTCAAAATTATAAATTTTATCAATTCATAAATAAATGTATAAAGAGACATAAAATATCAAACAAATAATCTCAATTATAATTGTAAGCAACTTTCTTTTAGAAAACGTATAAATAAATCAATTCTTAAACAATTATTATATTTTTTGTCAAAAATTAAAAAAAAAAAACACTTATCATTGAAGTAATAAAGTTGAAACTTGAGGTTAGAAGTTCAGTGTTTTTAAACCTTTTCGTATAATGATTCCAATTTGACTTCTATGTTGAAAATATTTACATGATAGCAAGAGACAAAGATTTAGGGTAGAATTAAAAGTGAAAAACCATATGGGAAGAAGAAGTTGTAGTCTTTTTAAGAAAGAAGAAACATATTTGGTACTTGACTCGAGACTATTGGAATTTTAATGAAAAAAATTAGACAGCTAATTTGACTTTTGCGTTAAATTTTACATGATTATGATTTAAACCTTGTAACAATCCTCTTTATTATAAAAGATTGGTTGGTACAATAATCAGACATACGTTAATATGATTTTTAAACTTCTTAAAAATTAATGCATAAAATTAAATTATAAGATGACAAAAAAAAATTAAAGGACAATTTAAATTTATTTAACAATATATATTAGGAAGATTTAAAATTTTTTTGGTGGGCTACTACTATCCATCCTTGGTTAGCAAAATGTTCCCACAATAAATTTCTAACAAAGTCAAGCAAAAGCAAACCAAGCTGAGAGGTTCTGGTTCATTAGTGCCAGTAAAACAGATATAAATCATATTTGAATTTTTCCAACATACCTTCGACATGAGAAGAATATTCTTAGCATGCTTTCCAAGCAGCTTACGAACCTCCACCAGATCTGAGCCTTTTCGAACGAATGAAAGAGCAATCATGTCAATTTGGTTGGGAATTCCCCATTCCAAGATATCTTCCTTGTCTTTTTCAGTCAAGGTTGGGAGGTCAACAATGACCCCTGGAAGATTAACATTCTTCCTCTCACCAAGAACTGCAGAGTTCTCACAGCGACAGTGAACTAAACCCTTTTGTTTGTCACAAGATAAGACTGTAAATGAGATTGTCCCATCCGCACAAAGTATGACCATCCCTGGTTTGACATCCTCAGCCAACTTTTTGTAACTCATGCTTATCAGTTTCTCATCGCCCTTTATGTTATAGTCCGTAGTTATGGTGATTTCTTGACCCTGTTTCAGCTGAATTTTTCCATCCTTCAGAAAACCAGTTCGGATCTCAGGACCCTGGAAGTTTACATATGAATAAACTGTTACGATTTGTCAGCTTTACCTTGTAGTAGTTAAGACCAAAATAAATATAAAATTTTCACGGTTCGGATAAGATTCTGGACATTGATCAGATAAATACACAGAGCTGTTCAGATGCTGTTTAAGGAAAAGAAGCAAAGCAAGTCATTAGAGGTTTTATAAGGAATAGTAACTGTTGTGACACATAAACAAAAAAGCATCAAATCAAGTTTTATATCATAATGTATGATGGTTTTTGTGCTACAGCCATTGCTGGTTCTAACACACATAATCATAATCATCAACATTTATCCTCCTCATAATTGGCTACTTAGGTGTAGCTAAAAATAATATATCATTATAGGAATCGAGAAATTTGACTTAACGCAAATATCATCCACTTCGCCCATGATTGGATAACTAGCCTAGTAAAAATAAGCTTGGTATGTGATAACAAAATATGCTAGTAATATTACCATAATGGTTGCAGAGTCTGACATGATTTTTTGAACCAAAGCAAGAAACACTGAAGAAACTAAATGGAACGAATTACAAAAGAAAGCAATCACAATCAATTCTGTTCTGAAGCCGATGATATTTAAACTTCACATAACCAATCACAGCTTAATTTCTTCTTAGATGAATAATAAGTGCCAAAAAAGATTATGCGGAATCTAAAATATACTGACGAAGTCATTAGATTATTCCATAAGTAAATTATGCTCCATTATAAGCCTAACGTTCTTCCATTGCGCTTAAAATCTGAAAAATTAGCAAATAGAAGCTGATCAGGTGAAGAGCTGGAGCACATTCTTAAAATCTTTGACTGTTCACAATTATTAATAACGGTAAAATACTTTGATTTAGATCTGATGATATTGAAGTCGGAAAGACAATGGGATCGACGCAAACAAGAGACAAAAAAGAGAGATTAAAAGTAAAGGTATTAATTAAAAATGAAAAGGTTTTGCGGAATTACCTTGGTATCAAGCATGACAGCGCAAAGAATACCACTGTTGAGCATGGCAGCCCTGAGATTGTCAAGGGTTTCCTGATGATAGGCGTGAGATCCATGAGAGAAGTTGAAACGAGCGACGTTCATGCCGGCCCTCAGCAGCTTCTCGATCATTGGGACTGACCTCGATGCAGGCCCCAGGGTGCATACGATCTTGGTCTTGGGCTTCTTCTCCATTTTCGGTCCTCCTTCATGTTCACGATGATTATTAATTTCCATTTTTCTACTTTCTGTGTAGTATTTGATTATTTATTAAGCAGTTGTTTTCAAGAGGAAATGAAACAGAAGGAGAAGAAGCGAAGAAATAAATAATGAAAACTTGACAATTAAACGAGAGAAATGCGCGTTTGGTGACGAGTTCATTTATTTATTTATAAAACAAAAAAGAAGAGAGCAATAAAAAGAATAAAATAAGGAGGTGCTTTCGGTTTTAGTTTTGGCTTTTGTTGGAGGATCAAGCCGCGAATCCGATAAATTCTATTCGTACCCTACCTTTTACTAAATCTACTCCACCCTCAAACAATTTTTTTAAGTAAAATACAATTTTACTCATTATCAGACCGGCTAGCTCCTCCTCTTTCCTTTTCCTTCTCATTCTTCTTCTCCTTCTTCTTCTCCTCCTCCTTTCTTCCTCCTTCCTAGTACGAATCTCCTGCTGTTAAGGTAAAAATAGGATTTGCAGTTATGTACGAAGCTCCTGCGCATGGTGTCTTGCTAGCGCCGCTCGCAAGTGTGCCACTCGCGCCAGGCCAGCCCCGCGCAGGTGGCACACATGCACGAGGCCAGCCCCGCTACCTGCGCGAAGCCAGCCCCGCGCAGGTGGCACGCCTGCGAGAGGCTAGCCCCGCGCAGGTGGCACGCCTGCAAGAGGCCGCGCAGGTCGAGTGGCGCGAGCGGAGGGCACACCATGCGCGAGAACCCCGCGCAAGTCTCACTTGTGCGAGGATCCTTGCGCGAGGATCCCGCGCAAGGCTCACTTGCGCGAGGATCCTTGCTCGAGGATCCCGCGCAAGGCTCACTTGCGCGGGCGTTTTACATCCTGTTTTACTTCCTTTGCAATTATTTCTGGTTTTGACTACATTCTACAAGCTTGGTTTTTATGATTTTTTATTTAATCATTGACTAAAGTTTATAATTATACAAACTGTTGCCACCATCACCCTTCGATTGCTGCCATCAATCTGTACAAGCTATTGCACTGAAGGACTACTACCACCAGGTATGTGCTTGATGTATATTAATTTTTTCATGCTATGTTCTATTTAAGCATTGTCAGAAAAATAAATAATGTGATATATTATCAAAGAGGTGTGATATATTATCAAATAAATAATGTGATATATTATTCATGCTATGTTCAATTTAAGCATTGTCAGATATATTTCATGCTATGTTCTATTTAAGCACTGTAGGCTCACTTGTCATGATCTGCTTATTTATACTTGCTGACAATGTAGACACACTTGACACTATTATTTCTCACTTACCCTCACTTTGCACGACACACATCTCACGTCACTCACTCACATTTCCACTCACTTGTACACTTTTTACTTCCTCACACACTTGCACTAACTATTGCACTTAGTGTCTTGGCTTTTAATATGTTTGATAATTTTTTAAATATTTTTCTTTTTCAAACATGGCTAATACACGAGGTGGAGATTCATCTCAAGGAAGACGACAGCGACCTACCGGCTCTGAGAGGAGACAACGAGTTAGGAGATATCAAGCCGATCAAGCTGAACAAGTCGAACTTGTCGAGCAGGTCGAGCAGGACGAGCAGGCTGAGCAGGTCGAGCAGGCTGAGTAGCTAGATGCAGATTATGCAGAGGAGGAAGTCGAGCCTTGTCCTGGAGGTCCGACCGATACATCAGTTCTTAGAAGTTTTAGATCACATGTTGCTTTTGCAATATGGGATGGGCAGGTAATTCTCCTTTCAAAAATTTGGTAATATGTTTTTGCAATATGTGATAACATGACGCTTTTGAAATAACTTATTGTTTGTTGTTTTCGATATAGGAGCGAGACAATTTGAAGGTCCTGAATCATAGCAACAAAATCTCTTAGTGGATCTTAGATGATAATAGATCTTGTATTCTCTCCTCGGTTATGCAGTCCGACTTAGCGAGTTTAGTTTACTGTAGTTACCGCACATGCAACAACACCATCATCTCTGCTTTTTATGAGAGGTGGCAGCCAAAGACGAATACATTTCATATGCCTTTTGGAGAGTGACGATTACTCTTGATGATGTAGCTACCCTCCTAGGCATACCAATGACTAGGGCGATCGTATTTTGCTGGCACATCTCTGTGAAGGAAGCCGTTAGAGTATTAGTACAGTTGTTAGGAGTCTCTATTTCCGAGGCTCAAGCGACGACGAGCACTGGTCGTGGGTCCAGTGTGACATTGCAGTGGTTGAGAACAAATTTTAGCCATGTCACCGACAGCTCCAGTGATGAGGAGATAGTATATGCTACTCGTGCATACTTGCTTCACTTGCTTGGATGCACTCTTTTTGTAGATAAGAGTGGGTCACATGTTGTCGTTTCATTATTGCACTGTTTAGAGGAGCTAGCGGCTATCAGTGAATACGCGTGGGGTGCAGGTTCTCTTGCTCATATGTATAGACAGCTGGGTCTTGCGAGCAAGTCAAAAGTCACATCGATTGGCGGCTATATGACCCTTTTACAGGTATTATAATTTACTTTATCTAACTTGTTAATTATAAATTATTTGTTTATAATTTATTAATGATTAATGTTTTATTTGATGTAGGCTTGGATTTATGAGCACTTTCCGTCGTTAAGTTCGGAGGTGAACGTTAACTACGAGGAGAGTATGCCTCGAGCTCGACAATGGAAGCCACGTACTTATGGCCAGGATGTGAAGGTCTTGTGAGAGCAGCTAGATGACCTTCAGTGTAACCAGGTGTGCTGGGATCCCTATGTAGATAGTAAGAGACATCATCCGTTGCCTTCGATCACATTTTTCACTGTCTGCTTGAAAGCTGGGGATGTCGTGGAGCCGTATCATCTAGAGAGAGTGTTACGAGTTACGACAGTGGGGCTATGTACAGACCGTACCTCCAAGACCTTTGGCACCATTCAGAGCACGGAGAGGTAGTACGAGCAACACTTACGATGTCATTTATCAGTTTATGAATAATATATGACAGAGATGGCCTATGTATGTCCTCACAGAAGAGAATAGAGGACGAAGATATGTGATCCCAGGAGAGACAGCTCCAGATTATATGGCTTGGTATGAAGCCATTTCTCATCGATTCGTACAAAACCCAGCACACAGATCGAGGTTTCAAGCTCCCCTTGTCGAGTCCGATTATTCTAGCGTAAGTTATTAACACTAAATCTCAAGTGAATAAAATTTTTTCATACTATTTAATTTGATAAAATTTCTTTCATGTATTGTCTTGCAGCGCAATTCGAGGGCAATTTCTTACATTGAATTACTCATGTGCGGCAACCAAAATGTGGAGACATTGGCAAAGGGACTTCACGACCTGCATGATACATTAACTAGGTCGTCAGATGCTGCTTCATCTTTAGCTCCTCATCTAGCTCCATCACATGCACCTCCTCCAGCTCCTCAACGAGCTCCTATTTCCTCAGAGACAGCTCCACCAGTTACATCAGACATAGCTACTCCGCTTACACGTTTTTATACTAGGATCGGGAGGAGGAGAGGCAAGGCAATTATATCGGATGTGTCGGAGGATTAGTGTATTTGTACTTAATGACTTTTGTTTTGTAAAGATACAGTTTATGTTTATGATATTAGATAATGTTATTAAAATATGTAGTGATTTTTGTTTATAATTTAGTATTGATATTTAGTGATTTTTTGTTTCTTAAACATACAGATTATCTTTATGATATTTGGATAATGTTATTAAAACATATAATGTATAAATCGATAATACAATCTTAACAAGGCATACATATCAAATACAGTAATATTTAATAAAATATCATATGTCATCTAAGTCAATGGTTTCTCTAATGACAACATTTGATCTCGAAAATAAATTTTTAAATTCTTCGATGCGAGATACATATGGAAGCTCTCACGCACAAGCAAAGTCACATCGATACCGATACCAATTGCATGCAATCGGAGGTATTGGAGCAAACGGGTCCATAAATACCTGAAAAATAGCATTGTTAAACGCATAATAAATGAAATACACAATATCTAAAGTGTGGCATATATATCATTATCAATACCTCAACAAAATGAGAATCGTTAACAAATCCAATTGCTATGAATCCATGCTGTAGCGGTGGAGGTGGTGCAATTCTAAGCGGGAGATATGTCAAACATTGTCTCGAAGATAAATGGACGAGCACAACATTATACTTTGTTGCTATCAAGTGACCTATATCAGGTAAAGTCATCCCTTTATCATAATGAGCTGGTATGTTGAAATATGATAATGTCTCTAACAATTCATCAACATGCTTCATGGATCCATAGAGACTAACATAGTAAGCTCGAAAATCACATATCTTGTCAATCAAATCTTGTCCCACCTTCGCCCATACATCAACACCCATGCCTAGCAACCCAACTATAGCTCGAAAGCCACAATGTCCATCTGACTCAACATTCACGGTAGAGCGTATGAAGGGGCGTATCTCTAAAGGGAAAGAATCAATAAATTTCACTTTCATTTTTCGATTAACTGGTAGCTTCATCCTTTTAGTTGCTGAATTTGCGGGTGTTGATGTGCTATCATGTTGAGATTCAACAATCTCAAAGTATGAAGGGGCACGTCGAGTTGATTTGTCTGAACGGCCTTTGCTCTTAGCCTTCTCAAGTGGAGGAATAAGGAATGTAGTTGCTGGATCACCTAGTTCTCTTAATTTTTTCTTCAAGGCTAATCTTCCTGAGAGATCACACGCATTGAAGTGTTTCACTATTAGCTCTCACTCGGCATCAAGATTCAGCTCAGCCAAATAATCAACAGTTTTCTTCTTCAAGTCCAACTTCGACTAATGAGGATCCAAAATGGATAAGGGAATAGGTTTCTCATCCCTCATGAATTCAGCAATCTCATGAGCACAAGGCAACCCATGTGTGCTTCTAATGATGCAACCACAAATAAGATGGTCAATGCCGGTATCATTTGCTCGATGCGCCTCCTTCAAAAGTATATTCAACGCTGTCCTAGACACCAATCCTCGTAACTCCCTAAACAAAGCTGGTCTAAAATTATGTTTAACAACAATAACACTTCTCTCGAACGAAGCCTTTATCTCCGTATGTTGTAGCTCAATTAGAGAGTTGATAACTTTCCAAGATGAATCAAAATCTCCTTGGGACGATCCAAGTTGCCTTTTTAACTTCGCATGTGCATTCTCAGCCCTACATGACATTCAAATAATGTTGATTATAATGAATAAATTGTATAAGTTGTGAAAATAAGAACTTTTAAACTTTGTAAACATGCATACCTATTTGTTGTAACATTTCCAAAGTGCTTTACTTTATTTGTCCAAGCAGCAATAAATCTCTCTTTATGTGTAGTTAACCAAGTATCTCTTAAGTACTCAAGCGCTCTAGGATAAGAACAGTAATGAGAGACCATTGAACTTAAATTTGCTTCATACTCATACTCATTTGAAGAGGATACAAGAACGCCCCAAGATGACATGAATGCCTCCCACTTCTCCATGCTCTCAAAAAACTTTTTATAATGAGCAAGTACATTCTTTGATATATGCCATCTACATAAGAGATTAACTGCGCTAGGGAACACTGTCTGTACTGCTTTCATCAATGCTAAATCCCTATCAGTAACAATAACAGAAGGTGTTGAATCAGAAGACATCAAACTTTTTAGCTTCTCTAATGCCCAAGTGTAGTTGTTAGCGCGCTCAGCCTCCGTGTAAACAATGCAACTGAAAAAGTTAGATTTGTACATGTTACACCAACAATCTCAAGGAGTGGGAGTCGATATTTATTAGTTTTATATGTACAGTCCATAACTAATACATTGGAAAAAGCATTCAACAAATTTGTAGCTGTTGGATGTGCCCAAAATAAGTCTCTAACACAATCACTTGACTCATCACTCCGATGCCACTCAACATATTTACAATCATTCAAGCATTTCATGAGTTGTTGCATGTGTGATCTACCAGCTTTGTCATCCATTCTATATTTTTGTCGTGCATTGTAGATGGTCTTTATGGTACTTACATTCTTCTTATCATGTTGTTTCAACATCATTAAAATTTTTCTTGGTTTTAGCATAGCATTTATCATATCACCTATCATACTTTGCTCTTGCACTGTTAATCGACCAGCAAAGGAATGTCCTTCTAGCTATTATGCAGCCAAATGATTATGCATCCCATATACTACTTTCACTACCCAACTATCGTTCTCGTCCAATTTCACCCCTAGTAACTCGAATGAACAATTACACTTCTTTGTTCCCGTTCCCAAGCGATGCAATTCATTTGTACTTGACTTATATGTTCCATACCTTTCACATACAAGTCGAACTCTAGGTCTTCTTCGAGGAACATCAACTTCCGATGATCTTATCACAACAACAAAACCTAGCTCTTTTCCAAGCTCTCTAGCCAATGCGATCAAGGTATTTCGACAATTGAAAACCTGAAACAAAATAAATTTAATAATTAGTTTTTTCTATTAGATTTGTATTAAAACATTATATTAATTTTAAAACTACTTACTTGGTTAGTAGTAAATGCATCGGTACAGTCAAATATTTCTTCATGGACACTTTTCGATTCTCCGCTATACACTATCCTTTTATCATTCTGCAATATTAAACAAATTCATTAATTATAATTATTATAACAAATAATATATTAAAAAATTAAGATTGAATTTTAGTGCAAGAGCACACAAAAAGACAGATCTGTGCAAGCCAGGCATGTTCCTCGCAAGCTGACTTGCGCGGAAATCGTGCGCAAGCAACACTTGCGCGTAAATCCCGCGCAAGCGTGACTTGAGCGGAAATATGGCGCAATTTCTCCGAAATTCAATTTGCAGAAGACAGATTTTTACCTCTTCTCCTTCTTCGTTGGCTTCTACACTTTCAAAAAAGCTTTCGTACTCTTTGTAACTGTCATAATGGCTATCATCAGGAAGATTTTCCTTTTTTTTTTTTTAAGAAAATGAAATGTAAACTGTAAAGGGTGGGCTCGTGAGAAAGAAAAAAATGGTAGAAGAGAAAACGCATGAACAGAACAGAAAGGGAGAAGAAGTAGAACGAGAAGAAGAAGACGCAGAAGAGCAATATTTTTTTACCACAGTTAAATTTTTAACAATAAACGCCTAATATGTTTTAACCATAGTTTTGAACACATTTTTTCCACATCTCGCGCAAGTTTCACTTGCGCGATCGGTTCGCGCAGGTAAAACTTGCGCGACTTATTCGCGCAGGTGAAACTTGCGCTAACTTGCGCGACCTTTTCGCGCAAGTTTCATTTGCGCGAATATGCGACTTTCGCGCAAGTAAACTTGCGTGAATTTCCGACATTTGCGCAAGTGAAACTTGCACGTGTTGGTCGCGCAAGTGAGACTTGCGCATCGTGCCAGATTATCTGATGCGGCTAAATTCGTCATTTTATCTGTTATTTTTTCAGTTGAAAAAATGGGTTGGGGTAGAAATAGTAAAACGTGGGGTAGGAATAGAAATTCTCCGCGAATCCTTGCAAGAATATGTTTGAAGTTGGCTCCTTTCCTTTTGCCTACTGTATATAATAGAAAGAAAGTAGATTTACATTATAATTTGTTTATAATTGAAGTTTATATCACGTAAAATCATATTTGTATGTAAAATATAAAATTTATGTAGATCCGCTTAACATTAAACATTTTAAATTTTTCCTAAATTCAACTTTCTCAATTTTAATTCATATAATTTTTTTCAGTGTATTTTTTATTGTATTATCACAAAATTAGGTCAAATTATGCCAATAATCCCTGTACTATCATGAGATTTGAAATTTAGTCCTCCCATAATAATTCGTGCAAATCGAATCCCTGGATTAATATTTATTGAAAATTATAGTCCAAAGGTTGATGGAATTGATAGAATCCATTAAAAGTGATGATGTGGCGCTGATGCAGCATTGATCATTAGTAACGTGGCATTGATTGTTAGCGACGTAGCATTGATTGACGATGTGGCATCTACCAAATTTTTAAAAAATTTGCCAACATGGCATTTTCGTCCACATCAGCTCCACGTGGACAAAAAATGCCATGCGTAAATTAAAAAAATTTTGCAAATATTGAAAAAAATTGATATTCCCTCCAAAAATGTACTGAAAATCCCCAAAATCCCAACTCAATTCCCTTTGAAAATCCCTGTTTTGATCGACAAAAAAACTTCAAATTTCTTCCTCATTTGATTGTAAATATCGTGATTCATAAACCCTAACCCCAAAAAATCCCTCATTTCTTTGTCGAAATCTGTTCATTATTTTCCTTAACCAAACCCTAAGTTTCAAAAACCTAATAGAAAGAAAAAGCTGTTAAAGATTGGCATCAAATCCTTTTAGAGGTTGCCATCAGGCTGCATTTGATTTATTTGGTCATTTACATTTATTCTTTTTTGCAATTTCGTTGTGTTTAGAGGTTAAAAACTCAATTTCAAATATCGATTTTGTTGTGTTTAGACGAAATCAATTCCTTTTTGAAAAAATAGCTTTTCATTTCAAATTTCGACTAGTTAAAGAAATCAAAAACTTGATTTTGTCATGATGTGTGTGTGTGTGTGTGTGTGTGTGTGTGTATTTGGTCATATTTAGGTAATATATAAGCACACATATAAATTCAATTCAATTGCACTGATATTAATGTCTAATTGATGTTATTTTTTAAAGGAAGCATAATGTTCACTTATGAGTATAGAGGTGATCCAATATACTATTACTGTGGAAAGAAAGCTCCTCTAGTTTCTTCAACATGTGATGAGAATCTTGGAAGGAGATTTTTTGGTTGTAGCAACTTTCAAGTATGCATGAATTTTGAAATTCTCATTTTTATATTACTTGGTCATGGAGTTCTTTGATTGAAATTGATTATGAGTGATTGGTTTTATATTGCTTCATTATGAGTTGTTCTGAATTGGTATATTAAACTTACATATTCTAACTTAGTTCTGATTTAGTTATGGACTTGCATATTGAACTTTTATATTGAACTTGCATATTCTAATTTAGTTCTAACTAAGTATTGAATGCAAATTCTATGTTGCAGGTTAGTACTTGTCAATATTTTCTTTGGCATGATAGGCTTATTGAGGATGAACATATAAATGAATTGATATGTAAATTAAGGAATGCAAATAGAGGTTTGACAACAGAGAATTCAATATTGAAGGAAGAAAACAAAGCTTTGAGAAGAATGAATGCTGAGTTGAAGTGTGAAGGTGAATCTGAAAGAACAAGTAATTCTAATATTAATAGTGCTGAATTATTGGATGAAATAGCTATATTAAGAGCTGAGAATGAGGTTCTGCAGGAAAGATTAAAGAATGCAAGAATTGAAGCAAAGTAAAAAAGGATGTACAAATTGGTTGTGATGTTTGCTATCCTAATTATTTTGTATTTTTTAATTGAAGGTTGCAGTGATGATAGGATGAGGGATAATTTGTTGGCCCTGCCATGAACAACTTTATACTTACTAATTTTACAATTATGAATGATATGGTTGTATTTACTTGGCTTGAAGTATTAATTTGCATGATTTCTTGATGTTTTCAAGCATATTTGAAGCAAATAACAATATAAAATAAGACCATATAAATAACACTAATAATAGCATTTTTATAAATGTTTTAACTAAATGTTGTCATGTACAAAACGGTTTTGACATATGTAGACAGGGTTACACAATATACGCAAGGATTTTCAGATGTACAAAATGTAACCTTTGGCATATATATTGTTTGCTTACAAAAAAAAAATCCATTCAACCTAAAACCTTTGACATATTCGTGCTCAAAAAACAAAACAAACATGTCTACATTCTCGTTCAGACAGAATTTGTTTCACATAAGTGCCACACTATGTTGTGTTGACAATGGGATGGAGGTCCCTGTTGGGGAAACACTTTGTTGTGTTGACAGTGGTGTAGAGACTCTAGATGGTGGAATAATTTGTCCTTTTCTTGTTGTCTTTCTTTCATGAATCTTTTTGTTTCTCTTTGCCTATTGAAAATAAAAAGTAAAGTGAGTATGAATTATAGGAGTTAACAAAACAGTTATAGTTTAGATTTAGATTTAACATTTAAACCATCAATTGATTTGAACTGATGAAAGACTAAGATGACATTCATGTTCTTCCAATAATCAATTCACTCGTCCTGCCAAACTGTTAAATGGAATTGAATGTCATTATTTACCCTAAATAAATAGTATAGCATTGAAACTTAACAAATATGTTTCCTACTTACATTGAATACTGATATTCCACTATCTTTATCATGATATGGTGATGATATTCCTTTCTAAATGTAATGAGCACCCAATATTTACTCAATTTTACACAAATTTCCTCGATTGGGCTATCTGTGATGCTTTTAACACTTGAACAATACAGTAATAATCGATAAACATTTATTTATTTAATGAATTCGGAATATAAAATTTTTACAATATTCCTTACGCTTTACATCCTCTGTTTCTATTTTACAATAAAGTAGTCCCGTATACATATGTCTGAATATAAAACAAACGTGACTGTACCTTTAAAATTGACGCACTTTGCCCCAGTGTACAAATTCATAGCTCTATTATCTGAGGAAGCTCTCAAATCATCCTTGAATTTAATCTGAAATGTTGAAAAATAAAGGAGTGAGCGAACCACGTGCTCAATAAAGGAGTCGTATGCTACTTGATATAATGAAATCTATATGCAGCAAAACACTTATTTTCCTAACAGTGTACTAGGCACTATAAGGAAGGATACTATAGTCGGCTGGGAAATCCAGATGGAGCATGGAAGGTATTTTGAAATACCTGTCTTGTCCCGGAAACCCAGAGCGACTATAGGGAGTAGTTAAATAATTTGTTTTCTTTTAAAACAAATTAACTTTCATTCTCATAAGTAATAAATGGTATAAACCATTTAACATTTCTTTTTAGTAATCCCTTTCAAAACACGTGACAGCACAGTGAACAGTCACTTTAAAACTGTAGAAATAGTAAATCTTTTCAATTCAGTAACTTTGGAGAATTCAAATCATTAGATAAACAGTTCAGTAATTATTTCTATTTTAGAAATAATTTTTACAATATTCTTTCCCAGTAAAACACTAATTCTCATATCAGTTCAATAAATAGTATTCAGTACAGTTCAGTTCAGTAAACAGTATTTCACAATGTTGTTCAGTGCAGAAGGATAGTTTTTACTAAAATTCATGTCAGTAAACGATGAAAGGTTTCTAGTAAACCTTTTTATTTCAGAAATAATAAAATGTTCATTTTGGAACATTTTAAATTTATGGAACACTTAAATCTCACAGTACAGTAACGGTAGATGTGAAACCGTAGAAACCGTAGTAATCATATCCGGTACGATAATTTTCAAATATCCAAATTATGGATTAAATAGTATAATAATTATTTCTATTTTTAAAAATAATTTCTATCATTCTTTTCTCTAGTAAACAGTGGTGTTCATTTCTTTTCAATAAACAGTAAACAGTACTTTCAGTTCAGTAATTCAGTAGATTCACAGTACAGTACAGTAAACAATATTTAGTAATTTCATTTCAGTAAATAGTAAGTTCTCATGATTCCTTTAAGTAAACAGTAATAAGAACTTTTCCAGTTCAATAAAGCACTAAACAGTGAATCACAGTTCAGTAGAAATAAACAGTAGTTCATAGTTTCAGTAAAACATAAATCAGTGATTCACAGTGCAATATCAGTAAACAGTAAGTTGAGACTAGGCATCACCCTATATGGTATCATGCTGTAATTGTCCACTAGGGACACACTATCGTCCACTAAGAGACACAGTACAGTAAATAGTCTAGATCTATGGCCATAGTCTAAGGGCAGTCCTCAGGTACACTTGCTAAGTAACTCGGGGACTGCTGATGACTTGGCAGGTCTATCAGCCACGTGAACAGTAACAGTATACAGTGAGCATGAATCTCGGGGCCTAAAGTCTCAAAATCAATTTATTTTCTCATAAAATACCTTTAAGAAAATTTCATAAATTAAATAATTTATTTAAATAATTATTTCCAAAAAGGTATTTATTTTCCCCTTGTCAAATACAGTAAATCAGTCGGTAAATATTCATGTATAAAGTGAGAAAATATATAAATATTCATTTTGAATATTTAAAATCATTTAAATCATAAATAATTTCTCACTCAAAGTAAAATTTTAGAACATGGATATTAAATATTATATTTTCTCATAATTTCCAACTTATGGAAAATTGGTGGAAATAATATCCAAAATCCATCATTTAAATCCTTTTATGGATCTAAAATATTTTATAATATTTTAGAATATTTTTGATATATTTCTCGCAACATAACGACTGCGGATTCCTAACCTCTTGCACAGAACTTACAGTATATAAATCAGCTTTTCAACCACAATTCATCCATGTTTCAAACCAAATCATGCTTCCAACATTTTCATAAGATTTATCTCAATAAAACATGCATTCATTATATCTCTACAACTCACACACATCTTCCTTACCTGTCTTGTGGTGTCGAACTTGTCGATGTCACCACACGAAATCCAATTATTCATGCTGCAAAATAATTTTATCAAAAATTGTCATTAATTATTCTCTTAATTTCTATAGTCATTTCCATGTTCAAACCATAAAACTGCAACATGATAATAGTCCAAAATGCTCCTTCGTGAATCTCTGCTTATGGTGATTCATCTGTTCTTTATTAATCTCATTTATGCATGTCTATTATTTCCTCTATTTCCCTTGTCAATTAGTTTGGGAATTATTTTCTACTCACCCTTAACTAATTTTCTTTAATCATTAATCATAAAATTGACATGAGAATCTCTCATGAACAATGCCTTACCCAATTATTCATAGCTTACTCTATGAAGATTTTATACATACATATATATATATATATGTATATATATATCATTATATATATATATATATCATTATATATATATATATGTGTGTGTGTGTGTTTTTCCAACATATATATTGTTATTTATCAACACCTCTTCCTTATCTATATAACTGGATACTTTAAAATGAGCAATTTATCATCGTATGGATTATAACCATAGCCATCCGTGTGGCTTTTTCTTGTCTTTAACCGTTTATAAAATTTCCGTAACAATATATATATATATATATATATATATATATATATATATATATTAATTTCTATATTTATTTATTTATTTATTTATTTTTCTGTTTTCTTTTTCTTTCTTTCCTTTCCTAGTATCGTTTTCACCGCCAGCCACTACACATTTTCATTTTCTGTTTAATTTTCCTTCTACTGCCGGCAGCAAAATTTCTTATTTACCTACATGGCCGGCAGCCTCCCATGTCTTATTCTCATGGTTTTCCATTTCTTTCTCAACTCGTATTTTATACACTTCTTTTATTCATTTATAATTATCATTAAACACCTCCAACCCATCAAGATTTCCTCACGTAGTGCAGCCCCTGTTACAGCCGAGCATTACCATTCCTCAAGCCCAATCAGTCCTGTGTTACACAACTCATCATTCAATTCAAATTTCAAGTTTATTCCTTCCATAATTTGTTATTAATTTCCAACTCAACAATTTATAAAATCACAACAATTTCTTCATTTCTTCTTCGATAACTGAACTGTCATGTAGCTCTCCATTTCAATTTGATTCAATTTAAAACAAAATTCCTATCATTTATGCATGAAATCAATAATTACCATAACTAAATTCAAGTAAAACCTCATCAAACCACCTTACCTTGATCTGTCGTGCAACACAGCCCCTCAAACCCATAAATTTCTTCACGTCAGCCACACGATTCATGAGTTCAAGACAAATCTGGACGGGGGAGCAGGTGTCACGAAGAAAGCAAGGTGAATTGAGGAAGGAAAGTGAGGTTTTGACAAGATTTACGTGGGAAAACTTTAAAAGAGAACAGAACAAAATCGCGCAGCAAGGAAAAACGAAACAGGGGAATCGGTGCTGCGGTTTCTTTTTGTCTTTGCCGACTTGAAATGCTTGAAGAAGACTCTTTTTGTCTTCTTTATTTCTATGTTGTTCACTGGAAAAATGCCACCTAGCCTACTAACCATTTCTTGCTTCATTTCATTTCTTAAATGGTCCTACACGTGCAGCACTTAACAGCAAAAAAAAGTGGTCTGCACGTTTTGACTTGTTTCCCTCCTTTTTGTAAGCTCCAACTAATAAAATGTAACCGCATGTCAAATTAATAAAATTTTCTTCCCTTAATTATCATTTGTTTGCATTTTATTCCATCAAAATATCATTTTAATTTCCAAATTCCAGATTTATTTCTTTATTTATTTTATACCTTCCATTCATCATTTAATATTTATTTAACCTCTTATACACCATATTTAGAAACCATAAATCCAACAAATCCAACAAATCCAAAATCCAAAGTAAAAATCCACGATCAATATTTATTTAATTTCATCAATTAATTTATTTTCATTATCAAAGATTTACGAAAATATGATGTACAGTATTATAAAATCGGGTCTCACACTAAATGACCAACACACAATTAGTACCAACACAAAATATGCATTCGGTACCAATTATATAATCTAGCACATTCAAATATGCTCACCTTTGTATGATTTACATATTTGTTGGTGATTGATTTCTTTTTTTGATATCTTGAACTCTGACCAATAGACTATACATAGTTAAAAATAGTTAGGATTCTATTATTTTACAATAAATACATTTGACCATAGCTAAATTGAACGGTACCATAGTTAAATTGAACGGTACCTTGTCAGCAACATGTTGTACATCAATAGCTTGTCCAGCACATTGTTCACCAGTTTGTTGAGGTGAGGATTTTGGTCTCTATTTCCTGAGCCTTAAACTCTCACCCATGGCAGGTTGTGCAACAGTTTCTTTAGCAGGTTGTCCAACAACCTGTGCAGCAGGTTGTCCACTAGGTTGTGTAGCAGCTTGTCGAACAGGTGATTGAGGTGGGCCTTTTGTTCTCTTTTTTATAGGCTTTGAACTCTCATCATGGACCTGTAAGATATCAACATAAGATAAGATAAGATAAGACAAAAAATATGTATCTATTATTTGAAAACAATAAAATTCAAATTTACTTACAAAATGTGCTCTTCTCGAGCATCCTAAAATGTTGTGGCCCTTTATATGACAGTAATCAAATGTCATCTTCCTCCCTACCCTTGAAATATGGGTTCCACTTTTTCTTTCAAGTGGTTCCTTTCTTCTTTTCTTGGCAAGCCTACCAGGCATCCTTTTGACTAAGGGAGGCAAAATTGATCCATGACTACTTTTGGGCCAAAACATTCTTCTTTTCATTGGGTTTAACATGTGTTCGTATGTAGACAAATATGTTTCCTAACTAAACCATGAACTCAAATAGTTAATAAGATATGCTCCCTTATATAATATTGCACTGATAGTATGCTCACAAGGAACTCCACTAATGTCCCACTTCCTACATAAACATGAATGCCGCCCTAATATTACAGTATAGCTTTCTCTCTCTCTCTCTCTCTCTCTCTCTCTCTCTCTCTCTCTCTCTCTCTCCTTTTAATATGTTCTCCCAAAATACCTTATGTTTTCCACCCTTATTTCATTCAACCTTCCACTTAGCAAATAGTCTTCTTGATTTCTCAAGTTTTTCTACAATCCTAGGTGTATAGTCAGTCTTCCATTTATTCAATGCCACCCTTTTCTGAACCAATCTCTTCATCAAATGGAGTCTAATCTCCTTTAGCATGCTAATGATGGGCTTACACCTAGCTTCCAATACCACACCATTAAATGTTTCACTCATATTGTTATCAATTACATTATATTTACTGAGATCACAAAAGAAAGCTTGACACTAATCCTGGACAAGCCATTTCTTTAATAATTCTTCTTTTGCTCTAAACCTCCCTCAAGGCCTTCCATCACTTGTAACTGCCTAGGCAACTATAGCTGGTGAAGAGACCTAGCACATTTCTAGAACTACATTTGCAGTTCATTTCCCCTATGCTTCTTCCCTTACATAGCATAAATACACCTAGCGCACATCCTTTGCTCAACTAAAGGTAGTATATCCCTAACAAATCTTGTCAACCCTTGAAAAGAATAAACATAAACATTAAATTAGTAGCATAATTGAATTAGAATAAAGTTTAGCATAAATAAAATTATTGATAAAGTCTTAAAGATCATACCTTTTGCATATCACTTATGACTGACCATCCCAACCCACTCTCGATCCCCAATTCAGCACAAAGTTGTTCAATAAACCAGGTCCAAATGGCTATAGTTTCCTTATCCACAACTGCCCACGCAATTGGGAACATTTAATTGTTCCATCCTTGCCTACAACCACAAGTAACTGCCACTTAACCGGTCCTTTCAGAAAGCACCCATCAGTCCAATAATGTGTCTAAAACCTCCTAAAAATCCTTGCTTTAATGCCCCAAAACAAACATACAATTTCTCAAAGCATTGAATTGGTGGTTGGTTTCTTACTGTCAGAAAAATAATGCTTTTAGGATTTGTTGATTTTAGCTCCTCCACATAATCATTTAAAGCGCTAAATTCCTCCTTGTATTTTTCTTCCATTTTTTTAAAAGCAACACCTTTTGCTACTCTACACACATCATATGACACAACAACCCCTAAGTCTTTTTTCACAAGTGCCCTCAAATGCCTAGGCTTAATGAATGGCATGGCATTAATTTCCTCCCCATACTTCCTAGCAATCGCAGAAGTTGTAACCCTTCTATTTCTTGATGTGCATAAACATGAATGTTCATTCAACAATGTCTTAATCATGTAAGTCTAATTAGTGTTACACCAGAAGCAAAGGACAATCCACTTACATCCAATGGTAGTACATATTGTCCTAACTCTTAACTTATCATTTTATTATACTTAAACTCAAATCTCTTTCTGGTTGAAAAATCACAAAGAATATCTTTAAATAACTTCAAATTTGGAAATCTCAATCCAAGAACAAAATCTGTTAAGGTACTTTATCATTGTAATAAGACGTTTTAAATTCAACTCTCTTTGCATCATCTGCATCTGACCCATCACTGGTGTCTCCAAAACTTTCAAGGTCTGATGACTCAAAATATTCACTACCAGAGCCGTCAATCTTGTCAGTTCTATCATTACCTTGCTGCCTAACATTAGACTGATGTCCATCAATACCATCACCACCATCAACCTCATAATCATTAGCACCATCATCTAAACCTATATTTGGATCACCACAAGTCTCATAATAATCATCATCAACCTCATAATCATCATCATTTAAGTCCATATTTGGTTCACCATCAAACAAACCTTTTACCTTTTCAACATACACCTTTAGATTCTGCTTAGCAGCTTCTGATTCATCATCAGCATCGAACCATCATTACAAACTCACCTTACCTCAACTAATTTCTCACTTGACACACTTTCATTTGCATTCAATTCCCCAATTCCACTCCCTTGATTAACCTTTTCTCTATTCAACATTTCATCCACATGGCTTGTCACGACCCGAAGGCCATGACATACACTTAACACTAACACTTATTCAAACTTACAAATTTACGAACCAAATTTTTTTATTTTCACTTTCTTTTTAAAGTTTGTATTCGGTGTCAGTGTCACCACTAAACAATTTTCACCTTTCACAATTTTGATTTAACTTAACGTTGTCATTTAAATAGTTAATTCCTAAGGCAATATATTTACTTCCTCAATATTTTAATTCAAAATTTAATCTGGCTAAAAGAAAAAGATCGAAAACCTCCCCTTATATATAATCAATTTTCCCTAGTTAATTTCCTGCAAAGCACACAATTACTTCCAACAACACAACTCAATTCCAAAATCCACACTTTATATCATCATACATTACACATAATCCCAAAACCGTCAATTAACATATTCACATTCTATAAAGTTCATAGTTATCATACTATAAGTATATCTTGGATCGCACTAGATAATCATACTAGTCTACAATAATCTAGAGCGATCCTAAGTTACATCCCAAAATAATTCCAATAAACATGTACGTGCACTTTAAATGTCATACATGATAATTAAAATGATATACAAGTTTTATATACCTCAAGAGAAACAAAAATAGTACTTGAAGGACTTAGACCAGTATCACTCATAAATACCGTCCCCAAAGCCTTGCACCAAAACTCCAAGCGTGGAGTCTAACTCGTATGATCTGCAATGTTGTTAGAGAAGGGGTGAGCAAACCACGACTCAATAAGATACTAATATAAATATAGAAGTAGAATTATACTGTCCTAAATGCAATGCATGTTGTCTGCAAGTTTAGATTCCAATCCTTATTTCTTGTACATATTATATCATACCACCATTGTATACTCTTATAATGATCATAGATCATGCCCTAAGAATTCTAGGTGTGCCAGGGTTTTGGGGTATGGAAGGAGGGATACTCCGAAGTACCCCATTATCTTGTTCCCGGCACCGATTAAAAAGAGCTTCAAACCACTATTATTATCAATTATCTATATCCATCCATACCATCAATCACTTAACTGATATTAATTTGATACAGTGTAATATCAAACTATATTATTGATTCACACAGCTCAATACCAATTCAAATATAACAAAATATCAGTCAACATTATCATTCACTTAACTCAATATCAATCAAGCACATCATTCGCCTAATAATCTCAACGCTGTGATGCAAGCTCTATCATATAGCTTACAATATCAAATCACATGCCAGAGTGTATGGTCTCAAATCATGTCATGCGTTGTACAAAATCATATCTAAAAAGTATGTACTGCCAAAATTCATATCAAATGTGCCATTTCAAAGCATGTATAGTCTCAATGATGGCATGTATGCTATCAAACCGGATTAGAGTTTAAACTTCAATTTAAGTTCAAATGCTCCTTCGAAAAATCAAAGTTTGATGTTTCAAAATTCAAAGTTCAAAGTTTCTAAAACGATGCTCTGAACATTGTACAAGAGTTTCAAATTATACATTCTGATGGTCCGCAACAATGCTCAATCTGAGAAGAAAACATATATGTTTTTCGACTCAAATTTCAAAAATTCAAGTTCGAAGTTCTAAATCAATGCTTTGAACAATGTTTCGAAGTTCTAAAACAGTGATTCAAAAGTTCTAAAACAACACTCCGACTATTGTCTAGAGTTCAAAAATTGCTTTGGCATAGCTCAAAGCACCAGTCAGATGTTCTAAAGTGAGATATGGCTCAAACAATTCAAACTATCAATAAAGGCATATAAATTCCACTGTAGCTATCAGCGGGCCAAACGTCCCTTTCAGGCGCTATCTATGGCCATAGACCCTTAACCCTAGTTCCATTGATTGGATGAAACCAGGACTTGTCCGCGATTATTGTCGGACAAGCCTAAATACCTGATGATTATTGATTCAATCCGGCGAGTTCTGAAATTGTGCTTTATTGACATTGTCAAGATACTCCATAATCTCAAAACTGAGGTTTTGAATGTTCTGAAACTTCTGATATTCAAATAGTTCGGATGCATTGAAATTCAATAGTTCTAATATTATGAAGCTGTGTTATGCTTTTTGTTCAAAAATCAAATTACATGAACATGCGAGTATGTCATATGTCGTTTCAAGAATTCTAATAATTCAAATAACTCAAAGTTCTAAAGTATGCATTTTCAAACACAATACGTTTCTTTCAAGACTTAAGTCAAACAAGTTTAAGGTTCTAACATATGCATGTAAATCAATGCACACTTTCAAATGATCAAGTTCCAATTCATGCAAGATTAAGGTCAATGCATTGAGTCATGAATTCGAAAATATAATGTTATGAAACCAAATGTCTAATGCATCACTCTCATGAACATTCCAAGGCTCAATCCATTCCATTTGTTTATCACCAATTGGTAGCATACACCATATGGCTACTATGTTGTCATTAAGCAATAGGGTCATATAACATAGATACACTCACTTATATTTCCCAATGTCATCCATATATATATATATATATATATATATATATTCTAGTAGCAATCACAATAATCAATTATTATTCAACTTACAAATTCCAACTCCACTATCATAATCCATCACATCATGGTGTGTAACAAATGTTAACATTATCACAATTTCCATATGACATTAGAATTGCTCATATATTTTCAATTTTCCTATTACTATAGCAACCCTTGCACCATGAACCGCATTTACACTTTACATATTATTTAATTATTACCCATCATTTTCAATAAATATTAATTCAACACATTATAATCCAACAATATTTTCATAACCATTAAACACAATTCTTTCACACTACAGATTGTTAATCAGATCAACATCATCACATCAACACATATAAATAGTTTAAAGAATTAGTATCTCAAACCTCACATTGAAGTTATCCATTTCGATTCCACCAAGATCCATAATTCATACTCTGCAATGTCTAACTCACCATATATTAAATCCTCATCTCACCATACTAGTTCATTCTCTTTCAAAGGATCTATATTTTCTTCGAATCGCTATTCATCTAGTTCTATCAACTTTGACCATATTCCACATTTTCACAACTTTCTATAGGGGTCCTATCATCACTCTAATGATATAGTAACATTATAATAATGTAACTCTATTAACATTCCAAATCATTCTAAAGTTATTCCACCATGTTCCAAAAATTTCTCAATTGTTCAATCGATGCCTCAAATAATTAACCCATTCAACTCCAACAATATATTTATATATATATATATCTTTTATAAAAGTTCCATCGTTATTTCATAGGATTATTTCAAATAATTATTCAATAACACTCCTCAATGTCCTAAAATCTTCCAAAACAATTTATCAATATTTTCAAGTTCATCTCTAAGCATTTTTCCAACAATTTTGATTACTATTCTTTTAATCCATACTTTCTTTAAACAATACCTTAATTTCTTAATAATTTCATAATCATCCAACGATTTGCTATCATCACTTCATATTAATTCAATTAAATAAAATCTAATATAATATAATTTTACTTCTAACTTACATAAATATCTTACCCAATACCCAAACTTAGCACTTTGTCAACCTCCAAGCTCAGTCAAATTACACCATTCGCTTCTTCATGGTTTAGCTACCATTCCAAACAACATCCATATGCTTAAAAACAAATAATCAAAAATATATATAAATTTGTTAAATAAAACTACATTTCTCTTACCCCTTTCAAGCTTAAAAATCCAAGAAAATTCCTCTCCTTCTTCTTTTCCTTTTTTTCCTTCTCTCTCCTAGCCGGTCGTTGGCCTCCTCGGGTTCACCGGTCGTCCGGTATCGACTCCTTTTCCGGTGCTCCCTCTTCTTCCTTCCTCTCTTCTTTTTCCCTCCTTTCTTTTCTTCTCACGTAGCTTTAGTTTTTTTTTTTTTACATAGTTTGTTAAAGGCAAACTGCCTTGGGTGAGTAGGTGAAAACCTTTAAAATCATCTCTACCTCTTGCAACAGACATGATTGAGTGACTGTTTGGCCTAGCTTTTTGAAGCGCTTCTCTACTTAAAAAGCTGAAGTTGAGTGTTTGGCAATGTCTTTACAGCTTATGCGACAGCATTTTATAGCTTTTAGACAACCAAAAGCTGAAGCTACAAATTGTAGCTTCAAGAAAAAGGGCTTTTACATGCTTATGCGGCTAGACTTTTTACTTAATGAATTTTTTTGTTTATTCCTACTTTGCCCTTACCAAATTCTTAATATTACAAGCCATCATTATTAGCCCTACTTTTTACCAACCATCTTTTGCCATCTACTTTTCACTCTTCTCATCGCTAATTTGTTGATTTCACAATTCACTTTTTTTTCTTTGAAATTACACACAAAAGTAGCTTGGAAAGCCACTAAAAGGTACGATATATATTAATTTTTTATTTTTATTTAAATACATTAATTTTATAGTATGTTGTAAGTCATTATTCCTTTGTTATTTTTGTTTGATTTTATTTGGTGATTTTTCATACTTTATTAGTGAATTGATTTTCATGTATTTTTTATACTTTTTAATTATTTTAACATGTTTCTGATGAGTGTCGTCAGTCACCAAAAATAAAATTTCCTAACTCTACTATGTAGATAGCGGAGCAAGGGTCGAACCCACAGAGACTGAATTATTTAAGTTAATTATTAAATTAAAAATCTAATCTTAGGGTTTAGGGAAAGAAGAAGTTTGGGGGTTTTGGAGACTATTCTAAAATAAAGAAAATAAGAATTATTAAGTATCAAAGACAAATAGCAAAAAGCTTCAGTTACGAGGCAATCAATCATTCTTGGATTTTGATGTTGATCATTGATTACAAAATATCACTGTCAATTAAATAGTCAACCGTAGCATAACAACAAGCTCTGTTACACCATCTTTCCTTACTGAGTCGTTAGTTAAAACAAGCTCTTTAACTAATCTCTAACTACTTAACCTACCTAGAACAAGCTCTCTAGATATAAGTTGTAGCAGCATTAACAACAAGAAAGATATGAGTTGACATTAGATAACAAACACATAAGCTCGGTTTATTTAATCTAAACCTTAATTCTCCTCCATCCCTAGTGATTAACTCCACAAGCAATTACGGACTTATGTTTTTAATCTGGCGGTAGATTATTTAGTTTAACTAAATAGTGTGCACCCTATCTAATCAAACAAACAATCATTATAATGTGCTCAGAGAATCTTGGATACTTAATCAACAATTATATAATAGGTTCAAGAATCTCACAACATGCTTTTCCCAAGAATAATTAATTTACCTCATAACTGAATAAGAAAACTACTCACTAGACATATTCAAGATCATAAAATTCAAGTTTAATATTATAAAGATTACAAATATCATGCAAGAAACAATCAAAGAAGCAATCTTTAATAATATAAAATCAGAATTAATAATCAAGATTATAAACTAGCAGCAAGAACACACAAACAATATTAATTTAAATAAAGAAAACAAAATCAGAATTAAAAATAATAAAAAAATCAACAACTAATTAAAAATAAAGAAAAAAATAAAATTTTATTAAAAACCCTAAAGAAAATCCTACAAGACTAAAAGAGAAGAGGGATAAGAGAGATTTGAGGGATTGCTGTTTATGAGAGCCTTGTGCTCTTTATATAGGCCTAAGGAAGAGTTTAAAAGACTTTCCTAAGCAATGTGGGATTCAGATAAGAGTTTACTTGGGAAACAAGTAATTTGACTAGTCAAACTCTTACCTTTATCTCATCATCTTTTTACAATTATTTTCTAAGTAAAATTCCTAAGGCCTATTTTTATTAATTAATTACAGATCTAAGACAAAATAAAATTAAGAAATTATCTTCTCTCAACAAAATCTGGTCTTGAACTTGCTTTGTTGGAATTTCTTCTCAATCTCGTTTTTCTGCCCAGAATTTCGTACTGATTTTGTCTAGACGTTTGACCCATCAAATGAACTCCGATTTTTGCGATCTTGGACATTCTGGAAACCTTGAGAAGTCCTCTACAACTTCTATGAAGGCCACTTCTTGAGATCAGGTTGTTAAATTGGTCAAAAACGTCAATCTTTCAAGCTGGACAGAAAATACTGCACTTTGCTCTTTTTAACTTCTTTTTATTCCAACTTTGATATTTAATACCTAAAACATAAAATAAACATTAGTAAGCTCTTTGAGGCATAAAACATCAATAAAGAAAATATATTAGCACATATAAAATTCACAAAATATCATCCTATCAGTTTCTTTAGGGGATTTTGCATTTTTTTGTTATCTTTAAATTTTGTTACATGTAGGCATTTGTGCCAAACCACTATAAGTATTATCTCTTACTTGTATGATTTAATTTATTGATCTCGAGGCCGTTTACAGAACAAGGTATCATATGACATTGTCGAAATAATCTTGCTAAAGACAAACATAGGTTGATTCTAGTTCTACTCCAATTATAAACAGAAGGAAAAGAAAGAACAATTATCATTTTGTAAATGCCAAAAAGTACTACAGAGAAAAGAACAGATATCATATCCAAATATCTACTGCCAACTCATCAATTTCCCAATTGGATTCCACAAGTCTTCCACATGGGTAGATTTAATTGCATATATCTACACTGCTGCTAGGGTCAATGTATATTCATGCCTGATTTGATTGCATTTTCTGGAAATCATGGGCCAGAAGGAAGCTTATGAAAGAACGTGTTTAAGCATGTTTGAGACAGAAATTCTAATTAAAAATGGGCATGTTTTTGTTTGATTGTATCTGCGGTTGATAGCTCTTCGCGAGGGCACGAAGACAAATTTCAGTCTACCCATATAATGTATCTTATATCAATCTAAAATATATTGGCTCTTTATAGATCTCATAATTTTAGACATAATTCTAAAACATAAGACAACAACATGCTGTCACGACATGAAAACCAATGATGTCCACTTAACACTTACTTTATTGCTTATGAAAATTACGAACCAAATTTTTCTTTTTCTACTTACGGTTTGTATTCGGTGTTAGTGTAGTATCTAAATCAAATCCTATCTTACTAATATTATTTCTAGAGCTATGTCACATTTATCAAGGTGATTTTTATGATTTTAGCCTTATTTTACTATTCCCAAAAGAAGTGGGTCGAAAACCTCCCCCTTGTATTTTATCGATTTCCCCAGTAAAATCACCTGCATAAAGATACATTTTTAAACTTCACAATACAGTCAGCTATTGTTTCCCCATAGTTCACACAATTAAACATCTCATGCTTCTCAAGGGTTTAATCATTAATAAGTCCATATCTAACAAATTATACACCATTCAAAATATACATCACAACCCGGATCGAACTCGATAATCACCTAGACTCACATAATAATCTAGTGCGATCCAAAGCTACATCCCATATTCTTTCCTAGTACTGTGAAATTAAAGTACACATAACTATCAACTGATATACAAGTAGTATACCTCAAAAATGCAAAAGCTAGGCCCGGAGAACGCAGACAAGTACCACTACTAGGTACAATTCTCGGGAGCCTATACGAAGCTTGAGCCGGCTATCAACTCGTAAGATCTGTAGATGTTTTAAATTTAAGGTATGAGTAAATCCACGGCTCAGTAAATAATTCAAATAAGTACATACTAGGCTCATATCGTAAAACACGATCATACATGCATGAGTTCTATAAAATGGCATGTATGCATTATATCAAGGTTTGTTATCAATTCGTATGTACACAGATTTCATAAGCTTATTCATGCTTTCATTCCATTCTTAAATTCACAAGGTATCATTCTTTTTATCAGTATGATTAAGTGTGAAAGAAACAAACGTTCAAATAGCACATGTTTGAGTGGCATATATAAACATAATCCAATAATCACACACATTATATGTCATATGCATAAGATTTATTTCATCCTTTGACATTCGTTGCATTCACGAATCACAATCACTTACTTATCGTCACAATATCCTACGATTTCTCATATTTCGTCAAAACACGTGTAGCACTTAGTTCTCACAGGATTCTAGAGGTGGCTCACATGGTACAGAAATCGAGTCTTTGCTCGGTTTGGCCTTTAGGACTTAGACTGATTACTAACACATCGGAACTCGTGTAGCACTTAGTTCCCGGAGGATTCTAGAGGTGGCTCACACGGTACAAAAATCGAGTCTTTGCTCGATTTGGCCTTTAGGACTTAGACTGATTACTAACACATCGGAACTCGTGTAGCACTTAGTTCCCGAAGGATTCTAGAGGTGGCTCACACGGTACAGAAATCGAGTCTTTGCTCGGTTTGGCCTTTAGGACTTAGACTGATTACTAACACATCGGAACTCGTGTAGCACTTAGTTCCCGAAGGATTCTAGAGGTGGCTCACACGGTACAGAAATCGAGTCTTTGCTCGGTTTGGCCTTTAGGACTTAGACTGATTACTAACACATCGAAACTCGTGTAGCACTTAGTTCCCGAAGGATTCTAGAGGTGGCTCACACGGTACAAAAATCGAGTCTTTGCTCGGTTTGGCCTTTAGGACTTAGACTGATTACTAACACATCGGAACTCGTGTAGCACTTAGTTCCCGAAGGATTCTAGAGGTGGCTCACACGGTACAAAAATCGAGTCTTTGCTCGGTTTGGCCTTTAGGACTTATACTGATTACTAACACATCGGAACTCGTGTAGCACTTAGTTCTCAAAGGATTCTAGAGGTGGCTTCCATTGTTTCCGAAGATTCTATGTAGCACTTAGGTCCCTTGAGTTCTCTAGAGGTAGCTCACACGGTACAAAGATCGAGTCTTTACTCGGATTGACCTTTTTCCTAGCTTTCGACAAACACGACTAGGTACTAATTTAGGTCCAAGAACTCAATATTGGGAGCTATACATACCGCACACAAATCACATATGCATTGTCAAAGTATCACAATATGCTAACATGCTTCTTCGATGTGATTTAATTAATTCATATGCATTCCTAAAAATGCAAGCACGAAAAAGTATACAATTCAAACATTCAACAACCGCGAACAAACTGTAACACATAACATGCAAATCACGAGCAAGATTCCTTTCTAAACAACTATTATTCACGATCACATTATGTCCAATTTGTATTTTACCGTACTTACTCTTATAGTCTTACTCATAGTATTCCACCAACTTGAGGTAAATTTAGATAAGTATTTTAATAAGTAATTATTCATCTCTTACGAGATGATACTAGCAAGGCTTATTTAACCCACTTACCTCGAGGCTTAGTAAATGTCCTCCTAGCACTTCCAAGTCTGTACTCAACCTCTAAACCGTTCCGTTTCTCTACACATATGTGACGTCCCCGTCATTTCATCTTATCACTTATCTTTTTCTTCCTTTGTTTAGATTTAGTTCATCCAGTGTCACTCTTTCCTTATTCTTAAGCTAATTATTTAATAGCTCATAAATTTTTTTTTATTCCAAATCCATAAACATAAAAATGATATATATAAATATCATTCCATTTCCACAGGATCTCATACATCATCTTAACTTACATCCCTGATATCCTATATACACAAATTTCTACTTGTACTGTACCGTAGCTGAATTAAACTCTGCTATACATAAACATATGAGTATACCTTCTATACTAATTGGGAAGCGTTTTGAGAAGGTACATTTCGATTCTTCAAAAACAAGCTCCTCTAGTCGGAGCGGGGTTCACTTCAGGTAATCTGTAGGAAAAATGGTCGTAAAAGGGTGAGTTTACGTTCAGTAAGAAAAGTATGTAAAAGAGCATGATATGCCTCTATATGCATTTTTCCTACATGGCTCTATAACGTCATGTAAAGCATTATAAAGCATGCATTATAAAGCATGCATTATAAAACATCTTTCATGCATTGTTTGCAACCATGCATATTTATTTCAAATGACATGGCAATCATACTTTGTATGCTTCCTTTAAAACATAGCATACATATAAAACATGCATCATACTTCTTTCTTTAAAACATCATACTTCATAACATACTTTAAAAACATACATCATACAGTTCTTCATACATACATCTTGTACTTTGAAATAGATGGAGACTATGTACAATATTTAAGCGATTGCATCGTCATATAAACCGTTCATTCCCATTTATATGACTCTAATCATGCATTAGTACATTGGTATACCATGTAGAGGTCAGGGATTCTCTCCTGCCTTAATAATACCATAGTGAGCCCTAGTCAGGTGTCACTTATGGTCTTGAGGACCGGACTAGGGTTCCTCGCTTAACATACATATTTACTGAGGACTTGATCAGAGTCTCTCAGCCATCAGAAATGCATAATCATTACGCAGTCCATAGTCTCAAAACATTTATAATATACTTTTTCAGAAAACACTTTTGTGTTTAAATCCAATAAGCTTTAAAAGCTCTTTTCATACATGGCAGTCGACTGGCTTCATAGGGCAGTCGGCTGCTGCTTCATAAATTCTTTTATCGAAATTAATTTCATTTAAAATTCCGATATTTTCATCTTTGAAAATACATGGGGGCAGTCGACTGGTTTTCAAACAGAATGCTTCTTAAGAAATAGCAATCGACTGGTCCATATAGCAGTCGACTGTTTTTGAAACAGAATGCTTCTGGAAAATTAGCAGTCGACTGGTTCTATAGGCAGTCGGCTGGTTTTGAAACAGAATGCATCTTGGCAAATAGCAGTCGACTGTCCAATATAGCAGTCAACTGGTTTGAAACAGAATGCTTTTGGGTAAATAGCAGTCGACTGGCGTACATAGCAGTCGACTGGTTTGAGTCGGTTTTCGAAAAACGACGTTTTGGTTGTCTCTAGGCAATCGACTTCCCTTTATGGCAATCGGCTGCCCCTAGCCTAATTGGTACTAGGAGACAAGTCCGAAAATGTCACTTTTCCTGCACAAAACAGCTAGTACATCTCTCCAAACCCCATTGAAACATCATAAATCATGCGGACATAGCCGCCTTACGTCCGTTACATAAATTTCTTACTTCGATTTCCTCGGGAACGCAAGATCACTTGATGCGTCACTTTAGCTTTTCACTTCTTCAACCTAAAATCATCATACCACATCAACTTTAAGTTAAACCACATACACATATCATATCAACTCCGTACAACTCAAATCCATTAACGAAATTGACTAAATCATTTTCTTCTCTTACCTTCACTAGAGACCAGAATTTCAGATGTTAAGATCTCCTCCAATACTTGGATTCACTCTATCAAACTTTGGATATCACCTAGTCTAACGACAAGGATTCTTTTTCATTAAATGAACTTAGTGAATTGGTGGAAGGATGAGGTGGTTTAGCAAGGAACTTAGAATGGAAACTTGGAAGATTGAAGATAGCACGAGAGGGAGAGCTGGGAAGATAGGGGCTGACGTTGGTGATAGCTGATGGGGATGATGAGTCATGCACTTGCATTAATTGCATGCTCATCCCTTTAATCATCTCAGCCAATCCATTTGACCCTCTTTGACCTATTTGACCATTTAATTCCTCTTCCATATGACTCATCCATTTAATCTCCAATTAAATTTCTGATTTAATTTCTTGTCTCATACTCTTAATATTTTTTTTCTGATATCAACATAATTTATTTGACTTATTGACATCCAACTTTATTATTTCTTCCATATTACATACATCATGTATACATCATTCATACATTAAACTCCATATTTATTTAATCATCTTGATTGAAATACTTTCCAAACATGGAGGAATTACATGGAAATTGGGGATCTCACAACATAACCCATTAACATTTCAATAAGTTTACATCATCGTGCTTAATTACGTACTTAAAATAAGGACCACAAAAAAAACACTATTAATTTCGAGTAACTATTGATCTAAAGCTGTCTCCTCATCGTCAATTACGACTTACCCATGATACGAGTCCTTATATATATATATATATATATATTATATAATATATATGTTTAAGCATTTAAGTGTTTATATCCATATGTATATTTTCCAATATGTATATATTATCGATATATATTTATTTACCTATGCTCATTTCTTTTGTTCTTCCTCCGTATAAATATACATTATGTATGAGTATATGTATTTATACATATATATATGTATCATTTTAAATGATATGTCAACATGATGCTTTATCATGATATATATATATATATATATATATATATATATATATATATATATATGTCCATACCTCTATTATCATTCTCATCCTCTAGTATACCCATGTACCAACCGTCGACAATATTTGTCATTTTAATGTAGATTTATACGCGTATTTATACGTATATATATTCACATCACCATTTTCATTTTCTACTACACTCATTTTAACCTAAGTATATTTTCTTACCTCTTTTAAGCTTTCCTTTTTGTGGCTTAGATATATATATATATATATATATATATATATATATATATATATATATATATATACACACACACATATGTATTACTCAACCTTACATAACAATCTATTTATCATTTAAATCTACATAGAAATTAAAGTCTTTCTCATGCTACTAATGTACATCATCATTTACTATTTGTATTTGTTTCATTAATGCATTATTGATTTAGTAATTGCTACATATTCCCTCTGATATATATAATTGTATAATTATATAATTATACTTCAAGCAAATTATATAATTATACTTGTACTTATATCTCAATTAATCCATTTATTTTCTTAGCATCTAAATTATGCTTAGGTACATTTGTTTGAATATCTCACAATTGATATTTATTTCTATGGATGATACATATATATATTTATTTATTTATTTATTTATTTTCATCTAATAATATTCATCACATCTTCTTTGTGTGTGTTTGTATATTTTAATGATATCATACATATATAGATGCATCTTTGATTCTTATCATATAATTAATGCATACATACAAGAATTACTTGGTACTAGGCTTAGGGATTCTTACCCTCTAGTTGCTGTCCAATTGCCAAGTCTTTCTCCTTTTCACTACCTTAATTGCATTTGCCTTTCACTATCCAAACCCATCCCCATTTCCAGCCAAAAATAACTTCTTCGCTAGCTTCCTGTTTCTCTGTTCAATTTAGCATAATGAGGTTCCATTCTCCTTCCCTTGGTAGCCCCCACGTCCTACAATTCAGCCCCTCTTTCTTTTCTGTTTCGGCGTAGAGATACTGCAGGTTTTACACTTCTTGGTTTAGCTGATAGGAAGCTTCTGTCTTGCCTTGCTTTAGCCGAGAATGGAGCCCTCTTTCTGCCACACTTAGCCAACCTTAAAGCCACTGAACCCAGCATTGTTTCAAGCTTGTGTACAGCCGGAAAACCACTCCTTTCACTGCACGCCAGCTACCTTTTCTTTGGCTTCAAATTCCAGCCTCAAAATGCCACTCAAAAGCTTACCAAACTCCTTTGTTTTCGCCCTTGCTTCACGCTACTCTGATCACTTACTGCAGCGGCGGATGAGGTGGAAACGAGATGGAATGATGCGAAGCAGAAGGAGAGAATGGTAGCTGCAAGAGCTACACCATTTTCCTTCGACATTCTTTCTTCCCCACTTTCGTGATGTCCAACCCTATTAAAGACCCTAATTTCAGTTCGTTTTAGCACTGTTTCAACACCCTTAAATGTGCTCTGTCCAGATCACCCGAAAGTTCCCTGGTTTTGGCCCCCGATCTGCGCCTCTGCTGCCTTGATCTAGTGTTTTCGGCTTCCTCTCCTTTTCAACAGCCTTGCCCTAACTCTATTCCTTTCTTTCTCTCGTCCAGCTCTCTCCCTTCTAACCGGTTCACTCTTATTTCCTTTCCATCTTTTCTTTCTTTTCCAACAAAACACAACTTATTTTCCATTCCCTCTCCCGTGTCTCTTTCCTTTTCATTCTCTTCTTTACTTTTTTTTTTCTCTAATATATTGCTTTTATGTAGTACCATATAGGTCTGCCAAGGCAGACCTAAGCATCGGGTTTGGTGGGAAATGTTTCTCTTTTCCCACCGACCCAACTTAAATTATATATATATATATATATATATATATATATATATATTTACTATATTTTATTAAATATACGTTTTACTTCTTTTTTTATATATATACTTATTTATATATTTTTCATTTTAGTATATCTATCTAATATATAAAATGTATTTACATATTTATTTTTCATTTATGTCATCACTTACTAAACAAATATATATATATATATATATGCAAATATATCTACATATATTTACATTAATTTTATTTATCTATTTATTTATTTATTTATTTATTTTTTTACACTTATATTTATTCTTACATAAATCTAATATATATAATTCCATCTTCGTATATATTTAAGCCCAATATACATATAAGTATATATATTTATTATGGTATATACATATATATCTATATATACCTTTCACTCATATACACATTTAAATATATATATATATATATATCATCACCTATTCTTATGTATATAAATATAAGTATGTATATACACACACTATACTCTTACGTATTTATTTATATGTATTTTGATTTATTTCCATATATGCATATACATATATATTTATTATTTATATATGCGTTTATATACGTGCATATGTACGTTGCATGCATGTATGCACGTGTACGTACTTATATATGCATGTATGTACGTTGCGTTTTTTTAGTTTGCCTTATGTGTGGATAAAATATATATATATATATATATCTATATATATATATATATATTCATATAATTGCAACTCCTTTTTGTATGCATTTAACATCCATTACATATATTGTATTAGCTTACGCTTCACGTTACTCTCGAAGACTTTGTTTCTATAAATACGAGACATGATCTTATAGTTGAAATCTTAAAATTTTCATTATAATCACTTAAGGTTATACATTGAGTACATTATTGGTTGAAGAAAATTGTGGTTCTCACACATGCACTGATTTTTTTTTATGCTTTACTATTAGACATCTCTTTACTAACAAAAATATTGATTACAACAAATGGTCAGGAACTAATTTGCTAATCTTGGTTAGTTGATATGCATTCGCATTATGTAGGATATATTAAATTCAAATTAGCCACCTCATGACACCTTTCAAATTGATTATGTTGGCATTCTTAATTATAATCCAATTAAAAGTATTAAATTAAATCATTCAAACAAGTCAATTAATGAACCAATAAATTTATGTAAAATTAAACTAAATCTTGAATTGCTTTTCTTTTTATTTTTTATCTTTTTGGTATGTAGTATTTTGTTGTAGTAAAATATGTAATGATCATCCATTCAGTTGTTCCCTTTTTATTATAAAAAGTTACTGCTTATATAATATGAAATGATGTATTAAATATTTAGTTAAAAAAATTTTCATTTGGTGTTGAGATAGATGTCTGATACAAATGAAAAAAAAGATTAAGGCATCTTGGGATACAGTGACAGCTAAGATTTTTTTGTGAAGTGTGTGTGGAAGAGGTAAATGCTGGTAATCGACCTCACACTCATTTTAGCAAGGCAGGTTGGGCAAATGTGATCAAAATGTTCAAAGATAGGGCAAAAAGAAATTATGGATACAAGCAATTGAAAAACAAGTGGGATGTATTAAAGAAAGATTGGGTGGTGTGGAAACAACTTATAGGAAGCGATACTGGATTAGGATGGGATCATAGCAAGCATACTGTTGATGCTAGCTCAAAATGGTGGGATGATAGGTTACAGGTTAGCAAACAATTATATATATACATGTTAAATTCTTTATTTATTTATTTTTAAAACTAAAATGATGGAAATAATATAGGTTTGTCCTGAAGCTGCAAAGTTTTGTGATGGTGGATTAGAGCATATTGGATTGATGGAAATCATGTTCTCTAAGACTGTGGCTACGGGTGAAACTGCATGGACTCCATCTTTGGGTATTATGCCATGTCAACCCAATATGGATGAGCAAGATGCAATGAATTTGGATCTTGCTGATGATTCAGAGGGAGATATTGACATTAGTTTTAATCCAACAAATGTGACAATGGAGTCTCCTCTAATAGGTACTCAAGAAGGAAAGAACAAAAAGAAACTCGTAGATGGTCAAGTAATGAAACAATTGAAAGTAAAAAAAAGTGGAAGTAAAAAGGTGAAACTTGGGATTGCTATCTATATGCAGAAACAAATGGATCGTATATGTGAAGCAGTTGAGAGCTTCAACTCAACAACCATAGAGCCACCGAAGAAAAATGATTCCATTGGTAGTAGCATTTCTAATTGTTTGGACATATTGGAGACTAGTTTGAAGATTGAGCCAGCTACTGAATTATACATGTTAGGCACTCGTTTGTTTATTAAACGAGAATATAGAGAGATGTTTGTTTCTTTGAAGAGAGCTGATGTTCAACTTGCTTGGCTTAAGCAAGAATTAGAAAGAGAGAATAGGAATAGTTCCGATCATTAGGATTCATGTTTGTGATCATTGTTAGATTATTGACTTATTTGTTAAGAATATTATATTTCGATTGTTGACAATGGATAATTTTTAATGTTTGAGAATTTTTATTATTTTGCTATCTTTTGGAATATGTTATTGTTATTTATTTTATGGACGAGTCTAAGTATTTGCTTTTGAGAAATTGTTTGTTAAATGAGATTATATTATAATTCATATGTTTTTTGATTTATCAGATGTGTTCAAAATACAATAATGATGAGATCGACAATGAAATGGCATTTGATGAAGAAGAGTTAATAATTAGAAGGGATGAATTTTACTCACTTGTTGCTTTAGCGACAGGAATATGCACTAACTATTATTTAAAATATTTGTTGAAAGAAGATATTAGAACTTCGAAGCTTTCAAGATAGGCATGGGTGCTAGAAACTTTAAATACGCATGGGGAAAGCTATAAAATGTTTAGAATGGAGCCACAATTGGTGAGTGGTTTGGCTAACTTATTAGAAAATCATTATGGTTTACTCCCAACAAGAGATATGAGAACAGAAGAGGCACTTTGCATGTTTTTATGGACATGCACGCATAATCAATCTAACCGCAATGTCCTAAATCGTTTCAATCGTTCCTCAGAAACTATTAGCAAAATGTTTGAAGAAGTTCTTGATTCATTAGTTAGATTTTCAGTTGATATTGTTAAAACATCAGATCTTCAATTCAAAGGGATACCAAATAGGATTCGTAATGATCGTAAATATTGGCCTCTTCAAAGGTTGCATTAGTGCTATAGATGGTACACATATTCCTGTTGTTGTACCTGTAGAAGATGTAATACCATATATAGGTCGAAAAGGATATCCAACACAGAATGTGATGGCAGTATGCAACTTTGACATATTGTTCACATTCGTTGTTGTTGGTTGGCCTGGATCTGCGCATGACACACGTGTTTTCACCAAAACACTAGAAAACTACAAAGATACATTTCCACATCCTCCCGAAGGTACATTTTTAATAAATTATTTTATATCATTACTGATATATTTTTTTAATTTGAAGAAATATTTACTCATATATATAATAACAAATGTAAATGATATGGTGTTTAGGTAAATATTATGTTGTTGATGCTGGTTATCCTAACATGAAAGGGTATCTTGCACCATATAAAGGAGAAAGGTATCATATTCCTGATTTCAAACATGGGAGACTACCAACAGGCTATCAAGAGATATTCAATCATGCACATTCCTCTATTAGGAACGTAATTGAGCGAACATTTGGTGTGTGAAAAAATAGATGGAGAATATTGCTCAACATGCCTAGCTATCCATTATCAAAGCAGGTAACACTTATGGCTGCAACTATGGCGCTTCACAATTATATTAGGAGGCATCAATTGAAGATGAGGAATTCGATAAATGTGATCAAGACCCTAACTACATGCCTTATGTAGAAGGAGAGAATTACAATATAAGTAGTAACGAAAGGGAAGATGCATCATTTGCTTCCATTAGTGCATTAGATGATGGTGACATGGTTAATACTCGTGATCAAATAACTGAATCTTTAATGAGGGTCAACTAATTTTTTTTAATTTTTATTTTGACTCAATTTTCTCTTAAAGTAGTACTTTTACTTTTTTTTCATTTTAAAAATTATGACTTGGATTTAATGAGATTTTTTTTGTCTATTTATTCACATATGCTTATAATTATATATGTTTGTTCATACATGTGCTTGTGATTTTTCTATTGAAGGATATTAAATTTTATTTTTTTGATAAATTTATAAATTTATAATTCTAAAAAAATTATGAATACAATGAGTATCCAATTTGCAAATCAATTAAGTATAAAATTAATAAAAAAAGGGTACGTATAAAAATGCCTTAACAAAATACCTTTTTTCGTAATTTTAATATTTCACAGCTTTTTTATAATATTGTTACCAAACAACTTTTTATTTCCTACAATGCTTTTGTATTAAATTTGACAAACGCTATTTTAGCTTCTTTTATCAACACTTTTAAAACAGTTTTACTCAAACAGCACTTTTTATATAAACTCAAGCTAGGCCAAACAGACCTTGAGTCTTTGGAAAGCTTGTCACGTTACACTACATTAGGTTTTAGTTTTCTTTTTTTTTTGTAAATCACGTGACAAGCTTCCCACTCCGAGGAAGCTTGTTACGGTTTAGTTATTATTATTTTATATAATATATTATTTATAATATATCTTCGTAATATTATATATAATATATCTTTTATATATATATATATATATCTTATATACAATACAGCATAATATAATATTAAATATTATATATAATATAATATTATACCTTTTGTTATAATAATATATATGATATAATATTTTTATATTAAAATATAATATTATATCCTTTTATATTATATTATATTATAATCTAATTTATTATAACATATATAATATAATATAATATAATATTTCTTTTAAATATATTTTATTTTATTATTATTATTATTTCTTTGAGGAACCTGATGTATTTAATACAATTAGATTCTAGAGTTTTAATCCACCAATTAAATAAATTACTCACATGTAATTTATTAAAATGCTTTAATCCTCCTTTTAAATCATTAATTAAATTTTTTTCCGTAACTTTTACTCTATAAATTATTTCAATTTTTATTTCTCCCGCCTTACTAAAATCTTCATGCTCAAATAAGTGTCCAAATTCTCAAAATTCATATATATAATTTACTTACCAAGTGTCGAAAGTTATAGTTATCACATGGCCTCCCTCAACACTGACATGCCCTTCTTCAACATTTGTGTCATCAATTCCATCCCTTTCATTAACCTTTCCTCCATTCAAATCCTCCCCATCCCCCTCATAAGCACAAAAAAAAAAACCACTTAACATAGGCGTAAGAGGTCTATTTGACTCAATACTGTTAATTAGGACAACCTCCTCATCTATGTCATTTAAACCTTCAACAATATCAATAGGTTTAAGCAGCGTAGCAGGAATGTCACTATCAATTTTACCATCCAAGTGTTCTACATACACGTCTATAGTATTACATCTACATAATTGACTAATAAACTCTACCATGTCTTTATCAGATTCTATTAACAGCTTTAAGCCTATGCTTAATGTTTTACCATCCTCATAACATATTTTCACCTTATTTGACAAATCATATCCTAAAGACTTAAATGTACCGAAAATATTCCAATAACAAATTCTATTAGGTTCGTCATTAAATTCATAACAAAACAATTGACATATATCACTATTGTATGAGTTCTGTTGAAACTCCCACTATAGAGATATCTTACTTTACGAAGTTGCCACTCATTCTACATAGAGATATAGATTATGAAATAAGTAAATATCTATTATATACGATACATGAAACATGATATAATTACAACTTTTTAAAAATATGGGATGTGGCGGACAACCTTTAAATGAATAAATTAACTAAACTAATGTTTTTCCAGCATTGTCTAATCTATCCAAATCCACTGGCAGACCTAAGCAAACAAGATAGACATTTATGGACCACACAACACTATCAACCACCTTTTAGAACCACTTTCAGATTTTTAAATAAAAAACCATCCATTCAAACCATTCATTCAAAACAATTCATACAAAATTGACCTATATTCAAAAATTCTAAATGCAACCATGTTTTTGTTCTATACAACCATGGTTGTATACAGAACAAAAAATGTTTACTTTTAGCGAAAATGAAATTATATAAATCAATAATATGTTATAAACTCTCTTACACATTCTTTTTTTTTTTTTGGCTTCAAACATAGGCATTCTTATCTAACAAAATCAACAGTCATAAACTCACTCACTACAATGAAGAAGAGAACACACCTTTATGCTTTTATGTTGAGTCTTCTTCTCTCTGGTGGAATCTAATTCTTGCAGTTCAATAGATTTCTTTGTGCTTTGAGTTTTCAAGTAACAAGAACAGGTTAGGGTTTGGTTAGGAAAAATCGATAACACGTGAGGGTTTTGTTTGGTGAATACACGAATAAATTTGGATATTTTCAGGTTAAGGGTTTAGGAATCAAGGGTTTTTAACATGGAAATTAGGAAAATTTAGGGGATTTTGCCGATTGCTTTAGGGATTTCGAGAGGAAACAAATTTGGAAAATTTTTGGGACTATTTCGATGGTTTTCTTTTTTCAAATTTTTTATATTTGCAATAATTTTTGTAATTTACACACGGCATTTTTGTCCACCTGGCACTGACATGGACAAAATGCCACATTGGCAATTTTCTTTTAAAATTTGGTCAGATGTTACGTCATTAACGATCAATGCCACGTTAGCGCCACATCATCACATTTAACAGATTTTGTTAATTTCATTAACCTCTGGACTATAATTTTCAATAAATATTAGTCAAGAAATTCGATATGTATGAATTATTGTGAGAGGACTAAATTTCAAATCTCAGATAATATAGGGATTATTGGCATAATTTGACCAACAAAATTATCATGTTCAACATAAATACCATTTTTGAGATAAGTAAGAGACTATTGACCTAACGTTTAAAACGAAAATTGGTATTCCAAAATTTCACGTAAGTTTTCTTCACCACTAGAGATCATTTCACATTCGATGCTTCGTTTGGTGGAATAAATACTCCTTTTATATTTGAAATTCCGCATTTTCTTCATCACCGAAGGTTATTTCATAGTGATAGCTATTACTAATCAATTAAAACAAAAACCTTTCTGTACTCTATTTTTATAATTTCATATAAGATTTATGTTTTACAAATCAATTCTTAGATTTAACAATCTATTTGTATCCATCATGCACGTAAAGTTTCGAGACAATTTGATATCTCTATAAGTTCGATGAGAATAATATATTTTTCGATATGTATTAACAGTTGAAATTTTATTATATTCAAACTAATAGTTTAAAATTTTCAATTAATTTGAAATTTGTATGTATAATCTACTTGAATAAAATATAATACTCAATTGTCAGATTAAAAACACTATAAATCGTATAAAAAAGTGAAATTGTGTCAAACAATTTAGCTTTAAAGCAGTGTTATTTCTCTCTATATAAATATATAAATTTTTTAAATTTAATGTTATAAAATAAAAAAAAAAAAAAAAACCAAACCCAGAAGAAGAGAGAAACCGGCTGACGGCCCAAACAAGAAGGCTCTAGGGTTTTTGTTTGAGTGACCTCTCTCTATATATTCGTGATTATAACCACAACCAAAGGGAGTGGTGCGCTGAAGGAGCTGCTTTCTAGCTCGCGTTTTCCTTTTGTACCAAAAAATTACTTATTTGATTGGGTTTAGAAGCCTTGTAATTGCAATTCTTTGTTCTTTGTATTGAATGGATCAAAGGATCTATGATTAGGCGAAAGTGACGGCTTTCGTATGCGCATTCTTCCTCAGCGTATACTCTCCCTTTAGCTCCGATTATCCTTTCTTCTTTAATAGGATTTATCGGTGACAAGGTAGATATATTCTTTTGTTTTTCTTTTAATTTTTATTTTAAAATCGATGAAAGGCTATGGGGGACTGCTGGAGAATGATGAAACAAATCAGACGGATTCCCATTGATTCCAGTATGATAACATTACCAGCTACTTCTGACTCTTCATGTTCCTCGCTTTTGCCGCCTTATTACTATTATTATAATTATTATTTTCTTCGAGAAATTATGGTGATTAAAGAAAGGAATTGCGGCCAGTGATGCTAGAAAAATATTTGCTACTCTTGATGGGGTTATTATTAAACTACCATCTGATGATTTTTGTCCACCAAGATCTCTGAGGCCTTTTTTCCTTTCTTTTTTTTTTCTTTTAAATTTTTTATTTTTTTCTCTTGGAATCGTAACCTTGAATTGTTTAGATCTGTTTTGTTTATAATCATTTGCATTCACGGAATCAAAACAAATTCCTCTGTGTAAAAGGTATGTATTGAAGCATAAAATTTAAAACTGAATTCAAATTGAATTTCCATAGATTGCGTCGATAAAAGGCACAAGGGAATCGAGAGTTCAAGAACATAGAAGGGAGAAAACACAATTAAATTTTTCTTGGTAGAAGAAGTTGAGGATGACCTAATTAAAAAAAAAAAGTTTTTCGGGATTTATTAATGATTCACCTTATTTCAAGGAGAAAATGAAAAAAAAAAGTGAGAAGAAAGTGGAAGAAACGACAAAGTATGCAAATTCATAAACTAACTTGAAAAATTTTTTAAATTTTTTTGCGAGAAATTCTATTTAAACTGTAATTCTTCTATTCTCATTCTCTCCAAATTTCAGTTCTTAAATTTTTTTTGTTCGTTCATTAAAGGCAAATGCCAACATCACAATTACAAAAGAGCCATCAATTCTGGTGGAGGAGAAAGAAGCCCAATCAACCGGGCAACAACCCTTAATCGTGGCCTTGGCCACCCAATCAGCGACACGATTAGCACGTTTGTTGACGAAAAGAAACGTAATCTCAAAGCCTGAAACAAGCTCTAAAATGTCATTCTCAATAGCCATTGTTTTCCAAACTCTTGGATATTTTTGATTCTGCAATCTATTAATAACATTCCAATTATCAGATTCCACCACCACTTTGTCCCATCCTTTCTTGGGCAGCATCTGACATGCAACTCTACTTGCTTGGGCTTCAGCAACTTCAGCGAACAAAATAGAATTTGTCCCATCCAGGATACGTCAAGTTCTTAGTACTCTCAAAAAGAAGAAAAATTTTGATAGATTTACCGAAAATAGCTATTAAGATAATAACATGGAAGGATTTGGTAGGATGAGATAAGGTGGGAGAATGCACACTATTGCAAACAAATTCTAGTGCTTGCGCAAGGAGCATCTCTCATCGCGTAGGGACGTGTGCATTGCGAGTGTCCCTACAGAAGGCAATAACCCACACAAGACCTGTATCGACATGCAAGGTTGTTTGCATGAGACATGTATACCTGCGCAGGATAGCTTGTGCGAGGACATGTTGGTCTGGTTTTGTATTTTTTTTTTAAATGCAAATTGAGGAATTCGGTGTTGGTTTCGATTCATACTCGATCAAATTAAACATACATATATCAGAGTCCACAGCGAAAATATAAACATACAAGACTAAAATCAAAATAAAGGATCACACTTAATACTTAGTAAAATCAGCATACACAAATAATTTGGATTTCAGTCAAATTCATACCTTCATCTTGAGGACTCACCACTTAAGGTTATGAAAACTCAATCCAATCATGTGCACCAAAAAGGCTTAAATCACACCAATAGTCCTTCGGCCTCTAATGATAATCCACACAAAAAACTTATGGATCTTTTAGGAAGCTAAATTGTATTATGCTCTATATTAATAGATTGAGATTCATAATTAAACTTTTATAGACTAGGGTTTTATCTCTCTTTTGATTGGTATAATTACCTTTTAGTTTTGATATATGTTATAATTATAATTTGAAACTTGTTACAATTATAATTTGACCCCTTAATTAAGTCAACAACTAAACATTTTATAATTATAATATGACCAATTATAATTCTCTATTAATAAACCCAATTAAGAAATTTTAAAATTTCAAACCTATCAATTTAATTTAATCCATAAGGTTAGGTTTATATCATGTTAACAATGAATTAAATTATCCATTAATTTCATAGATCAAAAATGACATCTAATAATTAAATTGATATAAATTAAAATTTAAGAACTTATCTAAATATAATAAAAATATAAAAACTTATTTAAATAAAGTGATAAAATTTAAAAACTATTTTTAATATTTTTGTCTAATCCTTTCTCTTTGATCAAACCAAAAGATTATACAACAGCCGCATCGAGAGTGACAAGTGAAAAAAAAAAAAAAACCATTTTCCATGTCTTGAAAGAGAGCGTTCTTCACGTTAACACATTGCAATTGCTAATTTTTTCACGCATAACATATAATATCTTGAAGACACTTACAGCCATTATGTAAAACGACCACAAACAAATAAAAATGAAAAATGAAGAGCGAAAAGCTAGCACAAAGCAAAGTTCCTCTGCAACAAAGTTGTCCTAGATTTTTGAGGGAAATCGACAAGCATGTAAAAACATAATAAGATATAAAAGAAAAAGGAAAAAAAAGTAGGAAAAAAAATAAGATAACGAAACGAGCAAGAAAAAACCACTGAAATAAAAACACTAAACCCACCCCTTCATAGAGAAACCTGACAGGGGCTACCCACTACAGAAATCTGCCTCCTCGATTCTGAGAAAACTACACTGCCCCCGCAATAAATTATTCACCTCTTATCAGCCCAAGAGGATGATCCACTTCGACGGTCCATGGTTCTGTGATCCATTCAAAAGCAGCAAAATTTCAGTGAAATGTCGTCATAATCTACAAGACCACAAACCGCCGTATGCAGATTGGCAGAAGCTAGCAACCGTTTGCAATTAGATCACCGCTGGATTGAACAGTTGAACTAGGTTCCTTGATCAAATCCGATACCACTTCCAAAGGCTTCTGTGAAACATTTACTGCATCTTTCTTCTCATCTACAGGCTTTCCTTCCCATACCTGCATTTGAGAGACCAAAAGCATGCAAAACAGTTCAACTTCATGCGCCACAAGCACAAAATTTTCTAAATATTGATCAAAGGCAAAATTCAGTTGCAATGTCAGCCGTAAAGCTAAGTATGTCTTGCCTGCTTTTGTAACTGCTGTTTAGCCTTTTTCTCCTGAATTGCCTTCTGCCGAACCTCATAAAATTCAAAATCATCCAAAATGCAAGTTTTGCTGGAATGCTCCTTGAAGATTTTAATCAACTTAAGTCCTGGCTCAAGCTTGATCTGCACAAACCAAAAAGAGATTACCCTTAGAATGGGGGACAAAATCAAGAATAAAAGAGTGGAAACAGTATTAGGAACAAAGAGTACCTCTTGTGTATCCCTGCTATTTGTGACAGGTTTATTCTCATTGTTCTCGAGCGTAATGTGCTTCAAAGAATTGTTAGGTACATCCTTAATAATGTGCCACTTTACTGGGAAATAACCAGTCCACTTGTCTTGTTGCCAGTATTCCATATTCTTCTGAAAATCAACAGGCCCTATCATCTCAGCAAGGCCAACAAATTGCCCACTTGTATTAACCTATAAAAAGTTCAAAAATTCAAAGAGCATTAAGCACAGCAAAAACAAGTGACAAATAACCCAAATACACAAATTGCACCAAGTCACTAACCGAGAAGAAAAGAAATACAGGGCAGTCACCAGATTTCTGCTGAGCCTCCTGATAAGCCGTATCAAGCTTTTTATTACCATTTGGTGTGCTGGCCCAAACTTTGTACTTAATGCTTTTATGGACATCATCCTCGCTGTATGATTTAATAACATAGAACTTGGCATCAGCGTAATCCACAGGAAATTCTTCTTGGTTATACTGTTCACGTTCTGGAACAACATATGCCTTTTCCTTCTCTTCAGCATCAGTTTTATCTGTGGGGATATTTTGCCCCTTGAAAGCTGTTGTGATAGGTGTTCCACCCTTTTGGTTCTTAGTCCACTTAGCCCTAGGCCCTCTGTTCAGCTCATTAAGACCGTCCATGTTATCATTGCCAGAACCAAAGTAACCATTGCCTCGTCCCCTTGGTTTGTACTTGTTCTCAGCAGCCAACCAAACCCTTCCATCTGTTTGCAAATCATAACCATTAGATCCAAATCCCATTCCAGATCTGAATGAGTTTCCAAACTGGCCATATAGTTTGTTTGGGTAGATCCTATTAATAAACCCATGAGTTGTACCAACTCCTGACATTAACCCAGGATGGTGCAATCCCTACAAATTCAAAGTATGCAATCATTAGAAAGAAAAACTCAGAAGAAGATCAATGATTTCTTATGCAAAACACAAAAATTAATTAGAAAAGCCAAATCATGCAAACCATGAAATGAGAGTTTGAACGGAAATTTTGATTCCTCGAATATGGAACATTATTTGCTTTTGAAAATGAAGAGTTTATTCCAGTGCTCGTCACAGGCCTGTGTTGCCCATCTGAAAACATAGAACCATCAAGCCATGGGATAGGAGACCGAAACCCATCAAAACCATATCGTGGATCCTGATATCCAGAGGCAGGAAAACCTCCCAGCGAAGCTCCCCTTCCATAAGGATTATTAGAATGAAATGATGATGGTTTCATAGGAGCTGAACCATTATTTCCCTTCACAATGCCCCCATTAGCAACTCCATTGGAATTTGCATTAGCTGTTTCAACAGGCAATGGCTTTTGATCTGCAGCAGCAGAGGTCGAAAGCTCCCCTTGGGATGGGGCAACCGGGTTTGGAGTGAATGGGCCACTGGTCGGAGTAAGCGGTTGGAAGTAGGGGGGATACTGGTAGTGCTGTGGCCCATACAGCTGACCATCATTTCCCACAGTTGGAACTGGGGAACCTGCTGGTGAATATGGTCCATAGTGTGCATAGCCATAACCATGATGATACATAAGAGATCCATTGTCCCCATAAACTCCCTGACAACACAATATAAATTTATTAAAAATTCATGAAAGATATAGCAACTAACAACTAACAGTATACTAAGCACATAAAAAAAAAAAAGACTCACCGAGGTCATGTCAACTCCATCTGGGTTCACATATCCTGAATATTCATCCCACTCATTACCACTGCCATCAAAGCCTGCATGGGACAATGAACAGATGGATCCAATTCTAGCCCCAATTAATTCAAAATAACACATACATAAAACATATAGAGCACCAACAGAAAAGCTTGTTTACCTCCATAGTAATAGGCAGATGGATAACCATTAGGAAGATAGCACACAGTTGGATCCATAAATTCTGATAGCAAAGGTGTTGCAGATCGCTCAAAAGATGGAATTTGGGTATTTCCTGTCTTGCCTGAATCAACAGACCCATACTGATAAACAGAAGGCTGCACAGAAAAAAAAAAGGCTAAGATAACCATCCAAATTCTTGCTAGATAGAAGAAAGACCAAATTCAGATTCAATTTAATTTTTCTCCCATTATCCGAGCAATCTTCAAAATATCCAACTAACTGTTCATATCACGTAAAGTTTTATCCATAATTGCAATAAAAGCAGGAAAAGGAATTACCTTCTTGGTAGGTTCAGGAATATCCAAGGGCTTTGCTTGTGAGTCTAAAGACAATTTCTGCAACAGCTCTGCTGTTTCTATAAGAAAGCAAAGAATAAAGGAAATACAAACTTTTCGGATTCCATAAATATCCCATCTATCAAAATCACAATTCAGAAAACTACCCTTTACGATTCACAAGTGCAACAAAGAAAAAGTTAACAACAGAGCAAGTACTTCTTCACAACAAAATCAATCAAGAGGAATAAGAATGGAGATAAATTACCAGAAAAAAAACCAAATAAAGACTTATTTTTCTTAATAATTGAAAGAAGTTCAAAAACCATATAAAACGAGAGCGAAGCCATCTGGAATTCAGAACATGAATCGTTAAACAGCAAATTCAATGAACATATGGGAATTGACATCGAAAAGCGCAAACAAGTACAGATCTACATGAAAGCATAATAACAACCAAAAGGGACATAATCGAATAATTGAGGATACGATCTGCAGGGGTAGCAACTCTGGCCGCCATCACAAGATAGAAACTCTAAACCCTAATCCCAAAACTCAGTTGTGCGCTTTAGAAGGGAGAGGAAAAGAGATAGGAACAATTACGGTTTCAGCCTCAGCCACCACGAGACAGAGAGAAAAGGAGTTTTGGGTTTAGGGCAAGAGAGAGAGGGTTTTGTCTAGCCAAATGCCGTGATTCAAATAGCACCACGGGGCTCTCTGATTTTCCGCTTACTCTCTGTTCGCACTCATCAGTCACCTAATCCCCCTCCCAATTGGCATTTTCCAACGTGGCAATACCCTATTCGATGGTTTGCGTCATCCTTTTGTAATGTTTCTCACTTCTTTTCTTTCTTTATTGGTGGGTGACATTGCTTACGTGACGGCCTGGGAGATTCCGTGATATTCATAGTTCCGATCCTATGACAAGTCGTTTGCCTTCCGGAAGGTGCCTACTTAGAACAATGATGATTATCCAATTCATTCTTAATAAAATTTTTAAATCCTATATGTAGGATTAAAATAATATATATATGCGTCGCTTGAAATATTCAATATATAAAAATAAAAATAGATAAAGTAATGATATGGGTTAGATTTTAATTCATTACAATGTATTCGATAAAGTAATAATATGGGTTAGATTTTAATCTCATTTATGAAATTTAAAAATTTCATTACAATGTATTCGATAATAATCTTTACAAAAAAAATTGCTATTTTTCTCCATGAAAGTGAAACACAGATATATGGGAAAATAAACGTGATCTTCTTTTATCTGAGGTTGGTACATGCAATATTAAATAAACTTAAAATGAAAATTTATTTACATCATTTTTATTTTTTTAATTAATTTTCATCCGTAACTAGAAAATGACCTTATTGTTGATGCGGATCAATCCTTTGGTAATTTCTAGCAAGAAACAATTACTTATAAAAACTTTGATTTAAGAAAAGGTGTTGTCCTTGCTTAACATAAGTTGCATTAGTAAGAGTCACATAAAAACAGAGGTGAATTATGACGTTGCAAAAAGCTCACTTAATTATTCATAGTGGGAAGCATGGAAGTGGATAAGAGCAGTAGAGCATAAGCAAGTCCAAAGCAAAATCATGATCGAAGTAAAATATTTTGTCAAAAAGATCCGTAAGCATACATTCAACGGCGAACAGATTTTTCTCTTTGTCTTTTTCATAGGCATGATGTGAGTAAGTGTCAAATCCTCTGAAAAGGATGCTAGTAATAATTACTGTTAGTACGTAGATAACTCATTGTGTACTACTCAGGAAACTTGTAAGTCCCAGCGCAAACGATAATGGGCAGAATTTGATTCAATGATCTGCAAACGAACAAAATGAAGCTGATATATTCAAAGGGGCATTCCTCCTACGTAAAAGCTCTTCACATAAGCTTAGTATAAGGTAGGGCAAACAATCCATAAGAGGACAATCAAGTGTATGTCATTTGCTGTTGAGTTTTAGTTCATGCTCAATCAATAACACATACATCATAAGTAAGTGCAGTGGAATAAACAATAAAACATACAATACCAAAACCATCCATAAGATTACACTTAATAGCCAAATAAAAATTGCTTTTATCATTATTATAGCAATCATAGAGTTTTAAAATTTCCATACCTTGATTCTTGAATGAAGTAATCCAAGAATCTAGCTCCAAGATGATTCCACACACATTCTTGGTTTTGTCAAACAAAAGTTGTTCAAGTGCCTAGTCTCTAACAGTGATCCACACAAGCAATGCACGAACCTTTGAGAAGGATGAATCAGGTTATAGTCGTAACTATACTAGTAGCTTGAGTTTCTTGAATCTTACCACTAAGAATATCAAGAATGATTCATGATTTGCACAAGGAGATAAGGCAGTGACAAGATTAGGGTTTTATTGGGTTTGTTGCAACAAAATCACTCCTGAGATTCAAGTGTATCAAAACAATTGTTCTAATAACAATTGATCCTACAAGGTATCACCAATATTGGAGGACTTTCCTCTTCCCAAAAATTGTTGCAAATTATAGGGATTTCACAAGTGTTTCTTGTCTCACTTCATAGGGTATCCTAAAAGGTAGGATGCCACACCTTGCAGGATTTCTCCCTCCTAGTGTGCCATCAACTTCACAAAGTGATATAACTTTTTAATACATATATTGCTTTTTATGTGTGACCCATTAAGGTTTTCAATATGTTGGCAATGAATTTAAATTTACATTTAAATTCATATATCATGAGTGGCATCTAGTAACACATTATGACCACCCAAATGTTAGAAAAGTCAAAATAGTTTGACCAACCTTTCAGTGTGTAATATCTTAGTGTACTTCAATCTTTTCATTACAATATCTCAGAAATAACTAAACCTTGGTTTAGTGTCTACTTAAAGTATATTTCTATATTTATTCTTAAGCTTCAAATATTAACTCCTCCCAAGAAATGCTTTGGTTAAAGACTTTATGAGTTAATACAAGCTAGGATACGCGAGATATTATTTCTTAAAGTCACTCAGGGTGATGAATCCTCATCTTGACTACTTGTTCACCTTCATATGCTTTAAGCCATATCCAAATCATTTCTTTTAGGAATTTATCCTTGCAAACTCATAAGGATAAAATCAAAGTATGATAGAACTTGTTAGCTTTAAATTGCAATATATATTTTGAAATGACAAAAACTTAAGTAAGCTTTAATGTTTTAATTCATATTGTAAATTTGCCTTATCACACATGATTTTCTCAATTCATTTTTAAGTGTTCATATCAAACATTAAGACCATGATTTAATGATATATTCTTATGGGTCTTAATGCTTTATAAAATGGTTTTCAATATTAAGTAATTTTCTCAAGAATTATTGAACATAAGTTTAGAAAATTACTTATAAGTTTTTGGACAATATTTTCATTTGAGAAAGTCAAGAAAAACTTCCTTAAAGCTTATAAATGTTTTGGGTTGAATTAAAATCAAAAGCCATATCATTTCTAACCCAAAAGTGCAGGAAAAATGCCCTCTGGAAGAAAAGGATCGATCCCATAGGGAAAGGGATCGATCCTTTTTTTGGCAGAATGCCCCGGAAGCTTGGAATGAAGAAAAGGATCGATCCCTTTACACCAGAAAGTCCCCAACGGCTAGTTTCTGTGAGACACAACGGCTAGTTTCTGTTTTGGCTCCAACCAACGTCCACAAACCATCCAAGGGACTATAAATAGAGGCTTAGAAGCTAAAGGAAGCAAGAGGAACAACCAAGTAACATCTCTCATCATCTTATTCATCTTCCTCAAGCCTCAACAACAAATCAAGAGCTACAAGTCTTCATCTTCCATCATTCACTTATCTCTTGTATTGTTTAGCACAAATTTTGTATAGGCTTTTACTTGTGCCTAATTTCTGTAATCATTTGCCTACTTAGAGGTTTCTTTGATTGGACCATTTGTAAACCAATCCATTCCTTGTAAAAGGGGAGGTTTCTCTTTAGCCTAAGAAAAAGAGGGAGGTTTCTCTTGAGCCTTAAAAAAGAGAGAGATTTCTCTTGAGCCTAGAAAAAGAGAAAGGTTTCTCTTTAGCCTAGAAAAAGAGGGAGTGTAACAAATTCAAGGATAGTGAATTTGGGAAAATCCTTGGGAGCGTCTCAAGGTAGAGGACGTAGGCAAGGTAGCCGAACCTCTATAAATCGATTATGTAAATCTCTCTCTCCCTACTCTTTATTTACTTGCAATTATATTATGTTTATTGCATTGAACTTGGATTGCATGCTTGCCTAGCTTAGAGAACTTAGAAAATAATCAAATAGGCTAGAGAATTTAGAAGAATCGCAAAACGAGCTTAAGGCAGTTAAAAATCGATTCACCCCCCCTCTCTGTATAGCCATAGAGCCAACAATTGGTATCAGAGCTTGGGCTCCAGATTGATTTAGATTAACCTCTATCGAGCAAAACGATCATAAATGGCTCACTTGAATGTAGGCACACCCCTAGGAGAAGAGGGACAATCATTAGTTAGACCTCCACTCTTCAATGGTGAAAATTATTCATATTGGAAAACTAGAATGATGCTATTTGTACAATCAAATGATTATGAAGTGTGGAGAATTATAGTGAATGGTCCTAGAATTCCCATGAAGAAAGTAGATGGAAAAGATGTCCCTAAGAGTGAGGATGAGTGGGACACAAATGACATGAGATTGGCACAAATGAATGCCAAGGCTATGCACACCCTATTTTGTGCTTTAGGTCCCAATGAGTATAATAGAGTATCATTATGTGAAAATGCCAAGCAAATATGGGACAAATTAGCCATCACACATGAAGGGACCAATCAAGTGAAATAGACCAAAGTAGGAATGCTCACATATGATTATGAGCTATTTAGGATGAAAGAAAATGAGTCCATTAGCGAAATGTTCACTAGGTTTAATGATATAATTAATGGACTTAAGGCTCTAGGCAAGGCTTATTTTAATGTTGAAATGGTAAAGAAAATTTTGAATAGCTTGCCTAAGTCATGGGAGGCAAAGGTAACCGCAATAGAAGAATCTAAGGATCCAAATACCTTGTCTCTAGATGAACTTATAGGCTCTCTACTTACTCATGAAATGAAATTAAAAAGAAATGAAGAGCCTTCAAAGAAAGTAGGGGTAGCACTTAAGTCTTCCACTCATGAGGATGATAGTGATGAGAGTGGAAATGAGGAGGAAAAGGAAATGGCAATGTTTGCCAAAAGATTCAATAGATTTATGAGAATGAAAGAGAGAGGAGAGTAATAGGAGACATCAAAGGGGAGAGTCAAGTAGAAGAGAAAAGGACCCCTTAGTATGTTATGAGTGTAATGAACCGGGTCATACTAAGTTAGATTGCCCCTTACTTAGGAAGGAAAAGGATAGGAAGCCTAGGAAGAAAGCATTTGTGGCTGCATGGAGCGATAGTGATAGCTCCGATGAGGAAAATGTAGATGAAGAGGTAGCCTACTCATGCTTTATGGCTATTAGTGATGATGAGGCTAGTAGTAGTTCTAGTGAAGATAATAATTATACCTTTAGTGAACTACAAAATGTCTTTAATGATTTAGCAAATGAATTTCAATGCATGAACTCCAAATATAAGAAAATCATTGCTAAATTAAAAATAGAAAATGAAGCCTTGACTAATACTAAGCTAGAATTTGAAAAGAAATTAGAAGAGGCAAACTTAGAGATAAATGAGTTGAATGAAAAGAATACAAATTTGCATAACTCATTTACTAGGTTTTATATGGGTCAACAAAAGCTAGATTATATGTTAGAGACCCAAAGAGCTTTCTTTGACAAAGATGGGTTAGGCTATAATGCTAAAAAAAAGAAACTCATCTTAAGAATTTCCTAGTGAGCAAAAATACCATGCATGATTTATCTCTTACATGCTCACTATGCAATAGAATAGGATACTCTTCACAAGCATGCACATATAGGAAAACCACATTTAGAGGAAGAGTAGTTAGGAAAATATGGGTGCCAAAGCATGCTGTAAATAATGTTGAATTGTCCTTGAAATGGATCCCTAAAGGATCAAAAATTGTTAGCACTAACTCTCATGGACCCAAGAAAATTTGGGTACCAAAGCATGCTTGAATTTGTTTGTTGTAGGAGTGTTAGAACATGGGAATACAATGAAACAATGGAGTTCAATTGCTCTACACACCTCTATGGAGTTTGCTTGTGCCAATGAGAGAGAGAAAGAGCTTGAGGATCCACCCTTGGCAAGGTCACAAAAATTCTTCAAAGGATAGCTCAAAGTGGACTCAACACATCAAGGCAAAGCACTCTCAAGCAAAGGAGTTTTGTAAGCTTATATTCTATCTTCTCAAAACTCATTTTTGCTAAAATTATTTATATGTTTTATTGAGGCACTTGGTTGATGATTCTTGATGCATTGTGAGTTGAATGATTAAACAAAAGGCATGATAAATGATTTTTGAGTGCTTGATGAATAGTTCTTGATACATTGAATGAAAAGCATGTTTGATGATTTTGAAAAGATTATTGAAATTTTGTAGTTTGAGCAAGTTTGATATGTTTAGATAATATATTTAGTTGCTCAAAAGCTGTCAAATATGTCATATATGCAAAATGTCATGTCATGTGCATTAATGAAGAACTTGTATGTTGGAAATCATGGCATAATGTTCACAAGTATGATGATTTGATGTTATATGTGCTTAAAATCTATGTGAACAAGTTTGTTTTGGCATATTTGTGGTTTCTAATGCTTTGGTTTTGTCAAAATATGCTTAACTCTCAAAATGACCTCCTTTGAGGCCAAAAATGCATTTTATTGTGTAAATTCTTCCAAAATTGCAAAATCTTTTGTAAAATGGTTTTTCATTCATGTTTTTCATTCACACAAGTCCAAAATCATGTTTTACAAATGTTTAAACCCTTACTTGGACTTAAATTACTCAAAAACGGAGTTTTGGTACCTCACAAGTTGGATTTTCTGTCAAAACAACTGCAGAATATGCAGGAAACATATGAGGGATCGATCCCCCTCCTAAAGGGATCGATCCCCCCAGGCCAGAAAAGGCTCTCCTGCATGTCTTTAACCAAAATTGAGAAGAACTTTTCATTGTTTTGATACTTTCTCTCTTCTCAACTTAAAATTCATTGTTTTAACTTCTTTTTTATGATCTTTGATATATGAAAACTCATTTTTCATTAATATCATGCCTCAACTTCATCAATTAATATCATTTCTAACAAATGATATCACTTTCAATAATCAATATCATTTTTATTCAACTCACAAGTGCAAAATCATTTTTCTTGTTGAAAACTTGCATAACTCTTGAAATAATCTTGAAATATACTTTCAATGAATGCTTAAACATAATTTTGAGAAATATTTCAAGAATTTATGAAGATATATTTGAGAATTTAATGAACTTGTGCATAATGAATATTCTTCATCTCTTTTGTTCATCTTAGTCAAGCATGCTTATAGGATTATGTTTATTAGCTTGACTCAACTACTCCACTCTAGGCTACATGATAATTATACATCTAGTGGAAGAATAATTAAAACTTGACCTTAAGGATTGATTTCAAATCTAAATTCAACAATTGATATAAGGTCATAATTTTCCTTCGCTTATAATTAGTGATGATAAATGAATCCTAAATGTTGAGTTACATGAAAATTTATCATCCATGTACTTAAATTTTTCTTATGGCCAAACTATTAAAGAACTTGGGCTTTAATGACAACACCAACAATTGATATACATGCATTGTATCTTGATTGTTTTGATGTTGAACATGCATGTTTACTTAAGTTGAATCAATAATCATGCCTATGAGATGAGAATAGTTGTTTTCATGATATTATGTGCTTAACCTCACTCATAGTTTATGTATTTTAATGATAAAATATATTTTAGCTTGATAATATTGATTCACTTAGGTGAAGCCATTTTAGTTAAAATAGCATATACCCTCTAGAACGTTAAATGATGATAACAACTAGGGATATGGCTCATAATTGATTAAAATGGTAATTTTGAATCTTTCCTTGCTCATAATTGGTTAAGGACTTTGAATCGGAAAATGAGCATAAGATTTTTGTACTTGAAACCATGGAAGAAAATGTGTTTGCTTGAATATCTTGACCTTTTAAATCTTCCATGTGGTATAATTTTGTGAATATGAATTTGGATTAATACTTTATGATAGTATGCTTATGTTTAATTAATCCATATGCATATTTGATGATGTGTGATTGTGTTCTTGCATATTTAGAATGATTATTTTCTTGACATGAACACACTACATATTGGATTCATGCAAAATGACTAAGTCAACCATTAGTAACAATTGGTATTTAGATTGAAATAACAATTAGTATCATTGGTAACCATATTTTCAATTATTGGTAAGCCAAAACTAAATTGCCAATTGGTATGAGCTTTAAATTGATAATTCTTCTCATACTCCTTAGATTAAAATGACAAATAGGGAAGAATTCATATAAGACACTTTTGCATGAAACACTTTTGTGCTAGAACTTGTAATTTATTGATATATGATTTAATTCTAAGCACACTATTGCTTGAACATGATTTATGAGCTCATGCATATGATATGTCATCTAATTCTAGCTCATAATCATGATGTATTGCCATGCACCTTAGTTGGACTTTAGAGAACAATTGACATACTTAGGTGCTTGATAGGATTGAAATGAGCAAGTCATAATCCTTAGTAGATATTTTTAAACAACTTGCTTCATTATTTACCAATTGAGAACTTTTTGCAAAATTATTTATTAACAATTGGTATCAAAATTATTTATAAACAATTTGTATAGGATCATAAGTCATATTCATTGCATAAATATTTCATACTCTTTGTGAATATTGACTTATTTATTTGTGCTATGAGTCCCATGTACTAAAATGTTTTTTGTTGGATGGAGCATTTTTATTTGTTCTCACATAGCCATGATTTTAAGAGGAGCATATTTTTTATTTTTCCTTGTTTTTGCTATGACAAAAAGAGGGAGAGATAGATATTAAAAGGGAAAGATATTAAAGGGGAAAGATATTAAAGGGGAGAGATAATGGGGGAGAAATAGTTTGAAAATTCATTTTCAAAACCCATGCTTATATTAAGGGGGAGCTTTATAAAATCTTGCTTTATTTGAGGGGGAGTATTTTTTGAAAGAATTTTCAAAGCAAATTTACATTAAGTTTTGTCATATCAAAAAGGGGGAGATTGTTAGCTTTAAATTGCAATATATATTTTGAAATGACAAAAACTTAAGTAAGCTTTAATGTTTTAATTCATATTGTAAATTTGCCTTATCACACATGATTTTCTCAATTCATTTTTAAGTGTTCATATCAAACATTAAGACCATGATTTAATGATATATTCTTATGGGTCTTAATGCTTTATAAAATGGTTTTCAATATTAGGTAATTTTCTCAAGAATTATTGAACATAAGTTTAGAAAATTACTTATAAGTTTTTGGACAATATTTTCATTTGAGAAAGTCAAGAAAAACTTCCTTAAAGCTTATAAATGTTTTGGGCTGAATTAAAATCAAAAGCCATATCATTTCTAACCCAAAAGTGCAGGAAAAATGCCCTCTGGAAGAAAAGGATCGATCCCATAGGGAAAGGGATCGATCCCTTTTTGGCAGAATGCCCCGGAAGCTTGGAATGAAGAAAAGGATCGATCCCTTTACACTAGAAAGTCCCCAACAGCTAGTTTCTGTGAGACACAACGGCTAGTTTCTGTTTTGGCTCCAACCAACATCCACAAACCATCCAAGGGACTATAAATAGACTTAGAAGCTAAAGGAAGCAAGACGAACAACCAAGCAACACCTCTCATCATCTTATTCATCTTCCTCAAGCCTCAACAACAAATCAAGAGCTACAAGTCTTCATCTTCCATCATTCACTTATTTCTTGTATTGTTTAGCACAAATTTTGTATAGGCTTTTACTTGTGCCTAATTTCTGTAATCATTTGCCTACTTAGAGGCCTTCTTTGATTGCACCATTTGCAAGCCAATCCATTCCTTGTAAAAGGGGAGGTTTCTCTTTAGCCTAAGAAAAAGAGGGAGGTTTCTCTTGAGCCTAGAAAAGAGAGAGGTTTCTCTTTAGCCTAGAAAAGAGAGAGGTTTCTCTTTAGCCTAGAAAAAGAGGGAGTGTAACAAATTCAAGGATAGTGAATTTGGGAAAATCCTTGGGAGCGTCTCAAGGTAGAGGACGTAGGCAAGGTAGCCGAACCTCTATAAATCGATTGTGTAAATCTCTCTCTCCCTACTCTTTATTTACTTGCAATTATATTATGTTTATTGCATTGAACTTGGATTGCATACTTGCCTAGCTTAGAGAACTTAGAAAATAATCAAATAGGCTAGAGAATTTAGAAGAATCGCAAAACGAGCTTAAGGGTAGTTAAAAACCGATTCACCCCCCCTCTCGATATAGCTTACAGAGCCAACAGAACTCATATAAGATGACCTGACATCTCAAGTTAAAGGATCACTTGCACTATTGACACATGGGAGTGTAATCCATTAGACACTCAAGTGACGCCACCAAATGGAACTCCCACCTTAAGTCATGTTCAGTGAACTTATTCTCTAATAAGCACCCACATACTATCCTCAAATATCTTCTAATTTCAATTTATAAGAATGATTGTTTACTTCATAAGTGAGGAGATTTAGCATGTATCGATCTTTGAGTATTGTTAATGCCCTGTCTTGACAGTATAATGACTAGGAATAGTTTTTAAGGAACTAAGCTTTGATGGATAAGGATTCTCATAATTGTAACCACATTACAAATCCTTTGTAAGGTTTTGGCTGTTCTAAGGGCTTCACCTCACCTTGAAGTCATTATGTTCGGTATAATCGACTAAGATAGTGAAGGGAAACCTTTCATTTCACTTTCCTAAGTGATCATTTTTTGCTATGATGCCATACCTTTCACCAAGTGAGTTTGCTATAGGGCATATATTAGTAATCTTCCACTTGTACTAGTGTTAATCACTAATGTATCCAGCTCAGAATTATTCACTTAGTAATTATGTCTTTATTTAGATTGCACTATGTGCTCACACAATAGTGTTGAGAATGTTAAAGATATGATTGGATTTAGCTTCCTTACTTAGTTTCCTAAATTTCTATCTATAATTAGCAGTAGATTGAGAATTGATTTGGTTAATGATCTAAATAAACGAAGTGAGAAAATTAGGCTGTAAATTAGTTAGAATTTTCCCATTCCTATGTACAGTTTTTCCATATAAAAGGATTGTAAATCAGAAGGAAAAATATTAATAGAAAATATATGGTTTTTATCCAATTCTACATGGTATCAGAGCTTTTTCTTTTTTCAGCTAAATTTTGTCTCTCAAATCCTCATTATGTTAAAAATCACTTTTGATTTCCTGACCAGTACACCTGCATCGACCCTTACCATCAATAAGCATCCCATTCTGAAAACCATTTTGTCTAGATTACTACAATCAGGCTGAATGGTGACAACTTCTTGCGTTGGCCTCAATCTGTACGCATGTATCTACAAGGGCGAGGAAAGATGGGCTATTTAATAGGCGATGCAAAGGAGCAGCCACTACAGATATCCTACATGCAGTCTGGGATGCTGAAAATTCCATAGTTATGGTATGGCTTCTTGTTAGCTTTAAATTGCCATATATATTTTGAAATGACAAAAAAAACTTAAGTAAGCTTTAATGGTTTAATTCATATTGTAAATTTGCCTTATCACACATGATTTTCTCAATCCATTTTCAAGTGATCATATCAAACATTAAGACCATGATTTAATGATACATCCCTATTGGTCTTAATTCTTTATAAATGTTTTGAATATTTTAGAAAATCACTTAATGAATTTTTGGACAATGTTTTCACCAAAGAAAGTCATGAAAAACTCCCACAAAAGTGCCAATATGTTTTGGGATGAATTAGGATCAAAGACCACATCATTTCTAACCCAAAAGTGCAAGAAAAACCCATTCTGGAAGAATGGGATCGATCCCCTAAGGAAAGGGATTGATCCCTTTTTGGCAGTGTGCCCCGGAAGGCCAAAATGAAGCATGGGATCGATCCCCTAAGGAAAGGGATCGATCCCTTTATGTCAGAAAGTCCCCAACGGCTATTTTCTGTGAGATACAACGGCTAGTTTCGGTTTTGGCTCCAACCAACGTCCACAAACCATCCAAGGGGCTATAAATAGAGGCTTAGAAGCTAAAGGAAGGAAGAGGAACAACCAAGCAACATCTTTCATCATCTTATTCATCTTCCTCAAGCCTCAAACAACAATCAAGAGCTCCAAAGTCTACATCATCTATCATTCTCTTATTCCTTGTAGTGCTTAGCACAAAATCTTGTATAGGTTTTCATTGAGCTTAATTTCTGTAATCACTTGCCTACATAGAGGCCTTTCTTTGATTACACAATTGTAAACCCATCATTCCTTGTAAAGGGGAGGTTTCTCTTAAGCCTAGAAAAGAGGGAGGTTTCTCTTAAGCCTAGAAAAGGGAGGTTTCTCTTAAGCCTAGAAAAGAGGGAGGTTACTCTTTAGCCTAAGAAAAAGAGAGAGGTTTCTCTTGAGCCTAGAAAAAGAGGGAGGTTACTCTTGAGCCTTGAAAAGAGGGATTGTAATCACAAATTCAAGATAGTGGATTTGGAGAAAATCCTTGGGAGCGTCTCAAGGTAGAGGACGTAGGCAAGTAGCCGAACCTCTATAAATCGCTTGTGTAAATCTCTCTTTCCCTACTCTTTATTTACTTGCAATTATAGTGTGTTTATTGCATTGAACTTGGATTGCATGCTTGCCTAGCTTAGAGAACTTAGAAAATATTCAAATAGGCTAGAGAATTTAGAAAAACCGAAAAACGAGCTTAAGGGTAGTTAAAAACCGATTCACCCCCCCTCTCGGTATTGCCTATAAGAGCTAACAATTGGTATCAGAGCTTGGGCTCGAGATTGAATTAGACTAACCTCTATCGAGCAAAACGATCATAAATGGCTCACTTGAATGTAGGCACACCCCTAGGAGAAGAGGGACAATCATTAGTTAGACCTCCACTCTTTAATGGTGAGAATTATTCATATTGGAAAACTAGAATGATGCTATTCGTACAATCTAATGATTATGAGGTGTGGAGAATTATAGTGAATGGTCCTAGAATTCCTATGAAGAAGGTAGATGGAAAGGATGTCCCTAAGAGTGAGGATGAGTGGGACACAAATGACATGAGAGTGGCACAATTGAATGCCAAGGCCATGCACACTCTCTTTTGTGCATTAGGTCCCAATGAATATAATAGAGTGTCCCTATGTGAAAATGCTAAACAAATATGGGACAAATTGGCCATCACACATGAAGGGACAAATCAAGTTAGAGAGACCAAAGTAGGAATGCTCACACATGATTATGAGCTATTTAGGATGAAAGAAAATGAGTCCATTAGCGAAATGTTTACTAGGTTCAATGATATAATTAATGGACTTAAGGCACTAGGCAAGGCTTATTCCAATGTTGAAATGGTAAAGAAAATCTTGAATAGCTTGCCTAAGTCTTGGGAGGCAAAGGTAACCGCAATAGAAGAATCTAAGGATCCAAATACCTTGTCTCTAGATGAGCTTATGGGCTCCCTACTTACATATGAAATGAAAATGAAAAGAAATGAAGAGCCTTCAAAGAAAGTAGGAGTAGCACTTAAGTCTTCCACTTATGAGGATGATAGTGATGAGAGTGGAAATGAGGAAGAAAAGGAAATGGCAATGTTTGCCAAAAGATTCAATAGATTTATGAGAATGAAAGAGAGAGAGAGTAATAGGAGACATCAAAGGGGAGAGTCAAGTAGAAGAGAAAAGGACCCCTTAGTATGTTATGAGTGTAATGAACCGGGTCATACTAAGTTAGATTGCCCTTTACTTAGGAAGGAAAAGGATAGGAAACCTAGGAAGAAAGCATTTGTGGCTACATGGAGTGATAGTGATAGCTCCGATGAGGAAAACATAGATGATGAGGTAGCCTACTCATGCTTCATGGCCATTAGTGATGATGAAGGTAGTTGTAGTTCTAGTGAAGATAATGATTATACCTTTAGTGAACTACAAAATGCCTTTAATGATTTAGCAAATGAATTTCAATGCATGAACTCCAAATATAAGAAAATCATTGCTAAATTAAAAATAGAAAATGAAGCCTTGATAAATGCTAAGCTAGAATTTGAAAAGAAATTAGAAGAGGCTAACTTAGAAATGAATGAGTTGAATAAAAAGAACTTAAATTTGCATAACTCATTTTCTAGGTTTTATATGGGTCAACAAAAGCTAGATCACATGTTAGAAACCCAAAGAGCTTTCTTTGACAAAGATGGGTTAGGATATAATGCAATACAAAAAGAAACTCATCTTAAGAATTTTCTTGTGAGCAAAAATACTATGCATAATTTATCTCTTACATGCTCACTTTGCAATAGAATAGGACACTCTTCACAAGCATGCACTTATAGAAAAACTACATTTAGAGGAAGAGTAGTTAAGAAAATGTGGGTGCCAAAGCATGCAATAAATAATGATGATTTGAGCTTGAAATGGATCCCAAAAGGATCAAAAATTGTGAGCACTAACTCTCAAGGACCCAAGAAAATTTGGGTACCAAAGCATGCTTGAAAATGTGTTTGTTGTAGGAGTGTTAGAGCATGGAGATACAAGAAACAATGAAGTTTGAATGCTCTACACACTTCTATGGAGATTGCTTGTGCTAATGAGAAAAAGAAAGAGCTTGAGATATCCATCCTTGGCAAAGATCACAACAATTCTTCAAAGAAAGGCTCAAGGTGGACTCAACAATTCAAGGCAAAGCATACTCAAGCAAAGGAGTTTTGTAAGATTAATTCTTTACTCCTTAAAACTATTATTTGATTATTTGTGCCTTGATGAGAAAGTTGGTTGATGATTCTTGATGCATTGTGAGTTGAATGATTGAACAAAAAGGCATGACAATGATCTTTGAATGTTTGATGAATAGTAATTGATGCATTGAATGAAAAGCATGATTTATGATTTTGAAGTGATTATTGGATTTCTGCATTTTGAGCAAGTTTTCTATGTGTTGACAATGTATTTACTTGCCTCAAATGATCAAATATGTCATTTACACAAAATCTCATGTCATGAGCAAGAATGAAGAACTTGTATGTTGGAAATTATGGCATGTTGTTCACAAGATGTAAGCTTTAATGATATATGTGCTTAAAACCTATGTGAACAAGTTTTTTTTGACATATTTGTGGTATCCAATGCATTGGTTTGGCCAAAATATGCATAACTCTCAAAATGACCTCCTTTGAGGCCAAAAATGCTTTTATTGGTGAAAATCCTTCCAAAATTGCAAAATCTATTGTTAAATGGTTTTTCATTCATGATTTTCATTCATACAAGTCCAAAATCATGTTTTACAAATGTTTAAACCATTACTTGGACTTAAAATACTCAAAAACAAAGTTTTGGTACCTCAAAGGTTGGATTTTCTGTCAAAAATCTGCAATACAGGATGAGGGATCGATCCCTCAACAAGCAGGATCGATCCCCTTGAGCAGAAAACAGAATTGGTGCATTCTGGACTTAAGGAATCGATCCCCTTCCAAAAGGGATCGATCCCCTCAGGCCAAAAAGGGCATTCTGCACTTTTTCAACCGAATTTGAGAAGGATTTTTCACTTTCTTGATATCTTCCTTCTTCTCAACTTAAAATTCATTGTTTTAACTTCTTTTTGATGATCTTTAATATATGAAAAATCATTTTTCATTGATATCATGCCTTAACTTCATCAATTTGTATCATTTCCAACAAATGGTATCACTTTCAACAATCAATATCATTTTTCATTGAACTCATAAGTGCAAAATCATTTTCCTTGTTGAAAACATTCATGAATTGCATAAATCTTGAAATAATCTTGAAATATATTTTCAATGAATGCTTAAACATAATTTGAGATTTATTTCAATGATTTATGGATATTTTTGAGAATTTGATGAACTTGTGCACAATGAATATTCTTCATTCCTTTTTGTTCATTTTTGTCAAGCATGCTTATAGGATTATGTATCTTAGCTTGACTTATCAATTCCACACTAGGTTTCATGATAATTATACATCTAGTGGATTGATTTCAAATGTAAATTCAACAATTAATAATGGTCATTGGCCTATAATTTGTGATGGTAAATGGATCCTAAATGTTCAAATGAATGAAACTTTATCATCCTTGTACTTGAAGAACTAGGGTCTTAATGACAACACCAACATTCAAAGATAAATGCAAACTTGAACAAAACTTGATATCCATGCATTTATTATTTTAATCTTTCCTTGCTCATAATTGGTTATGGACTTGAATTGGAAAATGAGCATAGGATTTTTGTGCTTGAAAACATGGAAGAAAATGTGTTTGCTTGAATACTTTGATTTTATGAATCTTCCATATGGTATAACTTTGTGAATATGAATATGGATTAATACTTTATGATAGTATGCTTATGTTTAATTGATCCATATGCATATTTGATGATGTGTGATTGTGTTCTTGCATATTTGGAATGATTATTTTCTTGACATGAACACACTACACATAGATATTGGATTCATGCAAAATGACTAAGTCAACCATTAGTAACAATTGGTATTTAGATTGAAATAACAATTAGTATCATTGGGAACCATATTTTCGATAATTGGTAAGCCAAAACTAAATTGCCAATTGGTATGAGCTTTAAATTGACAATTCTTCTTGTGCTCTTTAGTTTGAAATGACAAATAGAGAAGAATTCACTTAGGATATTTTCGCATGAAACTCTTGTGTGCTAGAATTTGTAGTTAATTGCTATATATCTTGATTCTATGCACACTCTTGCTTGAACGTGATTTATGAGCTCATGCACATCATATGTCACCTAATGTTAGCTCATAATCATGATGTATTACCATGCACCTTAGTTGGACTTTAGAAAGAACAATTGATATACTTAGGTGCTTAATAAGATTGAGATGAGCAAGTCATAGACCTTAGTAGATATTTACATACAACTTGCTTAACTTCTTACCAATTGGAACCTTCTTGCAAAATTACTTGTCAACAATTGGTATCAAAATCATTTATAAACAATTGGTATAGGATCATAAGTCATATTCCTTGCATAAATATTTCATACTCTTTGAGAATATTGACTTATTTATTTGTGCTATAAGTCCCATGTACTAACATGTTTCTTGTTGGATGGAGCACATTTTTTCTCTCACATAGCCATAATTTTTAGGGGAAGCATATTTTTCTTATTTTTCCTTCTTTTTGCTATGACAAAAAGGGGGAGAGATAGGGAGAGATATTAAGGGGGAGAGATAATGAGGGAAAATTCAGGGGGAGCTTTATAAAATCCTGCTTTATTTGAGGGGGAGTATTTTATGAAAGAATTTTCAAAGCAAATTTACATTAAGTTTTGTCATATCAAAAAGGGGGAGATTGTTAGCTTTAAATTGCCATATATTTTGAAATGACAAAAAAAACTTAAGTAAGCTTTAATGGTTTAATTCATATTGTAAATTTGCCTTATCACACATGATTTTCTCAATCCATTTTCAAGTGATCATATCAAACATTAAGACCATGATTTAATGATACATCCCTATTGGTCTTAATTCTTTATAAATGTTTTGAATATTTTAGAAAATCACTTAATGAATTTTTGGACAATGTTTTCACCAAAGAAAGTCATGAAAAACTCCCACAAAAGTGCCAATATGTTTTGGGATGAATTAGGATCAAAGACCACATCATTTCTAACCCAAAAGTGCAGGAAAAACCCATTCTGGAAGAATGGGATCGATCCCCTAAGGAAAGGGATCGATCCCTTTTTGGCAGTGTGCCCCGGAAGGCCAAAATGAAGCATGGGATCGATCCCCTAAGGAAAGGGATCGATCCCTTTATGTCAGAAAGTCCCCAACGGCTATTTTCTGTGAGATACAACGGCTAGTTTCGGTTTTGGCTCCAACCAACGTCCACAAACCATCCAAGGGGCTATAAATAGAGGCTTAGAAGCTAAAGGAAGGAAGAGGAACAACCAAGCAACATCTTTCATCATCTTATTCATCTTCCTCAAGCCTCAAACAACAATCAAGAGCTCCAAAGTCTACATCATCTATCATTCTCTTATTCCTTGTAGTGCTTAGCACAAAATCTTGTATAGGTTTTCATTGAGCTTAATTTCTGTAATCACTTGCCTACATAGAGGCCTTTCTTTGATTACACAATTGTAAACCCATCATTCCTTGTAAAGGGGAGGTTTCTCTTAAGCCTAGAAAAGAGGGAGGTTTCTCTTAAGCCTAGAAAAGAGGGAGGTTTCTCTTAAGCCTAGAAAAGAGGAGGTTACTCTTTAGCCTAAGAAAAAGAGAGAGGTTTCTCTTGAGCCTAGAAAAAGAGGGAGGTTACTCTTGAGCCTTGAAAAGAGGGATTGTAATCACAAATTCAAGATAGTGGATTTGGAGAAAATCCTTGGGAGCGTCTCAAGGTAGAGGACGTAGGCAAGTAGCCGAACCTCTATAAATCGCTTGTGTAAATCTCTCTTTCCCTACTCTTTATTTACTTGCAATTATAGTGTGTTTATTGCATTGAACTTGGATTGCATGCTTGCCTAGCTTAGAGAACTTAGAAAATATTCAAATAGGCTAGAGAATTTAGAAAAATCGAAAAACGAGCTTAAGGGTAGTTAAAAACCGATTCACCCCCCCTCTCGGTATTGCCTATAAGAGCTAACACTTCTAAACTCTATGGAGGAGGAAATCAGCTCCAACTACTTTGCTGCCCGACGGCCAAGGAACTTTGGGAAAATGTGAATAAGATGTACTTTGATTTAGGAAATCAATCCCAAACATTTGAATTAACCTTGAAGCTTGGTGAAACTAAGTAGGAAGATGAATCTGTTACCAAGTACTTCAATCAACTGAAACAGATATGGCAAGATCTGGACTTGTTCAATGACTATGAGTGGAAATCCATTGAAGACAGTAACCACTTCAAAATATTAGTGGAAAACAACCGGATCTACAAGTTTTTGGCTAGCCTTAATGTTGAATGTGATGAAATAAGAGGGCGTATCCTTGGAAAACAACCCTTACAACCAACGATGAGGTGTTTTCAGAAGTTAGAAGGGAGGAAAGTTGAAGGAGTGTTATGTTGGGAAAAAAGGGTGTCACGGCTACCCTTAAAGGTTTCCCTTTGGCTGTTGGAAATACCAATCCTGGCAAAAACTTCAAGCCTTCATAAAAGCAGGAAGAGTGTCCCTAGGTTTGGTGTGACCATTACCACAAACCTCGCTATACGAGAGAGACTTGCTAGTGGATCCATGGCAAACCTACCAATTGGAAAAGCAGTAGACAAAATAATATATCTGGCTATGTACTTTCCATTGCAAATGAAGTCGAATCTATCCCCTCGTACCTATCTAGTAAAGAGCAAATGGATCATCTTCGTAAACTGCTAACGCCTAGAGGTGGCAAAAACTGACCCGAGCCCGAAAACAAGCCTAAATTCACCCGAGACCGAATCGAGACCAGCCCGAATTGACCAAAAAAGTCAAAGGCCTGTAATCGAAAAAGCCCGAAACCAAAAAAACCCAAACCCGACATAACCCGAGCCCGATACGATCCGAGACCGAGACCGATCTGACCCGAAACCCGTAAAAAAATCAAATTTATAACCCGAGAAAACCCGAATTATAATTATATAATTATTATTTAAAAATAAATATATAATTAATACACTTATTTAATTAAAAAGTTTAAAATTTTGAGAACAATTATTATTTATTATACAATTTTATCAATTATGTATTACCAGTAAAATAAATATTGAATCTTTTTAATTAAATTAAATTAAATTAATTTAAAACACTATAATATATGATATCAAATAATGTTTAATATTATACTTATTGCATTTATAATAATAAATATATTATTAATTTAACATTTGATTTTATTATTAAAATCATTTTAACATTTTATTATTTTTATTTTATAATAAATTTTAATTTTAACACAATAATAAATCAAATATATAAAAAAATTATATAATTTCAATATTTGTTTGAAACTTTGAATTTGATATTTTGTGCAACACATTAAAAATATTTTTTATAAAATTAAATTTAAACTATATTTTCTTAAAGTTTCAAGTATAGAAAGATATTAAATTTAGATTAAAAAAAGATAATCTTAAAATTAAAATTCAAGTTTTTAAGATTAGAAAAAGTTAAGTAATTAAATTAAACAATACAAGTACAATTTTTTTTATAAGCTTGGGCATCATTAAAAGGGAAAATTATAAATCAAGCTAGTGGTAATTTTATTTTTGGCCTTAAAACAAAAGACATTAATAATTCAAGTTATTGGTAATTAATTGTTTATTATATTATAATAATCTTATACATGAATAAACCAATTTGGTATCTTATAATAATGATTTATATATTATTTTATAATAATTTTTTAAGAATAAATTATGTAATCTCTTAGTGTGTAAGTATTATTTTGATAGAATTAAGTATTTATTAAAAATAATTTATTTATTATCTATTAAATGCAAAATTAAAGTGTGGATATAAATAATAATTCTAATAGTAAATTAAAGTGTAATTTAATAATATATTAGAGTAGTATTACTATGTAAGTGGTAATTTTAATAAAATTTATTTTTTATACTTTATTAATATTATTATTAATTATATTTAAATAACTCGCATTATATTAATTAATTTAGTAATATCTACTATTTAACATTTTAATTAGATATTCAATCAATTGGTGTATATCTAATATTATTATGTTAATGTGAACATGAAAAAATTAGTACTCAATTGGTGTATAACTGTATATGATATGATTATATCAAATGTTATTATTTATAATATAATGTCAATTGGCGTATATAACTTGTTTAATTTGACGTTCTAAATTTTTAATGAGATATTTGATTAATTAATATGTATGAGTACGATTATATTTAATATAATAATGTTATATTATGATTTATGTACAAACCAAAAACAAAATAAATATAAAATTGAGGTAATTAATTGACCAATTATTCATAATATTAAGTATTTTTTAATGTATACTATAATCTTATTCAACATTATAATTGAACAATTAGTTAACTAGTTATGCGGTTAGATTTAATTTAATTACTAATTATGTTGGTATTTAAAGGACAAAATAAATGTAAAAAAAATTCTTTAAAACTTAAAATTTTATTAAAAATATAATATAATTATTAAAAAAGCTAATAAAACAAAGTAAAAAAAAAGAAATTTATTGAACTAAGAGTGTCTAAATTCCAACGACCCAATGTTGACCTAAAAAAATACAATAACCCAATAAGTTATTGTTAAGAGTATAAATCTTTATATAATTATTAATATATAATTATATATTTTATAAGACATGTGAATATCACAGGAAATTAAAAAAAAAATAATTGTCAAGTAATAAAAATATTAAAATGTAAAAATTTATATTTATATAAATATTTTAAATTTTAACTTAATTTAGCATTTCTATTATATTTTTATTTAACTATATAAAATTAAATTAATTATTACATTTAAAATTATAAAAATACTTATAATTTATAAAATTTTAAAATAATTTGACTAAGCCCGCTAAGCTTGCCCGATTAAAATCGAACCGAACCTGAAACCGAACCAAAGCCGAAAATAATCGAAACCGAAAATACCCAAAGCCGAAAAAACCTGAAATCGAAAGTACCCGAAACTAAAAAAACTCGAGACTGAGAAAACCCAAAACCAAGAAAAACCAAAACTGAAAAAACCCGAAACCGAAATAACTAGAACCCGAATATAACCCGGACCGAACCCGCCCGAGCCAGCCCGTTTGCCACCTCTACTAACGCCTAGTTCATTATCTGGTATTCTTAGTGTTTCTATGGCACAATCAGGTAAAAATCCTAATGTTTTCTCCTGTTCTTTGAATTCAGCCCCTTGGATCATAGATTTAGGTGCTTCAGACCATATGACTGGTTTTGCTTATCTATTTAGTACCTCTACACCTTGTTTTGGTCATCAAAAAATTAGAATAGCTAATGGAAGCTTCTCACCAATTCCAGGAAAAGGTTTAATAAAACTTTTTGATCATATAAACTTCAAATCTATTCTTCATGTTCCTAGATTAACTTGCAATCTTTTGTCAGTGAGTAAACTTTCCAAAGATTCTAATTGTCATGTTGATTTCTTTGAATCTAATTGTATTATCTAGGACCAGTGCTCGAGGAGGGCGATTGGCAAAGCTGAGATGGTGGATGATCTTTACTACTTTAATGGTACCCTTTCCAGTAATAAAAAGGCTCAAGAACTTTGTGGTATCAGTTCAAATCTTGTTCATGAAGAAATCCTACTTTGACATCTTAGAATAGGTCATCATAGTTTTCAATATTTGAAATATTTATTTCCTACTTTATTTCAAAATGTGGATTGTTCTTTTAAGTGTGAAAGTTATGTTCTTGTTAAAAGTCATCGGACTACTTATAAATCTAAACCATATCATGCATCAAAATCATTTCATCTCATTCATAGTGATGTTTGGGGTTCTTCTAAGGTTATAACTATTTCTAAAAAAATGGTTTGTAACTTCATTAATGATCATACGGTTATTTTGCTTGTACCTAATGCATGAAAAATCTGATGTGGAAAAATTGTTTCATAATTTTTATAGCATGATTGAAAATCAATTTCAGACAAAAATTAATATTTTTCATTCTGATAATGGAATAGAATTTTTTAATAAATGTTTGGAAAATTTTTCAAAGAAATAGGTATTTGCATCAATCTACTTGTTGTGCTACCCCTCCAACAGAATGTTATTGCCAAAAGGAAAAATAAGCATTTACTTGAGGTAGCACGATCAATAATGTTTTCCATGTATATGCCAAAATATTTGTAGGGAGATGCAGTGTTGATAGCTTCTTATTTGATTAATAGGATGCCCACTCATGTCTTGTAATATATGACACCTTTAGAATGTTTAAAAATCAGTTTCCTACGTCTCGAATTCACGCTGATTTACCTATCAAGGTTTTTTGGTGCATTGCATTTGTTCACATTCCTCATCAGTTTCGATCGAAACTAGAACCTCGAGTTGAAAAATGTGTTTTTGTTTGTTATTCATCAAATCAAAAGGGATACAAGTGCTGTAATCTAATCACCAAAAAATATTTTATAAGTATGGATGTAACCATTTTAGTAACAAAGCCCTATTTTTCCAAAAATCCTCTTTAGGGGCAGAGATATACAAGGGAAGAAAATTTTTGGCAAGTTTTTACTGATCCTATGACGCGCACAATCTTTAAAATCTCCCATCCACAAATGAATTTGCAAGCATTTTCACTTATGCAGGAAATACTAAATCAAAAAAGTTGTCTTAGTATAGATATCTCACAAACAAGGGGAGAAATACCACAACAAAACTTTGAGCTTTTAGTTTATTCGAGGCGAGGGTCAAAAAAGGGTAACAAAGACTTATCTATCAGCCAAGCACCAGTTTAGTCAGAAGTTCTTAGCAATGAGATTTTGGAAACCCAAGGTAACCCAACTTTAGCTTTATCTCCTAGCAATCAGTGTACACCTGATCTTTCTGATCTTGATGTTCTAATAGCTATTAGGAAAGGGACAATAACATGTACCTATCATTCCACTGCAAAATACATATCTTATAAAAAATTGTCCTAAAATCTTAAAGCTTATATCTTTAGGCTATGTAATCTGTTTGTACCTAGAAACATTAAAGAAGTCCTAGATGATCTAGATTGGAAGTTAGCAGTTATGGAAAAGATGATTGCTCTTAACAAAAATGGTACTTGGGCGATAATAGATCTACCGCATAATAAGAAGGTTGTGGGATGTGAATGGGTGTTTACTATTAAATGCAATGCTGATGGTAGTGTTGAGAGGTGTAAGGAAAGGCTTGTGGCCAAGGGTTTTACACAAACGTATGGGATTCATTATCAGGAGACGTTTGCCCTAGTAACAAAAATAAACTCAATCCGAGTATTACTATCTGTAGCAATGAACTTTGATTGGCCATTACATTAATTGGATGTGAAAAATGCGTTTTTAAATAAAGATTTGGAGGAAGAAGTTTTTATGAATCTACCACCTAGTTTTGAAGAGAAGCTTGATAGTAACAAAGTTTGCAGGCTAAGGAAATCTATTTATGGCCTTAAACAGTCTCTTAGAGCTTGATTTGAACATTTCGGGAAAACAGTCAAAAGTCTTGGTCATTGTCAAAGTTAGGCATATCATACATGTTTTACAAACACTCCACTAATAGGCAAATAGCTATACTGATTGTTTATGTGGATGATATTATTCTAACAGGTGATGACAATATAGAGCTTGAGAATTTGAAGACGAGACTTGCTAAGTTTTTTGAAATCAAAAACCTAAGCCTTTTAAAGTATTTCCTTGGGATGGAGTTTGCTAGATCAAAAGAAGGAATATTTGTTAACCAACGTAAATATGTACTTGATTTACTTGGTGAAACAAGTTTACTTGGATGCAAGGCAACTAGAACTCCAATCGAACCCTACATAAAGCTTTAACCTGCCAAGCCTAAAGAAGTAAACAACAAGAAGTAGTATGAAAGACTTGCTGGAAAACTAATATATTTATCTCACACTCGTCCAGATATATCCTTTGCAGTTGGTGTTGTGAGTCGGTTCATGCATTCACCTAGAGAAGACATTTTGAGGCTATATACAGAATTTTGAGTTATCTAAAAGAGACTCCCAGAAGATGACTACTACACAAGAAATGGGGAGATCTATAAGTTGAAGTTTACAATGAAGCTGACTAGGCAAGAGATACTACAGACTGAAGATCAACTTCTAGTTATTGTACATTTATTGGAGGGAAGTTAGTGACTTGGCAAAGCAAGAAAGTTTGGTAGCCAGAAGCAGTGCAGAAACAGAATTTAGATCAGCTGCACATGGAATATGTGAAGTACTGTGGATTAAGAGATTATTCGAAGAATTGAAGATCTCAAACCCTTCACCAATGAAGGTCTATTGTGAAAACAAGGTAGAAATTTTAATTGCTCACAATGCAGTCTTTCATGATAGAACAAAGCATGTGGAGGTGGATAAACACTTCATCAAAGAAAAAATTGAGAAGGGATTGATCTGTATGCCATATGTCTCTACTGTAGAACAAGTTGCAAATGTACTCACTAAAGCATTACCAAAGAAGCAGTTCAACAATTTGATTGGCAAGCTAGCAATGGAAGATATCTACAAACCAGCTTGAGGGAAAGTGTTAATAATGTCAAAGATGTGACTAGATTTAATTTCCTTACTTAGTTTCTTAGATTTCTGTTTGTAACTAGGAGTTGATTGCGAACTGATTTGATCAATGATCTAAATCAATAAAGTGAGAAAATTAGGCTGTAAATTAGTTAGAACTTTCTTATTCCTAGGTACAATTTTTCCCTATAAAAGGATTGTAAATCAGAAGAAAAAATATTGATAGAAAATATACAATTTTTACCTAATTCTACAAAGAGAATACTATGTATATGATAATCTCTATTATATACATAATCAGGTCTTTAATGAGACCATAACTCTTTATTGCTCTATTGTTATCTATTATAATAATAAAATAATTTCTTTATTTGCTTTATAAGCACCAAGATCTAGTCATATTCTTTGTTGCCCTAAAAAAAATTGTATTTGATCTATATAGATGAGCAATTTTCCCTTATTCAAAACTTTTTCCAAATAATTGCTCCCACTCCTTTAATGACTATATTTGAAACCCCTTCTATAAATGTTTTGTGTATCTCTCTCAATTGGCATATTAAGCTATGGCCATTTTTTAAACTTATTTAATGACACATCATCTATCTCATAGATTTGGCCAATATCAGTAAACACTTTTAACTTGCAATTCTATCTTTATGGATTATAGACCATATTTTTGAAGAATTCAAATTTCTTTGAATTCTCCCACTAACTCAATGATTATCTAAGATATTTCTTAGTTCAACGTTTTAACATTGCTTTGTCTTAGTAGACTCATCACCCATAAATAATACATTTCTATGTATCCTACTAAATATCAATGCATCTTACGCATTCATATATTTCACCGTACATCCATGCATCTCATGCATGCATCATGACTTTGACTTATTAATTTATAGTGCTTCCACTTATTTCTTGAATTATTAAAAAATTGAATAAGCATAGCAACGTTGTTATGAATAAAGCTAGATTAATATATAGCTTAAGGGTATAGACAAGAAGAAGGAATAGACTACATTGAAACATATGCCCTAGTAGCTAGATTAAAAGCAACTAGGATGTTGTTGGTCTTTGTATGTTACAAAGATTTCAAACTATTTTAAATGGATTTTAAGAATGCCTTTGCAAATTAATACATTAATGAAGAGGTTTATGTGGAACAACCTCCAAGTTTAAAAATCCACAATTTTCAAATCATGTTTTCAAAATATCAAAAGATTTATATGGTTTAAAGCAAGCTGTTAGAGCTTGGTATGAGAAGTTTTCAAAATTTTTATTAATAAAGGATTTTCTAAAGGAAAGGTTTACAAAACTCTTTTTATTCCCAAAGGAAAAGAAATTTTAGTAGTGGATTAAATGACATTTTTTTCGGTGCTACTAATGAGTCTCTTTGTAAAGAATTTTCTAAGTTAATGAAGGGTGAATTCGAAATAAGCATGATAAGGGAACTCATTTTCTTTTTAGGATTGCAAGTAAAGTAACTAAAAGATGGCATCTTCATCAATCAAGCAAAGTAAACCAAGGACTTGCTCAAGAGGTTCGGTATGGAGAACTCAAAGCTCTACTAAACTCTTACTAGCATATCAATTAAACTTGAAAAAGATAAAGAAGGTAAGTGTGTGGACTTTAAACTTTAAAGTCTGTGATTGGTTTATTACTTTATCTTACCATAAGTAAATCGAACATAATGTGTTACTGTATCTTTATATGCTAGGTTTCAATACTCACCTAGAAAACCACACTTACTAGCCGTTAAAAGAATCTTTGAGTTTTCTAAAGACACACCTAATTTAGGATCGTGGTACCTTAGAGGTTTATCTTTTGCCCTACATGCTTATTTCAATGTGGACATTTGTGGATGTAAGGTAGATAAGAAAAGCAATTATAGAACATGACAATTTTTAGGGAAAATCCTTACTTCATGGTTTCCTAAGCAACAAAATAATGTTGCTCAATCTACAATTGAGGTGAAATATGTAGCTGTCAGTAGTTGTGATGCTAAAGTCTTATGGATTAAATAATAAATGGAGATTTTGGCATAACCATGAGTAAAATCTCCATAAAATGTGATAATACTAGTGCAATCAATCTCACCAAAATTCTCATTTGTCGTTCTAGGACTAAACATATTCAAATTTCACTTTATTAGAGACCATATGCAAGAGAAAGATATAGTCCTTGAATATTTTGATACCTTGAATTAGTTAGCAGATATTTTCACTAAGCCCTTATACAAGAAAGACTTTGTGCTATTAAAGGTGAACTTAGATTGATGATTGCAACTTGATTATTTTGAATTTTATGTGTTTTCAATTACTGCACATTGGACTAAATATGATTTGAGCAAATTAGTAGATATTAAATATTCTAGTATTTGTCTAAAATGTGGCAAATTGTGTTAAATTGACTTTAGGCCCTTATTGGTATGTTTTTGATCATATTAGTTGTGCCTTTTTCATTAAAAAATTCAAATTAGTCTTCCAAAATTGTGCTAAGTTATTTTTTTTGTAGACCACAGGTATCCTCATCCGTTTTAACGGTCTGAGACTAATCCTGTTCGGGGTTTAGTCACAGTTAAGGCTCTTCACCCCTCTCCAAAGATGTGTTTAGTGGGAGTCGAACCCGAGAGCTCTTCCCACAAACTCAGCCTGCGTTGCCAACTGAGCCACAATCTTTGGGTAAATTGTGCTAAGTTATTATTATCCATGTTTTCATGCACATACAAGTCAAAATTGATGTTTTTGTTATGATCATTGTGTTACTTTGTTAGAAAAAAAATCAAAATATGGCTTCTGATTACTCAAATTTAGTTTTTGTTCAGTTTGGACTCTGTCTAGGGTCAAGGTATCGGTACCATGTTTAATGGTATCGGTCACCTTGTCAAAAAAGGCTAAACAGAATGATCGAAACTTGGGCAACATCGATACCACATGAACAAGGTAATGATATCCCTTGGACAGTTATCTATAGCCCTATTATATCCTTCAAAACTTGTAGGTCTCTCTTTTGTCCCTCATTTTCTCCTCTCGCATAACCCAGCATAAACCCTAACACTCACTCCTCCAGCCTAAATTGCCAATTCCCTTATTTCTTACTTAATTTTTTTTGAATTTTCGTTTAATCTTTCACATTCTTTATCCACTCTCCAAATCTATAGTGCAGACTTACAAAATATTACAACTCAATCCCAAACCAAACTTAAACCTCAACCATTCTTTCACTCTATTTTCTATTAATTTCCCTTCACTCCAAATATTTTTAGAAATCCAAATACCTTCACTAGCCTTCCACTACAATTTTGCTCGTTTCTAGTCTCCAAATCCACCCATTTTACACAAACAACATTTTTCAGAACCCTATACACCAAGTGTTTGCTAGTTCTTCTGCCCACCCTCTCAACTATACTTCGACCACTCCCGCACATCGAGCCTTACCTTGATCGTGCTTTCATAATGCCTCCAATTGTAAGAGGTATCACGACATTACACCAACCTCTCTATCAAATTCAGGAGTGTCCTTGACTTTTTTCTTTTAAATCACATCGCATTTTCATTCCTCAATGCTTTTAAGCAAATTAGGTGGATGGTCTTCCTCTCTATTAAAACACCTATCGCTATGAGTATCCTTCAAGCATGCTTTAGTAATGCTAAGATCGTAGCTCGTCTAAATGATCTGTGTGGTGTCTTGCACATTGTTACCTGTTTAATATGCTACGAACTCATCATTTCTCATCACACTCTCTTCTCTCTCTTTAACATTTCAGATGAGGGAGTGACAAATAAGGATGATGATATTTTCGAAGCCAAGAAGGTACCCAACCATTGAGCTAAGTACCTATCCCTTCATGAATACATTCTTTATCTAATCATCACCTATAACCTCTACCCCTTTAGCTTAAAATACACCATCATCCATAAACTCGATTAGTGGTGGATGCACTCCATCCACAATAGTCATAAACTAAACCTCTTCCATTTTATATTTTATGACTTGATTCGCATTGTGTACGGGGCTGAGAATTCCATTGTCTTTAGGATACCTCTAGCTCACTACCTCTTTAAGCTAGGCATTGACATTTGGTGTGATCCCCACATGCCACCACCCATGTCCTCCATTGTTTGCTTGGCCGTCTTTAAGCATATGGGCTACATCAATGATTTGATTCTCAAGTGTATACAGTGACACAAGGATCAAGAAGATCAACCTAATGACGAGCATGACACACCTCCACCACCATTACCACTAGCTCCAGCTTCCATCGTGCCTGCCTCCTCCTAACCTAACTCTAAACTTTTGACAATTTCTATGAACAATTAGAGAGGTGTATTTTTAAGTTTGAGAAGGCATTTACTCGAGAATGGGCCCTTTTGAGGCTTGGATTGATGTTTTTTTTTGTACATCGAGGATAATGTCACTCGTCTTCATGATCGTAATCCTTGCTTGAGGTAACTTCACTTGCCTTCTTAAGAATATGATACTTATGTTATTCCATATGGGTTTCAAACATTTTTGCTTTTACATTTCGGTTTTAGGCTATGCAAAACATTTTGTACATACTTAGTCATTTTTGTTAAGTGCCTTGTTTTGTGAATCTCATTTTCTTGGCACTTTGCATATAATGTAAATGACTTTGTACATGTTTATCTAATGTGTTGACCATGTTTCTATGATCTAATGGAATATCTTTATTTCGTATGTCTTGTTTGGTTTATGATTAACATGCCTTATTACTTGATATCTCCTTTATTTTTAGTTTGAATTGTCATTTTGCTATGACAAAATGAGGAGAAAATTATGTGTTTATGGAATAATCTTGCAAATGATCCATTTATGTGCAAAACATATTAATTTTTTAAATCCAGGCTTATATTAAGGGGGAGTACGTATTTCACAAAAATCATTTTCAATATGGATATTTAATATAAGGGGAATTATTTAAATCAATTAATTTTAAGTTTTGCCATATCAAAAGAGTGGAGATTGTTAACTTTAAGTATGATTTTGATATGACAGAGTAACAAGCTTTGATTATGTGTTTAAATAATTAGACTATTAGTTTTTTAATTGAATCTTAATTGTTAAAATTATTTTGAAAAATTACTAAATGTATTGAAAATTTATTAAGACTCAAAAATGCATGTTGGTAAATGTTGAAAATCGAATTGACTGTTTTTGATCTCAAAATTAAATATTGGTAAATGTTGAAAAATTATTAAAACTCAAAAAACACATGTTGGTGAACGTTGAAAATCAAAATTTGATTGACTTTGATGTGATTAAAAGATAAAATTGGTTCTTGAATCTTGAGGGATTGGCACCTACAATAAAGGTACCAATCCCCTTGAAGTCAAAATGCTTCCTTTGTTTAGGGATCAATACCATGGGCAAGGGTATCAATCTCTAGTATAAAATTGACTATTTGTTTGAATGAGGGATTGACACCATGAAGGAGGGTATCAAATCCTTTACTAATTTTTTAACTGAAGTTTTGTAGAAGAGATCGATACCTAAGAGGAAGTTATCGATCCCCTCAAAGTTAGAGGAAAATATTCTATTAAAGGATGGATATTAGATACCTAAGGGTATCGATCCTCTATGGTTTGGCAACAAATAACAACTAGTTTTTGGTGTCTTTCAGTGGTAAAATTCACATTCAATGGTAAACCAATTGCCTCAAGCACATATAAAGTATAAATTGAAGCACTTAAGAGCGTTTATATCAAGAGAACACACTTTTAGCTACCTTGTATATCATCATTAAGTTCAATCAATCCTTCAAAAGCAAATTTTCTTGTATACAATTATTGTACTCATATTCTCTAATTTTTGTACTTCAATTGCAAACACTTAGCCAATTTTGAAGTTTAATTAGTTTGCCAAAAACTAACTCATTCAAAAAAGTCTTAATTCCAAAGGGAGTGTAAGCCTTGAGAGATTGTTGTAAAGGCTTGGGTAGAATTCTTAGCAGTTGGAAATTGAAAGAATATACCTTAACCACAAAAGATAATTGTAAAGGTTATACCTTAACCTACAAAAGGTATTTGTAAATTTGTTGAAGCATAGTGGATTGTATTTCTTGACAAAAGGAAGTTAAAGAATGGGACATAAGCAAATGGAAGATAGAACCTTTTATAAATACCATGTTTTTTTCTTTCCCTATTTTTTTTCATTTCAAGTTATTTATATTTTTGAATTGCATCAAATGTGTTTCCCAAAATTGAATTGGTTGTTAAATTTTGTAAAATTCAATCATAAACCGATTCACCCCCATTTTGGTTTATTTGCATATTTAAGCTTAACATTTTAAATGGTTGAGCATTCAATTGAAAGACTTCTAAGTAAGAGACAATCGCAAATTCTAAAAATGAGATCGAATGTATATCTTTGTGTTTAAGGCTACGAATGGGACATTTTGAATCAAGAAGTTCATCACAGAACTTGATGTGGTTCTTAGTTTGTTTGCCCAATTACGTTGTATTCCAACATGTAGTAATATCACTCTAGTATCTATGGAGCATGCTCTCATGTGTTAGTAGTGTAAAGAATCCTTATACTTAAGATACCAAGTCATCTTTTGTGTGAATTGTCACACTTTGATTTCACATCTATAGGTCTGTACTCCAAATATCTATAAAGGGTGATTTTCGGTGACATGAAACACACAAAGATGGATGACTAGTCTAGAGAAGATTCATTACCTTATGTGATTTAAAGGGATATATCTCATTTGATCCCGGTCTATACTAACTTATGAAGTGCCAAGATATAAATGTAAGGAGTTGATATTAGGAGCTGTAAAACTAATATAGAAGAATTTAGAAAGTAGATATTGCATCACACTTTCTATCTTTCCAATATATATGATAAAAGGATCGAATTACATTGACATATTAAAGACTGCATAGGTTGGTCAAATCATCTTGACTTATTGACATTTGGGTGGTTATGATAAATTACTAAATAATGATCATAATTTATGAATTTGAATATAGATTCTTATAAGAATAAATTCATTTTTTGCCAACATGTTGAGAATCTAATGTGTCACACACATAAAGATAGCATTAAAAATTAACATGGATTAGATTATCTTAAGAAAATTGAGAATTTCTTGTGGGTGGTTAGGACTTAATTAAAGTTTTTAATTAAGTTCATGGGCGTAATTGTATATTAAAGTAACTTCAAGTGTCAAATTGCAATTATACTAAAAGTTGGATTACATTTACCCTATCCATAAACAAGACATTGTGTGGCCGACCCTAGGCATTGTTTTTCTTGAAGTTTGCAGTATCCAAGGTTTCTTCATGCCGCTCCTTTTACTTCTTCTTTTGAGAAAATTGTTTCCTCTTCTTACATTTCATTCGGGGTTAGGAAGAATCTATAGTAGTGAGGTAATGAAACTTGAGCTACTGGCATAGCAAACAACCATAACACAATCCAACCTCTTGAACATTTCTTGGTTACCTATGTAGATCACTACCAGAGGCTAATCACTTTATATTGACTTGGGTTTGCGACAACCAAGCCCAACTGTGCAAAATCAAGTAAAAATGATTAGTTTTTGGGATTACAAAATCCCTGGAACAAAGGTATGAAAAACCAAATCCCTTGAGTGAAAACACAGATTCCTAAAATTTGGGATTCATGTTTGTACTTTGTGGTTTTGGTCTTTGTTTAAATTCCATTATGCAATTGATAAATCATATTTGAATCAGTTGCATAATCCGAAACAACAAGAAGTGCATGATGATACATGACGTAATGAGAGATGTGCACTTTAATCTTGAAACTCTGACCAAGTTAATTAAAAATGGAAGAATAGATATTGAATTATGTCGAGTAAAATTAAGAGTTTAGATTCCTCTCATGCCATGTATCCATCTTTGAAGTAAGAATTTTTTATAAAGGTGAGATTCATAGTCTTTAAAATCGATTGTCAATTTTGATATGAAAAATGTTAAGAATAGTCATTTTTGACAGTTACTTTTAACATTTTCACTCTTAAAAAGTCACATCACATTAAATATGAAAGTTAAAATTGGTAATTTGTTGCTTTTATTGGTAAAAGAGAAAGTAAACAACTTGTTACAATAAATTATCAATATCAATAATGTGATGTGATTTTATGAGTGTTAAAAGTTATTGTTCTTAACATTTCCCTTTCGTTTTATAAAAATCAAATTGATGACTCATAATCTAACCTCAAAGACCAAAGTGTCGTTTATTGTACTTGAATTATGTCTTATTCTAACCCATAACTTTTCACTGCCATGTCATCCATATGCTTCAATCGATTGTTCAATCTGGTTTTTTAGCACCTTGTTAATCAAGGGTGGATAAGAAGCAGATGCCAGTGGGTTTCTTACTAGCAAAGGCATCACCTGATAAGAATAGAGACCATGACGAAGAATGTGTTTTGTTAGTAATCTAAGTAAGAGTGTAAACGAATCCAACTATTTATGAGTTACTCAAATGTTTGCATAGTGATATGCTTAAATTCAAAAAGCATCATTGAAATATTACAACCATGCGCAAATGATAAAATTACAAATCTGTCACGTGGGCAAAAACAAAAGTTCCTTGGGCCATGCCCCATCATACACATGAAGTCAATGCACATTCTCCCCTTTTGCTTTCTCCCCTGTTCTCCATCAAAATGATAGTGGTTTTATCTTGTTTTGGCAACTTATTTCCTGAAAATAAGAGAGTAACTTCCATAACGAATATTTGCTTTTTTTTTTAAGAAAGGTAAATTCTAATGAAGTCTTTAACGTTTTACCATAATTTAACTTTAATCTATTAATTTTGAAAATAAACACTTTGATCCAAAATTACAAATGATTTTAACATATATTAATCAATTACTAAACTTGAATTAATAATATTATATTTCCAAGTATCAACAATGAATTTTATTATTTTTTTATTTTAAGTAATTTTTTTAAAAAATATTCTATGCAAGATTTTTATTTTTTAATACCAAAAAGGATATCATGGATATTTTATGAGTAACAAATATTTATATTAATAAACTTTTTAATAGTAACTTAATAGAATAATTTTTTTCTACCATCAAATTTATAATTTTGGACCAAAATATCCATTTCACAAACTAATGGATAAAGTTGAATTATGATAAAACTGTGAAGACTTCAATGAAATTTACCCTAAGAAAAACATAATTTGAGTTTGCTGTTTTAAGAAACAAAAGCACATGTACACGACTCAAATGGTGGTTCAAGAAACAAAGCATGCGTTCACAATCCAAAAGTGGTGTTTTAAGTAACAAAAACATTCGATCTCCTTTCTAGAGAACATTTTGTATGATAAGCAATCTATCACCATCATCATAAAGGTAAAGGAATGTCATCAAGCATGCCTACTCAAGGCCAAGCCCTGCTCTGGCATGCCACTATTCATGATAGTTTTACAGCTCACTTTGAATGAAGGTACATGATCTTTTGGGTAACAAAGTCCTCTATACAATAAAACATGATTGATCAAGTACTAAACCACAAAAGGCTCCTAGCTTCACAAGAATTTGATGCTTCATTTCAAAAACCTTTCATGTGATGTTTCCCATTTAGCTAAATACTTAAAACATCCGGCAAAACTCTACAAGATAGATACAATTGCTAAAAACTTGTACATGTTACTTTGTTTAATATTCCCACAAATAATTGAGAGAACCCGCAAAATAATCACTAATGACGTTTCATTTCCTGGAATATATTTGCAACTCTTGGGGATAATCTAGGAAGAAACTTGAACAACTGCACAAAAAATGTGATTCAAGAATGAATTAGGAACATAAACGGATCTTTAATCATACAAGACCATGTGTTCATGCACGTGAAATTCCATATAAACTTCAAGTGGAAAGAAAACAATGATGAGAAGGAAAGAAGGATAAACCACAAATGACAATTATAGTCATGCTTTTCTTACCCACCATAAATATTCTAAAAATAATCCCTTCATTAATATACTGTTTAAGAGCAACAAAAATACAAAAGCTGTGAATGGGAACCCAAGCATAGTATTCTTTAAATTACTTGTATCATTCATAGTTTGATCCTTTCAATCAATCTTTTTCAGGCAATGATAAAGCTAGATTATATTCAGCAAGCAGTAATGAGAAAGCTAAATTCTTAATGTCCTATGTCATAACAGTAAATCTTGATCTACTAAAAAACATGTCCAGAACATGATGGCCAATTTCTGGTACTTCAGCTTTCACGACATTTTTGAAGTGTTTATAGGGAAACAACAGCTGTATGATGCAATGGCATAAATTAACAATGAAACTATACCATGTGACAAGAATCCCAAAGGGATATATTTCCATGTCCTCTTGGGGTTTTGTAGCCAACAAGTAAATCAATATTAAATGAAAAGATTTGTATGTTAAACATACCCAAAGCTTCACACATGCATCAATAATAACTGGAATCAGACAGACAAAAATGGTTAAGGCAGACTGATCAACTTGGAGTCCATAATGCTCAACAATTATCTCTAACAAAGTCTGCCAACCAGATTCAGAATGATACCTGCAGATACGCAAGTCATAAGTTACACTATAGAAATTAAAAAGTGCAAAACTCAACCTCTTCTATTATTCTGTTTATTAGTAAAGGTAAGCAAGTTTGGAACCAAGAAGAAGACTAAGATGAAGATGGAGATGAAGTGTGGAAAAATTTTTAAAAGGAAAAAATTTATTAATATGACCGAATTGTGGGAAATTTGGCCAATTGATTGATAGGGACCAAAAGTAAACAATTGAATCCATATCTCAACTGATTTTCCAATTTTAATCAATATTTCAAGGAGATATGACTTTGCTTTCTATGTCTCTATCAAAAAACATCTGAAGTTGATTAATATAATTTAAACATATACAGATTATAAAAATGCAAATCCAATCTCAAACAGGAAAAGAGGTGCATTATATTATCTCTCATGTAAGCTCCTTCCATTTAATCATTAAAAACACTCAACATTAACTCGGTACATAAACATATAAATAAATAGCACCTTAAGCAGCGATGGAAGCACATTACCCTAAAAAAATGTCTGTAATCAGTATAATGGAAAATGCTTTTCCAGTATCTGAAATATTATTTATTATTTTATAACCTGCAAATTTCAGCAAGGCTACCTGCAGAAGTGGTGAAAAAAATTAGAAGAAATAGGTTCTTAGTAAAAGTACACGACATTTGGATGCATACAAAGGGGAAGTTAAACTTCTTCATACATGCTTCTGCAGGAACAAAATCCGGATATAGACATAACATTCAGCAACACCCAAAAGTTTCACCACAGAAAACTAAGCAACTACAAAACCTTAACATATTGTTTCAAAAAAATTGAATCATTCAGCTCTCAATTTCAGAATGCATAGAAGGTTGAATTTAAGAATTTCTTAAGACTTTAGCGCATGCTGTATATGTTTCCTGAACTAGAAGCTAAGAAACTTGCTTTACAACATTCCAATGGTGAAACTAAGGTTGTCTGCAATAAGTCCAATAAAAAAAGTCATTTTTATATTTACCCCCGATAGATCCTATAAGACAAGAAGTGCCTTTAAGAGAAAACCTTTTTATTGACGGCGATCTTAATGGACATGTAGGTACAAGTAGAGAGTTTTGCAAGCGAACATGGGGCCCAGGTGAGAGTATTACCACACAACATAGACACCTGGTCCTAGATATGAAGATCCATAGACAACATCGAAGGAACCAACAAAAAGGATTTGAAAGGATTCGATGGTGAAAGCTAAAAGAAAATTGGCATACAATATGTAGAGATGGTTGGATTCAAAAAGAGGATTGGACAACGGAGGAGAACCTAAATGTACTGTGAAACAAGATGGTAAAATACATCCGGGAGGTGGGCAAGGAGACACTAGAAGTGTCAAATGGAAGAGTACCGACTGGAAAGGATGCAACATGGTGGATTGCAACAATAAAAGACGCTATAAAGACTACGCAAGAGTGTTACAAGGTTTTGAAGAAGAACAATACAGAAAAGAGTTTTACAGAATATAAGTTAGCTAGAAAGGAGGCAAAGAAGGTAGTGGCAGAAGCTAAGGCAAACATTATGAAAGAGATTTACGACAAGTTGAACACAAAGGAGGGAGAAAAAAGATATACAGATTGGTGCGAGCAAGAGAAAGGAGTTGCGACCTAGGAGTCGTGAAATGTATTAAGGATGAGCATCAAAGAACTCTTGTTAAGGATAATAACATTAAGGACAGATGGCGTGATTATTTTGACAAATTATTTAACAACGGACAATATCAAAATTTGGATAATATCTCAGTGCCTTTTGAGGATTTGAATCGGTGCTTTATGCGTAGAATCAAAGAGACAAAGGTAAAAGAGGTACTAAAGAGGGTGAAGACTGGAAAAGCCGTTGGACTTGATGACATTTCAATTGAAGTTTGGAAATACCTTGGAGATGTAGGAGTTAGGTGGCTGACAAATCTTTTTAATAAGATTTGGCGCACTAACAAAATGCCTAAGGAATGGAAGAAGAGTGTCTTAATACCTCTTTATAAGAACAAGGGAGATATTCAAAGTTGCGCCAATTACTGAGACATAAAACTGATGAACAACACGATGAAACTATGAGAGAGAGTGATAGAACGGAGATTAAGAAAAAATGTAGGGATATCAAAGAATCAATTTGGTTTTATGCCTGGTCAATCAACTATGAAGGCAATATATTTGCTTAAACAACTTATGGAGTACTCTCGAGTACTGGGTAAAGATCTCTATATAATCTTTATAGATTTGGAGAAAACATATGATAAAGTGCCTAGAGAAGTACTATGGTGGTCCTTAATGAAGAAAATAGTTCCTTTGAAATATATTAAACTAATTAACGACATGTATGGAGATTCAAGAACATATGTGAAGACATGTGGAGAGCAAACAAGTGAGTTTCCTATCACAGTGGGATTACACCAAGGGTCAATGTTAAGTCCATTCTTATTTACGATAGTTATGGACAAACTAACAAAATCCATCTAGGATAAGGTGCCTTAGTGTATGATGTTTGCAAATGATATTGTCCTATGTGCAGAAGCTAGAGCGAAGATCAATGCAAAGTTGAAATTATGGAAAAAAATGTTTGAATCAAAAGGATTTAAACTAAGCAGAGTGAAGACTAAATACATGGAGCGTAAATTCAGTTCAAACCAAGTGGAAGAGCATAATGTAGTGACGTTAGATGGGACAACACCAAAGTGGGACTATTTTCGATATTTGGAGTCGATAGTACAAATAGATGGAGAGATTGATGGTGATGTGACCCATAGGATCCAGGCTGAATGGAGTAAGTAGAAAAGTGCTACAGGTGTGTTATGCAATAAAAGAATTCCTATATAGTTGAAAGGCAAAATTTTATGGGACAGTTGTTAGACTAACATTGTTATATGGTAGTGAATGTTGGGCGACTAAGAGACTGCATACACAAAAGATGACTGTAGCAGAAATGCGAATGTTGCGGTGGATATGTGGATATATAATAAAGGCTAGAATTAGAAATAAAGATATTCGTAAGATGGTTGGAGTGGTACCTATCGAATGTAAGATGTGTGAAAGTCATTTATGTTGGTTTGGACACATACAACGTAGACCTGTAGATGCTCCAGTTAGGAGAATAGAAGCTATGAATGTTGAGAGAAGGGTTAAGACTAAAGGAAGACCGAAAAAGATTTGAAAGGAAGTAATTTGGAAAGATATGGATGTATTAGAGTTGGATGAACACATGGCCTTAGATAGCAATATGTGGAGGAGGAGAATACATATGGACGATCTAACATGAGTTTAGATATTGGTTCATATAACCTACCCCAATCTCTTGGGATAAAAGCTCTGATGATGATGATGATGAGATCCTGTAAGACATTAATCTATTTTTTAAAAAAGAAAATAGAAATTCTTGAGTTCTAGACTTTATATTAGTAATAAAGATGCAGGACATATTTGCAACTTTTGGAAGAATGTCTATTCTAGGCTAAACTTTAAGAAATAGGCTTTGTGGGATTATTTTTATGGTTTATTTTATAGGACTTTAATTGGTATTTAGGTGGGCTTAATTGTCTATGGGCTTGATAACTAGGTTTACGAAGCTCATATATAGGTTTTATTACACTTGGAAGTTAGGTTTTGATTTGTGTGGAAAAGTCAACTATATTAAATGTGTAAATATCTATATCCCTAGAATTAAGGTTAGACAATTCCTCAATTATGGGGATTAGATTTAGACTGATTTACTTTCCTATTTTACTGCTTAACAGTAGCTGTATATATAATCCTTAGAAGTTGTATTATTCAAGTAAGATTCAGAAATAAAATATTCTGAAATTCCACATGGTATCAAGAGCTTTAGGTTTTTTCTTGGAAATCAGTCACTTTTTCAGCCTTCATTGTTGATTTTTCTACAGTTTCTTCTTCAGCCTTCATTGCTGATTTTTTTTACCTTAGGCCTTCATAGCCACTTTCTCATCAAGAACTTTTCTTTCTTGCCAAACCCTAAATCACCATATTTTTCCAAGAGCCGCTGCTGTTTTTTACCACCATGTCAAGTTCTACTTCAGTTGTAAATTCTACTCCTCGTACCAGTAGTTTGATCAAGAACTCTGCATTGGTCACTGCAGAAGCTAATGTTGGTGGACAAAATGTCCCTGATTTGCGTAAGATTGATGACAAGCCTCGAGTGTGGTGTGGCCATTGCAACAAACCACGCCATACTCGAGAAACTTGTTGGCATATCCATGGAAAACCAACAAATTGGAAGCCGAAGCAGAAGCTGTCACAACCCTCTGCCAATGAAGCAAATATGGGTTCCTTCATCAAAGAGCAGTTCGAACAACTCCTGAAACTACTAAAGTCCAATCCGACATCTGGTACATCTAATAGTTCATTGGCTCATTCAGGTAGAAATCCATTAGCCCTATCCAGTGTCTTTAATTCTGCTCCATGGATCATTGATTCAGGAGCATCTGATCATATGACTAACCTGTCGAATCTATTTAGTTCATACACTCCCTGTTCTGGTAATGAAAAAATAAGAATAGCAGATGGTAGTTTTTCACCTATTGCAGGCAAGGGTTCTATTAAACTTTCTGAAAGTATTGATCTTAAATCTGTACTTCATGTTCCAAAACTTGCTTGTAATCTTTTATCTGTCAGTAAACTTTCAAAGGATTCCAACTGTCGTGTTATCTTTTTTGACTCTCTTTGTCAATTTCAGGACCAAAACTCAGGGAAGATGATTGGCAGTGCTAGAGAAATAAATGGGCTCTACTATTTCAGTGAGGATTTCCTAGGTAATAAAAAAGCTCAAGGGCTTAGTAGTACTAGTTCAAATTCTGTTTTTGATAAAATAATGCAATGGCATCTTAGGTTAGGACATCCTAGTTTCCCTTATTTAAAACATTTATTTCCTAATTTGTTTAAAGGAGTGGATTGCTCTAATTTTCAATGTGAAAGTTGTCTTTTATCTAAAGATGATCGAGTTAAATATATTTCAAAACCTTATAGTCCATCAAAACCATTTTACTTGTTTCATACTGATGTTTGGGGACCTTCAAAGGTTACCACCTTGTCTGGAAAAAGGTGGTTCATAACTTTTATCGATGATCACACTAGATTGTGTTGGGTTTACTTACTAAGCAAAAAATCTGATGTAGAAAAACTTTTCAAAGATTTTTATTGCATGATTGAAACCCAATTCAAAACAAAAATTTGCATCCTTCGAACAGATAATGGAACTGAGTACTTTAATGAATGTTTGGGAAATTTTTTAAAAGAAAAAGGTATTTTACACCAATCTACATGTCGAGACACACCCCAGCAAAATGGAATAGCTGAAAGGAAAAATAGGCATTACTTGAGGTAGCTAGAGCTATCATGTTTTCTATGAACATTCCAAAATACCTCTGGGGAGATGCTGTGTTGACTGCATCTTACTTAATCAATAGGATGCCAACTCGTGTCTTACATTTTGAAACACCTTTGAATACTCTCAAAAAATACTTCCCAACATTTCGTTTATACTTTGAGTTACCTTTAAAAATTTTTGGATGCACTTGCTTTGTTTATATTCCCCAAATTTTTCGATCCAAATTGGATCCTAAAGCTGAAAAATGTGTTTTCATTTGCTATGCTCCAAATAAAAAAGGGTATAAGTGTTTTAATCCTTTGACAAAGAAAATTCACATAACTATGGATGCCACTTTTCTAGAAAATCAACCCTATTTCAGCAAAAATCTTCTTCAGGGGGAGAATAAAGAAGAAGATGATAATTTTTGGAAATTCTCTACACCACTACCAAGCCTCATTGAGTCACCAATTCAGTCTATTAAACAATTTAAGGAAATGGACGTTAAAAATAATGAAAACAAAGACTCTCTTAATCAATAGGTGCCAAGTATTGAAGAATCTGAAACAGGGGGAGAATTACTTCAAACGGATTCACATAATCTAAATATTGAGCTTCAGGTTTATACCATGAGAAAATCTCATAAAAATATTACTGATCCAATTATTTCTCTAGCACCTGTTCAGCCGGAATCTCTGAGGGATGGTCCTCCTCAAACTCAGGTTAATCCTAAAATTGCTCCTTTAGTTTCTTCTCTTGAGTTTCCAAATATTGATTTTTCTGATCTAGATGTCCCAATTGCTAACAGAAAAGGAGTAAGATCATGTACCAATCACCCTATTGCAAAATATTTGTCGTATCAAAAGTTGTCCAATAACCACAAAGCATTCCTTTCAAATATTTCTAACTTGCATGTACCAAGATCTATTCAGGATGCCCTAGGTGATCCGGATTGGAAGTTAGCAGTGAAGGAAGAGATGGACGCTCTTGAAAAGAATGGGACTTGGAAGATTGTGGAGCTACCAAGAGGCAAGACGACTGTAGGATGTAAATGGGTCTTCACTGTGAAGTGTAAGGCAGATGGGAGCATAGAGAGGTACAAGGCAAGACTTGTTGCCAAGGGGTTCACTCAAACTTATGGCATTGACTACCAAGAGACCTTCGCTCCAGTTGCGAAAATAAACTCAATCCGGGTACTTCTCTCTTTAGCAGTTAATTTCAATTGGTCTCTACAGCAACTTGATGTAAAAAATGCCTTTCTTAATGGAGATTTAGAGGAAGAAGTGTTTATGGACCTCCCACCTGGATTTGAGAAAAACCTCGAAACCAACAAGGTGTGCAAATTGAAAAAATCCTTGTATGGTCTTAAACAATCACCAAGAGCATGGTTTGAAAGGTTTGGAAATGTAGTGAAGAGCTATGGTTATATTCAGAGTCAAGCTGACCACACAATGTTCTTCAAGCACTCTAGAAATGGTAAACTAGCTATTTTAATTGTGTATGTGGATGATATAATAATAACTGGTGATGATAGTGCAGAAATTGGAGAACTTAAGAGAAGGCTTGCACATGACTTTGAGATAAAGGATTTGGGAACCTTAAAGTACTTCCTTGGCATGGAATTTGCAAGATCAAAGGAGGGTATCTTTGTTAGCCAACGTAAGTATGTCCTAGACTTGCTTAGTGAGACAGGAATGCTTGGTTGCAAGATAGCTGAAACCCCAATAGAGCCCAACTTGAAACTTCAGCCTGCTGAAACCAAAGATGTAGTGGATAGAGAGAAATACCAAAGACTTGTGGGTAGACTCATCTATTTAGCACATACACGACCTGATATAGCTTTTGCAGTAAGTGTGGTAAGTCAGTTTATGCATTCACCCAGCTCAGAACACTTTGAAGCTGCCTACAGAATCCTAAGGTACCTAAAGGGAACGCCTGGAAAGGGATTGCTCTTCAAAAACCATGGACACCTACAAGTAGAAGCCTATACCGACGCAGACTGGGCAGGAAGCATTACAGATAGGAGGTCAACTTCAGGCTATTGCACATTTGTGGGAGGAAACCTTGTCACTTGGAGAAGCAAGAAACAAAACGTAGTAGCCAGAAGTAGTGCCGAGGCTGAGTTTCGTTCAATAGCCCATGGGATTTGTGAGGTAATGCGGATTAAAAGACTACTTGAAGACTTGAAGGTTTCTAATCCCTCATCGATAAAGCTCTATTGTGATAATAAAGCTGCAATCTCTATTTCTCACAATCCAGTGCTCCATGATAGAACGAAGCATGTAGAAGTAGATAAGCATTTTATCAAAGAGAAGCTTGACAATGGAATAATTTGCATGCCATATATACCAACAAGTGACCAAGTTGCTGATGTTCTTACAAAGGGATTGCACAGGAAGCAGTTTGAAAATCTAGTGAGCAAGCTTGCCATGGAAGATATCTTCAAGCCAGCTTGAGGGGGAGTGTGGAAAAGTCAACTATATTAAATGTGTAAATATCTATATCCCTAGAATTAAGGTTAGACAATTCCTCAATTATGGGGATTAGATTTAGACTGATTTAGTTTCCTATTTTACTGCTTAACAGTAGCCGTATATATAATCCTTAGAAGTTGTATTATTCAAGTAAGATTCAGAAATAAAATATTCTGAAATTCCACAATTTGTTAATATTTTTTTACATTGAAAATTTAAATTAAATTTGAGTTCATGCAAATTTGATTTTTAGATTATAGTATGTGTAATATTTTGCAAACGAAGTGTACTTTTCTTAGGATTCGCGGTATCTACCCAAGGTATAGAAATTGATTCTGACAAAATCAAAGCAATTAGGTAGTGGTCTGAATCTACTTCCATTTCAGAGGCTTGTAGTTTTCCTGGCTTGGCTACTTTATGCAGGCATGTTTAGAAATTTTAGCACTATCATAGTTCCTATTATTGAGTGTCTTTGGAAAGGTTAATGTCTATGGTCTCCTTTGGTTACTAGGGTTTTTTTTAAATATTAAGAAGAGACTAAGCTTCACATCTAGAGTTTTGGAAGCAGCATGTATTTGACAAAAAAAATAATGAATCCCTATGTTGATTGCTAGATTATGTTGACAATATTCTGACTATTTGTAGAAAATCAAAACAGAAATAGAAAAGTTTAATGTGCGAATACCATTACAGAGAAGCTGAAAAGGGATCCTTACCTTACTTTTATTGAGGTGTAAGAGAAGGAACAGTGAAATCCCAAATACCATATCTGACCATATGTTCGCAAATGCCTTACGGTTCTCTAATCTGTACTCTTCTCGTAACTCTAACCTGTTGATGAATTTTATTAACAGGACAGCAAAATTTAGCTAGACAGAATAGGGTATGAGGAAATTATTTTGCAGGGAAATTATCAATGTATAATGCACACCTGGCAGTTCTGTGCTTAATTAGATCAATTGTAATGCATCAGTATAGCTCTCTTATGTAACATTTTTTTGGTGTTTCATACTTTTGATATTTCGAACTCCAATTTTTCCCCCAGGGAAAATAAAATAAATTAAAACATAAAGCATGCATTCTTCTCTTTCTACAAATCATAAGAAAAAACGAATGAGAAAGGCTCTAAATAAGGTCGGATCCATAGACTAGTAGTGGACCAACATTCAAAAATGGTTAGATAAATATATCATTGAGTCCAATACATTGATGATGGAGACGCCAGCAATTGCCTCCAAAGATGTTTAGAAGGCTAAGGCTGGTTTAAATGCACAAACCTTACTTTCACGCGTTTCCCATGCCAAGAGGCTTATAAGGAGTTCACTAGTTCATTTGGTTTAATTACTTGCTTTTGCTCCTTATCATTTTGTGACTCTTTATATTCAAATTCTGGGTTAAAATTTCATTTTCAGTTTTCCACTGTTTTAAGAGTTAGGAGTATTTTCATAATTTCTGGAATTCTGGACATTGCAAATTTTGAGTCTATCATCTTACTTTGGTTTTCCATATCCTATTGTAATGGGTAGGACTATAGAAAAGAAACATTTTAAAATTGTAATTCGGCTGAAAACTGATCAAATTTGCTATCGAACGCCGCTAGAAGCTTCAGTGATTATAGGAAGGCATAGACTGAGCGCATTCGAAAGGTTTATTAGGACGATAGAGTTGCAGTCAGAGCTACAAATGAACCATATACTATAGCTGCAAAAGAAAATCAATAGCTAAGGAAATTAACCAAGGAAGCATGGTGTCTACATACTTGAGGCAAAAGAGGTAACCGACAAGAATTTATCATAAATTTAACAATGCATATTTAGTCAAGCTACAATTACTTATCTATCTGATTCTTTGTCATATTTTACTATTTTCTTTGTGTTTCCTGCCATGAATGTAAATCCTGCTTGAGTTTTGAGAATTAGATCTTTGTAGTACCTAAGTTGTCATTTAGTTTAGGAATGTTTTCATAATTTATTATAGACCTTTTTTTTAATACATTAATAATTGTTGTCTTTATTATGTGAAAATGTAAATGATTCTAGTATTCAAAAGGGTTAATGTATCATTTGCCCCTAAACTATGCCACCTTTTTTACCTTGGTACTTTAAGAGAATTGTCACTATCATACATGAACTTCACTTTCGTCAGCTACTTTACACCAGAAGTTAACACCGTTAGGACAAAACTGATATGGCATTGCATACCCAATAAGATTTTGACACATGACATGCCACGTCAGCCTTTTTAAAAAAAAAAATTTAAAAAGCATTAAAAAATATGCAAATTATTTATAATTATTTAAAAATACTTAAAATATTTAAAAATAAAAAAAGAGGAAAATCAACAAATTTGTAATGAGGAACTAGAGTTGAAATTAGATTGAATTACTGCCATCAGAAAAGGAAATCCGGAATTTATCTAGGATTTATTTATCTAAGACTATAAAAACCCAGAATTGAATCAAAACAAAGGGAGAACACAAGATATAGGGGGATCGAAGAACACACAAGGGATCAGCCGAGAGAGAATCAAAGATTTTGGGGAGTACTTTCCAAAAGCCATAACATAGAAATTCAATTCACTCACCTAGCAACATTCAACCCAAACCTAGAATCCAACATTCAAACCCCACCAGCGACAGAATCCAGCAACACCTTTAATCGCAGAACCCAAATCAATAACCTACAGCAAACCTGAAATCAAATACCAATTTCCCGAAAACTAGCAAACTCAAAAATCATCTTTAAAACCCAGTATAGAGAACCAAAAATTAAAACCCAAGTTCGTCCCATTCAGCCATCAATTCACACAAATTCATTCCCGTTCTTAGAAAAACAAAAATTGAAAAAGAAATTTATAACGCCAAATGAAAGAGAAAAGAAAGCAACTGGAGACAAAGACCCAGTTGGTTTTTGGTTTTTGCGGAGGCCGGCGGACTGAGTAGCGACAACAGCACACGAAAGGAGAGAAGGTCGAACTTGGGGGTGTTTCGGCCCTTGGAAACAGAGAAGCTATGTGTGAAAGAGGAAGCAAAAAATAAGAATTTGAAGAGAAGGTGTTGAGATAGTAATTTGGCTGAAAGGGGAGAAGCTATGTAAGAATGAAAGAAGAGGAAAGTTAAAGAAGGGGAAAGAAATATATTTTCCTACTTAAAAATATATTTTTAATATTATTTAAATGTTTTTAGATATTTTTTATTTTTAAAATTTTTAAATATTTTTTAAAAATATTTATATATTTAATTTTTTTAAATACTTTTAAGTATTTTTAAATTTTTTAAATATTTTTTACACATTTTTAAATATTTTTTCGTATTTTAAATTTTTTTAAATATTTTTGAATTTTTTTAAATAAAAAGAAATAATGCTAACATGGTGTGACACGTGTTAGAATCTTATAGGCATGCAATGCCATGTTAGCTTTCTTTTAATGGAGTTAACGTGTAAAGTGGCTAACGAAAATGAAATTCATGTATGAAAGTGACAAAAAATATTTTTTAGGTACCAAAGCGAAAAAGTGATATAGTTCAAGAGCCAAATGATACATTAGCCCTATTCAAAACCCTAATGATGGAGAATAGTCTTCCAAGTTTTATAAGAATGTCTATTCTAGACATAGGATTTAATTTATTAGGGAACTTGTTTGTTTGGTTTATTTTATTAGTCTTTATTTGGGTTAGGTGAACTTTATTTTTCCCATGGGTTTACATGTCCTAAAGTTTTGGGAATTCAATCTTGTTGTAATTATAAATAACTTATATAGGTTTGTATTTTTGGACATGGGATCATTAAATTAGTTACTATTTCCTTGGGATTTTGTTTTTGAAGGATTTGGCGTTTATGTTCCCGATTCTCAGTTTTTTCCTTAAATGTAAATAGATAAGATAGGAAATTTGTTAGGCTATCTATTATTATTTAAACTTAGGTACTCTAGCAGTAAAATTTAAGAATAACAATTATTCTCTCTTCAACTCTGTTTTATGGTATCAGAGCCCATCGTTTTTTTATGCATCTCTATTGGTTGTCTCCATTTTCTGTTGCCTTAAGAAACCATTCGAAGAACCCATTCACCCTCCAAAGCTCTTCAACATTATTTAAGCATCTCGTCATTGCCAATCCATTTGTTACCCCTTTGTAAACTAACCAAGTCATAACCCACTTCTCCATTTTTTCTTGTCTTGTTTCCTGGTTGGGCCACGTTTTTGGACCTCATTTTTCCTTGTGTTTGGACCAAATCTCTATTCTCCCAATTCCTTACAAAATCTAATTTCTCTCTTCCCATTATTAGCCCATAGCAAAACTACCATGACCAAAGCTTGTGTTTCCCAGTCAACAAAGTCCTCCACAACTTCACCTGTTCAACACCCACCAATATCTCTTTCATCACAACCCTCTTGTTCAATCAACAATCCCTCTATCCAAATCACCATACACCATTTGAACAAAACCAATTTCCAAGAATTGTATAAACCCATCCTTCTTGTAATCAAAGATAGAAGCAAAATGGGCTAACAAGTGCTACACCCATGCACAAGACATCCAACAACCTATAGTATGTGGGAGGCTGAGAATTCAAATGTGATGGCTTGGCTTATAAATTTGATGGAGCTGAATATTGTAAGACTGTACTTATTCTAAAATACAGCTATGGATTTTTGGGAGGCAATGAAAGAAATGTATTATGATATGGAAAACATTTCCAAAGTTTTGAGATTCGGTCTATGATTCATAACACTCAACAATAGAATATGTCTTTCACAGAGTAGTTCAACACCTTGTCAGAACTATGGCAAGAATGGACTTGTTCTATAAGGTTTTCTAGAACTGCAACAAAGATGAAGTGAACTATAGTAAGATGTTGGAAAGGGATCAAATCTTTGATTTTTTGTAGGGACTTAATAAAGATCATAAAGAAGTTCATGGGCAGGCTTTTGGAACGAAACCACTAGCACCATTAAAATAAGTGTTCGCTAAAGTCCGGCATGAGGAGAGTTGGAAGAAAGTGATGTTTTCTCCCTCTAAGGATGATGTAGCTAATATCATGTTCCAACAATCTACACTAGCAACAAATAGAGCTGAATGGGTAGATCCATGAAGACAACGGAACAAGGACAAGCAATTGTTGTGCGAGCACCACAAAAAACCACACGACACGAAGGATACTTGTTGAGACATGAATTTGAGATTAAAGACATGGGGAATTTAAAATATTTTCTCAGGATGGAAGCAGCTCGATCAAAAAGGGGAATTGTAGTTTCACAACAGAATGTACCTTATTTACTAAAAGAGACAGAGATGCTTAGCTGCAAACATGTTGATACTCCAATGAACAACAACTACAAACAGAGCATAATCGAAGAAAGTGCTCCCGTAGATAAAGGTACCAACATCTTGTGGGTTAACTTATCTATCTCTCTCGCACAAGAACAGACATCAATTTTTCAGTTAATGTTGCAATTCAATTTATGAATAACCCAACTGAGAAACACATGGAGGTCTATCAGATTCTTAGGTTTCTAAAGATGACCCCAGGTGTTGGATTGTTCTTCAAAAGAACTCACAACAAGATGTTCAGATGGGGCAATTCCATCACTAATCGAAGTCTACTTCAGGTTATTGCACTCATGTATGGGGAAATTTGGTTACATGGAGGAGTAAGAAGCAATCTGTTGTTGCTAAGAGTAGCGCAGAGGCAAAATTCAGAGCAATGGCTCATGGTATTTGTGAGGGAATGTGGCTTAAAAAGGTTCTTCATGAACTAAGAATTCCTTCAGGTGAACCTATAAGATGTACTGCGATAATCAAACAACAATAACTATTGCCAACAATCTTGTTCAACATGATAGAACGAAACATGTGGAGATAGATTGTCATTTCATCAAAGAAAAATTAGAGGGGGGAATTATTTCTTTGATCTACATGCCCTCTTCTCTTCCAACTGTTGATGTCTTCACCAAAGCCTTGTCACAAACCAACTTTGAAGATCTTAAATCCAAGCAGGAGTGATTAACATCTACAACCCAGCTTGAGGGGGAGTGTGGAAAGTTGTATTCTTAGAGATTATGATATTATTGTATTTACTCTTTAGATAGGATCAATATCATCCTTGATTTTCTCTCCATAATATCAGGTATTAGTTTCCTGATTCTTAGTTTGGTCCAGCCTATGTATTTCCCTTAGTCTTGTACACAAAAAAAAGAAGAAAAAAGTCTCAGATTATTTCAAAGGTCTATATAATCGATGTGGTAACACCATTCAACACTCCCCTCACGTGTAGGTACAATACTAACAATTGAAACAAACAAGCTTACCACAAGTAACATGATGAACTTGGGCTCTAAAACAATGTTAAGCATTCAGTTCAAAACCAATTGACTAAAGGTGGAAAAAGCCAACCTCAATATGAGACCACATAAAACTCAATTCTAGATGAAATGGAATAACGCCACTTAGGACCCAATGTGTTAAAATTCCGGTCTTAACCTTTTTGTTAATTTACTCATTCTTTCGAGCCTTATTCCATGTAATTTTGCTTTAACTAGCTATACCTAAATTCAAAGAGATTAAGTTCTCATTCTTTCAAGCCTTGTACCATCTTATTTTGCTTTAACTAGCTATACCCAAATTCGAAAAGATTTCTTAATCTGCATTAGTGTCAAAACCTTAACTTGGAGAGTTAAGGTAGTGGATTTAGGTGCCATGTATAAGAACGAACCATTATACATCCTTGTGCACTCTCTCCCTAACTCTACTTCATCATTATCATTAGAACCATTATCCCAATAGATTGGGATAGGCTACATGAATCAATATATAAATTCACACTAAGTCGTCTACATGAAAGCTTTGAAAGCCTTCATCCCTAGCTCTACTTATTGTTCTCTATATTTGTTTGAATTTTTTGGATTATTAACTTATGAATTTTATAAAAGCTTTGAAAATTTTGTAAATTCAATTCAACCTCTTCTTGAATTGCTTTACCACTTGCACGTACACATCAAAATGGTGTAACAATGATTGAAAAACCTTATAGAATGAATTCTACCTAGGAAATGTTTAGGTAACAAATGTTTGCTTATCATGCATCTCCCTAGACTTCTCCAATATTTCAAATTTTGTTTTTTAATGTTGGATGTTTTAGGATGTTTACTTTTAAAGGCATGTATAGATGCTTATTTACATTTGAGAATGTGAATTATATAAGCTATGAGGTTATGGTTGGTTTCAAGTATTTCCTTTGGGAGTTTATGGAAAAGGCATATATTACGCATCAAAGAGAAGCTTGAAAACATAGATTCAATACTTGACTAGTTCATGGTGTACATGGAACACATGGAGCTCTCTAATAATTTTTTCAACCCAAGAAAAAGCTCAAAAGTAGGTTTTCAAAACTTTGATAGCTTACTAATCTTGGTCTAGAACTCTTGAGTGCATCCACATAATGATGATATACTATTGCATCTCGATGGCCAATTTTATGAAAATGTGCATCTAAAACATGTGAATATTGATAGGCATTTAGAAGTTTAAAAAACTGAGACACTTTTGTTCATAGTATTGCTAGCACTCAATCATGACTTTTTCTTTTAGACATCATGAGTTTTGCAAGTCTTGGAGAATAGAGTGCTTTGATATGTGTACATTTGTGTATTTATATTTAACTTACTTTAATGGTGGCATATTTAAATAACTAGATTTCTAGCGGCCACCTTTTTTTATGTAAACAGTGGCATAACCTGATTCTTGTATTGATATTGTTTTTTGTTACAAAATGGTGATTCGGTTGAAAATTAATTTTTAGGGAATTTTTCTCTCTGGTAATGTGTGAAATTGTGGAATCACTTACCATGGAAAAGGAGTTTTCAGTGTTATACTTTGTTAGACAGATATTATTGTCTTTCTGTTAATTTTTTTCTGAAAGATGCATGTTATGACTGATATTATTGTCTTTCCGTTAATTTTTTTTCTGAAAGATGCATGTTATGATACCAATATAAGTTATGTGTTCAACTTCTCTTTCCTTATTTATTTTATTTTATGTCATTATTTTGTTTACCTCTTATATCCTAGAAACTCAAAATTTAAGTTCTTTAATGTCAGGAAAATAACATGTTTAACTTTTATATTCTTCCAATTTAGTTCATCCAATTTGACTTTCAGTTAAAAACTCCATGAGAAAATGAACCAGACAATGAATTTGACAATTTGATTGGTACAATTCCATTTTTGAAAACAATTGTCTTATAAGGGATTTTTCAAACTTCGGGGTTTTGAGAATAATGCATTTTGGATTGCTGCAATTCATGATTCCATATTATTTCCAAAAACCTTAGAAAAGTGCAACAATAGACTTATTTTTTCTTTTCTCTACAAGTGTAAGGAGTTTTATTTATGTTCCTACTATTTCTCACTTTACTAGCATATTAGTTCTAGTAAGTTTGAAGGGTAGTTGATTACAAGGTATGTACTTGTAATAACATGCTGTGATTTAGGTTTGTCACAAAGGTAGAATAAAATGCCTATGAAGAACGTTTGTACAAGAGTTGACAAGATATTCTATTTAATATTTTAATTTTCAGTTCTCTCACTCATGGTCTCTTGATTTAGACACCCTAATTAGTGTTACAACTTTAGTTTTATTCCACGTTTGTTACTTTCTGCAACATTTTCTGCATTCATTTTGATCCTAAGTTTCCATGCTTTATAAAACAACCCAATGATTGGCTATAGAGTATATACTTTAAAAAACATTTAGGTTAGCAGATTAGACATTTGCTATCCCATTAATATATCAGAATATTGATTGATGCATATAGAGAGTGCCATTGTGCAGCAATTGCTTATAACACAGCTCTGTCCATTGGCTATATAATAGAGTATTTAGTTCAAAAAGCAATAAGGATAACAACAAGATGTTTCTATAATTGTTTCAGAACTAAGTGGTTAGAGTTTGTAAGGTATCGGATGATGGTATGAACCATGCAACAGAATTAATTAGTTTTAGATTTATTTACAATTGAATAATTTTCACCATTAATTGAATAAATCAAGCCAGAGAGCATAAAAAATTTAAGCTTAACAGAAGAGCATAAGACAATGTCAATCTTACGCTTTATGCCGCAATTCCCACCAAAGTTCTTCATCAGAAAGGGGTGGAGATTTACCTATCTCCACCTCAAAATGGAATCTTGCTTTTTCAATCTTTAGTTGCTTAACCATTTCAAGCTTTTGATTTCTTCTGACATCAAACAGCTCTGCTGCCAACGGCACAGTCTTCACATATCTATTCATGGCAAAGCCTCTCGTTATTGTTTCGACCATAGCAGAAAAGCATTTATCAATGAAATTCACTTTATAATTATTAAAACACATGGTCTTGTGCCAAAAGATAACTAACAGGGTAATCTTTTAAGTCAATTTAGTTTTTTTAATTATATCAATCCTTGATTTGCATCTTCAATCTGAAATTGTCTTCACTAAAACAAGGACATTGCTTCTTCCTTTACTTAGAATGCTGTTAATAGAGCTATTTCCAAGTTTAAGAGGAAGGATTTGCAAGGATGTACTGTTTCAAGGGGCAAACGACGAGAAGACACACAGGTTTAGTCAAATAAAAAGAATTCCCATTCTTTTATATAGTTATTCAAATGGAAGGATTAACCACTTAAACTGGAACCAGAGTTTTTACCTGTCCAAGAATGGCACAAGAACATAGTCATGAACAACAAAATCCAAAGCCAAAGGTATAAGTAACAGTACTGCCAGAAACTTAGCCTGCCATAGAAAAAGTATGAACAACTTAGGCCCTTGACAATATATAAGTACTTCAAAAACTTAATTATAAGCAGATACATTTTAGAACTGAAATATGTGCACTCAATCAAGAAGAAGCCATCAAATGTGAAAAGCCAAGCTATATCAAAGGAAAAACTGAAATATGTGCACTTAATCAGTTTTCTTATTTAGTCAAATTGGTTAAAGATGAAGCAGCGAAAGCAGTGACTAATTCAAAAAAAATTTCTTACCGAGTTCAAGGAGGCATACCGAAAAACACGATCCTCATACAAGATATCCTCATCTTCCCTCCCAAGCACCATATCTCGGACAGACTGAACCAAGCCGTTTTCCTTTTCCTCCCCAACGCCATCATCATCCCAATCTTTTGCAGCACCATGCTTATTATCATCCCCAACCTCAATCCAATCCTCCCATCGTCTGCTCTCCTCATTCCTAATACCCTCTTGCGCTTCCCTCAACTCTATTATGGCCTCAGCCCTCCTCTTCCATGCCTCAAATTTGCCTCCTTCTGACAACTCCTCCGGCTCTGACAACACATCCTCGCCTTCTGCCTCCATGTCATCGTCCTTGAGACCTAGCCAATTACCGTCGTCGTCGAAAAGGAACCTTTGCCACCAGCTTCTTTTCCTGGAATGTTTGTTATTATTGTTTGCGGCATTTACGACGAACCGGGAAAATGTTTTTCTTTTGCAACTGAGATGAACAAAAAGAATTGATGGATTACGCCTCGAGACAGAGAGCGAAGAGTTTTGGAATAGGTTTTGGTTTATTAGCTTTAAATTGTTACACAAGACCATTGAAGTGCTCATTAATAAGAACATGAGTAAAACCCAACATCCTTTCAACCTCTCACAAAGCCCATCAAGGCATTACCATAGCTTTGCGAGGAAGAGTGTGTTTGAGACTGAGATACGAAAAAAATGGCAGACATGGCATACAGACAGCGGGGATAGGCGTTTTTGGATTTTTTTTGTTACATCGCTCACATTTTTGGATTATTTTCTGGATAGGAATAGGATAGGCATTATAATTTACCGGTACAGTTATAGATATAATACCTGTCGTGTCCCGTATGCAGTGTTTTAACATTTATTGCACTGGTGACAGGGTGCGAGGCTGCAGCAGTATATCCCTCAGTGGCAGGTACGTAATTTGCAGCGGGGATTCAAGACAAAGTTTGAGCAATGAGGTCATGTTTTTGATCACCTTCGATCGATAGGCCTTCACTCTTAGCCAACTCGAGTGAATGGGGAAAGACCTTATAAGATTAGAAAGGTGATTGGACCAAGCACTTGTCCTTTGAAGGCCTTAAGTGCAAGAAGGTTCTAAAGACTTGGAACACTAATCACTCGAAACCGTATTAGCGGTAAGCACATGATATTTTTGTTTTAACATTTATTGCAGTTATTTTGTTACTTGTTCCATTTGATTGAAAATATTACATGTTATGAAATGGAAGGTCAGTTAATCATATCTTTATCTATACTATGATAATCTTCCATGTATGATAGACATGTTACAGGAATAGAAAAATCAAAAGTCCCTAAGCACAGGAGGTGCAAGACGGGCAAATCAAAAGTCCCTAAGCACAAAAGGGTGCGAGACAGGCAAACATAAGTCCCTAAGCACAAAAGGGTGCGAGATGGGCAAATCCAAAGTCACTAAGCACAAAATGGTGCGAGACGGGCAAATTCGAAAGTCCCTAAGCGAAAAATGTGCGAGACGGGCAAATTAAAAGTCCCTAAGCACAAAAGGGTGCGAGACAGGTAAACTAAAAGCCTGAAGCGAAAAATGCGCGATGTAGGCTACGCATGTACTTAAAGCGAAAAGTGTGCGATGTAAGTCGTGCATAAAGTGTAAAGGCTTGAAGCAAAAAATGCGCGAGGTAAGCCACGTACTTAAAGAGAAAAGCCTGAAGCGAAAAATGTGTGATGTCGGTTACGCATGTACTTGAAGCGAAAAGTGCGCGATGTAAGTTATGCATAAAGTGTAAGGGCTTGAAGCGAAAAATGCGCGATATAGGCTACGCATATACTTGAAGCGAAAAGTGCGCGATGTAAGTTATGCATAAAGTGTAAGGACTTGAAGCGAAAAATGCGCGAGGTAAGCCACGTACACAAAGAAAAAAGCCTGAAGCAAAAAATGAGCATTGTAGGCTATGCATGTACTTGAAGTGAGTGCGCGATGTAAGTCATGCATAAAGTTAAGGGCTTGAAGCGAAAAATGCGCTAGGTAAGCCACGTACTCAAAGACAAAAGCCTGAATCAAAAAATGGGCGATGTAGGCTACGCATGTACTTGAAGCGAAAAGTGCGCAATGTAAGTCATGCATAAAGTGTAAGGGCTTGAAGCGAAAAATGCGTGAGGTAAGTCACGTACTCAAAGAAAAAAGCCTGAAGCGAAAAATGTGCGATGTAGGCTACGCATGTACTTGAAGCGAAAAGTGCGCAATGTAAGTCATGCATAAAGTGTAAGGGCTTGAAGCGAAAAATGCGCGAGGTAAGCCACGTACTCAAAGAAAAAAGCCTGAAGCGAAAAATGTGCGATGTAGGCTACGCATGTACTTGAAGCAAAAAGTGCGCAATGTAAGTCATGCATAAAGTGTAAGGGCTTAAAGCGAAAAATGCACGATGTAGGCTACGAATGCACTTAAAGCGAAAAGTGCGTGATGCAAGTCATGCATGAAGTGCTTGGGCTTAAAGTAGTAATTGGGCGACATAAGCCACATATGTAAAAGGACTTGATGCAAAGTGCACGAGGAAAGTCTAATTATTACGTAAGATTAATACAAGGAAAATGTATAGTTGCCTCTGTAGATGAGTTTAAAAATGTGTTGATCAGTTTGTAAAAGACTAAGCTCTTTCACAAAAAACTGGGGGGCACTCGAGATTAACTTCTGCATCAAAAGGAGCATCGATACTAACAAGCACCCAAGCATGTACATCTTGAGGTGCTATAATGTCAAGAGCTTGATCCTTAGGAAAGTTAGTCTCAGGATTATCTAAATCATCTTCGTCCAAGCTTGTGAGAACCTCGACCATCTTGGGTCGACGAAAAGGCTCTTAAAGGCTGGTAAGATTAGATAGATCTTTATAAATGCCTATCCTCGAAAAAGGTTCCAAATCCTCAGCATTAGGATCAAGCTTCAACCAATCAGGAGCATGCCAAGTACAAATCGCATAAGATGAAACCAGTTAAGAACATATGCATCCTCTTATGGCACTTCTTGACGATGCGCCCTCATGGCCTTAACCCAGATTTGGTTTTCTTCCTCTTGGCTAATAGAAGGCTTTGGTGGCTCTACAATCTTGTAATTTCTCCTTATAGATCTTGGTTTCAGTCAGCTAAGACCTTGAATTTGAAAAGAAGGGTGGCATATTCCACTTGAGAAGCATTTGGCTTAGAGGAGGAAAACGTATCCCATTAGTGTTTTGAAAAAGCACTTGACAAAAGAAATAACGACATGACGTCGTTCCTGTTACAAATAACGATGAAGTCCACTAGTTGAGACCTCAAGTGAAGACAAAAAGACTCTTGTAATAATCCCAGAAAGAGGGTAGCAAAAGAATTTGAAAAGCCCATTCCTCATATACTCTTTCGCAGGGTAAACCCTAGAAAGAGTGGGGAGCAATTGATGAGGTCAAACCAAAGATTACAGGGCTTTTCTATAAGTCAAGTTGAAAACTATTGGGCCGAATGATAATCTAAGACCAAAAGGAAAGAGGACTCAAAAGGCCTATAAATGATCCTGTGAAGACCGCCTATTCTTGATTTCGGACTTGTAACTGGATGTACGATTGAAGTAAATTAAATGTTGAAGAAGTAATTGGAATTTAATCATTATCAAGTGATGAATCATGTACGAATAAAAAAAGATTTTCAATTTTCAAGTTTATGAGAAATATTAAGAATAAAGGAAACTAAAGATTTAAAATAGTGGATTAAAACATCTTAATAAATTAGATGAGATAAATTTATTTAATTGGTGGATTAAAACTCTAAAAGTTTAATTGTATTAAATATACAAGGATTCTTAAAGAAATATATAAAAGAAATAATATAATATATATATCCTAGTGGGTATATATATCTTATAAAAAAATTAAATTAAAAATTATAATAAAAATATATTATATACTATAAAAAAATAATTAAAAGAAATAACATGATTGGCTTCTTGAGGAAGCCAATCATGTTGAGTAAAAGGTGAGTGGGTGAAAGTCCACCCACTCACACATATTATATATTAAAATAATAATAATATTACTATTATTATTATAAATTAAACTAAGTGACAAGCTTCCTTGGGAAGCTTGTCACTTGTAGTTTTCGGTGAGTGGGTATTTTACCCACTCACCTGCAGCATCACGTCTGCTGCTACTAGCAGCAGACGTGACTCTTTATATTTAAAAAAAAAAAAGAAAGAAAGGAAATCGAAGAGTGATAAGAAAAGAAAAAGGGAAGAAAGAATCAAATAGAGAAGAAATAAAGCCGGCAGAGAGAGGGAGAAAGAGGCTGCTAACAGTGGAGAGAAGATTTGCAGCAGAGTGAATAGAGGGCGAGAACAGAAAACTGCAATAGAAGGAGGAATAGATACCGAGATTGAGAGGCGGAGAACTAAAGCAAACCGATGGTGAGGCTTTAAGAGAGTTGAAATGAGAAAGAAAGAGAGAGATCAGCAGCCAAGAGAGGAGAAATAACAAGCTGCAGCAGAAGAGGAAGGGAAGGAGCTCGCTCCGACAACCAGAGAGAATCGAGACCAAGAGAAGAAGAAATGAGCATATTCGATTCTGAGTTTAGCAGTGACATTTGGGGATGAAGTGGTTGGTTTTGAGTTGAAACAGGGGATCTCCAGATGCATTTTTCGGTGGCTAAAGACAGAATCCTTAAGTGCTGTCTAAGTGGCTAGTTTACAATAAAGTTGGTTAGTTCAAATGCTAAACGAAGGCTGATGTGTGCGAAACAGGAGCACTAAAGTACTGTTATTGGGGTGTGAATAGGGGACATTTCGCTGAAGCGATGCTGATCAAGAAGGAGCTGTAGTGCTATCTTTGGGTATCTCCAAGCACTGTTGAGAGTCATTAAGGGCAGACTTTAGGGCTTAAACAATGGCTGTTAATTGTAGTGTTTTTGGGGTTGTCTCAGGCGTGTTGGAGGCTGTAGGCAAGGCTGAAACAAGGGTAGTGCCATATGAAAACAAAGGCTTTTTGGTGTAGTTTGATGTGGTTATTTAAACTGGAGTTTTGAGGACTTCAAGGGCTGTTGAGTGGCATTTTTGAGTGGTGGTGCAAGACCCGTCAGTGGCCTGAGCTGGAGAGGAAAAGAAATGCCCAAGGAAGAAGAAAGAGCTGCAGCAAAAGATGCCACATTCGGGTGGCATGATGGACTATTATAGGCTAGATTTTTGCTAGGTTTTTGCTTGGTTGCTGCTTTGACTGACTTTTAATGTTGTTCAAACAGCTGTTTAGACTGGATTTTTTGGTTTCGAAAGTTGAACAAAGGCTGTTTTTGGGATTTTTGGAGTGTCTTTAATAGTCTTTTAGAGGGCTGATAGTGGTAGAGAACAAGGCTGCATTCATCCTTGAACAGCAGAAGTTTAAGGCCTCTCACGGTGGCTATAAGGTTGGCCTGGTGGCCTAGAAATAAAGAGGAAACAAAACAACCACATCCATGTGTAATAGTTACTGCTGAAACTAGAACTTGTGGGATGAAACAACGAGCATGCATATGTACAAGGTAGATGACGCAAAGAGGAGTGAGAGTTGTGTGAAAAGAAAAAGAGAAGGCTTTTGGTTGGGAAAAGAATGCAGCAAAGGAAATTTAAAGTGCTATAGGAGTCCTAAGGTGATATTCTCAGCTATGTTGGGGCTACCATTAAGTGGTGCTTGAATCTTATCTTGGACAACCTTGGAAGGTCTAAATAGGGGTAAGTGCCTCTCTAAGTTTAAGTTCAAACATGTAAAATATATATGTTTATATATACCTAATATTAAGAATGTAAATGGTGGTAATGGCAGCAACCACGAATTGAGCAATTAAGACCAAGCAAGAAATGAAGCTTGGTTTTAATATATTATAAAAGGTAAAAGTAAGGCCTTGCATTGTTTACTTTAAAGTCCAAATATATATATGACTAAATGCATATTATTAATATGATGAGATTGGGATATGTATTGATACACATATACACACACACACATACGAAAAGTACACATAGTGAAGAGTTGAATTCGGGCATAGTAATAAACTCGATAATATGATTTTTGTTAGATGTGTACCATAGCACGTATTAAGCCTAATGAGAATAAGTTGCTAAAATGGAAAGTGAATTGTATTTGTAGTGAATCAAGACAATATTGGAGCTTGATATTTGGATTAGACACTTGACGGGATATTGGCTAAAGCACAAGGTAAGTGGGTTACGTAAAGTATGCTAGCATCATTTCGTGGAATGATTTTGAAAATGCTAAATACTCCGTTTTATCATTCCGTTAAGAGATACAAAAGTTGGTTTATGCTTTGGCTAGATTAGAACTCTTTTACCTTGAGGGTTGTGGTCAACCGAACATGCATGCTAAATTAATCGAATTTAAACATATTACATTTATATAGTACGTTTTGAGACGATGTGCAATTACCTACAGTATATTTTGAGACAAGCCATATAATATCTATATTTCGACCACTTGCATTATGTTCTCAATTTTGAAGTTTTGGTCGACTATCCTTTTTGAAATAAATCGAAACTCTTACATATTTGCAAAACTCAAATCTGTTGAGAAGTGTTTTGAAATTTGTGGAAGCTAAGTGCTACACGAGAAAAATGGTTTTCAAGCTGTTTTTGAGTGCAGGCATGTCCTACGACCTTTGGGTCATTTCTAGCCTATCGAGTTTAACTCTGCCTTATTGCCGTCTATTGAGCTCTGTGATCTAGACTATCGTATTGTACTATCAGCCTAATGCTCTAGGTAGATTGTTACTTGTCTGGAAAACCAGCAGGCAAGTTTCCAGCTCTCGACTGATCAGCAGATGGATATCGTTCTATAGCCATAGATTTAGTGTTGCTTGACACCATCCATCGCTAGCTAGATGGATATCGATTGATTGATTGATTGAGGATCATTGCCTAAACTCTACTTACTATTGTTTCATTTCCAGTACTGCTTTTAGTGAACCGAGGCAATATGCCTAATCGTTATCGATTTTCTTGATTTATGACTTATAGATTCTTGAAATCTATTTTGATCGAAATGATTGCAATGCATATTGATCGTTTATCGAATGTTTATTGATTGTTTTATCAAAGTAATTACCATTGACTTATCGAATTATATTGATCGTTTATTTGAAATGCATAGCATACTGAGTTCAACCGAATGTATAGCGAATTTATTTAAATGAACTGCATAGTAAGTTTTGTTTTAATTAAGCGCATGTTGAAAGCATTCTATAACCGAAATGCATAAAGAAGTGTTTGGTTTATGATCATGCTTAAATACCGAGCTTGCTTATTACTTCGGCATTGTTTTCTACACGTGCATGTAGAACGACATGAGTCTAACATGCATTTACTTAAGCTACTTACTGAGCCGTGGTTTTGCTCACCCCTTATTAATAACATCGCAGATTATACAAGTTAGGCTCCCATTTGGAGTTGGGTGCGAGGCCTCGGGGATGATTTTGAGTAGCGATACCGTTTGATCCTCCGAGTGCTGTTTTTATTGCACTTGAGGTATAAAAACGATTATTTTGTTATTCATGTATGACATTTTAAATGCATAGTACATGCTTATAGAATTTTTGGGATGTAACTTAAGATCGTTTTAGATTATTATAGACTTATATGATTATCGAGTACGATCCGAGAAGTGAATTGTGATAATTATGAGCTGTAAACTGCCTCATATATATATTTGATGATTTTGGAAGTATGTGTAGTATATAGTGAAATGAACTGAGAATTGTGGATTGAAATATGCGGCTGAAAATAGTTGATTTTATTGCAGGTTATTAAGCTGGAGAAAGTCGATTTTATATAAGGGGGAGTTTTCGACGTTTTTCTTTTATTAGTTTAATATTAAATGAGAATATTAAGTAAGTCAAATGGTTTTAAGAAATGGTAAATTAAACGATGAATGTAAATCAAGTGAAGAATGCGAATTTAGTTGAGAGAAGACACTGACACCGAATACAAACCTTAAAGTGAAAAGAAAAATCTAGTTCGTAAATTTGGTAAATAGTAAATCAAGTTGAGTGTTAAGTGTACGTCATGGCTTTCGGCTCGTGACAGATTAAATAGTATCAGAGCAAGGTTTGTCTAGTACGTGTCAGTGTTTTATATATCATTATTAGCGTTACATCCCATGTACTGTGTAATGTCTACATGTAGCTAGCCATTATCAATTTATGCTAAGATCGATCTGCTCTTAGTATAAGTTTCTACTCTGATTTAATTCAAAAATGAGGAGATTGGGCGTAAAAGCAAGCCTGGGAGATTAGCTCGGAAACAGTCAATTTGCCTTTTTGACTCCATCACCTTCATCAACTGCATTTGTTAGTAGGTTGCACATTTACGACATTTGCTTCATTTTGGGTATGGACTGGATAATTACCCATGGTACTGTCTTTGCTTTAATACAAAGTGCTCATAAATACAAAAGCTGTTTTGAATGCATATGTTTCCCTTATGGGATACAAGATAGAAACTTGAAAAGAGGTTATGGACGACTCCTACGAGCAAGCTAAGCTTAGTCGCATCCATCTTCTCCACAGCTTCTGAGTCTAGACACTAGGTTCAAGCATTGGAAGCAGAAGTTAACTTTGCTGCATGTGTGAAAGACAATTTGAATGTGATTGAGGCACATAGCAGCTGCAAGCTAACTTGTCTCTATTGATCAATCAGTTGGCTCCATAAGCTCAAAATGCACCTTCACAATAGGTAGCACCTCTACTACTGTTGCATGATGTGGGCTGCCAAATGGCTTGATTCAAGGCATTCCAAAGGATGAGCCCTATGATGTTTAAAGGGGGTGAAAGATCTAGAAGTAGCTAAAATATGACTATTAAGGATGGAGAAAGTGTTTGAAATCGTAGGGTTTAGTTCAAAAGAGTAGGTAACATTGGGTACCTATATATTCGAGAATGAGACCAAACATTGGTGGGGTTCAGTCAAGATAGTGTTGTGGAATTGGAAATCCCACCATCACATGAAAAGCATTTCTTGAGACTCTCAATGAGTAGTACTTTCAGAAAATGCCCAACAAAAGAAATAAGAGGAGTTCCTAAGCTAATCCAAGGCACTATAACCGTGAACCGAAATAAGTCTTACTTTATCTCCTTATGTCGCTACAAACCCGATATAGCAAAGAATAAGGCAAGAAAGACCAAAAGATTTGTTAGTGGTCTAAAGTCCTTCAGTAGGGGTGAACTAGTAGCATTGCACATGGTGTCTTATATAGAGGCCACAAAGATGGCCTAATTGTTTAGCCAAACTTGGAGAAGAAACTCTAACTCATTATGAAAGTAAAGGCAAGACAAAAAAAAAAGAAAGGGTGGTTTGAATCTTTGGGTCTAGAGACAAGAAAGAAACTTAGTTAGAACTAATGACTGTTAAGTGCAAGATTTAAGAACATTGTGGCATAGGGACTGATATGATATACTTGCCCTGGGCTCATGAATAATGTATAGGATTGTGTTTGATGGAAATGACAATGGAGTGACCTTACATTGTTGGCCTAAGAAATAGATTATACGATATCCTAAAGTTTAAACTGTATATTTAGCCTTTGGCGAGTATTGCTCTATAAAACCTCATGTTTGAACAAAAGATAGGATTGAACCACATTATGTCAATGAACTTATTATACCTAAAAGGTATAGGATTTGATTGAATGCAAAATCCATATTTGTATTGAAAATTATTGGAATTAGAAAACGATGTCAAAATATGAAAGTTTTGGATTTTGAGGGATTAGGCATCTTTAATGAACTTCTATAAAGAATGTTTAGATTAGGTCTATTGGAGTGGATCATAGGATTTTGGGTCTAACAATGATAGTGCCAGGAAATTTATTCAAATATGTCCACCACGTGTGATAGGAAGTGGACTTTATTATGACGTCTTAAGAGGAACAATTACCTAACCTCTTTATGGAATTGAAAAATATACTGAATCTTATATATTTGATTAGTGTATGGATTTTAGAAACCATATGATTTAAAAGGTATATGATTTGAAATGTACATGGACTTAGGAAAATATTCGACCTTTAGAAATATACCGTTTGAGCTACATGAATTTTGAAAGTCTAATAAATTGAACCTTGTGATTGTGAACTATGTGGATTCAAAACCTACAAGGCTCTTCAGATTTCTCACTATTAAAGTCGAAATGAACACAACATGTTATAAAAAGAGGTCTTTGAATGGAAATTGGAGATTGTTAGAGCATATTGTGCAAGATAACAAATTGATGTGAAAGTTAAGATTGTATGAGATAAGAACATTGAGATCATCTTGTTAAGATATTGATATTGGCCCAATTTAATAGCCTCTAAAGTAGAAAAGGATGAAGAATTCACCTTGGTGGTGTGATTGAGATGATGAAAGTAGGAATTATGCTTGTGATGTCTTGAGGGAACATTTGCTTATGTAATTGTATACATATATAATTCTATAGTGCATGGTAAGAATCGATATAATGCTATTATATTGATTATTGAGGAAGTGAAAAAGTTAAGTAGCGATGGACTAGAATTAATACATATGATTTCTTAAGGCTATGAAATGGATTGTACAAATAAAAATTTCTAAGAGAAAGTCAAAATTTTGACCATAGACGAACATAATCAATGATTGTGGAACTTGATGTCATTGGTGAACTAACTTGTTATGGAAGAATGAATTTTGACACCTTGAGCAATCACATAGGAAACTTTGAGTGTGACCATGTGGAAATAGGTTGTAGGTCGATTACTCTTTGACACTACAATAGTGATACCTTGAAAATATCTTTTATGATACGTATGAGGAGTATCATGTGTTCATAAAGTATTAATGATCTTCGTAAGGTGATTTTTATGTTTCAAGGTATTGTTAAGATATAATTAACTGATAGGTGTGACAGATTCATTAAGGCCATAGTGAATTTTTAATTCTGACATTGGTTGTATTGACGAGATTGATAAAAAAAAAATCGGATTGTGATATTTTTTAACCTTGATAGATGGTACACTTATGTAAAAGTATATGTATATAAACACTGTGTGTTCCTATTGGTTAATGAGGCCATATTAGCCCATGTAATGCATGGGAAATGTGGATACATGATGTTGTGTGTTAACTTAATTGATATAGTATGTAATGAAGATATTTGGCATAATGTGAATACTATACTGAAGTGATTTGAGATAGATAATTATAGTGTGACCAGCTTCATGGTTAGTGCCATACTTATGAATCAATTGAGATGGTTTATGAAGTTATAGGGATAGGATATGTATTCTAGACAGTAAGGCCTTAAGGAGATAAATAATGGAAGAGGCACACAACCCTAAGTACACAATGCATTTGGATAATATGAATATGTATCCAAACTTATGCAAAGTGTGCTAGCAGGTTGGTATGTAAGAGATATTGCAACTTTTGTGTCTAAATGTCTAGTATGCCAGCAAGGTAAGGTTGAACACCAGAAACCGGCGTAGTTGCTCAATTCCTTACCTGTACCAACATAGAAATAAGAACACATGACTATGGGCTTCACCATGGGGCTCCTGAAGACCCACAGAAATCATGATGAAATTGAGCTTGTTGTTGACAGATTGACAAAGTTCGCACACTACTTAGCTTTAAAGGCCACAAATTCACTTAGTGCCCTAGTAGAGAAGTATGTTAGAGAGTTTCTGAAAATGTGAAATTAATATGTGATTGGTTAAGAACAACTCATGGTAGAAAGAAGAGTTATGTTGAGAATCATAGGAGACACTTGGATTGTCAAGTTGGGGATAAAGTATTTTAAAGATCTCTCTAAGGGCATAATAAGATTTGGTAAGAAGAGAAAGTGGAGTCCTTGATACAATGGGACCGTTTGAGATATTAGAAAGGGCGGGTGATGTGACATACCGATTAGTCTTAGCCCCAAGCTAGTGGGTGTGCACAAAATCTTCCATGTGTTTATGCTCAAGAAATATCATACGGGTCCCACTCAATTGATTGAGTACAAGTCTTAGGAGATCAGCAAGGACTTAAGTTATGTTGAGAGATTGATACAGATTTTAGATCGAAAGGAAAAGGCACTAGGGTCTAAGATGATTCCCGTGATAAAAGTGCATTGACAGCACTTTTTAGAAGAAGCTACGTGAGAATTAGAGAAGTTGACGAAAAGGAAGTACCCTCACCTAATTTAGGATGACTTCAAGCAATTTGGATGACCAAATTTTCTAAGGTGGGGAGAATGTGAAGACCGCCCATTCTTGATTTCGGACTTGTAACTGGATGTACGATTGAAGTAAATTAAATGTTGAAGAAGTAATTGGAATTTAATCATTATCAAGTGATGAATCATGTACGAATAAAAAAAAAGATTTTCAATTTTCAAGTTTATGAGAAATATTAAGAATAAAGGAAACTAAAGATTTAAAATAGTGGATTAAAACATCTTAATAAATTAGATGAGATCTATTTATTTCATTGGTGGATTAAAACTCTAAAAGTTTAATTGTATTAAATATACAAGGATTCTTAAAGAAATATATAAAAGAAATAATATAATATATATATATCATAGTGGGTATATATATCTTATAAAAAAAATTAAATTAAAAATTATAATAAAAATATATTATATACTATAAAAAAATAATTAAAAGAAATAACGTGATTGGCTTCTTGAGGAAGCCAATCATGTTGAGTAAAAGGTGAGTGGGTGAAAGTCCACCCACTCACACATATTATATATTAAAATAATAATAATATTATTATTATTATTATAAATTAAACTAAGTGACAAGCTTCCTTGGGAAGCTTGTCACTTGTAGTTTTCGGTGAGTGGGTATTTTACCCACTCACCTGTAGCATAGCAGCAGACGTGACTCTTTATATTTAAAAAAAAAAAGAAAGAAAGGAAATCGAAGAGTGATAAGAAAAGAAAAAGGGAAGAAAGAATCAAATAGAGAAGAAATAAAGCCGGCAGAGAGAGGGAGAAAGAGGCTGCTAACAGTGGAGAGAAGATTTGCAGCAAAGTGAATAGAGGGCGAGAACAAAAAACTGCAATAGAAGGAGGAATAGATACCGAGATTGAGAGGCGGAGAACTAAAGCAAACCGATGGTGAGGCTTTAAGAGAGTTGAAATGAGAAAGAAAGAGAGAGATCAGCAGCCAAGAGAGGAGAAATAACAAGCTGCAACGAAGAGGAAGGGAAGGAGCTCGCTACGGCAACCAGAGAGAATCGAGACCAAGAGAAGAAGAAATGAGCATATTCGATTCTGAGTTTAGCAGTGACATTTTGGGGATGAAGTGGTTGGTTTTGAGTTGAAACAGGGGATCTCCAGATGCATTTTTCGGTGGCTAAAGACAGAATCCTTAAGTGATGTCTAAGTGGCTAGTTTACAATAAAGTTGGTTAGTTCAAATGCTAAACGGAAGGCTGATGTGCGTGCGAAACAGGAGCACTAAAGTACTGTTATTGGGGTGTGAATAGGGGACATTCTTCGCTGAAGCGATGCTGATCAAGAAGGAGCTGTAGTGCTATCTTTGGGGTATCTCTAAGCACTGCTGTTGAGAGTCATTAAGGGCAGACTTTAGGGCTTAAACAATGGCTGTTAATTGTAGTGTTTTTGGGGTTGTCTCAGGCGATTGTTGGAGGCTGTAGGCAAGGCTGAAACAGGGGTAGTGCCATATGAAAACAAAGGCTTTTTGGTGTAGTTTGATGTGGTTATTTAAACTGGAGTTTTGAGGACTTCAAGGGCTGTTGAGTGGCATTTTTGAGTGGTGGTGCAAGACCCGTCAGTGGCCTGAACTGGAGAGGAAAAGAAACTGCCCAAGGAAGAAGAAAGAGCTGTAGCAAAAGATGCCACATTCGGGTGGCATGATGGACTATTATAGGCTAGATTTTTGCTAGGTTTTTGCTTGGTTGCTGCTTTGACTGACTTTTAATGTTGTTCGAACAGCTGTTTAGACTGGATTTTTGTTGGTTTCGAAAGCTGAACAAAGGCTGTATTTTGGGATTTTTGGAGCTGTCTTTAATAGTCTTTTAGAGGGCTGATGAGTGGTAGAGAACAAGGCTGCATTCATCCTTGAACAGCAGAAGTTTAAGGCCTCTCACGGTGGCTATAAGGTTGGCCTGGTGGCCTAGAAATAAAGAGGAAACAAAACAACCACATCCGTGTGTAATAGTTACTGCTGAAACTAGAACTTGTGGGATGAAACAGCGGTAGCATGCATATGTACAAGGCTAGATGACGCAAAGAGGAGTGAGAGTTGTGTGAAAAGAAAAAGAGAGAAGGTTTTTGGTTGGGAAAAGAATGCAGCAAAGGAAATTTAAAAGTGCTATAGGAGTCCTAAGGTGATATTCTCAGCTATGTTGGGGCTACCATTAAGTGGTGCTTGAATCTTATCTTGGACAACCTTGGAAGGTCTAAATAGGGGTAAGTGCCTCTCTAAGTTTAAGTTCAAACATGTAAAATATATATGTTTATATATACCTAATATTAAGAATGTAAGATGGTGGTAATGGCAGCAACCACGAATTGAGCAATTAAGACCAAACAAAGAAATGAAGCTTGGTTTTAATATATTATAAAAGGTAAAAGTAAGGCCTTGCATTGTTTAGTTTAAAGTCCAAATATATATATATATGACTAAATGCATATTATGTAAGACCGGATTCTACACTACTGTAGAGTCTAATTTCATAAAAGTGATAATGGAAATTAAATAAATAAAGGATATTGATTTCCATTTAGTTGAAAAGCTCCTTAAATTGAGTAGTGAACGAAACAACTATGGTGAAATAATGATGGGCAAGTATGCAGAATAGCTCGCCAAAAAGGATGTTCGCCAATGGCGAGCAGATCGCCAATGGTAATGGCGAATTAGATGGTGTCAAGGGCGAATAGGTGTGTTCGTCAACGTGTGAGGTGAATCAGAACAAGGTTGGCGAGTTGAGCATACCTGGTGATCGCCTAATTGGGCGAGAACTTGTGATCGCCATACTGAGAGGCAAAGAATAGCCTAGTTGGCGAGAAAGGCAACTGCCACTTGCTAAATCTCAATATGATTGCCAAGAAAAAGGAATTTCTTGTAATTGCCAAGATAAAGCTGGCAAGCTGAATGACTGGCGAACTGATTTAGTGTGGCGAGCTGAGGTCTCAAGACGAGGTGGAGACCGGGAATCAGCTTGTGTGGACAAAGGAAAATGGTTTCAAAACAATTAGCAGCCAAAATTGACTTGTAAGTGATACGGTTGAAGACAATTAATGGTGAAGATGTTAAAGTCAGTAAGGAATTAACCTTATTGGTTGAGAAGTAAAATAAAGTCAATAGAAGCAGAAGATGTGTGTGGAAGGAAGACTTTCTCGCGCATGTAAGTGCAGTTTTTCTTCATGCATTAAATGCATGATAGACGTGAAAATGATGAAAGAAACAGGATAAGGGACAGGCGGAAGCTTTGGATTGGTTTAACTTGGCTATATAAGAGGAAATGCTGGAGGAAAACTCATTTTGGCAAACTTCATCTCCTTCCGAAAACCATCCTCCTGCAAATTTATGTTCTAATTTCACCCAGTTCTATCATGTTTGATTTACTGAGCTTCATCCTTACGTTAGCCAAATAAGAAAATCTGTTTGCAAGAATGTTCTTCCATGGTTGATGAATTAAAGGAAGAAGCAAAGTGAGGCTAACAGGAGACAGAAAGAATTCTGCTCTGGAAGTGCTATTGGTTGAGGTGAGTTTATATTTCTGAGGTGTTCTTGATGCTCAATGAAAGATTTCTATGTTTTATGAAGTAATAAACATAGATACAGTTTTGTTTTTAGTTAGATCTTTGGAGAATATGAAAACAAGGAAAATAATGGAATAAGTGACGACAATGGCGATACAATGGCGATTACAGTGATCGCCCATGTTGAAAAGTAAGTAATCGCCAATGAGGCGAGTAGAAGATAAGGAACTCGCCAATGTAAAGTGTGTGTCAAAGGGCGAGAACGCCCAACTCTAGTGAAGTGAATTAAGGGCGAGCTCAAATGCATAAGGCATTGGGCGAATAGAATTGTGGGCGAACTCCAACAATTAAGCCAATGAAGGCCTCGTGAGTTAACTAGCGGGCGAGCTTCCACGTGTAAAACTTTTATTGAATGGCGAGCTCGATTTTGCTAGTTAGAGCTCTGTTGGGCGAGTAGTCATTTGATTTATCTCAATCTCGCCAAGTGATATAAAAAGAAAATATTAATGGAATTTATATATAATTGCAGCCGATAATTGGGATTGGCTATGGGCGAACAGAGAGCAGGGCGAAGCAAGTCTTTGTTGAACCAGGTAAGGGAGATGTGTGTAAAGTGATGCATGTCCTGTGGAGTAAATTTTATGAAAACATTAAATTAAATGTTTTGTTTTCTGACATGCATTGATTGAGGAAGTTATTTGATAATTATTTTGATTCGAGCGAGCTAAAAGCCGACCCCTATGCTGTTTTCTGGATGAACTGATACAGGGCGGGCGAGCTCTTGTGTGTTTATGTTGGGCAAGCCTTGTATTTTTTTTATGTTGGGCGAATTGGTATTGGCGGGCGAGCCAAGCCATTTTATAATTTTTATACACCCGTTTCTAGGTTTAAGGGCGGGCGAACCGTTTTTATAGGAAAGCTATGGGGCGAGCCAATTGGCAAGCTCTCTTTTATGACAACTGGGCGAGTGCCCTTGTTTTAAAGGGAAATCCGGGTAAGCCATAGTTGGGCGAACCCTTTTTAATGTGTTTGGGCGGGCGGCCCTTGTTTTAAAGCTAAGTGGCGGGCAAATACTAATTCACCGTCTTGTCGAGTTAGTCAGGGGCGAGCCGTGAAGGGCGAGCTGACTCTGGCGAACGATTTTAACGTCTAATTTCCTAAACGAAAAATGAGCCATTTTAATATTTCGAAAATTGAAAATATAATCCTTTTGGGCGAGCTGCCATGGGCAAGCCATAACGGGCGAGCTGACCATGGGCGGGCAGGTTTTAAAAGTTGAGAATTTTGGAAAGTTTTCCAAGTGTTTTGTAAACAGAAAACCTAAAACCTTTTCGGGAATTAAATCATTTGAGTAAATGATAATGTAGGTGAGATAAGCCCTTAAAGGTTTTCATGAGATATAAAAGTTATTTTTGAGACTTTAGGCCTTGAGTTCATGCGTTACTATTGCGTGACCTACCTGGGACAGTGGCTCGGTCAATGGACCAAGGAGTGCACCTCAAGGCGTCACAGGGCTGATGGACCCGCCAAGTCATCAGCGGTCTCGAGGTCACTTGGCAAGTGGACCCGAGGACCACTATATATTATCGCCATAGATCTGAGATAGCCGTGAGGGGCGATGGCCTACGGGTGCACCCCAAAAGCGACAGATTCCGTTCTCCCAAGGGGGAGGGGGAACGATGATAGCATGATTTATTTGTTGCCTAGTCTCAACTTACCAATTTCTATTTACTGTAAGGATTTGTTGAAATCCTATGTAGTGTTTACTACATTTTAAAGTAAATTGTTTAGCCAGTGATTTGAATGGTGTTTTAAGAGAGTTGTTTACTATATATCCACTGTCTTTTCTACTGTGTTATTGTTAAGAAAAGAATAAATGCGTTGTCATATATATAGTTTTGCTTTATTTAAAGCAGCATATGTTTCCTTTACTGAGCGTATGAATCGTTCACCCCTTTGTTTTAACTCCACAGATAAGAAGTACACGGAGTTGAGAGAATTAGCTCTCAAATGAGTATAGCTATGCTTAAAGCACTGAGGCATGGCACGTTAAATGTGACAGGTACAATCTCTTCTCTTTTACATTTCAGACATATGTATACAGTACTACCTTAGTGAAATAAAGATTAGTAGGGGATGTTAAATGTAAGGAATAATGAAAAGAAATTTCATATTCTGTATTTGATAAATAAATATTATTATTTATCACTATCATGGTAGAATGTTATTGGCATCACAGACAGCCCAACTAGTAAAGTTGTATAGAAATACGTGCAAAATGTGGTAACGGGATGTTACATATTATTAATATGATGAGATTGGGAGATATGTATTGATATATATATACACACACACACTCATACGAAAAGTACACGATAGTGAAGAGTTGAATTCGGGCATAGTAATAAACTCGATAATATGATTTTTGTTAGATGTGTACCCTAGCACGTGATTAAGCCTAATGAGAATAAGTTGCTAAAATGGAAAGTGAATTGTATTTGTAGTGAATCAAGGCAATATTGGAGCTTGATATTTGGATTAGACGCTCGACGGGGATATTGGCTAAGAGCACAAGGTAAGTGGGTTACGTAAAGTATGCTAGCATCATTTCGTGGAATGATTTTGAAAATGCTAAATACTCCATTTTATCATTCCGCTAAGAGATACAAAAGTTGGTTTATGCTTTGGCTAGATTAGAACTCTTTTACCTTGAGGGTTGTGGTCAACCGAACATGCATGATAAGTTAATCAAATTTAAGCATATTTACATTTATATATAGTACGTTTTGAGACGATGTGCAATTACCTACAGTATATTTTGAGACAAGCCATATAATATCTATATTTCGACGACTTGCATTATGTTCTCAATTTTGAAGTTTTGGGTCATACTATCCTTTTTGAAATAAATCGAAACTCTTACATATTTGCAAAACTCAAATCTGTTGAGAAGTGTTTTGAAATTCGTGGAAGCCAAGTGCTACACGAGAAAAATGGTTTTAGAGCTGTTTTTTAGTACAGACATGTCCTACGACCTTCGAGTCATTTCTAGCCTATCGAGTTTAACTCTAAGCCTTATTGCCGTCTATCGAGCTCTGTGCTCTAGACTATCGTATTGTAGCTATCGAGCCTAATGCTCTAGGTAGATTGTTACTTGTCTGGAAAACCAGCAGGCAAGTTTCCAGCACTCGACTGATCAGCGAGACTGGATATCGTTCTATGGCCATAGATTTAGTGTTGCTTGCGACACCATCCATCGCTAGCTAGGATGGATATCGATTGATTGATTGATTGAGGATCATTGCCTAAACTCTACTTACTATTGTTTCATTTCCAGTACTGCTTTTAGTGAACCAAGGCAATATGCCTAATCGTTATCGATTTTCTTGATTTCTGACTTATAGATTCTTGAAATCTATTTTGATCGAAATGATTGCAATGCATATTGATCGTTTATCGAATGTTTATTGATTGTTTTATCAAAGTAATTATCGATTGACTTATCGAATTATATTGATCGTTTATTTAAAATGCATAGCATACTAAGTTCAACCGAATGCATAGCGAATTTATTTAAATGAACTGCATAGTAAGTTTTGTTTTAATTAAACGCATGTTGAAAGCGTTATATAACCGAAATGCATAAAGAAGTGTTTGGTTTACGATCATGCTTAAATACCGAGCTTGCTTATTACTTCGGCATTGTTTTCTACACGTGCATGCAGAACAACATGAGTCTAACATGCATTTACTTAAGCTACTTACTGAGCCGTGGTTTTGCTCACCCCTTATTAATAACATCGCAGATTATACAAGTTAGGCTCCCATTTGGAGTTGGGTGCGAGGCCTCGGGGATGATTTTGAGTAGTGATACCGGTTTGATCCTCCGAGTGCTGTTTTTGTTGCACTTGAGGTATAAAAACGATTATTTTGTTATTCATGTATGACATTTTAAATGCACAGTACATGCTTATAGAATTTTTGGGATGTAACTTAAGATCGTTTTAGATTATTATAGACTTATATGATTATCGAGTACGATCCGAGAAGTGAATTGTGATAATTATGAGCTGTAAACTGCCTCATATATATATTTGATGATTTTGGAAGTATGTGTAGTATATAGTGAAATGAATTGAGAATTGTGGATTGAAGTATGCGGCTGAAAATAGTTGATTTTATTGCAGGTTATTAAGCTAGAGAAAGTCGATTTTATATAAGGGGGAGTTTTCGACGTTTTTCTTTTATTAGTTTAATATTAAATGAGAATATTAAGTCAAATGGTTTTAAGAAATGGTAAATTAAACGATGAATGTAAATCAAGTGAAGAATGCGAATTTATTTGAGAGAAGACACTGACACCGAATACAAACCTTAAAGTGAAAAGAAAAATCTAGTTCGTAAATTTGGTAAATAGTAAATCAAGTTGAGTGTTAAGTGTACGTCATGGCTTTCGGGTCGTGATAGATCCATTAGATGACCATTTAAGTTGTGGGTCATAAATGTACTTATGTGCAATCTGACTCCTATAAATAAGTCACAGGTATCATTTTTAAACCCTAATCTCTATTTGCTTATGAAAACCCTGCCTGAATCCTGTCTGACTTAAGCATCAGAGTTCCCCTGCGCCCTCTGACTTTTCCTATTTTGCAGATCCTTTTTGGAGACACGTGGAGAAAAGAGACAGACTCTTACGTCAGCAATCAATCATTGCTGTTTTGTGCAACAACAAACAGAAAAAATACCATAAAACCTCTTGTTAAGTTCGGAATAAGGCTACTGTATCAATGAAGTCTATCTATAAGGCTGCAATTTACCTAAAACCATATCACCCTCCTGAAATGTAACATCCCTTCTGTGCTTATCGGCCAATTGCTTCATTCTATTAGATTGTTTGTGAGATTAAGCTTAAGCTAGCACAAAAGTTGATCATGAGCTCACAACATATTTGCTGTGGCTTCAAACAGAGTGGAGTTTCCTAAGAAAGGTACAATTTAAGTAGGTAGACACCCATATACTACTTCAAATGGAGTATACCCAATGGTTGAAAGCCAAGACGTATTGTAAGAAAATTCTGCCCAAGGCACGTACTGCTCCTAAGTAAATGTGTTATCCATCACGAAACATCATAGATATTGCTCCAAGCCCCTGTTAGTCACTTCTATTTGGCCATCCATTTGCGGATGGTGCAATGTACTATAGCATAATTGAGTGTCACTAAGTCTAAACAACTCTTGCCAAAACAAACTTAAAAACAAAAGGTCTTTGTCACTCACAATTGTCTTTGGGAACCCATGAAGCTTGACAATATCAGCCATAAAGATTTGGGCCACCTTAATGGCTATAAAGTTTCCTGCTAATGCACTAAAATGTGCATACTTAAAAAGTCTATCTACAACCACCAAAATAGTAGCCTTACCTTGTGAAAGAGTGGTATTATCGTAGGTTACCAAAAATAAATTTCTAAACAACTACTATGTAACTAGCAGAAGTCAAGGTCGATCCCACAAAAACTCTAATTAAATAAAATTACCTACCAAAATTAATACCTAATCTTTGGGGAAAGAAGAAAAAGGGGATTTTTAAGGTTACTACTAAATTTAGGGTTTCTATAAACTAGCACTTAACTAATATACTAATAAAATATAAAAACTAAAATTCAAACTGTGAGGGCCCGAAGTGCCTTACGGGTCATTCATCACCTCACTCATCCGTACTGTCCGCTCTGGGTTCTAGAGGTGGCCCCCGTCACGCAGACGTGGCACTTAGCCCCTCACGGATTTCTTTCGCGTCCGCCGTGACTCGAACCCCTTACCACTTGTAAGTGTCAAGTTTTTTGGTTTTCTTGACACTTACAAGTGGTAAGGGGTTCGAGTCACGGCGGACGCGAAAGAAATCCGTGAGGGGCTAAGTGCCACGTCTGCGTGACGGGGGCCACCTCTAGAACCCAGAGCGGACAGTACGGATGAGTGAGGTGATGAATGACCCGTAAGGCACTTCGGGCCCTCACAATAAAACGCGCGGTCCAATGGTTAGTCGTGTCTCGACAGTTACAAGTGGTAAGGGGTTCGAGTCACGGCGGACGCGAAAGAAATCCGTGAGGGGCTAAGTGCCACGTCTGCGTGACGGGGGCCACCTCTAGAACCCAAAGCGGACAGTACGGATGAGTGAGGTGATGAATGACCCGTAAGGCACTTCGGGCCCTCACACAAACAAATATCATAAGCATTCAGTTACAAGGCATCTAATATTCTTGGACTTCCTTGTTAATCATTGACATCAAAAGATCATTGTCAATTAAATAATCGACCGTAGTGTACCAAGTACGACAAGTTACACCATCCATCCTTACTTAGTCGTTAATCAAGAATACGATTCCCAATTAATCTCTAACTAAGTAATTAACCTAGCATACAATCTCTAGATAAAATTATTAGCGGCATTAGAAACTAGAAAGATATGGGTTGACATTAAGTAACAAACACATGCGATATAAATTTGTTCAACATAAACTTCCATTCCCTTAACCCTCTTGTGATTAAATCTAGCAATAACATACAAACAATTATTAAAACTAAACAAAAATAAAAATTAAACTATAAAACTATTAAAGAATCAGCAAGAATAATATTAAAATCAAACAAGAAAGCAAAGTCCTTCTAAGAAAATATATAGAAATCGGTAAAATAAAAAAAAAGAAAAGAAAAATAAAATTTTTATTTTTAAAATTCTTAAGAGAAACGTTACAAGAGAAAAGAGAGAGGGGGGAGTGATTAAAATTACGAAAAGTCATGTACTCTTAATAAGAATGTTAGATAGATTAGAAGTCTAAGAAGAGTTGTGATTGACTTAAACTCTTTTTAGAACTTCTATCTCTTTACAATTCTTTCTCTACTCAAACTCTATTTTCCTACTTTATTGCATTGTCTTAAAAATAATTAAAACTTTAAGACATAACAAAATTTTAGGACATGTCTTATCTCTACAAAATCTTGTCTTAACCTTGCTTTGTTGGAACTCTTTCTAAAAATAGAAATTCTGGGCAGATTTTCATTATAACTTTCCATAAATAGTTGACCCATCAAATGAACTCTGATTTTTTCTATCTTATACATTTTGGAAACCCTGAGAAGTCCTCTACAACTTCCATAGAGGCCACTTCTTGAGATCAGCTCATTAATTTGGTCAAAAATGTCAATCTTTCATACATTTTAGCTCCTTTTAATTCCAACTTTGATATTTAGTACCTAAATAATAACATAAACATTAGCAAGCTCTTTTAGGCATAAAACATCAATAAAGTAAATATATTAGCACATATATAACTCTCAAAATATCATCATGTCAAAGAGGCAACCCAAGTATAAAATCCATCAATATATCCTCCTAAATCTGCTCTAGTGTATGTAATGGTTGTAGCAGCCAAGCAGGAGCTTGAGTAATGTACTTTGAAACCTGGCAGACATGACAACTTTGCACAAAATCTTTTATATCTCCTTTCATATTAAGCTAATAGAATTAAGTCCTAATGCAAGCTTGTGTCTTCCTTATACCTCCATGTCCCGCGCTAGGTGTGCAATGGAATTCTCGCATAATGGCCACCTTGTGCTTAGATGATGAACTTAACAAAATATGCCCTTGAAGAATAACAACCCCTCTCGAAATTGGTGGTCGGGATATTGCACAAAACGTTGTTGAACATCAACAACCAGCTTCTGCACTTAATTGAGCAGTTTCAAACCTTAACTCATCAATTAATGCACAAACCACCTGTGTTAAAGCTACTAATACCCCACACTACTGCTGCTACTTCCTTTCACTCCCAACAGAAGGTACTTCTTCATTGACCTCTTACTCTGGCCAACAGAATGCATTAGCAACCTTATTACTAGCCCCTGGCCAATACTAAATGTCAAAGTTGAAACCCAATAATTTCTCCAAGAAACGCTGCTGTTCAAGGGTTTGAACCACTTGCTGCATTAATCCTAGCATACTCTTTCGATTTGTGCAAATATGAACTTGGACCCCAAAAAATATTGTCTTCATTTGGCCACTGCTTTAGTAATAGCAAAAAGTTCTTGCACATAGGTTGAAGCTCGTTGTATTTGTGGTGTGAGCTTCTTACTGAAGAACGCCAATGGTTTAGCTTCTTGCATCAACACCGCATTGGTTTCTACAATAAAAGACTTTGTAAAATTAGGTAAAGCCAATACTGGTGCACTGGTCAACGCCCACTTTAAAGCGTGGAATGATCTCTCAACCTCTTCAGTCCACTTGAAAGCATCTTTTTGTAATAAAGAAGTTAAAGGCATGGCTATGGTTGCATAACCCTTAACAAACTGTTGGTAGTACCTAGCTAAGCCTAAGAAACTTCGGAGCTGCTTCACATTTTTAAGACTAAGCCATGCTTCCACCATAGAAATCTTAGATGGATCCAGTGCCACTCCTCCCTAATGCAATATGTGGCCCAAGTATTCAATATAAGCTTGCCCAAAGGCACATTTACTCTGTTTAGCTAGCAACTTACTGGAGCGTAAACACTCCAAAACCAATCGAAGATGACAAACATGATAAGTTACTAAACTACTATACACCAATATATCGTTGAAGAAGACAACCACAAACCTATGCAAGTAAGGCGCTAGAATTTTGTTCATGGTTTCTTGAAAAGTAGCAAGAGCATTTTAGAGCTCAAAGGGCATTACCAAAAATTCTTAATGACCTTCATGGGTACGAAATGCTATCTTGCAAATGTCATTCTCAGCCATGCATATCTGATGGTAGCCAGCCCTCAAATATATTTTTGAAAAGATAGATGCTTCATGCAACTCATCAAGAAGATCATCAACAGTCAGTATAGGAAACCAGTTAAGAATTGTTATCTAATTCATAGCCCTATAATCAACACAAAAACGCCATGACCCGTCCTTTTTCTTTATCAATAGCACCGGTGAAGAATAAGGACTGCGACTAGTGCGTATTATCCTATCCTTCAATATGTCTTGCACCAACTTTTCTATTTCTGACTTTTGAAAGTGTGGATACCTATAAGGCCGTACATTCACTGGATTAGAACCTAGAATCAAGTGGATTTGATGATCAACTTCACATTTTGGTCGCAAGGATTTTGGCTTCAAAAAAATCCTTATAGTCATCCAACACTTTTTATATCTCCGGTTGAATATGCTCTTGCCGTATGAATGCTCCCCCTGTGTAACCCCCATAGACATCATTTGATAACATGTCCCATTGATTGCACCCCAGTCATCCTACATAATTGAGGGAAATAAATAAGATCCACAATTGATCCACGCTCCTTACAAAATTTTACCAATGGTCTATTCCAAGAAAACTCCATAGTTAGCTCTTATAGTTAGTCATCACTGGTCCAAGAAGTTCTAACCATTTTACCCCCAATACAATATCAGCACCTTGAATTTGCAAGACATAACAATCTATCTCAAAAGTATACCCTTGCATGATACTGTGAACATTTACTAGAACAAGACAAAGATTCACCATTCCCCACCATCACCTTAAAATACTTAGAAAGAGAGGCCAACAAGCTAAGATGTTTCACCAACCTTTCTTAAATGAAGTTGTGCGTGGATCCACCATTAATCAACACTTGAATAGGTTGATTCTCGATTCAACCTCATACCCACAAAGTCCGTAAAGCATTCTGTCTTACTAGAGCGTGACATCTAGTCTTTGGAATATCTTTTGGAATTTCAACCTCCTCACTAGAATTCTCCTTAGGTAACTCATCATTCACTATCATTACAAAGAACCAACCCTTGCAAACATGCCCTTTATGGAATTTTCATCACAATTGAAGTAGATCCCTTTCTCCCGATGCTCCAGCATCTCATTAAGAGCCAAACGTTTAATTAGAACTGAAGGTTTTTGAATACCCACTTTCGGTGTAAGCAGAAGTCTCGACTGAGGATTGCCTCCTTCTCTGATAGATCCTCGATCCACAAATTAGAAAGAAACATTGTCATGTAGCTTATCTTCGATGAGTTTAGCTAAACTAGCATCCTGCATTAATGATTTAGGCTGAAATGCTCTAATCTCCTTACAAATCTCAACTTTCATACCAAATTCAAAACAGCTATGCAAAAATGAATCGAGCACTCCAGCAACTTGATTAGATAACTCCTCAAACTTATCCAAATAGTCGTCATTTGCATCAATTTCATCAATTCTCTAGGTAAATACAATACTTTGAGGGACCAAACATTGCTATTAAAGTCTCTAAAAAATTTCGCCGTGAACGGATCTGCAAGTTTTGTTGCATCCACTGATACCAAGCCAAAGCTCAACCATCCATGTAAAGTGATGAAATAGTTAATCGCTGCTCCTTAGTCACCCATAAATGTTAAAGTTTTGCTTATATTGAAAATCCAACCAATCATATCAGAACCGTCAAATCGCAGCATGAGTAACTTAACCACTCTCATCATTTGATCACTAGTTTGATTGTTACCTGAAGTGCATTCAGAATTCCCTTCCTGAGTAGTATATCCTTTAAAAATTAAAGGTACCTTGTTCCTCACCTCTTGCTCCAAACGACCCTCCAGATTAGTGAGTTTTAGACTGATCTCTTTAAGCATTGCCCTATAAGCAGTGAGCTGATCTTTATGAATTGAGAATCGATTCATCCAATCTTCTGTAACTCGAGTAATTGCACGCATACCTTCCGCCATGAATGAGTCTCTCAACAAAAGCACTAAAATGATAGCAAAAACTAATTTTATCAAGCAATCATGCAATTCGAGAATGCCCCTAACTCCAGAGAATTTGAAAGAGAGAAGAGAAGTTTGTTTGGCAAATTTTTTATGCCTTTTCCCTTTAATTATCACGTTATAAAGGTTGTTTTGATAGAGTGTCACCAATGACAGTTGAACACATGTCTACATTTTGCAACTACTTACATTGCTAAAGAAACAAATGAAACAAAACGAATTACAGGCACACCTCCAATTCATATGCACGTGTCTATAACCACTATCAATCGAAGAACAACAATATTAACAAACACTAATTATTTGGATATGGAAGCTCGAGCTCTCCCTCGACATGGATAGTCACATAATCTTGGTGCCAATGCGGAACTTGGCGATGACAACTGGAATGTCTCCTCCCTGAACCTACTACATATGTCACTAAGTTGTATCAATTGACCATAAGCCTCCATGCCTATTTCGCCAGCAGAGCCTTGTTGAAGATAAAGAAATCCCTTAACCCTAATCCCCTTTTGCTTTAGGCTCAGTCAATTTAGACCAACGCATCCAATGGATAATGCTCTTATCAACCTTAGAATTGCTCCACCAAAATTTGTTTAGCAGAGAGTTAATATCATGTCAAAAAGAAGTTGCAAGTATAAAACAGTTCATAATTTAAATCAGCACCATAGATGTGATAACCCTAATTTTTCTTTTATTCAATATACGATATAGAGTGTAAAAATTTAAAAGTGAAAATTTTATTGTTAAAATATTTAAATGAAGAGTCCATTCAATTAGGTTCAGGGAAGTACTCGGTGAGGGCCCTACTAGGACTTTCTCTGTCCAAATCGAAGTGAGTCCCTAGAATGATGATATTTGAGGTGAAATATGAATATAAAAAGAATCCGCATCTCAAAATCATCTTGTTTGAGTATATTTTGAAAAGTGTGAAATAATTTCAAAAATGACGATTAAGTCCATATGCTAGACGAATTTTCGTAAATTACGATTAAACTGAGATGATTTTAATCAATTATTAGTGGTGAATAATTTCTCATGTAGTAAGGTTTCATTCATGAGGATTGATAAAAGAGATCAAGCGTAAAAATAGAAATTTACGCGATTTTCGATTAAGGAAAATTTGGTAATTTCACTACCCATAACCGGTCAAACCACCTTGTGAATGGAACTATGTCTAAGAAAATGCAATTGAACCTAATCTACATGAAGTCCTAAAATTCCCAAATTAAAATATAACCTAGATGTGACCCTAAGACATATAAATGGACCTTACAATAAAGAAAATACAGACCTAAAAAATTGCTTTAAAAATGTCACAAGCATGACAAATTTAAAGTAAATGCATGAAAAACCAACTAATAACCTAGAACATGTACCAAACACTTGGTTAACCCTACCCTAATTGCATGAGCTAATACCAACCAATAGATAACTTAAAAGAAAATATAAAGGACTCAAAACAGGACCTAAAAGCTCCCTAAAATTGAATCAAAATCAGCCTAAAACATGAAGAAACCCAAAACTACACTATAGTAATCAAAATGACACCTACTCCTTACATACCCTACTTTAAACATTTTTTTTATTTTTGTTTTACAAGATATTTAAAAAAAATGTTTTAACTCTTAAAATAGACTCCTATAATAGTAGACAATCATTTAGAAGCTTTAAAACAGAAAATAAAAATTACCAAAGAAACCTACTCTTGACTAGCTCAAAATGATGCCAACTCCCTATATACGCTACTTTGAACAATATTTTCATTTTTGTTTTACGAGATATTTAAAAATTGCTTTAAAAATTAAAATAGACTCCTAAGAAAGTAGATAAAAACTACTAAAAAAATCATTTATAAGCTTTAAAATAGAAAATAAAACTTACCAAAGAAACTTGTGGATCAAGTTCCCTCCCAAGAGCTATAAAGATAGAAAATAAAAATTACCAAAGAAACTTGTGGATCAAGCTCCCTCACAAGAGCTATAAAGGTAGTTTTCCAACCTCTTGAAGGAATGTGATCGAGATAATGAAGACTTTGTCTTTTCTCTTCTTTTCTTACTTGAAGCTTTGAAATAAAAGGATAACTTCTGATTTAGAATTTTAGATCTCTTTTCCAGTTTGCTTTAAACTACAAGATTTTATAACTTTCTTCAAGGACTTGTCTAAGAAAATCTTCCCATTGGTAAACACAAAAATTTGACAGTTGGAGCTAGCCAAGCTTAAAGTGTATCAATGCTTCCTTCGGTGTATCGATACTTTCGAGTTGAATCCTGCATAAACAAGGAAAACTATCGATACTATCCTAAACTATACCAATACTTGAAATAGGGCATGAGCTTTTGTTTCAATGTCATGATAGCGTATCGATACTCCATTAGTCCTGCCAATTAGGGATGGTAACGGGTAGGGTACCGGCTAATTTTGAGGTACCCGACCCCGAACCCTATTATATAATAAACTACCCGAACCCTATAATTACCCGAATAATTTTAAACTTTGTTGCCCGAACCCTACCCTAATAATTTTAATACTACCCGAACCCGATTAATTACCCGATTATTAAGTCAAAATTTTGACTTTAAAATTAATTGAATGACTAGGTAATACGAATTATTTTACCAAAACCTAAATTCAAACGAAATTTAATTTATACAAATTCCTAATTCAATAAACAACTTTAAAAATACAACTAGTAGCTTCAAAAAAAAAAACTTCCAATCCCTAAAAATTTGTTTACAAAACTAAAAAAACGTAAAGTAACAAAAAAGATTGAAATTCGTTCCAATATTGGCAAACAATTATTCTTCATCCCCAAACATGTTACTTGAATCTATTGTCGAGCACGATCCTACGCAAATAAAATAGATAAAATGAATGATTAGCCATTTAAAATAAACAAATAAAGTATCATACAATATTTTACTGGACAAATCCAATTTACACTATAAGGGTTTTATATTATAACTGAAGCAAAAGAATAGATAAAGCAATACATCCTTAAAAATATTCAGTTTCCCTACAAACATGATATCCCATCTAAAGATGGAAATGAGATATTTTTCTCTAAAAAAACAAAGAAACAGCTTTGGCGTGACCACATTGCTTTTATAAAAGAAAATATTAAGAATAATGTAGGTTGAGCACAATCTTAATACTTTCTATCTATTAGAATAAAAACAATTTGTTACCTGGATGCAAGTTAGACCCAAGCACTTAGATTGATAATGGAAGCTAGGAATGGGAGTGGGAGATGGGCATCGGTTGTTTGCCGCAGCTGTCGCAGGAAACAGAAAGATAAGAAATAAAAGGGTTAGGGTTTAGAGAAAAAGGTGGTTTTATATCTCAACCTCAAAGTCTAAACGGTGTCGGTAAGCTTTAGGTTTTTTTTTTTACACGTGAGCTTTAGTTTATAGTTATATTTGCTTTTTTTTTAGCATAATATTTGAAGGGACGAGATAAAAAAAATATAAATTATTTTTATCTTGGTTTATTTTCAATTTATTTATAAAGTATATTTGTATTTATCTTTTGGGTTCATTAAGTTTTAAGTCTTTATGGGATAGCTAAATTACTTTTTTGTAGAGGTGATTATTAGGTCGGGTTGGCCCGACCCGGTTCGTAACCGGATCGGGTCAATCCGGCCCAAAATCCGAACCGGTACTGTACCGGTTCGAAACTGGCCCGGCCCGGTATATTACCGGGCCGGGTTACCGGGCCGGTTTTAAAATATAAAAACCGGGCCCGGTAAGGGCCCGGCCAAAACGAACCGATCCGGTAAAAAAAATAAAAAAATATTTTTTTTACTGCAGTGCAACTGCAGTATTTTCATTGAGTTGGGCAACGGCAACAACTGCAGTGCAACTGCAATGCGTGCAGAGCAGAGGCAGAGCAGAGGCAAGCCTCTGCTCTGTTCAAACTTTGATGGCCGTTGCCCATCAACCTTTTTTTTTTAATTTTTTTTATTTTTTTATTCTAATTTTTTTCCTATAAATACCTCTATAATCTTCTATTTTCATTTACATTTCTTTTATATTCATCTACTCTTATTCTCTTCACTCACATACTCTCTCAATATTCACTCAACCTCTCTCAAATTCACTTAAATTCCCTTATTCCAAATTTATAATATCATCATTTCCTTTCTAAATTTCATTTTTCTTTTTATTTTATAATTTTACAAATTTTACTTTTAATTTTCAAATTCTAATATATTTTAATATATATATATATATATATTCCTTATTCCAATTTATAATATCATCATTTTCTTTATAAATTTCATTTTTTCTTTTTATTTTATAATTTTGCAAATTTTACTTTTAATTTTCAAGTTTCAATTTTCAAATTCCAATATATATATATATATATATATATATATATATATATCATACATCTATTTTTTAAATTTTTAACATATATTTATTTTCAAAAAATATATAAAAATGTCAAATTTCTTTCGTCGTTCATGCTCTGTTTCTCGACCTTTTGGTTCTACTGAAATTCCTAATTTGGGTGACGAATCATTTAATGAAATCGAACCCGATATTCATCCGGAGGAGGAGCTTCCTTTGGCACCATCGTTTGGTCGTGGTCGTGGTCGTGGAGGAAGTCATGCTCAAACACAATCATCAACCGCCACCACTGCTGCTACATCATCAAGACCAAAGTTTAGTAAAAAAAAAACAAGCAGGGTATGGGAGTATTTCGACATTGTAGCAAAAGAAGGTGAGACGAATAAATATTGTGCCATCTGTAAATTGTGCAAAGGCGTTTACTCTTATAACTCCGGTGGAGGTGGTGGCGGTACAGGTACGTATAAAAGGCATTTAATTACTATACATAAAATTAATCCCGATGCCGAAGAAAATGAAATTTTAGAAGGTAAACAATCTCAAATTAATACGCATGATGGTGGAAAAAATTTTAATTTTGATAATGTTCAAGCTAGACGTGGTTTAGTTAGATTTGTAGTTAGGACTGAACAACCATTCACAATTTGTGAAAAAACAGGATATTTAGAATTTATTTGTAAATATTTACAACCCGCATATAAATCTGTTTCTAGACATACATTAAAAAGAGATTGCATGGATATGTTTAAAGAATATAGACAAGCTTTAATTGATAAACTTAGTAATATTTCATCTAGGGTTAGTTTAACTAGTGATATATGGACTAGTACTAATAGTATAAGTTATCTTGTTATAACTTGTCATTGGATAGATGAAGATTGGTCTATGCAAAAACGAATTTTATCTTTAGATGTAATAGAAGAAGCACATAATTCATATACTATTCATAAATATATTACTAAAGTTTGTAAATTATATGGACTAGAAAATAATAAAGTTTTTGCTATTACTTTTGATAATGCTTCAAGTAATACTGCAGCTATTCCTCATTTAATTAAAAGTTTAAACCCTGTTATGCAAGGCATATTTTTTCATGCAAGATGTGCATGTCACATTATAAATTTATGTGTTCAAAGTGGTTTTAGTTCTAGTGGTACTGGTACCGGCATAGGTCCAATTGATAAAATTAAAATTTTAGCAAAATGGATTCGCACACCAAGTAATAAACGTGAATGGAAGCAAATTTGTATAGCAAATAATATACCTGTTAAAGCATTTCCACTTCCCGTGGAAACAAGATGGAATTCACTTCATCGTTTGCTTTCTTCTATTTTACCTTATAAAGAACTTGTTACTCCTTTTTATAACAATTATACAAGTAGCACACATTTAGTACTTTTTGAAGAAGATTGGACTTTTATTGAATATTGTGTTGATTTATTATCTACTTTTAAAGATGCAACCGAAAGATTTTCAACTCAATTTTATCCAACTACACCGTATTGTGTTCCTATTATCTACACAATGTTTGACAAATTTGTAAAATTTAGGAATCATGAAACTTTAAGTTCTTTTGTATATGATATGGAGGAAAAATTTAAAAAATATTGGGAAATAATTCCTCCTATTTATTGTATTGCAACTTTACTAGATCCTAGTCAAGGTGAGGTAAATATAGAAATTTTTTTTGATTGTTATAAAGAATTTCTTGGTCTTGATTCTATTGAGGATCAAAAGTCCTCAATTAACAATCTTTTTCGAGAATTGTTTAATGTTTATGAAACAGAAAGGGAGCAATTCAACTTTAATCGAGAAGAAGAAGATTCATACGAAGAAACCGAAAGTAGCAAAAAAGGAAAAGGAATTTTAAACGCAATTAAGGAAGCAGCAAAGAAGAGAATGAAGCTAAAAGGAAAAGCGAGCGGATCGGGATCGGGATCAACAACTAGACGAAGTTCTAGCTTTAATGAGCTAGGAGTTTTCTTAAGTCAAGATTTTTCTGTAGATGATAACTTTGATCTTCTCCAATGGTGGAAAGAAAACCAAAAACAATTTCCAGTTTTAGCTTCCATGGCCCGAGATGTTTTTGCGGTGCAAGTTTCTTCTGTTGCTTCGGAATCCGCATTCTCGACGTGTGGAAGAATTATTGGAGACCATCGAACCACTCTTAATCCGGATTCATTGTGCATGTTAACATGCCTTAAAGATTGGTTTGATGCGGGATCGCGCAATGTCGAACTTGGAATAGCCAATGAATTTGCTGATAATAATTCAGAAGAGGAGGAAGAAATTTCCAAGGCAATCCGTATAAATTATGAAGAGTAGAGAATAATCTTTTTTTTTAAATTGTATGTAAAATTGTAAATAAGTTTAGTCATAGTGAATATTTTTATGGACTAAGGTCCCGTGGTTTTTACCCTTCTAACTTTTGAAGGGGTTTTCCACGTAAAAAATCTTTGGTCTCCTACTCTCTCCTTTTTCTCCTTTGTTGTTGTTATTGTTGTTATTATTATTATTATTATTATTATTATTATTATTATTATTATTATTATTATTATTATTACTACATACCAAATTAATTAATGTTATACTTATATTTGTTTAAAATAAATAAATATTTAAAATACAAAATGAATTAATATTTTAAAAACATATTAAATAAATGAATAAATAAATAAATGAATAAATATTAAGTAAATGATATTTCAAATATAATAAATTATTTTAAATGCAAAATGAATATAATAAATGAATATAAATAAAGATATGCAAAATGAATATAAAATAATATTCATAATATCATTATTTGTATTTTGAATCAAATATCATTTTATCATAATATTATATTCATAATATAACTTTAATTTATTATAACAATAATTTTATTAGATAATTTTATAATAGTTTATTTTTACATTATTGTTACATTAATTAAATAAATTATAATATAACTTTATAATAAATTATTGTTAAATTAAACTATTAACATTATTTATTATAAAAATAAATTTACTACATTAAATTATTAAAATATATTAATATATATTAAAATAAATTAATATAAATTTTTTAAAAATAAAAATTTAAAAAGAAAAAAAAAATGGACCGAACCGGTTTAAACCGGTTCGGTCCGGTTTTGAGGCGAACCGGTCCAACGAACCGGGCCGGTTCGCCTCTTATATTTAATAGAACCGGTCCGAACCGGACCGGTTTTATACCGGTTCGAACCAGTTTCATATTGGTTAGAGTCGGAACCGGTGAAAACCGGCCCGGTCCGGCCCGTAACCACCTCTACTTTTTTGTCTCATGATTATTGTGTTAGCGTTACTTTTGGTCTTTTTTAAACTGATTTTTATTTTAAAATATATTATTAATTAAAATATAAAAAGAATAATTTAAAAAAATCTTGAATGAAAGATTTCAATTTCAAATATAATCTTAAGGGATTGTTTTAAATATTGAAATTAGAGTTAGTTTTATTAAAAAATAGATTAAAAGGAAGTAAAGGATGGTTTTATATTTTAAAATTCAGATTGATTTAAATATAAAAAAATCATATAATGATTGAGTTCCGCAAATAAAATCGTTATGACAAATATTTTATCATGTGATATATAATAAACTATATTATCTCTTAATTAATATCTTATCATGTGATTTTAAAATAAAATACGTAAACTATATAATTGATTTGTGCATCTTACTATTTGATTTGTATGTAAAGTTATAGTAATCTCTTATTATGCGATATATAATAAATTATACAATCTCTTATTATAATATATGTTTTAATTTCAATCTCTTATTATGGTTTTGGATTTTTTTTTTATTTTTAGAAGTATAATCTCTTATCATGTGATCTAGAATCAAGTTCTTTTTTTAAATTTATTATAATAAGTTACAAATAGAATAATGAAGAAATACATATTTTATATATATATTATATATTTATATTAAGATTTGCATTATACTAAAGTATTATATATAATATATGTGTGTGTTAAATTATCAATATGTTAAGAATTGTATATTAACATTTTATGAATTTTTTATTAATTGAATTTTAGTATTATATATCTAAAATTTTGAAATCTTATTATTTTTGGCATAACTATTTAATATATTTTTGCAAGTAATAATAACAATATTATTATTCCGTTTCATTAAACTGTTCTTTTGGCTAACAATGTTTTATTAGATTTTATAATTAAAATTTGAAGTATAATTTATTTTGACATAAAAATGATTTCTACGTAACATTATATCAAATTACAAAGTTGGTTCACTTGGTAAAGCCTTTAATAACAAAGGTTTGCCAGGTTCAAATCTTTGTATTGACATATATTTTGCTAAGCTTCAAATATGAATAAACGGATAGCGGGTTCGGGTACCCGATATTACCCGAATAAATGATAATCGAGTATAGGGTACCCTAAAAGTGTTACCCAAACCCTACAATTATCCGATTATAGGGTACCCGAACCCGATGTTATCGGATCGGGTAGTGCCAAGTACCCTATTATAAACTACCCATTTACATCCCTATTGCCAATATTCAAATTCATAGCGATCAATACATATTTAACTAGTATTGATACTTCTAGAATAAACACATGCAATTGGCTTAAGGATGTAGGATAATCTTAAGTCTAAATATGCTTATATAATCCTTAGTCATAAATCCATACATATTTGACTCTTCACATATATTTAACATGATCAAAAAAAACAATTAAATAATCAATACAATCATACTTATAATTAAAATTTTATTTCTCTTAAATTCTTTATCATCGTATCAAAACCATTGTATTTCAAAGTCAACACATAGCCTATGTGGGAGTGTGCTAGGTGTGTGTAGAGAGTATGGAGAGGCTTAGGTGGTATGTGGGACATGGTAAGATGGCTGCCAAGTGTGGATAAGGCTAAGGAACAAGCTTGTATGGAGGAGAGAGAATGTTGCACTGCGGGGCACGCTGACAACTTGGGTTGTTTTGGCATTTGTTGCTCGAAATTATCTTTTTATGCTTCCACAAATCTTTTTGAATTTTTTCCAACCAAAATGAATCCAAACATCCTTATTTTCTCTCTAAATTTATTATATGCACAATTAAGAAAAATATACAGATTAGAGGATAAATTAACGCTTTTAAAAAGGATTAAGGAAAAATTAATGAAATTTTGCACAGTAAAAACTCTATGTTTATGAGTTGTCACAAAGCTCTTGAAAGCTTGTATATATTAAAGAGCATCTTTTAATTGATGCCTACCTCACTTTAAATAGGTCCAAGGGCAAACACTTTGTAACTCCCTTCAAGCCTAAAGAACAATTGTTAGACCTAATATTCTCCAAAGAAAAGGTCCAAAACAAAGCCAAGCTCATGAGACACGTAAGGGGAGATAGCTCCAGGAAATGCCTTTTCTCCAAGCTAGACCTAGCTTACGAGTAAATGAAGGGCAAGCATGCATCACCAGTGGCGTAGCGACATATAAAAAGTAGGGTCATTTGAACCAACTGAAATTTATATAATATATGTTTTAGTGTAAGATAAATTATACATTAATTTCACAAAAATTAAAATTTGAGATAAATTGACCCCATTAAAATGAAAATCTAAAATCAATATATAATATAGTTAGTGAAAATAGAGATAACATAAGTAGTAGTTAAGACAAGAAAAATATCAGTATTATTTATGCACTAGTTTCTTTTTTATTTAAAATATTTTTTATTTTTCAATTGACTAAAGTATATAATTTTTTATAAAGTTATTATAATATAAGAAAAATTACGAATATATTCTAGTATTACACATAAGAAATCAATGAACTACATCAATTAAATAAATCAACTAAACAACATATCAATATATGATTGGATAAATCTAATATAAAGTTGAACCAAACAAATACATGATGAGCCTTAAACTTGAGACTTCAAAGTTTTAAAATCTCTTCATTACCATTATATCAAGATTTCATTTGCAGTATGCAAAAACTTTTTCAAAATGAAAATAGTTAAAACTTCTTTTTTTTTGGTGAGAAACGGTATTTCAATTAAACTTTGTAACTTAAACCAGTAGGATATAATTTGGTGAGTAATAGTTTGATTATGTATATTGAAGAAATGTATTAATATTGTTGTTGCACAAAAAAACAATAAAGGTATGCTGACGTTGATGTTCGTACTTAGTCTCCACGTGTCTCCAAGAAGCTTCTGTAAAACAAGAAAAGTCAGAGAGACGCAGGGGTGATTCCCTGCGTAGACACTCCGATGCTTAAGTCAGCAAAAAGTTCTTCAGTATTGGGAAGCGTGAAAGCCAGTAGTCAAAAAATTAGGGCTTAAAATTGTACCTGGGGGCCTATTTATAGGCCAATATTCTAGGTTAATTATCAGAAGATAAGTCCTTTCCTTGCTGTTAGCTTTAAATTGCCATATATATTTTGAAATGACAAAAACTTAAGTAAGCTTTAATGGTTTAATTCATATTGTAAATTTGCCTTATCACACATGATTTTCTCAATCCATTTTCAAGTGATCATATCAAACATTAAGACCATGATTTAATGATACATCCCTATTGGTCTTAATTCTTTATAAATGTTTTGAATATTTTAGAAAATCACTTAATGAATTTTTGGACAATGTTTTCATCAAAGAAAGTCAAGAAAAACTCCCACAAAAGTGCCAATATGTTTTGGGTTGAATTAGGATCAAAGACCACATCATTTCTAACCCAAAAGTGCAGGAAAAACCCATTCTGGAAGAATGGGATCGATCCCCTAAGGAAAGGGATCGATCCCTTTTTGGCAGAATGCCCCGGAAGGCAAGAATGAAGAAAAGGATCGATCCCTTTATGCCAGAAAGCCCCCAACGGCTAGTTTCTGTGAGACATAACGGCTAGTTTCTGTTTTGGCTCCAACCAACGTCCACAAACCATCCAAGGGACTATAAATAGAGGCTTAGAAGCTAAAGGAAGGAAGAGGAACTACTCAGCAACTCCATAACACATATTCCTCAAATCCTCAAGCCTCAAACAACAAATCAAGAGCTCCAAAGTCTTCATCTTCTATCATTCTCTTGTTCCTTGTAGTGCTTAGCACAAATCTTGTATAGGCTTTTATTTGTGCTTAATCTTTGTAATCACTTACCTATCTAGAGGCCTTCTTTGATTACTTCTCTTGTAAACACATTCAATCCTTGTAAAAGGGGAGGTTTCTCTTTAGCCTAAGAAAAAGAGGGAGGTTTCTCTTTAACCTGTAAAAAGAGGGAGAAGAGGTTTCTCTTGAGCCTAGAAAAAGAGAGAGGTTTCTCTTGAGCCTTGAAAAAGAGAGAGGTTTCTTGGGAGCGTCTCAAGGTAGAGGACGTAGGCAAGGTTGCCGAACCTCTATAAATCGCTTGCATACATTTCTCTATCCTTACTCTCTTTACTTATTTGCAATCATATTTGTGTTCATTGCTTTGAATTTATATTGCATAATTGAGTAGCCTAGAAGAACTTAGAAAATATCAATATAGGCTAGAGAATTTAGAGAAACCGAAAAACGAACGTAAGGTTAGTGAAAAACCGATTCACCCCCCTCTCGGTATTGCCTACTAGAGCCAACACTTGCTGAGAGTTTGTGTCTTGATATAACACAAGTTCCTCGAACAGATAAACTCGAACCCTGTCGTCGGCGAGAGACTATCTCGCGAGTCACGTTATGGCGTCAGGGGTCTGTCGCCAGTCGATCGACGGGGACCCTGTCCCCTGCGAGAGACCATCTCGCGAATCATGTTATGGCGTCAGGGGTCTGTCGCCAGTCGGTAGACGGGGGCTGATGCCACTTGTCGCGCCGTGATGTCAAGCGATAGGCTGAGAGTCTGTCGCCTAGCGACAGGTGTTATACCGCAGCCCATGTCGTCTGTCACCGAAGGCCATGTGGCCCAGTGATCTCCTGCCACGTGGTGGTCTTTAATGAACCTTGGGCTTGGCCCAAAGTTGGTATATTTTGTCATATCAATTGCTCCCCACTCTCTTGTTGGATTTTTCTAACCAAGAGAGTATAAATGTGTTTTTGTTGGGCTTCAGCCCACCATGAATAGTCTTCTCTATTTTTTGCTATTTCTTCTGGTATTTTTTGTAGGTGAAAAAGCTCTACTCTGCGACAGATGTGATCAAGCGCGACGTTTAGCATTCTCTGTCGCGGCTATATAAACCGCTGGGGGCTCGTCGAGAGAGTGCACGAAAACCTCTGAGCAGCCGTTTGTCGCCATCTTTCAGCTCTCTCACCAAAAGAGTCTGTCGCTCTCTCGTCAGGATCTCTCGCTCATCTCAGTGACAGTCAGTGCATATCTGTCGCCTTATTTATCACCTTTCGCATTCAGATTTAGGCCTCCCGCAGGTGTTTTTAGTCTTCCGCGTAGAGCCTAGGTCTCCCGCAGGTGTTTTTAGTCTTCCGCTAGAGCGTAGGTCTCCCGCAGGTCTCTTGTTCAGTAGGTCTGTCGCCCTAACAGGTCATTCCTTCGCCATGTCTTTGCTACATCTGGGAAAAACACTCAGAACCGGTGGTGTTCTGTGTTCTTTGACAAATGCTGACTTAGAGGATTTTATGACTCGTTTCCCTCTTCCATCAGGTTATCGTTATAGACTTCCAGTCTAAGGGGAGGCTACACCCGACTTGGTTAGAAATGGTGTAGCCGTTCATAAGGCCTCTTTATCCTTCGGTTTTCGCTTCCCTCTTCCGGAGTTTGGTGAAGCGTTTCTTAGGTATAAGGACATCGTCTCGTGTCAACTCCATCCCCATGCGTGGGCCCAGTTGGTAGCGTTTTCCATAGTGTGTCGTCACTTGGGTATTGTCCCAACTGTTCCCCTTTTAAGTGCTTTTTTCAGAGTTCGTGGGTTGAAAGGGTTGATAACGTTCTCTCTTCAACGATTGAAAACTGACGAGTTTCCTAATAATAAAATCTTCTCGGATCTTCCCAATAAACTGCGTGGCTTTGAGAGTGAGTGGGTCGTTGTCGAGATTCCAAGCGACCTACGGATCCGCAAGAGATGGAATCGTGATACCTCCGACCACTCACAGCGCTCAGAAAGTTTCAAAGCAGAAACTTTGAGAGACCAATTTGGTGAGCCTATTCGGCGGATCTGTTCTACTGGGGAGCATAACTTATTCTCCCTTTTAACCCAGGAGAATATCGCCGCTGTCGGCTGGGGAGTAAGCAGGACCGCTGTTGGGACTTCCGCTACCCCATCTAACTTGCCTGCAACTCCATGTGTTCTTGATGCTGGTCCTAGTCAGCCATCTCCGGTAGTTGTAGTCGAAGCATCCGCCCCTGTAGGTCATCTCGTAGATGAATCCTCTTCGGACTCGGAGGATGAGACCCCTGAGGTTGCGGGTACTAGTGATCAGTCAGAGGAGAATTCTGAGTGGGCTCGGGCCGATGCCTTTGGGAGTCCCTTCGTCGATTTCCCCTTGGATTCATCCTTGAATAGTTTAGAGGATATTGGTGGTTTTTTTAGTTTTCTAATTTCTTTCTTACTTCTTGTATACGTGGGTGTGGCGTTTTACTTGGTCAGCTGATTCGTTCTTATATTGTGCAGGTATGAACTTCCAGGAGTTTTTGCGTAGGAGGGATGCCAGTGATGCTGCTCGAGCGGCTCCTGCTTCTTAGTCGCAAGCTGGGGCTTCCTCATCTGGACCAGCTCGCGCTCCCTCATCCGGACCATCTCGTGCTCCCTCATTTGTACCAGCTCGTGCTCCTACTGCCCCTCCTCTTGTTGCTGGTGTATCCAGCCATCCTACACAAGAGGCTGGGAGAAATAAACGAAAGAGGCCTCTTGTCCCTGATTGTGGTTCGGACGACCGCGAGAGCTTAGAGTCCCATAGGAGTGATTCTGCCCGTCAAGAGGGTGGATCTCATGTTGCTGAGGATAGGTCTGTTCCTCGCCAGCCTAGGCGCAAATACAGGAAGAGGTTAATCATTGAAGCCACAATGCCTACAAGACCAATTTTGCCTAAGGTGGCCGATCCGACTTTGAGGCGCTATCTAGTTGATAGCGGGGTCGTTGTAGGTGGAGAAGACTTCCAGACCTATCCTGGGGTGAATGACAATGACAGCATTGAGGATGCCGGGATAGCATCTCGTCTGGCTTGGAGCACCATTCTCCCTCGCGACGAGGCGAGGCTTTTCACCAATCTGACTGAGGCGGAGGATAATTCTGACTACCTCGCGATGAAGGTGAGCTTTGTGCTTGTGTGGTAATTAGCTTTTTCCTTTTTAGGCTTTTTGTCAGGTTTGTTGAGTCTTTGTTTGTTTTTTGTCTTTGTCAGATGGCTCAGCAAATTGCGGTTGTTAATGCTCGACACAGGGCCCTTAGGGAGCAAGCCGATAAAGACATTCGTGAGCTTCGAGAGCAAAAAATGGAGCTTATGAACGAGGTTGTCCAGCTTCGCCCCTATCCCAAAAGGACGGAGGAGCTAAATAAAAAGAACGCTGATCTCGAGCGAAGGAATGCTGATCTTGAGCGAAAGCTCCTAGAAAAGCAAGCGAAGGTGGCTTCCCTTCAGGGGTACCAAGAAGCTTATAATAAGGCTGTTAATGACCGGGGAGCCATGGAGAGACAACGGGATGAGGCCATTGAGGAGTTGCACAATGTATTGGACCGTCAGAGAGAGGTTCGGGCTGAGGCCGTTCATGAGTACCGCTTGTCCCAACATTGTTATGATAAGAAAGTAATGTTCGCGGCGGGATTCATCAAGTACGGTTTCTATTTGGCTCGTTCGTGGCTGGAGAAGCATCGGCCTAGCGAGACTTTTTCTGAGTTGCTCTTCACTGAGGAGGCTAAGTACTACGCAGCTCCTCATTGGACCAAGTACGAGCCCGACTCGCAAGGTCCGGATGCCTATTTGGAGGAGGGTGCTGGAGACAAATTGGACAATCTTGAGGGCCCGTGGCCTCCTCAACAGCCACAACGTCAGCCTGAGTCTTCTGGCGCACGTGATCGAGTTGAACCTTCAACCATGTGTGATGTTCCTGAGACTATCGAGGCGGGCGATCAGCTTGAGTCTATCGAGGCACTTCTAGGTTTGGACAGCGATGAGTTCCAGATTTCTGATTCCACAACCGTTGATCTTGTGCCAGACTCCGGAGTTGTGGTTGGGCCTTCAAGTGATGATCCTTCATCCGGGATGGCTCCTTCAGCTCCCCAGGATCCTTATGCTTCGGTTCCTCAAGTTCCTGATCCCCCGGTTATTGAGGGCTCCGGTGTCGAGGTGGCTTGTTCTCAGCCAGATGACTTAGTACTCAGTGTAGATTAGGATTTTTTGTATTTTCCTTTGTTTGTAAACATTCAATGAAAAGTACATTTCTTTTTGCAGCTTTTTTTCTTTTTGTTTATGTAAATTCAGTACTTGTATAGATTTTTGAATGAAAAGTATGAATGAAAAGTATCGTTTCATTCTGTAGCTCTTTCTTTTGTTTATGTGAATTTAGTATAATACTCTGTATATTTTTACCTCTATACCATGTTGCTCCCTAAGTTCAACTTTGAGACAGCGTTCTTATTCTTGTGCAAAGATGAACTTCTCTCGAGCATTGTGCCTCTCTTGCGCATTTTTCGCTTAAGGATTTTATTGAATAACGACTAAAATGTCAAGGTGTTAACCATAATTTGCTAACTTATTTCAACATATTAGTCTGAAAATTTTCACGTACCTCGTAATACCTGGATATCTAGGTTTTGCCTTTATCACACACTTTTCGTGTTTAAGGACTAGTCTTTGCTCGTCTCGCACATTTCCGTGCGGAAGGACTTTTAGATGTGCCCGTCTCGCGCATTTTTCGCTTAGGAACTTTAGTTTGCCCGTCTCGCGCATTTTTCGCTTAGGGTCTTTAGTTTGCCCGTCTCGCGCATTTTTCGCTTAGGGACTTTAGTTTGCCCGTCTCGCTCATTTTTCGCTTAGGGACTTTAGTTTGCCAGCTGTTTCCTCATTTCAATTCCTGTAACACATAATTTGTCTCACATTTTGCGTTAGAGAATATAGAAAATGATGGGCTGGCCTTTATTCATAAATCAGATGATTGCAAAACAATAGTAATGGAGCAATAGATGGAAAAAGTAAAGACATGAATAATAACAATTAGAAAAAAGTACAATGTTTACTGCCAGTACAGCTTCAGATGGTTGGCATTCCAAGTCTTTGAGATCTTCTTTCCTTGCAAGGTTTCTAAGGTGCAAGTGCTAGTTCCGACCATTTTTCTGATTCTGTATGGTCCTTCCCAATTAGCCCGGAGCTTTCCATCTTCCCTATGGGCGTTTGTAATTGCCGACTTTCTCAATACAAGGTCCCCTTCTTGCAATTCTTTGTTCTTGACCCGTGCATTGTAATAATTGGCTACTCTCTGTTGGTAAGAAGCCAGCCTTACTTTTGCCTGGTCTCTCAGCTCATTTATCAGGTCAAGATTTTCCCTTAGTCCCTGAGAATTAAGTTCCTCAATGTAAGGGACTAGTCTAGGTGAATCAGCTCCAACTTCTGCTGGGATGAGGGCTTCAATGCCATATACCAAATTAAACGGTGTTTCACCTGTTGACACTTTGCTTGTCGTTCTGTAGGCCCATAGGACACTTGGGAGCTCATCTACCCATGCTCCCTTTGCCTTGTCCAGTCTAGTCTTCAACCCGTGCAGTATAGTTCGATTGCTCACCTCTGCCTGCCCATTGGCCTGTGGATAAGACATAGAAGATATTCTTAGGAGAATCTTCAGGCCACTACAAAAATTTCGGAAAGCATCACAGTCGAACTGCTTTCCATGATCTGCATTTATCACACGGGGGATCCCAAATCGGCAAATTATGTCTTTCCACACCATTGCTTCCACCTTCTTCTCAGAAATTGTAGCCCAAGGCTCGGCCTCTATCCATTTTGTGAAGTAGTCTGTGGCCACAAGCAAATACTTCCTTTGTCCTGAGCCTAGGGGAAAAGGCCCCAGGATATCTAGTCCCCATTGTGCAAATGGACTTGGTTGGAGAGTGTTCTGGAGAGCCGAAATAGGCACGGTAGTTATAGAAGCGAATTTCTTACACTTTTCACATCTTCTCACTTTGTCTGTGGCATCTTTCCTCAGCGTAGGCCAATAAAACCCCATGCGCAATATTTTCGAGGCCAAGGCTCGGGCCCCCAAATGTTCACCGCATATTCCCTCATGAACTTCAACTAAGGTGTACTCAGCCTGTTGAGGCCCTAGACACTTCAACAGGGGCATTGTGAATCCCCGTTTATAGAGTTCCCCATTCACCACGGTAAACCTGGCACTTTTTAACTTCAGCCTTCGAGCTTCGTCTCTGTTAGTGGGGAGTGTGCCCCCCAATATATAGTCTTTGATTGGGCTTCTCCAATTGCCTCCGATTTCGATATCACAGATATCTTCTTCTTCAATACTTGGCCTAGCGAGGGATTCCACTTTGACCATACCCCCTTTGACTCCTCTAGAAGAAGCCAACTTTGAAAGGGCATCTGCATGGTTATTCTCTGACCGGTTTATCTGAGTCAATTGAAAGTTCTTAAATGACTATGCCAACAATTGCACTTTCTGCAGATAAGGGACTAGAGCGGGTTCTCGTGCTTCATACTCACCCGAGAACTAGTTTACCACTAATTGCGAATCGCTATGGGCCATTAAGTTGCTGACTCCCATTTTCTCAGCAAGTTTCATCCCAGCTATCAAGGCTTCGTACTCGGCTGTATTGTTCGAACTTGGAAAGTCGAAACGTGGGGAATACTCATAGGTTTTCCCTTCAGGCGATGTTAGCACAATTCCGGCTCCACTGCCATCCATGTTACGAGCTCCATCCACAAATAATTTCCACCAAACTAACTCTGTTTCTACACGAACTTCTCGGCCAGTGCATTCTACAATGAAATCTGCCAACGCCTGCCCTTTTATTGCTTTGCGAGGCTGGAAGTGTATGTCATATTCGCTTAATTCGATGGCCTATTTGATCAGTCGACCGGAATGTTCTGGTTTCTGCAGTATTTGTCTCAAAGGCTGATCTGTTAAGATAGTCACCGAGTGAGCTTGGAAGTAAGGTCGTAACTTCCGGGTTGCCATCACCAAGGATAAGGCTATCCTTTCAACTAAAGGGTACCTTGTCTCGGCATCTAGTAGGACTTTACTCACATAATAGATAGGGCAATCCCTATCTCCTTCTTTCCTTAATAGGACTGCATTTACAGCTTTCTCTCCTACACCGAGGTACATGAGGAGGTGATCTCCGGGTTGTGGTCGAGATAACAGAGGTAACTCTTTCAAGTAGTCTTTCAACCTTTCAAAGGAGTCGTTGCACTCTTCCGTCCAATTAAAGTTCTTTCCAGCTTTTATTGCCTTAAAAAAGGGTAGACTCCTTTCAGCTGACTTGGACAAAAAACGATTCAAGGTTGCTATCCTCCCTGTCAGCCTTTGAACTTCTCTTATAGTATTGGGTGGTCTCATGTCCAAAATAGCTTGAACTTTCTCAGGATTAGCCTCTATCCCCCGATTAGTAATCATGAATCCCAAAAACTTTCCAGACCTCACCCCGAATGAGCATTTATTAGGATTCAACTTCATCTTGTACTGCCGCAACACATTGAATACCCTTGTCATTTTCCTGGCATGTGATTCTCCCTGTCGGCTTTTGATGATCATATCATCGACATAAGCTTCCATGGTGTTGCCCAACAAGTCTTGGAATACCCTATTTACCATGCGCTTGTAGGTTGCCCCCGCATTCTTCAAACTGAATGGCATTACTCGGTAACAATATGTCCCAACATCGGTAATGAACGAAGTCTTTTCCTCATCATCCGGATGCATCATGATTTGGTGATATCCTGAGAAAGCACCCAAGAAGCTAAGTAGTTCATACCCACAAGTTTCGTCTACCAACTTGTCAATTCGAGGTAGTGGATACGAATCCTTAGGACAAGCTTTATTCAGATCTGTAAAGTCCACACACATTCTCCATTTCCCGTTGGCTTTCTTCACCATCACAACATTAGCCAACCACTTCGGATAATTAACTTCTCTGATGAATCCTGCTTGCAACAATTTCGAGATTTCTTCATTTATTGCTTGTTGCCTCTCTGGAGCAAAATTCCCCTTCTTCTGTTTTATTGGCTTTGCCCTTGAGATTACATTCAACCGATGGCAAATAACTTCAGGGTCTATTCTAGGCATATCGGCTGGGGTCCATGCAAACACATCAGAATTCTCTTTTAAGCATCGGACTATCTCCCTTTTTACTTCTTCAGGCAGCTGGCTTCCCACATATACTATTTTCCCTTTATCTTCGTCATCCAACTGGATTGTTTCCATTTCCTCATCAGGTTTTGGTTTTGGCAGTTCTTCAATTGTAAGGGTTTCCTTCCTGTGAATCCCTTTGCATGTGACGGATGCAACATTACATGTTCTGGCTTTCTTTTGATCTCCCCTTACTTGTCCAACACTGTGGGGAGTCGGAAACTTCATTAACAAATAGCAGGGGTGCACTACCGCTCTCGCGTCATTTAGCAATGGCCGCCCGAGGATCATATTGTACGCCACTGACGTTGACTTCACCACCATAAATAACACTTGTCGAGTGACACACTTCGGGCTTTCCCCTAATGTCACAGGTAGCTGAACTGCGCCCTCCACCTTCACTTTTTCTCCAGAAAAGCCATAAAGTGGTGTGGTTACTGGCTTCAGTCTATCATTCAAGATGTTCATTTTCTCAAAGCAACTCCAGTAAATCAAATTTACCGAACTCCCATTATCAACTAGGATGCGACTCACTGGGTGTTTTGCTATTACCGCCGAAATCACCATTGGGTCATCGTGAGGGGTCATTACATCACCTCTGTCAGCTGGCGTGAAAGTAATGGGCTCTTCATCATGCTTTTCCTCCATCACCGAATTAATTTGATAAGCCTATCGGGTTTAGGTCTTTCGAGACGAGGAAGAAGTGCCAGCTAATGACTCACCGCCGGATATCACGTTAATAGCTGGCCCTGTGGGTTCATTATCTTCCTCTCGATTCCTTCTTTCTACCCTTCTGTCATCATCTCTTCTTTCACCTTCATTTCGTCTAACAGGTCCTCTATTTTCACCTCTTCTATCTCTGAAATTGTTTCCTCTGTTCTGCGCAAGATAGTTAGTTCTATCACCTCTCCATATGAAACGGTTTATTTTTCCCTCTTGTGCTAGCTTTTCTAGCTGATTCATCAACTCCCTACATTTTTCGGTTGTGTGCCCATGCACTGAGTGATAATTGCAATACGACCTTAAATCACGGCCCAGATTCCCTGACGCCTTCTTTGGAGTCTGTATAAGACCTAACCCCTCAATAGCTGCTAATACTGAAGCTCCAGATTCGGTGAGTGGAGTATAGGAATTGTATTTCAGTGTGGGAGCTTTCTTAAACTTTCTCGGTTGGCTAGAAGATGCTTCAGTGACCTCTCTTCCTCGTTTCCTTCCATCCTTAGATTCTCCTATCGTCACCATTTTCATTACTTCCTCTTGGGTTACATACTTATGTGCGCAAGAAAGCAGGTCTGAGATGGTTGTTGGCTGGTCTAACGACAGGGATTCTTGCAATTTCTCAGATCTTGTCCCCCGTAACATGCCTGCCACGGCTATATCGACTTGCAGATCTAGCACCTCCAAAGTAGCATATCTAAACCGATCCACATAACCCTTCAATGACTCCTTAGCTCCTTGCTTAATAGCGAGCAAATAGGTCGGTTCCTTCCTTCTCTAACTATTCACCGCAAACGCCTTAAGAAACTCACTTCGCAGTTGATCAAAAGAGATAATGGACCCCTCAGGCAGGTTATTAAACCATTTCATCGCATGTCTGGACAGAGTTAAGGAAAAGGCCCTACACATTATCCCGTCTTCCCATCCATGTAACAACATTAGGGCCTCATAGTTTTGCATATGGTCGTAGGGGTCCATCTTTCCGGTGTATGAGGTCATCTGCGGCATTTTGAACTTTGGGGGCAGAGGTTTTTGCATGATAGTTGTGCAAAACGGTACTCTTCTCCTCTGGCTCTCTTCTGCAGACACTAACTTTTTCTCTTCCAGTACCTGTTCTATCATCTTCTTCATGTCCACGGGGGGAGCGAGCTGATTTCGAGCATGAGACGAATCAGGTAGGTTTCCGACTACTTCCTTGCCCTTAGCTTGAGGTGCGTTTGTTCATACCATTTGCGTACACCAAGTGGGGTCAAACTCTGACCCGACTCCCCAAGTGCTTTGATCTTCGATACAGTTCTTTCCAGCACCTCCGACACCATGTTCCAAGTTAGTACCAGCCAAATTTGACAAGTTATGGTGGTGGGCGGTAGACCCTGTCGCCTGGTCAACGCCCTGCCGCTTAGGCACCTGTCGCCTAACACCAGGCACTTATCGCGTGACCCCTGTCGCAGGATCTAAACCTGCCGCTTCCTCAGTCTCTCGCCGGGTGCCTGCAACAGGCCTCCCGCTCTCCTGTCCTGCCGCATCCTGGTGAATATCATTCTCTTCCACAGGGGGAACCTCTCGTTGCCGATAGGGGTCTGCCGCTATCGCATCCTCCTGTCGCCCAAACACCTGCGGCGGAACTCTGTGGTTCGTTCCTCCTACCAAGTTTTGCACGGCAGGCGGCAAATTCATTGTCGTGAGAACTCCTTGGAACAGATCCACCATGGCTTTCAGCGCTTGGGTAGTTTCTTCGCTCTGTCGCCTCAGAGCTTCGAATTCTGCCGCTGAGACAGCAATTCTTTCTTCTTCGCTGTTCACCTGGTCCCTCTGGTGAACCTGTTGTTCAGGGGAGCTCACAGAGTTTTCCTCACTCCCGGTCCTCATGTTTGTAGATCTTGTTCTCACCATCTTTGAAAATATTGATTGGCTTTTTATGTGTTTCCCACAGACGGCGCCAATTGTTGTTGCACAAAACAACAATAAAGGTATGCTGACGTTGATGTTCGTACTTAGTCTCCACGTGTCTCCAAGAAGCTTCTGTAAAACAAGAAAAGTCAGAGAGACGCAGGGGTGATTCCCTGCATAGACACTCCGATGCTTAAGTCAGCAAAAAGTTCTTCAGTATTGGGAAGCATGAAAGCCAGTAGTCAAAAAATTAGGGCTTAAAATTGTACATGGGGGCCTATTTATAGGCCAATATTCTAGTTTAATTATCTGAGGATAAGTCCTTTCATTGCTGAGAGTTTGTGTCCTGATATAACACAAGTTCCTCGAACAGATAAACTCGAACCCTATCGCCGGCGAGAGACTATCTCGCGAGTCACGTTATGGCGTCAGGGGTCTGTCGCCAGTCGGTCGACGAGGACCCTGTCACCTGCGAGAGACCATCTCGCGAATCATGTTATGGCGTCAGGGGTCTGTCACCAATCGGTAGACGGGGCTGATGCCACGTGTCGCGCCGTGATGTCAGGCGATAGGCTGAGAGTCTGTCGCCTAGCGACAGGTGTTATACCGCAGCCCATGTCGTCTATCGCCGAAGGCCATGTGGCCCAGTGATCTCCTGCCACGTGGTGGTCTTTGATGAACCTTGAGTTTGGCCCAAAATTGGTATATTTTGTCATATCAAATATATTAATAATTATTTTTAAAATATGAAAACTTTTGGGACAATTGTAAAATGATATATATATATATATATATATATAAAAATATATATCTCGAAGAATTTTCATTTTGAATTGTTATGCTCTATATTAATGGTATTAAGTTTTTAAGTTCCACAAACGAAATTTGTTAATTGCTTTTTTCTTAAACAAAAATTTGTTAATTGCTATACGTTTATTTAATAATATATTATTTTTAAATATATCTTAATGGATAAACATTAACTCTTCAATGTCACTTTGTGAAATTTAAAATTTCATTGTCATATAAGATGATTATAGTTTATCTTTTGTTATATATCTACTTTATTTTTGCATCACCCCTAGCTAATCACATGCAGTTAGTATAGATATAAAAGCTGCAAAATTAAGGACAGAGAGAACCAAGTCAACTTATCTCATTCTATGTCTATGACATTCTCTGCTTTTACTACCTTTTTCCTAACACTGTCATTGCTTTGAGCATTGAAATACGATTTGAAATCCCAACTCCGACACTGCTCTAAACATTCTTTGTCTTCTTACAAGTTAGATGAGCCTTCTATCCGTGTGTCTAACAATTTACTCTCCACCAACCTAAAAAGACCTCGACACTTCTAACGCAACCGTTGTTAATCTTGGCACCTTTAAGAGTTTTAGCCTAAAATGAAATATCCGACAATCCAAAAATGAAACGATGAGGAAAGTATTAAATTTCAGAAATAATGTATTTAAAATATTTTTATTAAAGTGTTTTGTGTTCGAATCCAAACACTTTTATATCTAATTATTTAATATTTTTCTTGTAACAAAAAAAAAGATACATAAGAAAAAAAATTACCACCAAAAATGCCATATTCCGAATGCATTGGAAAGTTGTGCTCTTTCCATACAGAATAGAATAAATACTATGATAATTAAAAATAAAATAAAAATAAAATAACTTGGACCGTTGCGGAAGCATCTTAACATGCTTAAAAGTTTGATTCTATAATGGTAATTCGTTCATTTCACTAAAAATATATGAAATTGTGCAAGGAAATTCGGATTTCAAAAAATTCATTAAATAAGATTTGATCAAAAGGATCTTTCTCTGGAATACCATAAAAAAACATATTCCTGAACGCGAAGCCAAGTTGTCAGTGCGGATAATATATAATAATATAATTATTGAATTATAGTATTGGTTTTTTTCTTTGGATTCCTCTCAATGGTTGGTTAAGCAAACGCAATTATTTTCATCTGAGAAAAGGAGCCCTACTTGGCTCAAACTCAGTCAGGAATTCCAGGTAATGAAATCATAGTTATTGACATTAGATCGGACGATGAATAGGTGGCCTATCAATCCGTTCGGGGTAGTTTTCGTATTTAGATCATTTTTTATTTGGATTTGTGTTAGATTTGGATCATTTCGAATTGAAATAATTTGGGATTTAGATTTTTTTTTTAAAGTTCAAATTATTTTGAATATAGACATTTTCGGAATTAAATTTTTCAGGTTTGATTTGATTTAAGTTTGGGTGGAATCTAAACAGTTCGCATAATTTCAAAATTTTTTATGTATATTTTTTGTTATTTTGAATATAATAATTAATTTTATTTTTATATAATTAAGTAAAGTAAAAAATATAACAGAAATACTAAAGTTAAAATTTTAAAAATTAATGAATATTCATATAAATATAACTTATATAATAATTTTGTATTTAAAGATTATTATTTTTGCAGTTCATATCATAAGTTCTTACGTTGGAGCAAGCAATCTATCTAAACACATACTCAATTTTTCACATAAAGACCCAATTAATTAATGTTACCATCCAACCAATCGAACAGTTTAGCTCAAAACAAGAATGACGTCCAATATTTGGATAATAAAATTATAGAGCTATCAGCATTCAATTTGCGCTCTTAGATTCAGATTCCAGTCAACTTATTTGAAATTAGAAGGCGTTTGATTGCCGAAATTTTTTATTACAGTCAATAATTTTTTTTCATAAAATAATTACTATGTTTAGTTCACGGAATTTTTTCACACTGAGAATTTTTTTCTCAACAGTGCAAAGAGGGAGAAAATGGGGTGAAAAAATTCCTCCCAAAACTTGAGGTTTTTTTTTTGGGAGGAATCCATTTTTTATACCAATTTTACCTTCAAATAATTATATTTTGTTTCCATTTTACCCCTAAACCTATCTAATATTACAACCATTTTTTTTCTATTTTGATGAAGAGAAAAATGAATTTAAAATCAAATGGACCAATAATAAGATGGACACTATGATTTTTGATTAATCAAAATCAATTTAATATAGTAATAGTTTGTTAAATCAAAATAATTTACATAACAAAGACCTTATAAAAAAAGGGACTAAATAAATAAATGAGTATCTTAAATAAATAAATAAGTAAGTAATTAATCTAAATATAATTTATATCAAATGTTATTCACTCTACATCAACTAATAATACGCAGGGTATTATACTAAAATAAGTAATTAAGTAATCTTACATTTCTTTAACCAAACACAGAAATCTTATATTCCCACCAATACAACCAAACACAAGAATCTAATATTCCCAAGAATTCGTCAAGTAAAATAATTTTCCGTTAAATGATTCCCAAAAGTAATTTTAAATTCCGCGAACCAAACGGTCCTTTAATGTTATAATTGGTTTTAAATTCAAGATTTGAAATAATATCCGCCACCATATTTGTTAATATTTGTTAATATATCAATCCTAGTAAATTTCATTTTTGCCTCCTGGAAAATTTCTTTCTAGCTTCATCTTTTATATATTTTATCAGAAGAAGAAGAAGATCAAATATTGTGATTGTGGAGGACCGTAGCAATGTTGAAGTTGAATTAGTTATCTTATAGAGAATGATTAAAAGTTTCTAATTGCAATGTATGTTGATATTTTACTTTCTAATATTTATTTATTTTATTGATTAAAAAGTTAAAAAAATTTTATTAAGAATGATTACGATTTTTTATTATAATTTGTATGTTTAAATTTGGATGTTGAGGTGGCTTGATACATTGTTCTTAGGAATCTAAAAGTTTTGCTTCTTTGATTTTAAGAAGTGAATAACATATTCTATTTTATTATATTTTATTTTTGATGTTGTATTATTTAATTTAGATTTTTAACATTTTAATCTTTCCATTTTAACTTAAAGACAACATGTTTTATTTTATAAAAGTAAATTTATTTTCAAATAATTTTAATATTTTACATGTCTGCAACACCAAGAAAAAAATCATTTAAAGTTAGTTTTGTTAATAATGTTATTAATTTTTTGTACAAACATAAAATTCAATCATATGTTAAATTATAATATAATTTTTTTATTTTAATTATTATTGTATTAAAATTAAAATTGTAATGTGGAATAAGTAATATATTGTAAATGATTATTTTTATAATAAAATATTTTATTGAAAATATTATTTGAAATTTGTATTCATAATTATTGTAAATATAAGAAGGATTGTATTAAAATTTATTTGATATCTATATTTGGTATATTTAAAATTAACGTTATTTCATGATATAATTTAAAGATTCAACATTACTTTCGTTGATAATGCATCACTGATGTAATTTAATAATTATAAAAGTTTTTTAAAAAATACATATTTTTTTAGCTAAGAAAAGTGTATTATTAATAATGTAAAGTCAGTTAGTCGGTGTTGAGAAGAAACGAACAAGGTCTTCAAAATTTCAGCTTGAGTTTTTTCTCGAACCAAATGATAATCGATTTCAATATGCATCATCCTCTCATGGAAAATTAGATTAGCAACAATGTGAAAAGTTGCATGGTTGTCACAGAACAGGACAACTGGTTTAGGATGTGGAATCTGTGAGTATTTGGAAAGGCTGAGTAACCAAATAAGTTCACACATTGCATTCACCTTGGATCTATATTTAGCTTCAGTATAAGACCTTAAATTATTATGGTTTTTCTTGGATTTCCAAGAAAAAAGAGATTCTCCAACAAAATTACAAAAGCCAGTAATAGATTTTTTATTGTCTGAGCATGCTGCTCAATCAGAATCAACAAATCACTTCAACTCAAGAGCTGAAGCAAAGCTGAAAAACAAGCTTGGTGTACTGATCCCTTGATATGCTGAAGAATATGATATGCAACTTGCAAATGTGGCATTTTAGGTTGTGATAAAAATTGACTAAGATAATTGACTGAATAGGAAAGATCAGGTCAAGATATTGTCAAATATAACAATCTTCCAATCAACCTGCAAAATAATGTGGGATCTTGAAGCTTCTAGTTCTCTTGAAAGTTTGGCATTAGGATCCATGGGAGTATTCCTTGGCTTGTAACCTAAATAACCAACATCTAAGAGCAACTATAAAGCATACTATCTTTGTGAAAGAGATATTCCCCTTTTGGATTGATCAATCTCCAAGCCTAAAAACTTTTTCAGTTTACCAAGGTCTTTTAGCTTAAAACATTCATTAAGATAATGATTCAATTGAGTTACTTCTTCAGAATTATTGCTAGTTATCACTATATCATCCACATACACAAGTAATGCCCAAAATGAATTTCCATTGATTTTTGTAAACAAAGAATTGTCAACTGTGAATTGTTGAAAACCAGACGTGAGCAAAGTATTAGAAAACTTGGAAAACCACGCCCAAAAGCTTCCTTTAAACCATATAATGATTTGTGAAGCTTGCATAGAAAGTAGTCTGGCCAATGCTCCCCCTATCTAACACATCCCAGAGGTAATGACATGTAAACATCTTATATCAAGTCTCCATGCAAGAAAGCATTGTTAATATTAAATTGTGTTAAACTCCAGTCATAAATAGAAGCGAAGGCAAGAAGCACTTTAACAGTAACTAGTTTAGCAACAGGGAAGAGGTATCAAGGTACTCTATACCCTCTTACTGTGTATAGCCTTTAGCTATAAGACGAGCCTTTTACCTTTACAATCTGCCATTAGCTCAAAATTTGATTTTGTGTACCCAATGATAGCCAACAGGTTTCCTCCGAGGAGGTAAAGAAGTAGCAATCCAAGTATCATTAGCTTCTGAGGCTTTCAACTTCTCAAACATTACTTGTCTACATTTTGGAACTTTAGTGGTTATGCATAGGTTTTTGGTTTAATATGGAAGAAATAGCATTAACAAATGCTTTGTATGAAGTAGAAAGATTACCATAACCAAGAACAGATGTTAATGGATGTGAGGCAGAGCAAATAAAAGAAGTGATTGAACAGCAGTGATAATCTTTAAGGTATAAAGGTTGATTTCTAGTTTCAGTAATGTTATGCTTATTAGATGTATCCTAACTTGTTGATGAAACAAACTCATTAGAGATTGACATAGATTGTGATTTTTTTAACAAAGGAAAAGTGAGCTTAAATGGTAGAATATGATAAGAAATTTGAAGTCTCATCAGATTGTGTTGAAGAACGTTTAAAAGGAAAGATGTGTTCATACAAAACATCTCTAGATATGTTAACTATGTTGATAGCTAGGTTTAACAGCTTATACCCTTTATAGCCAGGAGGATAGCTTAAGAATGTAGTTGAAGCTGCTCTTGGAGAAAATTTTGACCTATTTTTGTTCAAAGTGGAACCATAAGATAAGCAGCGAAAGACTAAGATGTGAATATGATGGTTTTTTATGCCATAACAAGTCAAACAGACATTTATTATTCAAATTGGTTGTGGAAGTCTGTTTATAAGATAAATAGAAGTGGAAATGCAATCAGTCCAGCAAGAGAAAGGAATGTTTAATTGAAAAAACAAAGCTCGAGCTACATTGACAATAGGCTGATGCTTTCTCTCCATAACAAAATTTTGCTCAGAATATCAACACATGAATGAAAAGGAATAATACCTTTGGTTTTGAAAAAAATCATTAAAAACCAACTCTGGTGCATATTTGATCTAACTAATTTGATGGAGATTCCAAATAGATTTTAGATTAAGGTGTAAAAAGCAAGAAAGACAAGTAATGACATCAACCTTAACTTTTAGATAAAATATATCCAAGTATGTCTAGTATAATCATAAACTATTCTTAGAAATATTGCATCCTTCAATAGACAAAAGGTTAAAAAGTCCCCATATGTCTTTATGCACCAGTTGAAATGAAGGTTCTGAAAAAGAATTAAAAGAAACAAAAGGTAGTCATTTTTATTTGGTTAAGGGACAAACAGAACAAGGAAAAGAATTCATTGAATTAAAATAAATGTTTAGATTATTTTTAAGGTTTGAAACTTTACAAAAGATGGGTGTTTTAATCTAAAGTTCCTTTTCTATGATGGTAACATTATTACAAATAAATGAAACAGATTCTTTTGAAAGAAATTTACAAGTTGAGTTGAACATAGAGATTTCCAACTCTCTTACCTATCCCAATCATCTTGCCCTATGTAAGGTCTTGAATGACACAAAATTGAGAAGAAAAATTAACGAAACAGTTGTGTCTTTAAAGTAAAGAACTAAAGGAAATCGAGTTAAAATGAAAATCGGGAACAAAGAGGACATTTTCTAAAAGTAAATTATCCAATACTTATACTGTGCCAATTTGAGTTATAGCAATAGAAAAACCATTTTTTAGTGTGACATAGGAATTTTTAACTAGAGTTACAAACTTAAAAAATTGCAAAGAACAACATATATGATGAGTTGCTCCAGTATCTAAGAACCAAGTGTTAGCTAAAAAAGAGGAATTAGAAACAAAAGAAATAAAAGAAGAAATACCAAAAAGACAAGATACAATAGGCTCATGCTGTTTTGGTTTTGGAATATCTCAAGAATCAAGATGTAATTGTGAGCTTAGAAAAGCAATGAGTTGCTTGTACTGATCAGTACTTAAACTTATTGAAGAGTTTGTTGAAGTATCATCTAAAACAAAACTGGCTTGATTGACATGAGCTTTAGAAACAACATTATTCCATTTTGACTTATAGCGTAGTGGATATCAAATCAGTTTGTAACATTTCTCAACAGATGGCCAAGCAAATTACAATGTGTGCAAAGAGGATGATCCTTCCTTCCTTTGAATCCTAAATGCACAACAAATGTTGTAGCCAGTATTATGTCATTTTGAATAGAATCTAAACAGGTAATACAATATGGTTAATATTTCTTTAGCATTCTTCCTATATAACCCATGAGAAAACCTTTGTAATAGGAGGAAGTGGATCCATCATCAGTATTTGAGTTCTAATTTGAGCAAAAGAATCATTTAAACCCATCAAAAACTGCATTGTACATTCATGTTGTCAAAAATTAGTCCATGGCCTCATTTCTCCACAAGTACGAACAAGAACAAATTGATATTCTTTGAGTTCATCTAAAAGAATCTTAAGTCTTATATAGTAACTACTAACATCTAATGGTCCTTGATGCAAAGCAACAAGATTTTTTTAATCTAAAAGATTCTTGGACCATTACTTTGCTGAAATCAATCCCTCAAATCAATCTAAATTTCATAGGTAGTGGAATAGTAAAGAAGGCTATCAATAATTTCTCGATTTATTAAGTATCCATGATATTACCATACTATTACGTCGAGTCCATGCTCCATACAAAAGATCTCTTGCTTGTGGCTTTACCACAGATCCATCAACAAAGCAAGTCTTATTCTTAGCTGTCAAAGCCAACAACATTGCCCTTGTGATGCCCACACGTGGACTCACAGGCCACCACATTAGGCAAGTCACTCAACCGTATTGTTCACTCTGGAGTGCTCTTATAGGGCCAACGCTCCACACGGTTTTATCGGAGTGTGACGCCCGAGGTGCACCCGCTGGTCCACCAACTCGAGCCATCGCCCCAGGTGGGTCACTCATCCGTATTGTCCGCTCTAGGGTGCACCACAAAGGCCATCGCCCTGTGTGGTGCACCCCAGAGCGGACAATATGGATGAGTGACCCACCTGGGGCGATGGCTCGAGTCGGTGGACCAGCGGGTGCACCTCGGGGCGTCACAAAAAAACACACGTTTTTTATGTAAAGACCCCGCCCGTTCCTTGGCCGTCGGTGAGCATCCCTTAGGCGATCACACATGACCTAGGTTTATCTTTACACGTGAGGTTGGCGGTCGCCCACACTCAAACGTATTGTCCGCTTTGGCGTCGCCCACCTCACGACTTTATCTTAAGGGGCCTGAAGAACTCAGGATTAATTCCCTTGAGCGCGTTTTCACTTGAGGTTCAAACCCAGGACCCGTAAGTACCTGACTTTTACACTCATCATACCATTTGACCGCGATGTTTACTTGGTACTTACACTTATTCCAGTTAAGAAATTTGCGAACTAAATTTTTCCTTTTCGTTTTACAATTTGTATTCGGTGTCAGTGCAGTCACTAAATCATTTTCATTCATTCTTTAATTCAATTATGATTTAAATTACTCTCTAAAATAGGGAAAGATCATTTATAATCCATAACTTACTATTTCTTAGAAACAGATTTTTTTTTGTGACACCTCGGGGTGCACCTGTTAGTCCACCGACTCGAGCCATCACCCCAGGCGGGTCACTCATCCGTATTGTCCTCTCAGGGACAATTAGTTAGGAGCGACTTGACCTTTAATGATGTTAAGGGTTCAAGTCGCTCCAGACGTGAAAGAAATCCGTGAGGGGCGGTGGCCTGTGTAGTGCACCCCAGAGTGGACAATACGGATGAGTGACCCGCTTGGGGCGATGGCTTGAGTCGGTGGACCAGTGGGTGCACCTCGGGCGTCACAAAAAAAAACGCGCGTTTTTTTGTAACGCTCCGGGGTGCACCCGTTGGTCCACCAACCCGAGCCACCACCCCAAGCGGGTCACTCATCCGTATTGTCCGCTTTGGGGTGCACTCACAGATTTCTTTCGCGTCCGGATCGACTCGAACCCTTAACATCATTAAAGGTCAAGTCACTCCTAACCAATTGTCCTAGGACAATTGGTTAGGAGTGACTTGAGCTTTAATGATGTTAAGGGTTCCCGAGCCGTTACACGGAGTGCACCCCAAAAAGCCATCGCTCCAATTTTTGTTCGAAGGGATTTGAAAACTTAACCTTATGTAAGTGTTAAACACTCCTAACCAATTGTCCTCAGGGTAGACACTTGGTTAGGAGGTTTCAACACTTACATGAGGTTAAGTGTTCAAATCCCTTTGAACACAAATTGAGCAATGGCTCTTTGGAGGATAATTGGTTAGAAGGGTTCAACACTTATATAAAATTAAGTGTTCGAATCCCTTTGGATGCAAATTAGAGCGATGTCCCTTCGATGTGCACTCTGATAAAACCATTTGGAGCGTTGGCCCTACAGGTGTACTCTAGAGCGTACAATACAGTTGAGTGACCCACCCGACGCAATGGCCTGCAGGTGTATATTGAGGTGTCACAATAAAATGTTGCTTAGCACAATTTTATTAGAGTACACCTCGAAGGGCCATCACTTTGATTCATGTCCGGAGGGATTCGAACACTTAACCTCATGTAAGTGTTGATGACACTTACATGAGGTTAAGTATTCGAATCCCTCTAGATGTGAATTTGAGCGATGGCCCTTCAGGATGCACTTCAATAAAATCGTGTGGAGCGATGCCCTATGGGTGCAGTTCAAAGCAGATAATATGGTTAAGTGACCCACCCAACGCGATGGCCTTAGGATGCACGCATTTTATTATGACGCCCTGACGTGCACCTTCAAGCCACTGCGATGGGTGGTTCACTCAGTCATATTGTCCGCTTTGGAATGCACCCATAGGGCCATCGCTCTGCACGGTTTTATCATAGTGCACTTCGAAGGGCCATAACTCCAATTTGCATCTGGAGGGATTTAAACACTTAACCTCATGTAAGTATTGAACCTTCTTAACCAATTGTGTGGCATCACAACCTTACTCCATGTGTTATAGTTCGATCAAAAAAGATGATGTGAAACCAATAAGGCTCAAATGATCTCCATTATGGAGATACAAAGGGTTGCTTGAATCATCTAAATAAGAAAAACCAACTACAACTCGATTGCTTGTAAGATTGTTACTTGTGTTGCCACGAGACATGAAAGAAAATAAAATGCAATATTAAGAAAATAAATGCTCTGATACCATTTTACAATGACAAAAAGCAGATTAAGAATGAAGAAAATCTTGTTATTATTGTGTATTCTGTCAAAACAAGAAGAAGAAGCATATGTTCTGACAAGGAAGATTGACTAAACAGTTGCTTGTATACCAGCTTTCATAACAAAACTAAGTGACTTCATAACTGAATTAACTAACTTCCATACGTATACTAAAAAATTTGTACACGTTAGACTCTTTTGTATATATTAGACTTATCAGTCTAATAATAAATTAGATAATATTAAAATACTAATTATTGTTGGATGTCCTTTTATAATTGCATGTATGAATTAAAATTATATGATACTTCTACTCTTATGATTTTAATTTCTGTCAAATCCCTATTTTTCTATTATTATTATTTATCAATTACCCTATAACTTTATCCTAATTAATCCTAATTTAATAATTTAATAATCTTAATTAATTAATCTATAATACCTTAATAATTAATAAAAATCCTAATTATCCTACAAATATTCTAATTAATTATATAATCGTAATTTACTAAATAATCTACATATATTCAAATTAATTTTAAAAGTTATCCTAATCAACTATATCCTATCCTAATAAATATTCTAATTTAATAATTACCTAATAAATCATAGTCATATTAAACTAAACCTATCCTACATTATTATTTATCTTAAATAAATTAAAGTGTCCTGTCACAGCTTGTGACCCTATTTTTGCACCTTATTCTATACATCTTATTTGGTTGGGCTGTTTGCGATACTTTACTTTTCTTTTACATATAAACAATTTCATATTAAATTATAATATAAATTACATCCCCTATTTTACTTCATAAGAAAGTAGTACTGTCGAAAAGTCTAAATATAGAAAATAAATGATCATACCTTATTAAATAAATCAAGCTGTCGCATCGTCCCAAATGCTCAGCCGAAATCCTTTAGGTGTCAGACTCTCAGTCTTCGAAAACCTGAAATGTTAAAATTAAGGGGTGAGCAAACCACGGCTCAGTAAGGGAATTATATGTCTCACTTGATACTCAGCTATCTATATTCTGAAAAACTTTTTCATTTTTCCTATGGGGCTCTAGGCACGCATGTAGGAAGGATACTATAATCGGTTATGGATCCGGATGGAGTAAGGTAGGTATTTTGAAATACCTATCTTGTCCCAGAACCTAGAAGCAACTGTAGGGAGTAATTTTATTTCATCTGAAATAAAATATCTTTTTCCTTTGTATGTCATATCATTTTCATATACTTTTCAAAATAATGCTTTTATGAAATAAAGCATTTAAATAAAATAATTAATATTCATATATTCTTTGAAAAGAATATTAGTTAATTATCGTCATTCTCATTTAAAACTCATTTCATGTTTTACTGTACAATCATAATTAGTGCAGTACTTTAAATAGCAAAATAAGCTATTAAAACTTTTCCGTATAACATATATACCGTGTAAATCTAATATTCAATTTAAAAATTAAAATAAGAATATTAGATTTATTTTCCTCCTCTTTCCTTTTTAAAACATATAACATATTCATATTTCATTTCGTACGAAAATCATCTCGTAGTACTAAAATCAGTACTGAAATAAGCATTTTGTAAAATGCTGTAAATCACTTTCATTTGATTTATCACATATCATGTAAAACATTTTCATTTCACGTATCACATATCATATAAAACATTTTCATATATGGAGATTGAGGCACGCCCAACCCGTCCACTGGGTCGTTACTCATATCATGCTATAGACCCCGAAGGGTATAAAATAATCATGTCAGATCTATGACCATAGTCTATAATTGTCCTCGGCGGATCACTGATCAGGTGTTGGCCGGGACTACATATCACATATCACATATTACATATCACATGTCACATATCAGCATGATAAGGTTACCCACTAGTCTCAAAACAGTATTTTTCATCACCAATAAACCTTTATGGAATTTATAAAAATATATAATTTCATAATTTAAAACCATAAAGGTTATAAAACCATGTAGTGAATATTTAAAAAATATTTATAAAAATATTCCCTCTATTTCTTTTCATTTTTAATCTCGTATTACGTGTAATTTACATATTAAGAGAATTTTCGGTGATTTCATTATCACGATTCTCGAAAACATGAATATTTTAAAATCACTTTCATTTTATTCATGTTTTTATGAAAATATTCATTTTCTCGATTTTCGTGGTTGAAAATCATTTCTCGTGAAATAAAATCTTTTATTATGATTTTATGAAATTTTCTAGAAATTTTCGATAATTTTCAATAATTTTTCGGCAGTATAATGGATTGGCTAGCCTCCTGCACGGAAAATACAGTTTATAATTCCAGCCAATACATCATCACAATTTTCCAACCAAAGAATCTTCAGAATATTTTCATAAAATATTTCATAATTAAAAACATGCAGACTGAATATCTTTACAGTGCTGCACATGTATCCCTTACCTTATCCGGGTCGGTGACTTCCTCGTTATTGGTTGTGCCCGTACTCCATCTCTTCTGATTCCATCATCTCGTTCGCCGAGAATGATTTCTAGAAACCAAATTCTAACATTTAGAATTTTTCTCAATTAATTTAAATAAATAAATTGATAATTTTCTTAAACCATTTTCGAAAATTTCTTACCGAATTTCCATAAATTTCCGAACTTTCGAAATTTTCGAATTCCCAAAAATTTCCTTTTATCTTTTTTTTTTTCTTTTCTTTTTCTTTTTCTTTTTCTTTTCCTTTTCCTTTTTCCTGGTCTGAACCGGTTTAGATCGATTCAGACCAGTCCAACCTCCCCTTACCGTCGGTTCTCCTCCAGTGACCGATTCTCCCTGCGGTTCGGCGTCTCCACAACTGGCGGACGTGGCGACAAAGCTGGATCCGGCCTCCATACTTACCCCTCACCGGCGACAGTGCCGGATCTGGAACGATGGGTCTTGGCTTCTCCTCCTCCTTCGTTCTTCCTTCCTCCGCCATTGTTGGCCTCACCGATGGCCTCCTTCATCTTCCCTCACCTCCGCCGAGGTTCGGGTGGTGGTGGCAGTGCCTGGACCGGTCGGCACCGCCGATTCCCTCTTTTCCTTTTTTTTTTTCTCCCGATTTTCCTTCGCTTCCTGTTTTCCGTTTCTTCTCTTTTCTATTTAGGCCGTCGCCGATCACTTCCCTCTCCTCTCACCGGCGACGCCCTCTTTTTTCCTCTTCCCTTCCGGTGGCCACCGACAGTGGTCGGCTGGGCTTTGGGATTCTTCAACAGAAACAGGATCCCATTTCCTATTTCTGTTTCATTTTTTTTTCATATATTATATTTATAATTTACTTTATAAATATAATACTAATATTATATTATAAAGTATATACTATATAATATAATATTATATATATATATATTATATTACAACATATATATAATTTAAATTAACTACAATATACATTTTATATATGTATATATATATCTGTATTTAAATTATGTATATATATACATATATACCATATATATATATATATATCTTTTCACAAAAATTTAAAATACTAATTTATATTTCCTTTGTATACATATTTATATATGTACATATACAAAATAACATTATACATATATATTATTTACTTTATAAATAGTATATATATGTCTATATATACTAAAGTATATTAATATATACTATATACTATACAGTATTTAAATACATATGTATTTATATAAAAATACATTTATATAATATATAATTATATAAATATATTTCATTTTCGTTTCTCATTTTCTTATTTAATTTGGATTTCCATTTTTCCAAATTAAATTTCCTCTCTTCTCTATTTTCCATAATTCCAACCTGATTTTTTCGATTTAAATTTTTCCTTTACTCGAATTTTCCAATTCGTCCCTTCCTCAATTCTTGAGATTTCACAAATATTTCGTTCTCTTAAATAAATTCATTTATTTTCTTTAACTTATTTATTTGTTTTAATATTAAATTTACAATTATTTAATATTAATTTTAGAAAATTAGTGGTTATCACATGTCCTATCCTATTAAAAAATTCTAATTAAAATAATCCCAATGTTAATTATTAAATAATCCTAATTATTTAATTCTAATTTTAAATGTTAATTTAGAATTTACAAATTACTATTTTACAAAAATACATTTCTGGACAAAATAAGGAGTCTATAATCATTTTGGGTAAAAAAGGGGTTATTCAAATTTGAATAATTTCGGGTTTGGATCATTTCTAATTGGGTAAATATGAGTTCGAAGCAATCCAAAATTAGGTTTTTTCAAGTTGAATCGATTTGGATTTGGATCAATTCAGGTTCAAACTGTTTTGATATAGGTCAATATAGATTTAGATCATTTTTGTCTTGGCTTATTTAAATTTCAAATTATTCAAGTTCAACTCTCGGATCATTCGAGTTAATTAATCAAGTTACTCGAATTCATTTTGTGAACTTTTTAAAATCAAATAAATATAATTAAATTACACAAAAAATTAAAATGTTTAAATTAAATGATTAAAAAGTTCTTTGTTAATAATATGAAATTATGTTGCATTAAATACTAAATTAGCTTTGTTCATGATAAAAAATAATAATTAATGAACAACCAAATTTGAGCTAGGTTATTATTCTTTCTTAAGAGGAATTAGGTTCAAGATTGGCATCTCTTTCTCCCTCTTTTCTCTAGTTTTAACCATGTACTTGTATATTAAAAACTTTGTTGCCAAATTATTGTACTTTTTAACTTAATTCTCAATATCTAGTAACTTTTGACATCTCATCATTATATTAAAAACTTATCATCTTTAACATGTTCCTTCCTCTTTCTCTTTTTATTTTAATTCTCTCTCTCTCTCTCTCGTACAAATTTCAAGAGTTGGGCATTGCTACAATGTTTTTTAATAAAATATATGAATTTTTATTTTAAAACTTGAATTGAAATAGAAGTTAAAACAATAATTGTTAGCTTTAAATTGATATATATGTTAAAATGACAAACACTTAAGTAAAATTAAATGAATGATCAATATTGTAAATTTGCTTTATCAATTATGATTTTCACAAACCATATTAAGTGCTTTTATCAAATATAAAACCATGATTTAATTGATTATCTTTATTTGTTTTAATCAATTTAAAAAATATTTTTAAATATTGATTTAAGTAATTTTCTTATGGAATTATTGAATATATTTTAAGATAATTACTTGATAAATTTTTGGGCTCAATTTCATGTTTTCAAAGTCATGTCATATTTAAAAATATTCAAAATTGACTTAGGACTGTTTTTAATACTTAAAACACCTAAAAAAGTCAAAATACTGACTAAGGGATAGATCCCCTGACCAAAGGGATAGATCCTTTGTTGGCAGAACACCCCTTGAAGGCAGGACAGTTCAAGGGATCGATCCCCTACTTTAAGGGATTGATCCCCAATTTCCAGAATATTCTCCAACTGCTAGTTTTTGTGAGAACCAACGGGAAAATCAATTTTGGCTCCTCCAAACTTCAAGAAACCATTGAAGAGAGTATAAATAAAAGCTCAAAAGTCCAAGACACTCAAGAGACATATTTCTTCATCTTCTTGAAGCTTTAAAATCAAATCAAGTGCTAGAAATTCAAAATCTTCTATCATTCTCATCTTCCTTGTATAGCTTAGCACAAAACATTGTATATATTTCTTTAGAGCTCAAATTTCTGTAATCTTCCACCTATAAAACTTGTCAACCCATTCACAAAGTGTAAAGGGGAGTGAACCCTTGAGTGCTTCATTGTAAGTAAGGTTTGGGTTGAAAGGTTTACTCTTTGAGCTATAAAAGAGAGTGGTCGTAAGGTTTGCTACTTAATCCCGTAAAAAGTAATGGTTATAAGGTTTCCTTCTTGATCCTGGAAAAAGAAGTGTTGAAGGTTACTCTTCAGCCTGTGAAAAAGAATGTAACAAATTCAAAGTAGTGAATTTGGAGAAAATCTTAGAAAGCGTCTCAAGGTAGAGGACATAGGTAAGGTTGCCAAACATTTATAAATCATTGTGTACTATTGTCTAACCCTACACTCTTTACTTTATTGTATTTTAATTGTGCTTATTATATTAAACTAGAATTGCATGCTAAGATAGGATTGAATTGTGACGGCCCGGTGTGCACTTACAGGTCATCGACCTAGGCTATCACACCGAGTGGGTCACTCAATTGTATTGTTTGCTTTGGGGTGCACTCATTGGGCCACCGCTCCTCACGGTTTTATCGGAGTGCACCTCGAAGGACCGTTGCTCCAATTCGCATCTCCATTGAGGTTCGAATTCAGGACCCTTAGGTACCTAAGCCTTACACTCATGGTACCATTTATTCTAATAGGATTATTTTAAAAAGATTCACCACAAGAGTTATCACTATAGAGTATGAGAATGTCAAAAATAGTAATTTTAATTTAATCACTTAATTAACTAGATAATCTAATCTTAATACTTTAAATATTTTTCTAAGATAATCTAATTTTAATAATTGACCAACTTCATAGTAAATAAATAGTGCAGCGCAAACAAAAATGACATATTACTTATTGGCATTACCTATTGATTATTGGCATAACATGGCATGGTATGACAACATTTGGCTGGTTTGGTTTTATTTTTTAGTTTTAACATTTGATTTTTTTTATTGAATATTATTTACATATTCAGTGGAATTTGACCTGAAATCTCTTTATCTCATTAAAATTCAAGGTCTCTTTATTGTCACTAATTTAGATTCATATTAGTTTTGAGTTTGAGTTGAACCAACTCAAGTTATTGATTTTATTAATTAAATAAAATAGATTAAATTTAAATTTGAACCTTAAGGGTTGCATTAATTTATCAGTGAATATGAGCTTCTAGATTAGGCCTAAGATTCAGGCATCGGGTTAGCATTTATGCAAATTTCTTTGAGTGTACCAAATTCTCGATGTGGAGAATGCGTTCTCTGATCGGAAAAAAATCTATCCAATAAATTTTTTCTATCAAATAAGATTTTTTAGCTGTAAATTCTAAGTCTAACTACTACAAATTCATAATCTAGAAGTGAGACGCCGGGTAACTGGGACTTTGACCATCGTTCCAAAGAAGACAAAGAAAGCTCATGTGCGTACAGTAACGATGAAATGTGTCCTCCACCCTTTGCATCTCTTTTCCCCACTTTCCTACATATCCATCCCTCGTGCTAAAAAAGAGTCGTGTGGGACAAATACTAAAATAAAATAAAAAAATGGGTTAGCTTTTGATTTTTGAAAGAGAGCTCATAACAAAAGAAGAAAGTTGATGGAGAAATGAAAAAGAAAAAGAAAGAAAAGGTTGAGAGAGAAAGTATGGAGAAAGAGAAAGTGGGTTAATGGCAATGGACAATTTAATTTGGACTTTTGCAGAAAGGAAGGAAGAGCCACATTGTCAAAATCTAGGGCTTTAAAGTTTAACGCCTCGTTCACCTCTCTCTTACTGCTTTTGGTTTTGCTCTTGGTTTACGGTGTTGTTAATGGTGCTTCAACTCTAAGCAACCAGCACTGCACCGGAGGTGCGTAGGATAAACAAGCACTTAACCACAGAGATAAGAAAAACTCTGGTTTTAGCAACCAAAACCAAAAAGAAAAGAAATGGGTGGTGCGCATTTTAGCGGAGAGAGAACAAGAAGAGAAGTACTGCTAGTGAGCTTTTGGATGCTGGGTTTAATCTCGCTCTCTTGCGCGGCTAGGCTAAGTGTATCCAAGGAGAAGCTTGAAGTGCAAAAGCACTTGAACCGACTGAACAAAGCTGCTGTTAAAAGCATCAAGGTAAAACAAGTATTTTATGTCTGCCATTTTTTTTTGGTTCAAGCTTGCTTTAAGGGAAGAAAATGAGCCGAAATGACTCGAGGGAAATGCTTTTTGGTTTTTGATCTGATCTTCTGTGCCGTTAAATCTTTCTTTCTTTCTTTGCAAAAAGAATGCTATTATTACTTTCTTTTTTTAAAAGTAATTTCATGCTCCTTTGTATTGAATTTGATTTTTTTTTTCTAGCAATGCAATTTTGACCGCAATCAAACTTGCAATTTAGCATAATCACGGTTTTTTAAGCCACCATTTTAGGTTTCATCATCCCGATCCTTTCTCCTCTTTCCACGCAATTATTGTGGAAATAAAGAAATTTAGTGCAGAAGTAAGACATCAAGTAGTAATTAAGTAACGGGGTTTTAATGTACTTCTCTATCGCTTCACTCTCTCTTCTGTATAGATTAGTACGTTTAACAAATGTTTTGGCTTTGTTTTGAATGGTCATATGCAGAGCTCGGATGGGGATATTATAGATTGCGTTCACATCTCTCAGCAGCCAGCTTTTGATCATCCTTTACTCAAAGACCACAAAATTCAGGTTTATTCTTCACCTCCTTTCCATTGTTGGGCTGCTTTTCGATCTAGTTGATTGATTGTTGTATTGGTTCAGATGCGGCCTAATTACCACCCTGAGGGTCTTTTTGACGAGAACAAGGTTTCTGACACTGAGACACCCAAGCAACACTCAAACCCCATAACTCAGTTGTGGCACATGAATGGTAAATGTCCTGAAGGAACCATACCCATCAGAAGAACTAAGGAAGAAGATGTTTTGAGGGCAAGCTCAGTGAAAAGATATGGTAGGAAGAAGCACAGGGCCATCCCTCAGCCCAGGTCTCCGGATCCTGATCTCGTCAATGAAAGTGGTCATCAGGTAATGTATAAAAATTCTTTTATTATTGTCCTTTGTTTTTTGCTCTTACCAACTTAACTCGTTCATGTTGTAATCTATTTTTTCTTACTTTCTTTTGTGTTTTTGTATGTTTGGCTTGTTTGGTGTTGACTAGCATGCAATAGTATATGTGGAAGGGGATAAGTATTATGGAGCAAAAGCAATCATAAACGTGTGGGAACCGAAAATACAGCAGCCTAATGAGTTCAGCTTGTCACAGCTGTGGATTCTTGGAGGTTCTTTTGGTGAAGATCTTAATAGCATTGAAGCTGGTTGGCAGGTATTTCCATAATCTTTCTGCATTGAACGCTAATTCAATGGAGGATGTTCACATGTATAACCCTGGTTTCAGTTTTTATATACCAGTTGTTGATTTTAAAGAAGGTAAATGAATATACATTTTAATGAAACAGGTTAGCCCAGATCTATATGGTGACAACAATACAAGACTTTTCACCTACTGGACTGTAAGTCTACAATTTTGGGCATTCATTTTTAACATTTCTTCGACTATCCTTATACCTGGATCAATTTTATGGGTGTTTATTAGGTTTTCCTCACACTATTTCTCGTGGTGAATGTGTTACAGAGCGATGCATATCAAGCCACAGGCTGCTACAATCTCCTCTGCTCAGGCTTCATTCAAGTTAACAGTGAAATAGCAATGGGGGCAAGCATAACTCCAGTTTCTGCCTATCGGAATTCCCAATATGATATCAGCATACTTGTATGGAAGGTAAAACAAAATAAAAGAAGACAAGGCTCAATTATTAAGATTCTGAAAAGTTTGATGATAACTTTCATTGTGATTTAAAAATTAGCCAAGAGACTAAGGTGGAGTTGATACTGCCAAAAATGCATGTGAGCATCAGTGGAAATTGTCCTTTTCGAAGGAAGCTGAGATTGCCTGATGAAATGCATTATTTTCTTTTGCAATATCAGCAGCCTGTAGTAATGTGTAATTGAGGGTAGACCAGAAACATCAATGTGGTTCTGAGTTGTTGATAACATTTTGCATCATCTTTCTGATCACATATTTGGACACAATCTGATCGATTGAGAGAGTGGCTGCTGCATTAAAATATGTTATGTGTTGACTTAGACATTAACTGTTTTGTAGGATCCGAAGGAAGGGCATTGGTGGATGCAGTTCGGTAACAACTATGTGTTGGGTTATTGGCCTTCGTTCTTGTTCTCCTACTTGGCGGACAGTGCTTCCATGATTGAGTGGGGAGGTGAGGTTGTGAACTCAGAATCAGATGGTCATCACACTTCTACTCAGATGGGAAGCGGCCATTTTCCTGCAGAAGGCTTTGGCAAATCAAGTTATTTCAGGAACATACAGGTTGTTGATGACTCCAATAATCTCAAGGCTCCCAAAGGGCTTGGCACCTTCACAGAACAATCAAACTGCTATGATGTGCAAACAGGGAGCAATGGGGATTGGGGCCATTACTTTTATTACGGGGGCCCCGGTAAAAGCCCCAACTGTCCTTGAGGAAGAACAGCCTTTGTTCCCTGTTCACGTAATCCTGTGTATCATTCGGCCCTAGTTTACTGTCTCTGTTCTATATACCTCTTTTTGCTGTTAGGTTCGGTTAGTAACATGTGACCTCTATAGCGGGAAGTTTTGAGTTGACTCCTTGGGTGTAAGTGGTTGGGAATTTGGCCGAGTTTCTAAAAATCCGAAAGAAACAGGCCTTTGTTACTCTCTCTGTATACTATTTTGTTTGTTTACTCCTTTCTCGGAGTGGTTTGTTAATGAAGTTCTTCCTAATCGTGCTCCTAACAAATTGGCTTTAGATTGGATGGATTGATTTGGTAAGATTGGAAAAAAAAAGTTAAATACTTATTAAAAATATATATCTTTAATAAAATAATAATAAAATTAAAAAGAGGGGATGAAATTGTAATTTTATCTAATTTTTTTCTCTCTTTTTCTTTTAACCGTACTGGATCATCGTGAGGTTGCTGACGCTGGCTGACAATCCAAGATAAGTCTCAAACGATGCCTCGAACAAATCAGTCTGGTTCCAAGAGTTTCATTTATTGCCGCATCAAATGCAGATACGTTTACGTAGATTTTTTTTTTAGTATTTAGATATAATTAAATATTAAAGTTATTATGAATGAGAGAATTTTATTGTTTATTATTTTTTATTAAAAAATTAATTTTAATTCTTAAAAAAAATTGTAATAATTACATTAAAAAAAGAAATGTTATTGTCAGTTTTTTTCATCATTAATATTTAAATTTGATAATTTATATTTTTTTATATTATATAAAATCGTATTTGTATCATATAAAATATAAAAATTTTTTATTAAAATTTGTATTTATAAAAAAATAAAAATTTTATTTTTATTATTATCTTATTTATATATGATTTTTATTTAATTTTAATTTATATTATATTTTTATTTTTTATTTATATTATTTTTATATTATGTTTAAAATTGTCACATTTTTTACCGCCTGCAAATATGATGCACTTTCTCTCGGTTGAAGAGGGCAAAGGGGGACAAGTGGACAAGGGACAGGATTGGAAAACCATAGGATGGGATGGTGGGCCCCACATTCTTTCACCACGCTTTTAGCTCATCAGCCATCGGAATGTGGTACTATTTGAAAAAAAGCTAGTTTTGATAATGGGAGCAGCATTTGCATTTGAGTGGATGACAGCGCTTTCCATCACTGTCGAGTGCCGATGGACCTCATTTTCTTCTGAAAAGGACCCCACCTCTGCTGCCGAACAGCCCCATCACGCATTAAATCCTATTGCCTATTCTTTGAATTTTTATTTTATTTTATTTTTAGTTGTAGTCTATTCTTTGATGGTTGAAACTATGGCCAACCACCTAAAATTTGTCGAAAATTTTTTGTAGTCGGGGCCAAAGTGGCCTTCGGTACTTATAGTCTATTCTTTGATGGTTGAAACTATGCTCCTTTGGTTTCTGCCAACTTGGATACTTTTTTCTGGTTACAGCCAACTTGGATTCTTTGACCAAATTGGACGAGTTTTTTTACTTTATATTTGTCTTTCTTCGGAGCCGTCAGTGAAGATTAAGGGCGAGAATAGGCGATAAAAAATAATTTCGATGAAATTAAAAATAATAATAATAATAAAACTAATTATTGTAATTAAATATTGTAACAATAAAATTAAAATCAATGAAAAACATGATTAAATTCAATCATCGTCGTGGTAATAAGATGAAATGTCATAAAAAATGATTATTAAAAATATTAAATTAAATTTGGTATAAAATAAATTTTATAATATATATTTTTTTTAAATTAATAAGTAATTAAAATTATTTTTATATTAAACAATACTTTTGTGATTAGATATTTAAAAATTATTTATACATATTAATGTTTAAAATCTTATTTAAGAAAGAGTGATGTAATATTTTATATTAAAGCTTAATTTGAATAGACGGTAAAATCATCTTTGATGAAATTAAAAAAAATAAAATATTCATTAAAAAAATAATTTTAATATAAAATATTTTAAAAAAGGGTAAAAAATTAATTTTACATAAGTTCTTTTTTGCCTTTTAAGTTTTTGTTTTGTTTTCAGTGGAAATTTTCCACTGACCGGCGTGTTAGCACCACACTGGTACACGAACCAGCCCTAAATATATCTAAATAACAAAAACTTATCATAAATATACAATAGTAATTTATATATAAATTTATTTATACTTTAAATAATTAAAAATTTCAAATTAAATATAATAAAATAACAATAACTTTAAAAAGAATAAAACAAATAAATAACAAAAATGAAAAAAATCAAAGGAGCAAACGGGAAGTTGGAGCCCAATGAGAAGTTGTTGTGAGGCATTGTGGGATTGCTCCTACCGTGCTACACTGGTGTCGTCCAAAAGTACCCCAATCTTACCTCACCGTGGCCCCGTTTGAATCCAAACGGGGCCTAAGCCATTCACAAGTAGATTTTTTTTGTCTAAGATTTCTCTGTATTTCAAAAGTTATTTTGAGTTCCGACTAATCCGGAGTCGAGCTACAGTCAGATCCGATACGGAGAAGCTCTTTCAATACTATTTTCTCCATTTACAAGACTCAAACCTGAGACATTACTTAAGAGGTATTGAGCTTTTTCCACTAAATCCAACAGATATTGATCACAAATAGATTTTTCAAGTATATATAAATGATGACATTGACTGTATGAACTTAATATAAAAAGCATATGTTATGCCGTCACTTATGGCCAACCACCTAAAATTTGTGGAGCAATCATCACATGTATGAGTGGATACAATATAATCAAATATGGTGGACAGCCAGTCCCACAATTGTGACATACTTTGAGGCTTAAGCCCAAGCCTATAGTTTCTTTAGGGAATTGGGAATTACATTTTGGTGCAATGGCAGCACATAAAACTTAGAAATATTATGTTCTTAGAATTAAGATTTAATAATCACATATACTCTTAAACTTTTCTACAAAATAGATATAAGTAATCCACCTTTTATTGCATGAAAATAATCATACAAACTTTTATTTTATTATAAATTAAATCACAAATTTTCAAAACTACGTAATTAAGTTTAAATTTATTAAATGATATTAATAGACTTTTTTTTACATAGATAGCGTCTTACATGACATGCTGAGATAGTAAGGTGTAAAATGACGTCCCTCATGTCAATTTTTTTATTTTTTAAGGTTTTGAAAAAAAAAATTTTTAAATCAAAAAATCAAAAAAGAAAATAAAAATTTGTAGAATAATTTACCAATAATAAAAAAAATGAAGGATTTATATTCATTTTGTACAAAAAATTTAAGATATATTTAACTATTAAACCATAAATTAATTTTGTTTTGGTTTGCGCATATGATTAGCTAATAATAAATTTTGCTTTTTTTTTTGTTTCATTCGGTTTTGTCAAGTCTTGTAACTTAATTTTTAAGGAAAATAGTAATGTCATTGAGTGACTTTTACCTTTTCAAATAGAGAAAGTGACTCCAATGAATGATATCTTTTGACAGAATTTATCAAATGATTTCTGTCTTAAGAAAATGGTTCAGCCAAAAGTTCTCTTTATAGCTACGATGATTAGTTAGAACAACAAAACTATCAAAATATCACTATAATTTGAATCAAATAAATAAACAATTCTTCTTAGCAAATATGTGACTATAAAGTAAATTGAATGCTCAATTGATCGCTACTTTGAACTTACACGAAATGGTCATTAATGAACTGGACTTGATTGGATTGATAAAATGAAATGCTCTAGAAGCTTATAATATAATCCAAAATTAACAATAATTTTTACTAAAAATAAGAGATAGATTTCCCACTATTAGCCTGATAACAAAGTTGCAATAGTAACCAAGAAACAAGTGTTTGAAAGCCAAGGGCTTGACTATTTATGCTTGAGGCTGAGCTGATTTTTGCAGGCCATAGTATTTTTTTATTTATTTTTGGTTTAAACAGGCCATATTATTTAGTGGTTTGTGTTTTTCGGCTCACTATTCTCTTTCATAGGCTCTCTGCCAACGTCATTATGTTGGTGTATGCCTTGTCAATATATGATTAATCACTGTAAGACACATTTATTTTCACTACATGTTAAAGATAAGCTAAAGAAAACAAAAGCTAAAAGCAAATTATGCTTTTCTTTTCTTTTGACTGACGCTATTTTGGCATCAATTCTCTACTTGGATGCTCAACAAGTTTGCCACGATGAGCTTTATAAGGTGTTTAGACGTCTAAATTCCCTAAAATTCGATGCGTTTAATTATGCAGCTTACCGTATGTTGTTCATGCAATTGTCTTTGCGGTAACGGAAGATCTCTTACAAAGAAAAAACTCTTACATCTAGTTGCTGATTTTTCAAGACTTTGCTCTTTGATGGTGAATGAGTTGCATGCTCTGTTTGGGCTAATCTTACACCGCATATTATCACTGTTAAGGCCAGTGAGTTATGTTGTAAACCTGCTCACCTACAGCTCCAGCTTTCATGCTTTTTCCCTTTCCCCTATTTTTGTATCGATTGAAATCCTAATTTCAATCTCACGTTATTTCTGGGTATTAATCACAGTTAAATAATAATTTTTATTTATTATTTATTTATTTAAGGTTATATTTATTTATTAGGTTTGCAAACCCCTTCCTCTTCTATTCATCATAGCCTGTCACTCACGGGACCTTTCGCTTGATAAGGTCATCTTTTGATCAAGTTGATAATAATAATAATAATAATAATAATAATAATAATAATAATAATAATAATAATAATAATAAAAATAAAAAATTAATTACTGTAATTATGAGATTAAATATTATAACAATAAAATTAAAATCAACAAAGAACGTGTTTGAATTCAATCATTTTCGTGGTAATAAGATGAAATGTAATAAAAAATTATTGTTAAATACATTATATTAAATTTGGTATAAAAGAATTTTTAATATATTTTATTTTTAAATTAATAAGTAATTAAAATTATTTTATATTAAATAATATTTTTGTTAGTAGATATTTAAAAATTATTTATATATTAATGTTTAAAATCTTATTTAATAAAGAGTGATGTAATGTTTTATATTAAAGCTTAGTTTGGATGAGTGGTGAAATTGAAAAAACATAAAATAATCATTAAGAAAAAATAATTTTAATATAAAATATTTTTTAAAAAGGTCAAAAATAATTTTACATAATTTTTTTTTTCTTTAGTAAGTTTTTGTTTTGTTTTTAGTGGAAAATTTCCACTGACTTGTGCTAAACGCACCACATTGGTATACCAAACCAGCCCTAAATATATCTAAATAACAAAATTTTATCATAAATATACAATAGTAATTTATATATAAATTTATTTATACTTTATAAAATTAAAAATTTCCAAATAAATATAATAAAATAACAATAACTTTAAAAAGAATAAAACGAATAAATAACAAAAAGAAAAAAAAATCAAAGGAGCAAATGGGAAGTTGGAGCCCATCGGACCTTTTAAAAACATTAAAATAAATGTGAATATCGCAGGAAATTAAAAAAATAAATAATAATTGTCAAGTAATAAAAAACATTAAAATGAAAATTTTATATTTATATAAATATTTATTACATTTTAATTTTAATTTAGCATTTCTATTATATTTTTATTTAACTATATAAAATTAAATTAATTTTTACATTCAAAATTATAAAAATATTTATAACTTATAAAATTTCAAAATAATTTGACTAAGCCTGCTCGGTTAAAACAGGATTAAACCTAAAACCGGACCAAAAGTGAAAATAATTGAACCCGAAAATACTCGAAACCAAAAAAACTTAAGACCAAAAGTACTCGAAACCAAAAAAACCAGAGAATGAAAAATTTCGAAATCGGAAAAACCCAAAACCGAAATAACTTGAAACTGAAATAACTCAATCTTGAAATAATCTGAACCCAAATATAACTCAAATCGAATCTGCCAGAACCGGTCCATTTGTCATCTCTAATTGTGGGATTGCTCCTACTGTGCTACACTGGTGTTGTCCAAATGAATGTCACCGGACCGGTGAGATTGTGGTTAAAAGACCCCAATCTTACCTCAGCGCGACCCTGTTTGAATCCAAACGGGGTCTAAACCATTCACGAGTAGAATTTTCAAGTATATATAAATGATGACAATAATTGAATGAACTTAATATAAAAAACATATGTTATTCTGTCACTAATGGCCAACCACCTAAAATTTGTCGAGCAATCATCACACATGTGACCTAGCTTGAATTTTGCAATGGATACAATATAATCAAATATGGTGGACAACCAGTCCCACAATTGTGACATACTTACTTAAGCCCAAGCCTTTGGGGATTTGGGAATTACATTTTGGTGCAATGGCAGCACATAAAACCTAGAAATATTATGCTCTTAGAATTAAGATTTAATAATCAAATATACTCTTAAACTTTTCTACAAAATAGATATAAGCAATCCACTTTTTATGCTGTAAATAAGATACAAATTTTTATTTTACTATAAATTAAACCACAAATTTTCAAAACTACGTAACTAAATTTAAATTTATTAAATGATATTAATGAACTTTTTTTTACATAGATAGCGTACATGCTGAGATAGCGAGGTGAAAAATGATGTCTCTCATGTCAATTTTTTTTTTATTTTTAATTTTTTGAAAAAAAATCAAAATAAAAAAGGTAAAGAATTGGGGAGCGGGAGGGAGAGAGGGAAGGAAAGGGAGAATGGGAGAGGGAGAAGAGAGAGAGGCCAACTTAGAGCTGGGTCGACCCCATATAATATCGGTCGGCCTCCCCCTCCACTCTCACTCCTCTTATCTTTCCTCTCACCCTCTCTTTTCTTGGTATTGATTTGCTCAAGCCAAAGCACATCGGCATAATCTGCTTCGACTAAAGTTGATCAGACGTAGACTGACCTCCCTCTCCCTTTTTCTTTTCCCTTTTTCCTTTCCTCCCTTCTCTCCTTCTCCCGATTCCCCTTCTTTTTTTTTTCAAAAAAATAAAAAAATGACATTCCCTATCACTTGAATTTAATTGGCTTAATAGCCAAATAAGCCCTCAACCTTTACCCAAAATGGAATTCAGCCCTCAACGTTTTTATCGCATGAAATTCAATCCATAAATTTTTATTTCAGTGGAAATAAACCCTCAACCTTTTACAATTATGTAATTAAGTCAAAATCAGTTAAATGACACTAACTGCCGTTAGTTTTGCATACGTGGCAGCTGACGTGGATAGCTTAGTTAGCTGCCACGTGGCATGCCACGTATGCAAAACTAACGGCAGTTAGGTCATTTAACAGATTTGGTTTATTTTCACTGAAATAAAAGTTTATGGATTGAATTTTATACAATAAAACGTTGAGGGCTGAATTCCATTTTAGGCTAAAGGTTGAGGCCTTATTTGACTATTAAGCCAATTTAATTTTACACCTTAGCATGCCATGTAAGTGCCACCTATACAAATTGATGTCTGTTAGTACCATTTAATAAATTTAAATTGAATTATGTGGTTTTGAAAGTTTATGGTTAATTTACAGTAAAATAAAATTTTTTAGAATAATTTACCTATAATAAAAAAGGAAGGGTTTATATTCATTTTGTGCAAAAAATTTAAAATATATTTAACTATTAAACCATGAATTAATTTCGTTTTGGTTTGCGCAGATGATTAGCTAATAATAAATTTTGCTTCTTTTTTATTTTTGAAATAATAAATTTTTCTTCTTTTTTTTTGTTACATTCGGTTTTGTCAAGTCTTGTAACTTATTTTTAAAGGAAAATAATAGTGTCATTGAGAAAGTGACTTTAACCTTTTCAAATAGAGAGAGTGACTCAAATGAATGATATCTTTTGACAGAATTTATCAAATGATTTCTGTCTTAAGAAAATGATTCAGCCAAAAGTTATCTTTATAGCTACGAGGATTACCTAAAAGAACAAATTATCAAAATCTCACTATTATAATTTGAATCAAATAAATAAACAATTCTTCTTAGCAAATATGTGACTATAAAGTAAATTGAATGCTCAATTGATCGCTACTTTGAACTTACACGAAATGGTCATTAATGAACTGGACTTGATTGGATTGATAAAATGAAATGCTCTAGGAGCTTATAATATAACCCAAAATTAACAATAATTTTTACTAAAAATAAGTTTGAGGATAGATTTCTCACTATGGGCCTAATAACAAAGTTGCAATAGTAACCAAGAAACAAGTGTTTGAAAGCCAAGGGCTTGACTATTCATGCTTGAGGCTGAGCTGATTTTTGCAGGCCATAGTTCTTAGTGGTTTGTGTTTTTCGGCTCACTATTCTCTTTTATAGGCTCTCTGCCAACGTCAGTATGTTAGTGTATGCCTTGTCCATGTCATGATTAATTACTGTAAGACACATTCTTTTGACTGACGCGTATTTTGGCACCGTTTCTGTACTTTGAAGCTCAACAAGTTTGCCACGATGAACTTAATGAGGTGTTTAGATGTCTAACTTTCCTAAAATTGGATGCGTTTAATTGTGCAGTTTACCTTATGTTGTTCACGCAATTGTCTTTGCGGTAACGGAAGATCTCTTACAAAGAAAAAACTCTTACATCTAGTCGCTGATTTTTCAAGACTCTGCTCTTTGTAGGTGAAGGAGTTGCATGCTCTGTTTGGGCTAATTTTACACCGCATATTATCACTGTTAATGCCACTGAGTTATGTTGTAAAGCTGCTCACCTTCAGCCCAAGCTTTCATGCCTTTTCCCTTTTCCCTATTTTTGTATCGATTGAAATCCTAATTTCAATCTCACGTTATTTCTGGGTATTAATCACAGTTAAATAATAATTTTTTATTTATTTATTTTAGATTATATTTGTTCATTTATTTATTAGGTTTGCAAACCCCTTCCTCTTCTATTCATCGTAGCCTATCACTTACGGACCCTTTCGCTTGATTAGGTCATCTTTCTGTGGCTTTCTCTGTTCTCACGCTCAGCCAGTGACCAGGGACCTTTCCTTGCTGCATAGGTGATTCCCAGGACTTTTGTTTTGTTCATTGCTTTCTTACCTTTAAATTTAATTGAGATTAAATTTGCAGGATCAATAGAAGGTTATATATTGATTAAATCCCATTTTTTTATTTCTTTCTTTTTATTCTTTTATATATACAAAGAGATGTAGCTTAGAAAAATAAAAGAGTAAGTTTATTGTTGAAATTTGAATTAAAACATAGAATCTTTAATGTTACGAGAATTCATTTTCTAACAAAAGGCATGCCTTTATCAAACCATATGAATAAAACCATGAAATTGGCTCTTTTTCTTGTTCAGTCTAATACCAGGACTTTCAAAGCTGAATGGGGCAAAACTAGTGAAATGGCTACCATGGACAAGAAGAGTATTGTACTGAAATATCTCTATTAATCTGGATTAATTAAGTGTAATTGCATCATATAAATTTAATTAGTAATATATTTTGTATAAAGTGTGACCATATATATGTAATATATTTATATACTTACATGTATTAATATATAATAGGATGGATATGGTACATGATACAAAATATGAGACGTTCTTACTCTTGGCACAAAATTATAAATAGTGGCCAATTAACTATTTTACTAGTTTGAAGAGTGCACAAGAGTTGTTACTCCCATCTCTCTCGCATTTTCCCTTTCTTCAGTAATCTATTGTTTTCTTCCACAACAGACGTTCATGGAACAGCAACCATAATTGGAGGACCTCCGGCGGCCCTTCCTCAGTCAGGCAGTTGCGGTGGTGGTGGCAGTTTGTTGGGTTTTGGCTCTAAACTCTCAAGGTTAATTTTCATTACTTTGATATTGTGTTAGTGGCTTGGTAAGTTGATTTAAGTTCTAACGATTGGCACAAGAATCTTCTCACCCAAAGAGTCATTGACTGTTTCAGTTTTAGCATGGGACTACCATTAAAACTCCATTTAGAGCTTTTGATTTTCGGGTTCTTAAAACCCATTCCATTTTTTGACATTTATTAGATTTAAATTGGCCGGATTCTTGTTGTAGACGGTTTTAGGATTAAAAATCCCTTAATTTCGAGCCAAAACGAGGTCGAAATAACCATTTTCCGATCGAGTCAGCTCAAGGACCCGTTTTCTGCATTTCACCCGGTTTTTGTCTTGGTTTTCTATCCAATGTTTTGTACGTTTTCCCAATTAAGATTAAGTTTATATATGATGCACTGACAGTGTATAGTTTCTATACACTGTCAATGCATCAGAGGTTGATACCTCATCAATAGGTTTTTATGAGCAAATTAAAAAAATTTATTTATATTTGCATATAAGGACCTATTGATGAGGTGTCAACCTCTGATTTCTATACACTGTCACTACCTCATAGATAAATCCATTAAGATTTTGGGGTAAACTTTTGAGTTTTTTTTGGGCTGCCCATTTTCTTGTCTTTTTTGGTTTGTTTTATGTTGAATGTATTAAGGCCCTTGTTTGTTTTCTTTATTGGGCCATTAGTCAGTATATTTGGACCATCCATTGTAATTAATGTTGGGCCATTCTTTTATATTTCATTAATGGGCTATTTTTTTAAAATATTGGGCCAATAATTATTATAAAAAAAAGGCTTAAACATTTTGTTGTATTATGAGCTTTAGAATTAAATTAATTTTGAGTAATAAAATTAATTTTTTTAGGCAATTTTGTTAATTAATTTAGAAGTCATATTGATTAATTAATTTTATTTAGCTATTGACTTGGATTAATTATTAACCATTTTGCATAATTAATTAATAGGCCATTTTGGGTAATAGTTAATTAGTCATTTTGATTAATTAATTAGGTGTCATTTGGTTAATTAATCCTTGGATCATTTTGATTATACGCCAAATTTATATAAGTGACATAATTAATTGTTAATCCCAAAATTAAAAGGGTATAAGTGAATTTTTGGAGGAGCTAATTTTGGGGTAATTTTTTTTTGAAAATTCAATTACCCATTTAATTCATAATTCATTTAATTTTGAAATATACATATGCCCATAAATTATTAATAATTGGCCTAATTAAATTGGTTTAAATAAATTACTCGAATATTCCTTTTTTGAGCAAGTTCTCTAAATTTAGATTTACACATTCTGTTAATAATTTATTTAAACAAATAAACTCTCTAAAATGCAATTGTCTTATTATTTGAATATTCACATTGATGTAAAATTAATTTAATCAATTATGTTGGGCCTAAAATTACTACATATGCTTCAAGAATTGTATATTTTAGGTGTAGTTAATTTTGGTCAATTATTTATGTGAATATTCTTAAAATTATAAATCATCAATCCAATTGATTAGTACTTGCTTGTCGCAAGAATGGTCATGAAGATTTTTTTTTACGATTATTCTAGTAATTTTAAAGAGAGAATAATAAGGCAATGCTTAGTGATAGTTGCAAATTTGTTACGATCTTTAGAAGTGACAATTCTCTCCCTGTTGGATTGCTTGTCACTTCGAAAGATGGTTGAGACGAAGAGGATTCTGGTTTGGATATAACATGATTTTCCTACCCTGTCGATGGGCAATCACTCAGGTTTATATTCAACTAATTTTGTTTTATCCTCTGTAACGTATTGTGGAATAAATTTAATATTGTTTGAGTTATTCCACTAGCCTCCATTAATTTTGATTGTCTATGCAACTATCACATATCAAGTCTCTAGCAGGACTAAATTAGATAGATGATGTGAATCATTCTTTACAGTTAGGGGCATATTGGGCTAGGAAGTAACTCCGAGAGTCGATCTACCTTCTGTACCTAATAATGTGAGCTCTTTGAGGACAAAGTTTTAATAAAGGATTTCGGTAACATTCAAATAAGAATTCTCTGATTATATAGGGTATACCATGAATAAGCACATCAGAGAAAGTGTTCCAAATTAGTGATAATCATGAAATATTTATGGATGTCATTTAGAAATAGTTCGCATAGAAGTATTTCTTAGTTTGCTCTATAGCTGTAGTGTTAGGAAATGGGACAAATGAGGTGCTTTAAAACATCCCTTTGTACTCATCCCTAACCCCTAACGAGTTATGGAGATTTCTCCTTCCGAGTCTTTGTTTAGAACTACTGTTTGAACTCTGACATATAGTAATCTGTTTAAGATATCTGCATATAGCTTACGGTATCTGTATCTTTATATATATTTCTTACTGGGCATAAAGCTTACCCCATCTTTTCCCACTTTTAGATTATTTGCAGTAATTCTGGTCTCTAAAGGGGGTTTTGTGGAAATCCTTCGAGGCAGTTAGAGCGTACCTTTAAGATATATTTACTATCGTTACTTTGTATATTTAGACTTTATTGTATAGTACTATAGTGTGTAGAAAAAGGGATGTAAACCGAATGAATCGAGTATGGATTTTAGCATGATGGATGTAAAAAATGTGGTTAGAAGCGTTGTAGCTTTTAATATATATATATATATATATATATATATATATATATAAACTTTCAAAAGTTTTCTCACAATATTTTGTTGGAATTATTCCTTCTTTAATACAATTTTGATCAGCTCCTGTGTCAAATAGAGCTATTGTTTGTACTAAAAATTCATTTTTGATTAAAATTGATATTTTTATTAAGTATTTTTGGATTGAGACTTCAGTTAGGATATTTAAAAATTCCTGTGATGGTTGTTTGTCTTCGTCAGAAGATTTACTAGAAGTTTCTCTATTTGAGTTTGCTAAAGTTTTTAGTTGTTAACTGTGCTGTTGTTGTTGTTGTTTAAGCAATTTGAATTAGATCTAAATAAAGAATTCATTCTTAAAATAAAAAACTTAACTATTTTAATTTTTATTGCTGCCTACAAAGGAAAGCTAGGTTGAATGCCTACAAGGGAGATAAAAACCTAAAACGCCTAACCCATGGCTCATCAGGACAATCTAAGGACTCAACAATCACTAGCTTGAAACTCAACAGCATAAAACTTAAAACAATTAAGAAGTTATTTCTCAAATAAACTCTATATTTACCTCTAATTGCTCCTTGCTACAGTGGCTTGGATACCAGTATCTTAAGAGCCCATGAACCAAACGATAATGAAGAAGAAATCAACCTGACAAACATAATTCAAGACATAGATAATTGGGAAATTCCTAAAATACATCTAAACGAAATATACAAACAAAATAAATCTTTAATAAGTCATATGTTAAAAACGGATTATACAATTCAATTAAAAGAAAAAGATCTCCCAATTACAAATTCTTATGAATCAATTCAATTATTAGAAAGAGAATCAATTAACAAACATATTCAAAGAAAATATAAATATATTCATATAGGATTAATTCAAGTCGCAATTAAACCACTCTCAAAAGAAGGTATAAACACTTCAATCTTTATGACATTAGGAGACACCAGATTTGAAGATTTCAATGATTCCCTCTTGAGAACTATTGAATCAAGTCTCTGTAATGGTCCAATTTATTTTAATTGTTTTCCAAATTATACTGTTTCTTTACAAGATAAAAACATTTTAGATGTTTTAACTCTTCAAATAAAAACCCATAATTATAAAATGAAACCAGGATATGTACCTTTGGCTTTAACTTATAGAATATATTATAAAGCTATGATTTTAGCTTTAGGTTCAGGAGCCTTAATCCATAGCCCAAAAGGAGAGACACTTCTTTTCCAAACAGACATGACTAGATCCAGGATACATATTCCCAAACCAATTAAGTGGAATGAAGTTTCTTTTCCAGATGAATGGGTTTTAGAAAAAGCAGTCCAACCTATAACACAAGAAATAACTGAATTAAGAGTTGTCTCTCAAACTGATAATGGAGACGTCAAGATTTCTTTTAATAGAACAAATTCTATAAATTTAGGACATCCCTCCCATATTCCGATACATCTACCATATCAAAGTTTAAGATCAAATTCAAGTTTTCAAACCCCTAGATATTCAACATCATCTATTCCTTCAACTTTACAAGATTTTCAATCTGTAACCACTAATCATCAATCTGTAAATACATCTACAAGTGTTCCTAAACCAATCTACCAAAGGCAAAGGTAGCCTATGTCTTCCCAAACCAAATAAGAAAGTGATGAAGATTTACCAATTTCTCCAACTTACTCTTCAATGACAAATAATCCAGAATTAAACTTTTTACAAAAAGAATTCTCTATTGATAAAGAATAAAATAAGAAAAGAATTTTATTTTGAAAAGAATAAAATCAAACGTGAACTATTCTTTAAAAATCATCAAGATAGTAAACAAGAAATCCAAGAGGAATATTATGATTTCATGAATACACATAAAATTCAAATAAAATTTTTCAAATGGTATGAACAATATTATGATAAGTGTATTTGTGATAACCGTAAAATTTTTCATTTATTGGAAATTAGTAATATTGGAAATTAATATTAAAGAAAATAGAAATATCGTTGGAGATTAGAATATGGTGGAATATTCCGAGAATTGAGGAAGTGATGGATCGGGAAATTAGTGTGAAGGAAAATCAAATTGGAAATAAGATTAAGGGTGGAATTATGGAAAATAATTAAAGAGGAAATTTAATTTGGATAAATTAAAATCCAAATTAAATAAGAAAATGAGAAAAGAATATAATATATGAATATGTATACAAAGGAAATACAAATTAGTAATTTATATTTTGTGTATAGATATGCATATATATATATATATATACATATATATATATATATATACACACATATAAAATGTATATTGTAGTTAATTTAAATTATATGTATATATATGTTGTAATATAATATATATATCTATATAATATTATATTATATAGTATGTACTTTATAATATAATATTAATATTATATTTATAAAGTAAATTATAAATATAATATATAATAAAAAATAAAATAAAACAAAAAAAAGGAAAAGAAGAGAAGAATCGGGAAAATCCCGATTCTTCCCCGATGAAGGCCGGCCACCGTCGGCCGGCTAGGTGAGGAAGAGAGAAGAGGAGAGACGTTGTCGCCGGCCAAAGAGAAAAGGAAGGAAGCCACCGACGGCGGAAGAAAGGAAGAAAACAGAAGGCGGAACCGGCGAAAACCGAAAGAGAAAGGGGAAGAAGAAAAGGGTGGTGCCGGCCGGTCTTGGCACCGCCACAGCCACCTCGACCTCGGCGGAGGTGAGGGGAAGGAGAAGAGAGCCACCGGTGAGGCCACCGACGGCGAAGGAAGGTCGACGGAGGAGGAGAAGAAACCGAGGCAAACCGAGTAGATCCGTCGTCATGCCGTCGAACCAGGCCGGACAGAGGCCACCGGTAGCTTTGTCGTGCCGTCGGCAAGCTGAGGAGCCGCTGAACCGCCGGAGAACCGACCACCGGAGAAGAATCGACGGTGAGGGGGGGTGAGCGGTTCGGCTGGAAAGTAAAGAAAAAGAAAAAGAAAAGAAAAAGAAAAAAAAGAAAAAGAAAAGAAAAAGAAAAGAGAAAAAGAAAAAGAAAGAAGGAAGAAAAAGAGAACGAATTTCGAGAATTTGAAAAATTCCCGAGAATTCGAAAATTACGAAAAATCCCGGGAATTACGAAAATCGGTAAGAAATCCCGAAAAGTGTTAAATTATTTAAATAATTTAGTTATTTAAATAATTATGGAAAAATTCTAAAATTTAGAATTTAATTTCCAGAAAATTCCCTCGATGACCGAGCTGATGGAATCAGGCGAGGTGAACACGGGCGCGACCTTCGAGAGTCAGTCGTCGACTCGAAACAGGTAAGGGAGACATGTGCAGCCTGTAAGGATATTTGGCACACATGTTTTAAATTATGCATTTAAATTTTTATAAATGCTATTGATAATGATTGGTTGGAAAATTGTGGTGATTTACCGGTTGAGATTTAAACTGTATTTTCCGTGCAGGAGGCTAGCCAATCGGCATCCATTATACTGCCGAAAATTATTGGAAAAATTACCAAAACTCATAATAAATGACTTTTCATTACGAGAAACGATTTTCAATCACAAAAATCGAGAAATCGATTAGTTTTCATAAAACATGAATGTATTGATATTTAATTTTAAATTATTCATGTTTTGAAAATGGTGAAAAAGGAAATCACCTAAATTTATCCCGATAGGTGATCTTTCACGTGAAACGAGGTGAAAAACGAAAAGGACCAAAGTGAATATTTTAATAATATTTCTTCAAATATTCACTTGATTTTCATAAATAACCTTTATGGGTTCAATTGTGAAAATAAGTGTTTATAGAAAATTCCATAAAGGTAATTAAAGGTGGAAAACAGTGTTTTGAGACTAAAAGGTCTCTGCATGTGTTTACAAAGAAAACACGGGACGGGAGTGTTGATTTGGAAAATAAATATTTTAATTTTCCATAAATCATAAAAATAATTGATTTGAATCCCGATAACTTTGAAAATCATGTTTTTGATAGAAAGCACGGAAAAGCGTGCGTATGTGTTTTACGATGAAAAAGGACAGTTATGACATTTTATATTTTACAGTGATTATTTTATAAACTGTTTTCACCGTATGGAAAATGTGATTTATACTGTTCTATAATATTTAGAACATTTTCGGGAATGATTACCCCAGTATAAATATTTTATAAATTGTTATTCATAAGATGAAAATATTTTCCTTATGAATATTTATGGAGTGATTGAATTTATATTCAATGAAATTGATTTCATAAATGGGGTTTCTATCACGTGTTTACTGTTTTGAGACTGTTAGGCCCCATATCATGCTCACGTGTCACGTGTTAGTGCTGATAGATACTGATCCTATTATCAGCGTCCCAGTGGACACCTGATCAGTGCACACTGAGGACCCCATAGACTATGGCCATAGATCTCATGTGTTTCCCTTATTAGGGATGATATTATTATAGCATGATATATTTAGGGTGTTGCCTGGTCTCCATGATACTGAATTGAAAGCTACCGTATACTGTTTACTGAATTGGTAGCTACTGTTTACTGTTTACTGACTGAACCGTATCAAGATATTGTTTTATTGATTTGCAAAATACTGTTTTACCGAATGGTACTGTATTAAATATTACTGTTTTACTGAACTGTAAGATACGGTTACTGTATTGATAAGAAAGAAAGCAAACTACAAGTTTTGCTACTGTACTGTCATGTGTTTCAACTGTACTGAAAGAAACCACTGTTTTATTACTGAACTGTCACGTGTTTTAAATCGTAGGAAGTGAAAAGGAATAAGTGGTTTATTTTGTGAAAACGAAAATTATATCGTTTTGAGAACAAGGAATATAGTACTCTCTACAGTTGCTTTTAGGTTCCGGGACAAGACAGGTATTCTAAAATACCTGCCTTACTCCATCCGGATCCCTACCCGACTGTAGTATCCTTCCTACATGTGAGCCTAGAGCCAGCTAGGAAGATTTAAAGAAAGTGAAAAATTATTTTCAGCATATAGATAGCTGAATATCAAGTGTTGCATATAACTCTCTTACTGAGCCGTGGTTTGCTCACCCCTTAATATTAACATTTCAGATTTTCGAGGACTAAGGGATCTGACATCTGAGGATTTTGAGCTGCGCATTTGGAGACACTGCGACAGCTTGATTTATAATATAAGGTACGATCATTTATTTTCTGTATTTAGACTTACTTTCAGTATTGCTTTCTTGAGAATTAAGATAGGGGATGTAATTGATATTACTAAATTTATATTTAATAGTTAAATGAATATGAAAAGTAAAGTATCACAGACAGCCCAACCGGATAAGTTGTATAGAAATACGTGAAAAATGTGGTCACGGGATATGACAGTATTAACACAAACAGTTAAAGTATGGCAAACAAATAAATCTCAAATTGAATCTCAACATCCACCATTGACAAAAATTCAATATGAACATAAAGGATCTGGATTGAAAGCATCCCCACTCAAGGTTACAAATCCTGAAAGAGAAAACTCTCCAGTCACTTATAAAGATATTAAACTCTTGATCGAGCAAAATAATTTTTCAAATCTAAATCTCCATACAATAAGTCAGCATTTAGAAAAAATTGAAACAAAAATAGACAATTCAAACGTCTAAACTTCTAAAAAAGACAAAACAAGTGAAGAAAAACAAACAACAAAAAATTCAAAACCTTTATTTAAACCACATGAAATATCATCAAACACTCAATCAGATTTCCTGCAAGAAATTTAACAAAGACTTAATGCATTAAACTCATAAATAACTGGAGAAAATGAAAGATATATACCATATACACCTGATAGAACACAATAAAGGTCAATTAATACAATAAAAGATTCAAAAACTAATAATGAACAATTTCAATCATCTGATGAACAGATAATTCAAAAGCTTCATTGGAAAGAACCACAAAGATTGTACTACCCAAAAACATCTGCACCAAATTTAGTATTAGAAGAGAAACCCTTAATTCAAAACAAATATAATGCAAATACGGTTTATGAATGGAACACAGATGGAATGTCTGAATATAACATTCTTAATCTTTTGCAACAAATGACAATGGTATCAAATGTTTATAAAACTCAAAAATAATATCTGATTGGGCAATAGCTGATTTATTAGTATCTGGATTTTTCGGACAACTCAAAGGATGGTGGGATAATTATCTCACTTCTAAAGAACAAAAAAAAATACTTAATGCAATCAAAACTGATAATGATAATAATCCAATCTTAGATGAAGAAAATCAACATATACAAAATGTTGTTGCAACATTAACCTTTGCAATTACTAAAGATTTCATTGGAGATCCATCACACTTAAGGGATAAAAATGCAAAACTTCTGTCCAACCTCAAATGTAAGAAATTAGGCAAATTTAAATGGTATAAAGATAATTTTATCACCAGAGTCATGGAAAGGACAAATAATAACCAACCCTTTTGGAAAGAAAAATTTCTAGCTGGATTACCAAATCTGCTATGAGCAAAAGTTAGAAACAAAATAAGAGAAGATTTCAAAGGAATAATTCCTTATGAAAAATTGACATATGGTGAACTAATTAGTTACACCCAAAAAGAAGGATTAAAAATTTGTCAATATATCAAACTATAAAAACAGTTGAAGAAAGAACAAAGACAATCTAAGAAAGAATTAGGAACATTTTGCAAACAATTTGATATAAACTATAATCCAGAATGTTCTTCAACAAAATGTTGTAAAACAAAGAAATTTGAATACAAAAGAAACTTTTCTAAAGACAAATATTACCAGAAACCCAAAAGAAATAAAATTCAAGCTAAAAAAGAATTTAAAAGCCAAGAAAACAAACCTAAAAAGGAATGGAAAAATCTAAACATAAAATGCTATAGATGTGGGAAAACAGGACATATTTCAAAATATTGTAAAATAAAGAGAAGACTAAATCAAATACAACTTGATCAAGAAACAAACCAAAAAATTTGTGAACCTCTGACATATACAACTTCAGAGACACAAACTTCAGATACTGAATCACAATCTTCATCAGATATACAAGTTAATTAAATGGATGATATAGAGACACTTCAGACCAAGACACACTCAATGTCTTAACAAAAGACCAAGAATTGATGATGGAAATAATTGATAAAATACAAGATCCCCAGATTAAGAAAGATTATTTAGAACAATTAAAAAAATCCCTCTCTACACCAACTTTTATCTCATCAACTTCAAAATCTTATAATTTAAAAGATATAATCTTTGATAAAATACAAACATCCAACAAAGAAATCACTATCCAAGACCTCCAACATGAAATCCACAATATTAAAACAGAAATAAAATTGCTTAAACAACAACATCAACAGCACAGTCAACAACTAAAAACTTTAGCAAACTCAAATGGAAAAACTTCTAGTGAATCTTCTGAGGAAGACAAACAACCATCACAGTAATTTTTAAGTATCCTAACTGAAGTCTTAATCCAAAAATACATAATAAAAATATCAATTTTAATCAATAATGAATTTTTAGTAGAAACAATAGCTTTATTTGACACAGGAGCTTATCAAATTTGTATTAAAGAAGGAATAATTCCAACAAAATATTGTGAGAAAACTTTTGAAAGTTTAAAAGCAGCAAACAATGAAAAACTCCAAATCCAATACAAATTAATAAAAGCAGAAATCTGTAAAGACCAAATTACATTCAAAACTCCATTTTTAATAATAAAAAATATCAGTCAAAATGTTATATTAGGATTACTATTTATATCCCTAATCAAACCATATAAAGTAACAAATAATGGAATATCTACAAAAATCCTTGGATCAAAATTAATATGGAATTTTATAGAAAAACCAAAGATAAGAAATATAAATTTATTAAAATAAAAAACAATTACAAATCAACAAATTAATATAATAATCAAAGATAAACAAAATCAAATATTCTATTTAAAAGAAGATATTAATTTCAAAAGAATCCAACACAATTACAAAATCCTCAAATACAGAATAAGATAAAGTTATTGCAAACAAAAATTGAAAAAACAATTTGTTTTGATTTACCAACAGCTTTTTGGCAAAGAAAGAAACATACGGTAGAATTACCATATGAAAAAGATTATGATGAAAAACAAATTCCAACAAAAGCAAGACCAATCCAAATGAATCAAGAAATGGAGCAATACTGTAAAAAAGAAATATAAGAACTTCTAAACAAAAAACTTATCAGAAAAAGTAAATCTCCTTGGAGCTGTTCAGCTTTTTATGTCAATAAAAATGCAGAACTAGAAAGAGGAACACCAAGACTTGTCATTAATTACAAACCTCTGAATGAAGCATTAAAATGGATTAGATATCCTATTCCAAATAAAAAAGATTTACTTCAAAAACTTTGCAATGCTCAAATCTTTTCAAAATTTGATATGAAATCAGGATTTTGGCAAATTCAAATTTTAGAAAAAGATAGGTATAAAACAACGTTTACAGTCCCGTTTGGACAATATGAGTGGAATGTAATGTCATTTGGACTTAAAAATGCTCCATCAGAATTCCAAAGGATAATGAATGAAATATTTCACCAATATTCTCAATTTATGATAGTATACATTGATGATGAATTAATATTTTCAACAACTATTGATCAACATTTCAAACATTTATAAATTTTCATTAAAGCCGTCAAACAAAATGGTTTAGTTGTTTCCAAATCCAAAATTAGTTTATTTCAAACACGAGTAAGGTTTTTAGGACATTATGTCTATCAAGGAACCATTACTCCAATAGAAAGGTCAATCCAATTTGCTGATAAGTTTCCTAATCAAATCTTAGATAAAACCCAACTTCAAAGGTTTTTAGGGAGTCTGAATTATATTTTAGATTTCTATCCAAATCTCAATAAAATTCTTAAATCTCTTTATGAAAGACTTAAGAAAAATCCTCCACCATGGACTCAAGCACATACAGAAGTAGTTCAATCTGTTAAAGCCAAAATCAAAGAATTACCATGTCTACATTTAGCAGACCCAAATACCTTCAAAATCGTAGAAACCGATGCTTCTGACATAGGATACGGAGGAATCTTCAAACAGTTAAAAGATAACAAAGAAAGTACAGTTCAGTATACTTCCAAACACTGGAATAGTACCCAGAAGAATTACTCCACAATAAAAAAAGAGATTCTTTCCATCGTTTTATGCATCACAAAGTTTCAAAGTGACTTGTTAAATCAAAAATTTCTTCTCAGAATTGATTGCAAATCTACAAAAGAGATTCTTCAAAAAGATGTGAAAAATATGGCATCCAAACAAATTTTTGCAAGATGGCAAGCAATTTTATCAATCTTTGATTTTGAAATTGAGTTTATAAAAGGGGACTCTAACTCTCTCCCAGATTTCCTCACAAGAGAGTTTCTTCAGAATCCTTCACAATGTCTTCCAGAGAAAGAAGAGAAAAAGAGAAAGAAAGAGAGAAAAAAGACAAGGGTAGCAAAAGCAAACCCATTCGCCACCAAAATCTCTCATCTCCCAATCTCCTATACCAACATGGAAACAAATTTTTGCCCAAGAACACCAAAGACAATAGTCATCATCCAATTTTGAAGAATCACAACTGGAAATGATTCGTAAATTCTCTGAGTCATTACCACAAACCTCATCAGAGGTACAATCTATTTCAAAAAATAGAGAGGTCATGATTTCAAAAAACCAACCTCTCCAAACTATTTTCCCAAAACAAAGAGTGGTGATTACATATCCACGTCCTAAAGCTGATCAAAAATATTTTTCAAAACAGCAATTTCAACATATGGTTCTTGTTGAGCCTGAATATTTTCATGAAAATCCAAACATTGTTATCAAAAAGATTTTCAATAGTTTTCATTACAAATCATGGGATCAACAAAAACCTCAAAGTTTTTATGAAAATATTTTGATTGAAACAGGTTCCTTGGCAATCAAACATTATGCCAACAAAGACCAACCAGACTTTATCACCCATTCAACTGCTCAAATTCTCAAAGTCCTCAGACCAATTGACTGGGGAAATGATCCAAACAGTCTCAAAAAATTTCCAACCAGCTATAACACCAGACTTCACCATTGTCCCACATTTAATTACTGGGATTATCAACAAGCTTGGTTCGATACCTTCACCTTTGAAAACCAACACAATCGGCATTCATGGCTCATTTACTTTAAAAAAGATACCAAATACCAATTCCCAGTCTGGTTTACTCACTGGTGGCAGTGGTACGGACCAAATCATGAAATCCTTCCCCTTCAAGTATGGGAAGCTTATGAATTTTTCAGTAAATATTTCCAAGAAGAATAAACTCAACAAGGATTCCAAAAATCATTGATGTTTTGCTCAATCTTTGGTCTGTCTTGGATTTCTTCATGGCACTATGAATTTATGAATGATCTAATATTAAGTCACAAACAAATCATTAGAAGATTCAAAACAAAGTGGTGGGAGAAATTTGACTACTCAAAATGCTTAAGAGATAATGTCAAAAACTAGTTTCAGAAACACCCAGAATTCTGCAAATCAACTCAAACATCAGGTACCACACAGTTTCTCAAAGCCAAGTCACATGCCAGTGCATTGTTAACATAGGCCAAAACAAAGAAAGAATACAAAGAATTGATGAAACAAATCCTCCAATCAGTCAACTTAGATGATGAAGAAAACAGTGATCAGAGTAGCAATCATGAAATCAGCACAGGATCTCTACTTTCACTGAATTTAGCTCAAGACAATGAAGATGACTGCTTCGGAGTCTTACCTTCAATCAAAACTGACAAGACAAAAAGAAAAAGCAATCAGTAAAGATTCGACTGACAAGCACAGTAAGATTTCTATCAGTCAAAGCTCCATCAACAGACAAAGACCCCGCCTTTCAGAGATTCCACTAACAAGCACAGTAAGATTCCCATCAGTCAAAGCTCCATCAACAGACAAAGGACCCGTCTTTCAATCAATCAAAAGCAAACAGTAAAGATTCCACTGGCAAGCATAATAAAATTCCCGTCAATAGACAAAGGCCCCACTTTTCAATCAATCTTCAATCGAGATAGGCGTGACTTCACAAGAGTATGTAGGCCATAGTTTGTTCAAACTTTAGAATTATGAGGCATCATATGTAAAAGAATCTTGGCAATAAAAAGGATTCTCAAACCATTGAGGGGCAGAGTTTTGAGGACAGATAGTTTCAATTTCTAAGAATTCTGAAAGCTCTCACTCTTTCTTATTTTGTAAACCAAATTTTATTTTATCAATCATATCCAAATTTTATTTCATCAATCATGTTCAATATTTCAAATTTTAATTTACCCTTTCAAATTTTATTATTATTAATTTTACCATTTTCTGTATTTTTCAAATTCATCACTGCTACAACAGATCTTTGGGAGATACTGGTATCAGAGCTTGAGGTTGTTTATATAAATTGATTTTGTAATGAATGGTTCTAAATACAATAAGTGGAAATGGAAGCAATAAGAATATGTATTCGAGTGTGTTAACTGACTGAACTGGGACTAAATCTGGACCATGGATATTAATTTAGCTAATTATGTTTTAGGTTAATATTGAATTGGCAACACTAAGCACAGTTCAACTAAATGAATGAAATGCAAAAAATTGTTGTGAAATATTTAGAAATCGGGGCATGACAAATAAAGTTTAGAGTTCTCATTTAGCAGCATTTAGGGTTAGTACGTTAGCAATTTAGGGTTACATTTTAGGGTTTTAATATTGTCATGCATTACTTTTCTTTTGATATTTAATTAATTAAATCTATTTTCGAAATAGTTTTAATAGTTATTTCATGCTTTGCTGTAATTACCAGAAATCATAAGAATCCTATAAGGTATGCCAATAATAGAGGGCCTTCTCTCTCTTTTTCCTTACTGTTAATTATAGGGATTTCACAAGGTGTTGCCATACTTCACATGGTTTTTCTCTCTATGTGTGTCGAAAGTCTGAAGGTATTATTCCTCATAGTGGTCGGCCATAATGGGTATTTATATAGGATAAGGTTAATTCTATTCTCACTAGCTTTTGGACTTAATTAAACAATAATCTTAAGACCCAAGTCTTCGTTAAACTTTTAATGCTTTTGGTCTATGATCCAAGTAAACTCCCTTTAATTAGGTTAGCCCAATACTTGCTCTTTTAATTAAAAGATTGTCCCTTAATTTAATTAAGTATTATTATCACATACTCTATTAGTGGAGTTTTTTAACTGTACAATTGTAGTTGACATGATAACATATATCCCTTTTCTTTATTTTTTTAATATTCTTAAAGGGTTATGTGTCACCATTTTAACCTCGCTTATGGAATTAAAAAACTTCTTTGATAGTGTATAAGATAATAATCCCTCAATTAAACCTTTTAATTAAATCATCTTGACCAAATTTATTTTAGTCAAACCTATTGATCCTTTTAATTAAAAATCGGACCAATAGATTTAATTAAACCTTCTAAATTAAATCCATTATAGTTAAATGTGACCCTTCAAGATTTAATTAAACTATTTAATTAAATCTACTTAATTAAACATATTTAATTAAGTCCACATTATTTTAAAATTTTCTCAGTAAGCCCAAATAGAAAATTCCAAATTTTCCAATCCTTAATTCAATTTAATCCATTTACTACTCTTTTTGAATGACTCATTAGGTTTCCAACATATTGGCAATGAATTGAAAACTTTATTTAAATTCATAAATTATGAGTGGCATCTAATAATACATCATGATCACTTAAATATTAAAAAGTCAAATGGTTTGATCAACCTTTTAGTATAAAGCATCTCAGTGTAATTCAATCCTTATATCACAATATCTCAAAAATGATAAAAACTTGGTTCAATTTCTACTTTCAGTACATTTTCATATTTATTCTTAACCTTTAAATATTAACTCTTTTCAATAAATGCTTTGGCCAAAGACTTTTTGAGCTAGTACAAGTTATGATACATAAGATACTATCCCTCTATGTTATTCGAGGTCATAAATCCTCTACTTGATTACTCATCCACCTTCATATGTTTTAGGGCATATCTAAAAACACTTTTTTAAGCATTTGGCAATCCAAACCCATGAAGGTGAAATCAAAGTATTACGTTTCATATATATGATGACTTGACATCTCAAGTCAGAGGATCACTTACATTACTGACACATGGGAGTATATTCTATAGACACTTAAGTGACACCACCAAATAGAACTCCCACGTCAGATTATGTTTAGTGAACTTATTCTTTAATAAATACCCACGTGCTATCCTCAGATATTGCTATATTTCAATCTATGAGACGAATTCTTACTTCATAAGTAAGGAGGCTTAACATAGCCCAATCTTTTAGCATTGTCAATGTCCTGTCTCAACAGTATAATGTTTAAGAACACTTTTTAGGATTTAAGCTTTGATGCATAAGGATTCTGATAATTGTAATTACATTACAAATCCCTTATGAGGCTTATATTGTTTCATGGGCTTCACCTTATCTTACAATCCTTAATTCTCATCATCGTTGACTAAGATGGTGAAAGAAAACCTTTCATGTCATTTCCTTAAGTGCATATGTTTTGCTATGGTACCATGCCTCTCACCAAGTGAGTTGTCTCTAGGGCATGCACTAACAGTGGGGGACCAGCATTATAGGTTAAAAAGGATGGATTAAACATTTGCACTTAGTTGAGTATACATGATAAAACTATTATTCTTTGTTATTAATAGAGATGACATAAGTTGTTTTTGTTTTCTATTTTCTATGATTGAAATAAAAGTTCAATCTATGATGTCTTGAGAATCGATAGATTTTGTTTACGCAATAAGAATTGGCAGATGTACAATGCTAAGAAGATTGGATGATGCAACCTAAGTTTAATTTGTAGCTTAAGCATTACAAGCATTAGAAACTACAGTGTCTCAAGTATACATGATCTCTACAATCAATTAGAATTCCTCATCCCTCACTCATGGTTCATCATTTGTAGATACAATACATTAATTGAACTTACAAGCTTTAAACTATTATAACAAACTCATTTGCAAGGGATAAATAAAAAATGTTCCATTTTTTCGATATATTCACCTGAAAAGGTTTGACCATATAATTCAATGTGGTTGGAATTTCAAAGCCAAAGCTCCAATTTTTATCAAAAAAGAAAAAAGCCATGCAAACTCTCTCAACTGTTCACACTTTACATGCAATTACTTATGCGTCTCCTCCACCAAACCCCACAAGTGAAAATGACAAAACAAAGAGAATAATGAAAAAGTTCAACTGAGGCTGAGTGGTGACTAAGATGATCATTCAAAATGCGATAACCAAACAAAGGCTAGGAATTCTTCGAGCCAAAGCATATTGGATAAAGTAGAGATCTTCAAATCATCATTTAGAGACATATTAACGAGAGATAGAATAGCAACGTTAGATGGGTGGGATGATTGGAGTCAGGAGAATTGAAAGGAGGTAATGTTTTCTAATGAATGTATGTCTGATGATGAAGAACCATTGGATGGAAAAATTCTTAGAGTTTGTTTCTCTCGTGAGGAAAAGGTACAAATGCGGAGGCTATGGCTGAAGTCCATTATAGTTAAACTACTAGGGAAAATGTTAGGATATCAAACTCTTTTAACCAGAATCAAACAGCTATGGCAAATGACTGGTAGATTCAAGTTAGTGGATTTATGACATGACTACTTTCTCTTCAAGTTTGAGAAAAGGAGGATTATTTGAAGGTGCTAGGAGGAGGACCATGGGTAATCAAGGACCATTAGTTAACTATTTGTTAATGGTCTCCTAACTTTAACGCCTTTAAAAACAAAATATACAAAGTGATTGCTTAGATTCGATTTCTAGGCTTACCTCTGGAATATTATAGTTCGGTTGCGTTGTCAAGAATAGGAGCATGTGTGGGACTAGTTATCAAAATAGACAAGACTATAGAGAAGTCTCTTCAAGGCAAATTTGCAATAATGCGTGTAGAGATCGATCTAACCAAACCTTTAGTTTCAAAACTTTATGTTGGAAAAAATATCCAACTAGTGGAATTTGAAGGACTTCATTTGATATGTTTTCAATGTAGGAAGTTTGGACACCATTTGGATTCATGTCCCTTAGTTGTGAAAGAACCGAAGAAGCCTAAAGATGAAATGGAAAAAGACAAAGATCAGGAAAATGCTAGTAGATCGAAATTGAATTTTGGACCTTGGTTGCTTGTGTAAAGGAGAAATCGACAGCCAAAATAAAGAAAAGACTCTGGAAAAGGAAAGTTTAATGGTCAAAGTGATTCTAGGAGGATTCAGGGAAACAAGATTGCAGGTTTGGTAACAGAAGTGGCAAAGGAGTTTTTCTTGTACAATAGTTCGAGTAAAGATATGAATGGGATTAATGGGAGATATGTGAAATCAACCATTCCTAAAGGAAATGGAAATTTTAACAATAGTTAGAAATCAGCTTAGAAAAGGAAAGATAAGAATGTGAAGTCAAATACAACTAGAGGAATTTCCATGTTTCAACATAAATATATTAATTGGGTGTATGGGGAAACAAGCAATTTGTTTTCTAGGCTGGATCATCATCAAGTGGATTGTCATTGGGTCTAACACCAGATCATTATTAGAAAAAGAGAAGAAAGTGGGTTTGGAAGGTTAGGTCAATTTAAAATAGGCCTCATTGGGTACTAGCCCAAAACCTATAAATTTGGACAGTAGCTCGTTAATGTTACCACAACCGAATCCACCTTCACGAGTTTTTTTCTAACACGGGTACAAGTTTAGTTCCTAGTCCCATTGACGCTAGAGAAGACTCAATGCTAAATGAAACAAATGTAGCTATACATCATGATGTTGTAACATCCAATCATATAGATATTCTTTGAATATTTTCATGTGATGTTCCTTATATTTGATATTATCCTATGTCAGTGTTATATTGGAACGTTGGGGTGTAGCCAATGATGAGTTTAGAAGATAGGTAAAAGAGTTGATTAGATCACATAAACCTAATATGCTAATTCTTGCCGAGCCTAAGATCAGTGATACTAAAGTTGATAGGGTTATCAAGAGATTACAGTTTGAGAATTCAGTTAAGGTTGATGCAGTGGGGTTCTCGGGTGCAGTTGGCTATTATGGAATTCAAATATAGGTAGAGTGGAGTTATATGAGTAATGCAATTGATTTATTTCAGTAACTATCACCGAAGAAAATGGTAACAAGTAGTGCTTTGCAGCGGTATTTGCTAACCCAGTATTCTCTAAACGAAGATTATTTTGGGATTATTTGTGAGATTTACACTTCCTATTACTGTTCTATACTATTAACAAAGTTAGGAAAACTAAGATGTCTCATAGTTGTTTATATGTGTTATGTTTCATAGGTATAACAAAGATTTGTACTATGAGCCTTACTGGGACATCTAGTGCTCTGAAAGAGATGCAACCTGACAGTACTGATATTTAGAGTAAAATAATGTGATGGTAAGAATCTACATCCTAAAATTCCTTTGCTTGTTCATGTTTCAGAAAGCTTGTAACAATTTCAAAAATGACAGCTAAATCCATAAACCAATGAAATTTCATGAATAATGGTCAAATTGAATTGACTATTAACAAACTGACAGTCATGTATAAATCCTTGTGTGAAATAGTCTTATACAATGTTCACCAATAAACTAAATCACACGTAAAAGCCAAAATATATGTTATTCGACTGTTAGGTGTATTTTGGTAATTTTACCCATTTGACAGTCAAACCCCATCAAAAGCTTAATTGATGATTAGAATATGTTGAATAAATCTATTTTATGATTAAATAAAGTATTTTGAAGGTTAGACTGAATGTTTAAAACAAAGTCAAAAAGTGAATGGCAAAATTAGAAATTTTGGTAAGTATAAAGGCATTTTCGTAATTTGCCTTAAAAGATATTTTAAAATTAGAAAGTTCCACTTATTTCCACCATGCCGGCCACTACCTTCATCTTCTCATTCCTCCATTGATGAAACTACCTCAAAACCAAAAACTGTCTTTCCAAACTTGCTTTCCTCACTTTCCTCTACAACATAGTACCAAAATCAAGCCTTAAAGTGGCCATTTTAACAGTGTTTGGATCCCTACAAATTTAGGCCAAGGTAAGAGAGAGAGAAAGCTTGTGTTTTTTTTCATATTTTCATGATTGTATACTAGGTGTTTAAGGTGTTTAAGTAGATGAATTTAGCTTAAATTGAATTAAAACCAAGAGAATCATCACCCTAGGGTTTCAGCCAAGCATGCTTCTCCACGAACATGGTGTTATTCAATGTGAAGTTGATGTAGGATCCATGTAGAACAAGTGTAAAACATGAATTTGAGCTTAAATTGAAGAAATGACATGTGTAGGAAAGGGAACCTTATTCGGGGCCAAGTGAAGAGAAGACTGAGAGAGTGCTCAATTCAATGTGTTTTGGGTCTTACAATAAAATATAAATTACTACAAGACTGTAAGCAAAATCAGAACTGAAAATGGAGTGTTTTGATGGTAGTTGCGGTGTTAGCATCGGTATGAAGTGGTATGAAGTAGACCAAATTTAGGGTTGCAAAAGGCAATGTACTAGGTATCAATGAGTTAAACATTCTTTATAACTAAAGTATAGTGAATTGACTATGTTTGTATGGTGAATTATAGCTCGGAAGTCAGAAAGCGATACTAGTGCTATACGGCAACACTACGGAAATCTAAGTGGTAAGGGATATATGTAAAAGGCATAGGGATACTATGTTGCATTGGGAATGATGGAAATAAGTTTTTATGAGATTAAACTTGATGGTTTGATTGAAATGTGAAACTAGAATTGTGGTTATAAACTATGTTTTCGTGTAGGGAGGTTAAGATAGGTAGTACCGTTATGCTGCTGAAATTTCTTGAAATGAACCTAAACCTCTAAAATCATCATTTGGCATTATTTTGAAAAAAGAAATGAAATGAAAACGTGATTTTGGTTAAGAATTTCTAAACACCATAAGTGCATGCAAAATTTATAACTTAGTTTTCAAAGGGATTTCTAATAAATTTCACAATTTTCATGATACACTTATGTTTCTATGTTGCTGTTATATGCAAATAAAATATTTTGAATATTGGCTATTGAGCTGAGAATATTTGACTAATTTTTACATTTCAATTATAATGATTTCTAATTTTATTGCTTTATGGACTGTCTGAAGATATGATTTACTGAATTGATCTTCGTAAACGATTCTGAATTGGTTTATGAACTGTGTTGAGATTGTTATCCCCATAGCTACCTGCGGGTACATGCTCTTTTGTGTGTGTAAACTATTGCTGTTTGACCTTAGCCACGTCTTCAACGCCTACAAATGTCACCTGGCTAGCATACATTGTGGATCTTTTGACTATGGCCATATGTCGTTATGATTCCCTGTTGGGATAGTTATATTGCATGAGTCTACTAGGTGATATTTGTCTCCACTATTCTTTTTCCTAGGGTGGTAAATCCCTATTGAAAATGATTATTATATTGTTTACAGAGTGTTTTAGAACTACCTATCTGAATGATTTGTGAAACTGTATAGTGGAGGCTATTTCTGAAATTTCACTGATCTTTTGTTCAAATAAATTTCAATGAACTCCCTATAATTGGAATTAGATGCCGAGACAAGTGAGGTGCTTTAAAACATCCTTCTGTACTCAACCTGGTTATTTAACCAATTATAGTATATTTTTTGATAGCATGCCCAGGAATTGTGATTATTGGTTTTCGTGTGAAAAAGCATATTTTTAAGATACTTGGATATAAATATGAATTGTATCAACTCTTTTATATATATTTCTTACTAGGCGTAAGCTCACCTCCTCTTTTTCCTTCCAGATTATCTGTAATAGATTTCTATTTCTGCTCAGGAGGATCTGTGATTTTTGGTATCCCCTAGGCGGTTCGTCGATTACCATTGAGGTATACATGTTTACTTTTATATGTTCAGACTGTATACGTACAGTACTATTTCGTATGTATATTCGTACTTGGGATGTAAACTAAATGTAGAATGTTGAACATAAGTTAAAGATTGTAAATATTTATATACATGTTAAATCAAACTGTGTCGTTCTTGGGTAAATACTGATAAGTAAAGATGATTAATCACTATAAGTTTATGTGTGACACTGCAGACAGCCCAACCAAATGTAATTAAGGTATGCGAAATTAGTACTGAAGTTCAATATTCGATATGTGACATTATTTGCAGAACTTTGATACATGGGACTCTTTTCCTCGAGCACTCCTGGGTGATTTCAACCAAAATTTGTCAATGTCTAAGGAAGCAGGATGGGGTTTAAGAAAGTCCTTCAAAAATGGAGCAATTTAATGAAGTACTTGCTAGAAGGGCTCTAATAAGTATCGAGGTTGTTGGTTGCAAATACATGTGGTCTAATAAAAGATTCATAGGTGGCTTGATTAATAAAAAATTAGATAAAGTTCTATGTAATGCTCATTGGCTACTTTCCTTTCTTGAAGTAGTGGTGTCAAACCTTCCTAGAACTTATAGAGGTCACTATCCACTATTATTAAAGTTACACGGTTTCTTTTATGGAAATAAAGAACTATGACTCTTTCATATTGAAGCTATATGAAAACACATGAATCTTTTGGGAACTTAATTAGAGATTCATGGAAGCAAAATATGACACTTCATGATAATCTAGTTCAATTTTAGAAGGTTGTGAAGGATTGGAATTCAACTATGTTTTGTAATGCTTTTAAATGAAAAAGGCATCTACTTGCTAGACAAGCTGGTGTTCAAAGAGCTTTAGAAAACAACCCAAACCCTTTTTTGTTTAGCTTGGAGAAAGAGCCATCTAATGAATATGATAAAGTTCTTCGACATGAAGAGATTAGTTGGTTTCAGAAGTTGAGATCGCAATGGGTTCAATGTAGTTGTTGGCTCTATAGGCTATACCGAGAGGGGGTGAATCGATTTTTCGATAACCTTAGGTTCGTTTTTCGATTCCTCTAAATTCTCTAGCCTATTTGAGTGATTTCTAAGTTCTCTAAGCTAGGCAATTATGCAATATAAATTCAATACAATAAACACAAATATAATTGCAAATAAGTAAAGAGAGTAAGGATAGAGAAATGTACGTAAGTGATTTATAGAGGTTCGACAACCTTGCCTACGTCCTCTACCTTGAGACGCTCCCAAGGATTTTCCCAAATTCACTATCCTTGAATTTGTTACACTCCCTCTTTTCTAGGCTAAAGAGAAACCTCCCTCTTTTTCTAGGCTCAAGAGAAACCTCCCTCTTTTTCTTAAGCTAAAGAGTAACCTCCCTCTTTTTCTTAGGCTAAAGAGAAACCTCCCCTTTTACAAGGATTGAATGTGTTTACAATTGTGTAATCAAAGAAGGCCTCTAAGTAGGCAAATGATTACAGAAATTAGGCACAAAGAAAAGCCTATACAATATTTTGTGCTAAACAATACAAGAGATATGTGAATGATGGAAGATGAAGACTTTGTAGCTCTTGATTTGTTGTTTGAGGCTTGAGGATTTGAGGAATATGTGTTTTGGAGTTGCTGAGTCCTCTTGCTTCCTTTAGCTTCTAAGCCTCTATTTATAGTCCCTTGGATGGTTTGTGGACGTTGGTTGGAGCCAAAACAGAAACTAGCCGTTATATCTCACAGAAACTAGCCGTTGGAGACTTTCTAGTGTAAAGGGATCGATCCTTTCACCAAAGGGATCGATCCTTTTCTTCAATCTAACCTTTCGAGGCATTTTGCCAAAAAGGGATCGATCCCTTCCCCTATGGGATCGATCCCATGCTTCCAAAGGGCCATTTTCCTGCACTTTTTGGGTTAGAAATGATGTAGACTTAAATTTAATTTAACCCAAAATGTTTATAAGCTTTAAAGGAGTTTTCTTGACTTTCTCAAATGAAAATATTGTCCAAAAACTTATAAGTAATTTTCTAAACTTATGTTCAATAATTCTTGAGAAAATTACTTAATATTGAAAACCATTTTATAAAGTATTAAGACCCATAAGAATATATCATTAAATCATGGTCTTAATGTTTGATATGAACACTTAAAAATGGATTGAGAAAATCATGTATGATAAGGCAAATTTACAATATGAATTAAAACATTAAGGCTTACTTAAGTTTTTGTCATTTCAAAATATATATGGCAATTTAAAGCTAACAGTAGTGATCGTAACACTAAGTTCTTTCACACTTCTACGGTTATTCGACAGAACTGCAATTGAATCCTAATTTTAAAAAGAAATGATGATAGTTGGTATAGAGACCAAGGTGAGTTGAGAAATATGGTAATTGAGTTTTTTTCGCAATATCTACTCGACTAATCCTCTTTTTATTTATATTGATACAAGATGCCTAAAACAAAATTTTAAGTTTGATGAGTAGCAACATTTTAATCTATGCTGAGTTCCACAAGAAGAGGAAATTTTTTAAGGCTTTATATTCCGTGCAATCTTTCAAAGCACCTGGTCCAGAGAGTTTCCAAGTGAGGTTTTATAAAGCAAATTGGGACATGGTGAAGACTTCTATGTGTCAGTGTATCCAAGATGCCTTTAGTAGTGGATGTTTCAACGCTGAATTAAGCAAGGTCCTAGTAGTTTTAATTCCTAAAGTCAATCCTCCTAAATTTGTTATTCATTCCGTCTTATCAATCTTTGCAATGTATAAATTAAGTTAATTTCTAAAAAGTGATTGTGAGCAGACTGTGAGAACCGCAACTTTCTTAAATTGACTACTCAACATGTAATTATATGTATATATAATACAATAATGTAACTTGCAAATTTCAAATATATGATTATGGTTTATATTTATAGAAATGAAATTTTTTTTTAAAAAAAATTGGAATTCTTGAATGTAGTAAAATGGACACATAAGCCATATATACGATGTTCGTTAAATTGATGTGAATGGAGTAGGCAAATTATGCATATATGTTTGTACACACATAACCAAACTAGATGCATGTGTAAGTAAACTAAATGCATGAGACGTGCATGCGTGCATGCATGTGTATATACGTACGTACATAAATATGTAAATATAATTAATCATAAAAATAAATGATCAAGTACAACAAAAATAATATATAAATATATATAAATAACATTTGTAGACATATAAGTATATATTTGGGAATATTCATATATAAACGCAAACATATTTGAAAGAATAAGGAATTTAAATATGTATCCCCTAGATAAATAAATACACACACAAGCATATAGTGTGTACATATATGTATGTATTTATATATAAAGTAAAATAATATATATTAGGAATTTAGAATATTATATATATATATATAAATTATATATATTGTATCTTAGGATAAATGTATATATAGATATTATATATATCTTGAAAGGATAATGGATAAAAGAATATATATTATATTTGGGAATTTAAAATATATATAATATATGTATATATAATAAATATATATTAATGGGAAAAAGGAACTATAAATATTATATATAAATAAATTATATAGATATATGTATATAATATAAATATATATATATAATATATTGTAGTGGGATTTGGTGGGAGCTAGTAGACCCATTGCTCTATTCCATCATTCAGAATCAAAATATAATATTATATGTGTGTGTGTGTGTGTGTGTGTGTGAAGTGATCGACCTACACCAATGTAAAACTAAAGAGTTTTACACCTTTTTGTGACCCTTGATCAAAACTAAATCTATGGCTCCTGATAAAAAAAAATCTATGGCTAAAAACCATTATTTCGATTAAAATAATGCTTTCTATTTTTTTTTTTTTTTGCAATTCTCATCTTTAATCTTCCTTAATTAACTCTCTTTTCTCTCTCTATAAATCTAAAGATATTTTAATTAAATTCTCTTTAACTCTCACCTCTTTAATTCTTTTTAATCAATAATTTATTCTTTCATTTCTATCTATCTATCTCTCTCTCTCTCTCTCTCTCTCTCTCTCTTTAACTTTTTCATGAATTTATTTATACATTATTTGAAATCTAGACCTAAAATTAATTCCTATTATATATTATATTACAGTTTAAAGTTTGAAAAAAAATAAAATCTTTGTCTTCACTTTCAACAATTATACAACTGCAAGTCTGCAATCCAAAATGTCAAACTCGAATTAAGCTTTCACAATCACACAACCCAATAATAAGACAGAACTCATTCATTTATTCACAATAAGATGGAGATGATTTACGAGAAGGCACAAAATCTTTTTTCCCTTCCATTGAATCTAGAAGCTGTAATTCTAGGTATTACTCCATTTCATTCAACACCAAGATACATGAAGGCTCTTCTATTTATGCTAATGCCATAGCTAACAAGCTCATCGATATCGTGGATAGACAGTATGCAGTTGCTTCACCAACCAATAGCGCTTGTCCCTAGTTTGGTAGTAATAGAAGAGTTTCATATCTACGTTTGTCTTTCTACAGGAACGAAATGAATAGCAATTATACATTACTTTGAATAGTAATTTTAAGGATTTGATGATGAAAAAAAAAGAGATTATATTGTTAGAAGGAAAAAGGAAAAAGAGAGAAAGAGGGACATAAGAGAAGATAAGAAATAATAATATTTTTATTTTTAGCCATAGATTTAGTTTTGATCCAAAAGTCACAAAAAGGTGTAAAACTCTTTTGTTTTACACTGATGTAAATAGATCCCTCCCCTCTCTTTCTCTCTCACTATATATATATATAAAGAAAGGTAAATGTGTGAGAACTAGAGAAAAAGGACACGAGAGAGGGATTTGAGAAAGAAATTGAAGTGGGTGAGACGGTAAAAGCCAAGAGTGAAGGAGTTATTGAGGAGAAGGGACGTGAGTGCAGGGAGGCTGAAGCAGCGACAGAGTGTGGAGGAGTGGCACCTTGCGAGGCTGGAATAAAGTAGGGACATCGAAAGAGAGGTAGCAGTTTGGTGAGGTGGAGTCGTGGATGAGAGGTTATGCTTAGGGGCTGAGTCTTTTTTTTTAGACTTAAAAATAGAGAATTGGAAAGTTGGAGATTGTTAGCTTTAAATTGACATATATATTTTGAAATGACAAAAACTTAAGTAAGCTTTAATGTTTTAATTCATATTGTAAATTTGCCTTATCACGCATGATTTTCTCAATCAATTTTCAAGTGATCATATCAGACATTAAGACCATGATTTAATGATACATCCTTATTGGTCTTAATACTTTATAAATGCTTTGAATATTTTAGAAAATCACTTGATGAATTTTTGGACCAAGTTTTCATTAGAGAAAGTCAAGAAAAACTCCCACAAAATGTCAAAATGTTTTGAGTTGGATTAGGATCAAAAGCCACATCATTTCTAACTCAAAAAGTGCAGGAAATCACATTCTAGAAGCATGGGATCAATCCCCTAAGGGAAGGGATCGATCCCTTTATGGCAGAATGCCTCCAAGGCTCAGAACGAAGCATGGGATCGATCCCCTATGGGAAGGGATCGATCCCTTTGCCCGAAAATAGCCTGTAACGGCTAGTTTTTGTGAGACAATGATCATAGTCAAGTTTTGGCTCCACCCAACGGCTAGAATACATCCAAGGGACTATAAATAGAGGCTTAGAAGCTAAAAAAAAGCAAGAGGAACTATTCAATCAACTCCAATACTCTTTTTCCTCAAATCTTTAAGCTTCAACAACAAATCAAGAGCTACAAAGTCTTCATCTTCCATCATACACATATCTCTTGTATTACTTAGCACAAATCTTGTATAGGCTTTTTCTTTGTGCCTAATTTCTGTAATCATTTGCCTACTTAGAGGCCTTCTTTGATTGCACCACTTGTAAACAAATTCATACCTTGTAAAAGGGGAGGTTTCCCTTTAGCCTTAGAAAAAGAGGGAGGTTTCTCTTTAGCCTAAGAAAAAGATGGAGGTTTCTCTTGAGCCTAGAAAAAGAGAGAGGTTTCTCTTTATCCTAGAAAAAGAAGGAGTGTAACAAATTCAAGGATAGTGAATTTGGAAAAATCCTTGGGAGCGTCTCAAGGTAGAGGACGTAGGCAAGGTTGCCGAACCTCTATAAATCGCTTGCGTACATTTCTCTATCCTTACTCTCTTTACTTATTTGCAATTATATTTGTGTTTATTGTTTTGAATTTATATTGCATAATTGAGTAGCCTAGAGAACTTAGAAAATATCAATATAGGCTAGAGAATTTGGAGGAACCGAAGAGCGAACTTAAAGTTAGCGAAAAACCGATTCACCCCCCCTCTCGGTATAGCCTATAGAGCCAACAGAGTTTATGGTCACTGAGACATGTAAATGCTAAGAAGTGGGGGTAGTGCAAGATAGCTATCGGGCAACACTTGGCTGCTGTACACACAGCTGCTGGGAGGTGTCAAATCAAGCTTAAAAGGAGACTTGAAGGAGCTGGTTTAGGTGCTGGAAATGGAGGTTTAAAACATGGTTTCTAGTGGCTGTTTAGGGCGTTCTTGAAGGCTGGCAGACAGAGGTTTTAGGGCTGTTAAAGGGCTGGAAATGGAAGGGTAGAACAAGTCTGTTGTGAAGGTTTTATACACGGGTTAGGGGCTCATTTTGGAGCATTGAATATGGCTGATCAAGGGCTAGTTTCGGTGTAAATTTCAGGGGCTTTCGACGGTTGTAAGAGCTTGAAAGGAAGTTTGGAATAAAGCTAGCTATGGCGTGATGATAAGGGCTGAATGGCATAAGGTTGTGCTTAGTTGGGGACTAATTTTTTAGGCTATGTACAGTGGATTTTAGGTTGAATTTCGAGCATTGGTGCTGGTATAGGTCGGAAGCCAAGGTTGAACTGTGATTCCCTTGGCTAAAATTTGGTGGTTTAAAAGGTGGCATTTTAAATGGGCAGAGGCTTGCTACCATTGAGGGTTGTTCGACACTATATAGGGCTGAATTAGTGCTAGTTTGAGGACTATTTTGGAGGATTGGTTGGAGATAAAAATGGTGGCATTTGAACCCAAGCTCGAGGCATTTTGAAGTCTAATCTTGGAACTAAATTTAGGCCTTTAAGAGAAGTGAAAATAGAGACTAAAGAAAAGGAAAGAAAGGAAAAGAAAGAAATAAGAGAAAAAGAAAAAGAAGGAAATTTTATGCTCAGCCTAAGTATTGAAAAATCAGTAAGAGGAGTTGCGAATGCCATTTATAATTTTATTAAAATATTTAGAATTTTATCGAATTAATTCTAAGTCGAATTGATTATGCTTGAATATGTAGCATGACGATAAAGCAAGAAACACGGAATTAGCTAAGCTCTATGTACGCGGGCTACGCTCAAGATCGGTAAGATGATATCGTAACATGACACATTTATAAAATATATTAGAAAATTTATTTAATAAGCATTAAGTCGCTTAACGATGTTTGAACATGTAGCGCGATGCTAAGGTGACAAACCAAGTCTTGGCTAGGCTCGACAAACAAGTCCCGAGCATAGGAGTCGGTAAATTTTTATATAAGCCCGCGGTAGATTTATATTGTATAGATCATATAGAATTGTTAAATTGAATAATGATACGATATAGCATGAAATTGAACATCGAATTGGTAATCATATAGTTGAACATTAAATTGTGGAATTATTGACTGAGTCAGATAGGTGGTGATGATCTGGGGATTAAATAATTTTGGTATATTGATTGTAGAGGAGTTTCTAGAGTGGTAACACTAATATTGACTGAGTGCAATGGTTGGATGATTTTATAGTATTATATTGTTAAATGTACAAAATATACGAAGAGTCGAGATGATAAATTGAATGAAATTATCGTATAAACGAATTTAAAATCAGTTTAGTGATTTTATAGTTGAACATTGAGATTTGCACAAACTATTAAGGAATCAGATATGTATATGATGTTCTAGTGGTTAAAAGATCTTTGTTTTAATATGGAATTATATCGAAATTGGTAATATAGATATTTGTATGAATATAGTATATAGATGATTTTATTATAGTATATTGTTTAAATTTATGGGATACTAAAAGGACCCATACTAGTGGTAGGGGTTTTAGAATCGGTGTTGTGATATGAAATGGATGTTTGTGATATTAAGTTGTAACGAATGGATATGATTTGTACATGCTTGATCTTTTGGATATTGAGGTTACTATGTTGAGGTTTGATTATATAAGGTGGTATGTGTTGTAATTAATATTAAATTACATTGTATAATTGTAGGTTTGGATTTACATTGTGCATATGCATACCACAAGATTTGGACTCATGTTTTAATCATAGTTTTGAGTATACACGAGTTATATAACATGAATTTTATTGAAAATGCATTGATTTGAGATGCATAAATGAATATGTTTGGTTTTGTAAAGTTTGGCACGATTAAAAGAAAACGTGATTCATACTATACAAGTTCAAATGGTTTATGAACCACATTGAAAGACGTTTTCTTGTTTTCTAAAATGATTGAATTAAAGATGTTTGCCGAACTGTATTGAGATTTTGGCATATGTATTTTGACATCAATAAAGCACATATGAACACGCCTGAGTGAGTGGTGCTCTTGGGCATACATGCGGACTTATAAGACGGGGTTCTAATAAGGCTATTTGGATGTGTCAGACGAGTTTTGGCATAAGTCTAGACCTTCATTTGATCAATGAGACTAGAGTTACCATGGCCATTGGTACAACCCTTCTCCATTGAGGCCTTTCCAATCTACTGATAGCTACAATGGAATTAAGTCTTTATTGATTGATTGGATCTTTACGATATGATATGATTATTTGGACGTATACGAATTTGATATTGTGATTGATTATGTCATATCTCCACTGAAATGATTTGATTGACTGACTGTCATGCTTTAATTTTGAAAACTATGTCTAATACTGGTTTATGTATATTGGACCTTGAGCCTGAGCACTGTTTCAGCCTTGGTGATCGATTTTGATGGTTTTGTATCATGCACCCGAGCTTAAGTATAACTTAAGTCTCGATATATGTTTTGAAACCTATGAGAGTATTGATCTTTTATATAATGGTTTTCATATAGCTTAAGAACTCAGTTTTGCACATCGAAATTTATAATATCCTGGTTCCTCTCACATAGTTTGTTTTATAACCACTTTATATGAACTTTGAAATCATATTACGCGTGTTGCATGGGTTAAGATATTAGGATGATAAATGTGGAGTAATATTGAATTTAGATGAATGTTATATGATGGATATGGTATGGATTGATGTTGGGTAATCGATGTACATGTTGAGATCGATATTAGACTATACTGTAGAGTATGGTTGCTTTTGTCTACAGGTACTGGGTTAGAGTCCATTAGTGCATGATATCTGCGTAGGTACGTAACGATTATGATCGGAAAGTTATTTGATGACTGCATAAGTGTGGATTCATGCATTGCATTTAGGACAATATAAAGCTACTTCTGCATTTGTATAATTGACTTACTGAGCTCTCGCTCACTAAAATTTATTCTAAGGCTCCGTTTGGTATGCGTTTTTCATTTTTCAGAAAATATTTTCCACATTTTCCTATGTTTGGTAAAATAAAACAATCTCGGTCAACTAAAAAATATTTTCGGTCAACCCAAAAATCCTTTAGCATCTTCGAAAGTTGTCTTCCCCTTTTGAAAAAGGTAAGACAATTTACAAAGCCTAAACCCTTTTTGTTGAATCTCTAATCGCACCCCCATCACATCGATGCGTCATCGCCAACCTACCGACACCAGTAGCCCCTTCTTCTCTTCCTTTTTCTCCTCTCATTGGTTTCTCTCTCCCGACCACTCTCCTTCTCATTTTTCGACCGACGACGTCCTTGCCTTCCTCTCCCCCTTTTTCTCCTCTCACTGGTTTCTCTTTCCTAACCACTTTCCTTCCCATTTTTTAGCCGATGATAGACTTGGCTTTCTCTCCCTCTCACGTTGTCGCTGACTTCACCCCAGATCTGCATGATCTGGCGTCTCCCTCTCCTCTGTTTACACGAATAGACCTCTCCTTTGTTTACACAAACAGAGGTGAAAAGGGGGTTGGTGGGATATACCTGCCAACCCAATGCTTTTCTTTTTTTCTTAGTAAATTTTATTTTATTATTTATTTTAACTATAAAATATATTATATAAAAGTTTATATAGAAATATATGTTAAATATATATAGTTGTTTATATATATTTTATATTCTTATTAGATTTATATATAATTTTTAAATTTTTACTTTACATATATATATATACATATATTTATTTTCTTTATTAGAGTTTATATATATGTTAAATATATATTATTATTGATTTAAAACATTATTAATAATTAATTAGATGAATAATATTTTTTTAACAAAAATATAGATTTTTCAGAAAACAACCAAACAACAGAAAATATTTTTCAGTATATCCACCAAACAACAAAAAATATCAGTTTTTCTAGAAAGTTAATTTTTCAGAAATCATTTTCCATAAATTTTTTTCTGAAAGTCATTTTACGTAAACCAAACGGATCCTAAATTTTTTCAAATTGAGCACAGAGTTGGGTATATATATTTCGGATCCGTCTAGAATACTTTTATGGTCTGAAATATCGTCCCAACTCTTCGAGAAGAATTACTTGCTTATTTTTGGTATAGCATGATCCTTCTTATACTTAACTATTATTCATGCTATTTTTGGTTCAATTCTATAAGTTGGGATGTAAACTAAGATTATAGAATGTTTTATTATATTTTAACGCATTCATCTTGGTAGAATTGGAATTGAGTTAGATACTGATGAAATCATTAAGTATGCATGATCATGATGTTGGTATGAATGTCATCTAGATGATATTTGTGATATTAAGTTAGTGATGAGTGTAGACACCCCATTTTGCCCGGGGTCTTTTAATGTTATTGGGCCTATTGGGTTTGATAATTAGAAGACAAATCTAATTTTTGTATTACTATGTTGTTTATTATTAAAAAATAAAAAATAAAAATGAAAAAAATAGATCAAAAATAACAAAAAAAATAAAGTGATCAAAGAAGGAAAACTTGAAAAAAAATTAAAAAAATAAAAAATAAAAAAAATCAGAATCTTAAAACAAAAGCAAAGTCAAAAATTTAAAAATCAAAATCAATGAGCGAATCAAGTGAGAATCAATAAAGATACAAGTCAAACTCAAACTTGTGCATGGATGGAAAGGAAATAAATGGGTTTTAATACCCATATCAAGGAAAAAAGGAAATTAAGAAAAAGAGACAAACTCACATAAAAAAAGGGAGAGAACTAGGGTTTTAAAAAGAAAAAAGGAGAAGAAAACTAGGGTTTAGAAAGAAAAAGGAGGAGAAAACTAGGGTTTGGGAAAAGAAAAAGGGGGAGACGGCTGCTAAAAGAAAAGCTTAAAAAAAAGATTATAAGGGGAGGTGCTGGCCACGAGAGAGGGGGAGAGGAACCCTAGGAGAAAAAAAGAAAAAAACCTAGAAAAGAAAAGATGGAAAAAAACCTAGAAAAGAAAACCTAGGTGGAGAAAAGGATGAGAAAGAGGAAGAGGAGGGTTTCGAAAAGAAAAAGGGGGACAGCCACTCCTACTGTTCATCATCATCTTCAACTTGGCTTTGCATTGCTGCACCGGTTCTCTGCACCTTACTTCACCATCACTGCGCCACTTCCCTGTCCGAACCGAACCTTCATCATCTTGGCACCAAACGACCTCCTCATCATCCTGCTTTGCTGTGCCTCTCCACGTGACCTGCAATTGCAAGGAAACTTGGTTGTGCTCGAGTTTCCTCCTGTTTCGGCTGAAGAAGAATGCTCTGATCTTTCTTTTCTGTATCACGTTGTTGGTCAACTGTGTTTCTGCCCTGGTTCTTGGCAAGAGACGTTGCTGAAGCTGCTGCTCTCGGATGCAAGGTTGCTGAAGCTATTCATCGCAAGAAGCAGTGCTGCTAAGTGGCTATTTCCTTGCTGAAGCGGCGCATGAGCAGCAGGTGTTGGGGATGGCGAGGCTACAGTCTGCTGCATGTGCGTGAAACAGAAACGTGGGTTGAGCGAGGCTACAGTCTGCTGCATGTGTGTGAAACAGAAACGTGGGTTGAGCGGGTCTACTGCGTTTTTGGATTTGGCGTGGCTACCAGGAGCCATGCATGGATACTGAAGCTGTAATATGGCTGATGGTGTGTACGTAGCAGAGCATTAAAACAAGCAGGAGGCGTGTCTTAGAGTGCAACAAGTTTTTGTATGGTGAAGAAAGGAGGCCAATTACTTCAAGAAGCTGAACAGATCAACGTGAAGAAGGAAAGCTGATGGGAATAAAACAAGAGGAAGAAGAAAGAATAAAGCTGTACGTGGGAAAGAAATAAAGCAAGATTGATCCTGTCCATGAGATAAAGAGCGAAGAAAGGAAATAAATTGCTAGGAATAAGAGGGCTCACGTGACCTGCAATTGCAAGGTTTGATTATCTTATTTTTTTTATGTCATTCTAATATCTTTAATATGTTTAAAATTAATTGATTTAGTTTATATGGGCATGATATGATTTGTACGATATTGGCATGATCTGAGTTAATATGTTCGGGTCGATATAATTGATTTGTATAATATGAATAAATTATTAGCATGACATGATTAAATTGAGATATTAATATGGTTGTAGCTTTGTCAAATTTATTTATTTATGATCCCTTAGTGAAAATTCTTCAAAACAAAAAAATAATAAATCTAAATAAAATAGAAGGTAAAATAGGAAGCTTTAATGCATGAAAATTAGAATAAATAAAATATTATTTAAATCAAGAAGATGTGCAAAAATATTCCGACGATGGAACTCCGAGAGGATTGCGATCGAGTAATACTCTCGGAGATCTTGAGGTGAGGAGGTCTTTTTTAAGTCTTACCAGCTCGATGGAAGATTTAAAAAGTCATTTCCGATATTTAAAACGTAAATTTATTAAAAAATTGAAATAAGAATTAATTAAAATTAATTACAATTAAAAGAATTAATAATCAAAGTAGAAATTAAGAGTCATAAAAATTAATATATTTAGAAATAAAATAGAATAGAATAATACAACACAAATATTCCGACGACGGAATTCTAAAGGGACTGCGCTTGAGTAGTACTTTTAGATGTCTTGAGGTGAGGAGGATTCTTTTAAGTCTTGCCAGCTTGATGGAAGATTTAAAGAATATTTCCAAGATTTAATAAATTAACTTGTGAAAATAAAATTAAAATTAGATAAAAGAATAGTAAATTAAAATTAAGTTTATTATAATAAAGAATAAAGATCAAATTAATAAATTAGAATTAAAATTAGAAAATAATTAAAATAAATAGAAATTAAATTAATTTAAATATTTTAATAAATGTGAATTATTCCGATGATGGAATTTAAAGGGAATTGCGCTTGAGTAATTTCTTTAAAAATTCCTAAGGCGAGAAAGTTTCTTTAAAGTCTTACCAGCTTGATGGAAGGTCTTTAAGAAAATTTTCAATATCAAATAATTCATGTTTATTTAAAGATATAGAAATATATGAAATAATAATTTATATAAGAAAATAATAATAATAGAATAAAATAAGATAAAATAAATAGTATAAAATCAATAGAAATTGGATAGAAGTCTAAATAGGGATTGCATAATTTATTTAAATATCCGACGACGGAGCCTCTTCAAGAAAGGCGATTGGTCCTACTTGAATACTCTTGAGGTGAGAAAAACTTTTAGGTTATCCAACCAGCTTGATGGAGGAGACTTAAAAGATTTTTCAATATTTAATTATATCGAAATTAAAGTAAAAGGCAAAATTAGGATAACCTTAGATTATTTGGTACCATTTTAGGATGGGCGTTGTGAGGGTGCTAATCCTTCCTCACACGTAACTGTACTCCCGAACTTAGAACTCTTAACGTAGACCAAGCCTCATCCTTAGTTTGAATAGGTGACCAATCACACCTAGGTTAGAATGGTTGGTGGCGACTCCATAGTTTTGTGCCTAGCTATTAGGTTTCCCCCGAAACTTGATACGTTATGACAATGATGTTGGTATGAATGTCATCTAGATGATATTTGTGATATTAAGTTAGTGATGAGTGTCGTCAGTCACCAAAAATAAAATTTCCTAACTCTACTATGTAGATAGCGGAGCAAGGGTCGAACCCACAGAGACTGAATTATTTAAGTTAATTATTAAATTAAAAATCTAATCTTAGGGTTTAGGGAAAGAAGAAATTTGGGGGTTTTGGAGACTATTCTAAAATAAAGAAAACAAGATTTATTAAATATAAAAAAACAAATAGCAAAAAGCTTCAGTTATGAGACAATCAATCATTCTTGGATTTTGATGTTGATCATTGATTACAAAATATTATTGTCAATTAAATAGTCAACCGTAGCATAACAACAAGCTCTGTTACACCATCTTTCCTTACTAAGTCGTTAGTTAAAACAAGCTCTTTAACTAATCTCTAACTACTTAACCTACCTAGAACAAGCTCTCTAGATATAAGTTGTGGCAGCATTAACAACAAGAAAGATATGAGTTGACATTAGATAACAAACACATAAGCTCGGTTTATTTAATCTAAACCTTAATTCTCCTCCATCCCTAGTGATTAACTCCACAAGCAATTACGGACTTATGTTTTTAATCTGGCGGTAGATTATTTAGTTTAACTAAATAGTGTGCACCCTATCTAATCAAACAAACAACCATTATAATGTGCTCAGAGAATCTTGGATACTTAATCAACAATTATATAATAGGTTCAAGAATCTCACAACATGCTTTTCCCAAGAATAATTAATTTACCTCATAACTGAATAAGAAAACTACTCACTAGACATATTCAAGATCATAAAATTCAAGTTTAATATTATAAAGATTACAAATATCATGCAAGAAACAATCAAAGAAGCAATCTTTAATAATATAAAATCAGAATTAATAATCAAGATTATAAACTAGCAAGCAAGAACACACAAACAATATTAATTTAAATAAAGAAAACAAAATCAGAATTAAAAATAATAAAGAAATAAGCAAAATAATAAAAATAAAATTTCTATTAAATCTACTCTAAAACTAAACAAGAGAGAAGAGGGGGAAGAGAGGGATGTGAGGGATTTGAGGGATGTTGTTTATGAGAGCCTTGTGCTCTTTATATAGGCCTAAGGAAGAGTTTAAAAGACTTTCCTAAGCAATGTGGGATTCAGATAAGAGTTTACTTGGGAAACAAGTAATTTGACTAGTCAAACTCTTATCTTTATCTCATCATCTTTTACAATTATTTTCTAACTAAAATTCCTAAGGCCTATTTTTATTAATTAATTACAGATCTAAGACAAAATAAAATTAAGAAATTATCTTCTCTCAACAAAATCTGGTCTTGAACTTGCTTTGTTGGAATTTCTTCTCAATCTCGTTTTTCTGCCCAGAATTTCGTACCGATTTTGTCCAGACGTTTGACCCACCAAATGAACTCCGAATTTTGTGATCTTGGACATTCTGGAAACCTTGAGAAGTCCTCTACAACTTCTATGAAGGCCACTTCTTGAGATCAGGTCGTTATGTTGGTCAAAAATGTCAATCTTTCAAACTGGACAGAAAATATTGCACTTTGCTCTTTTTAACTTCTTTTTATTCCAACTTTGATATTTAATACCTAAAACATAAAATAAACATTAGTAAGCTCTTTTAGGCATAAAACATCAATAAAAAAAATATATTGCCACATATAAAATTCACAAAATATCATCCTATCAGTTAGTTGTAGATATCTAGGATTGTAAAGATATTATGTGGCTTTACATGTACTAAATAGGGACCTTGAGTAATTAGCTCTAAATACGGTAGGAAGTTAACAATTTCGTATTGACACTCCACACACATAGACAAACCTATTGAGTTAGGAAAAGTAAAAAAAAAATTGCCTGAAATTTTCTACTCATTCACAAAGGTTAAGTATCTAGCTGCAGCCTTCGGATCGTGACATTGACCCAAGCCCTATTTGAAAGATATTGTGTCCCTAAGATAATGTAGTTTTATACTAGGTAGAAGCAACTCAGACAACATTATGATCGTTCAAGAGGTTGTTCATTCATTTGGGAGGAAAAAAAAGGAAAAAAGGGTTCTATGATCATGAAAATAGATCTTGAGAAGGCATAAGATCGGGGTGGACTGGAATATTTTTGAATTGGGTTTTGAGTGACTTAGGACTACCTAATTCACTTATTGATTTGATTATGTTCTACATTAAGTCTATTAAGATGAATATACTTTGAAATGAGGAATTAACATTGAATTTTAAACCTTCTCGCGGACTTTGACGTAGTGATCCATTGTCCCTATATCTATTTGTTTTATGTCTTCAAAAAATTTTAATATGATTTGTAGACATCTAATTTTGTTCAATCAATAAAAAAATAAAAATATATATAATAATAATTCTAAAATGAATATAAAACAAAAAATGAATTTTTAATAATGACAAAACCCTTGGTCAAACCCTAACTCTAACCACATTTCTAAACATTAAACTAAAAAACCCAGCAAACCTTAAACCAAAACCAAACCCTTTCCAAAGCAAAAAAAAAACAAAAAAGTGAAAGAGTAAAATTATTCTTTCACCATTGATTTTTATTTTCATTATTATTTTATTAAAAAATATATATCCTTAAGGGTCATTTTCTCTTTTTTAATCTCACTAAAATTAATTTCACTGTCTATCCAAGCTAGCCTCAACGGAATTTGTTGCCAAAAATAAAGATAACAAATAATAAATAAATAAATAAAAAGAATAAAAGAAATAATCAAGAAGTGAAAATTAATTACAAAAAATAATAAAATAAAAAAGAAATTAATTAAATGAGTCAAACTAAAAATTTCTTTCTTTAAAAATTTCAAAAACAAATAAAAAAAATCAAAAGAGGGAAGGACTTTAAAATTTTTTTACGGTCTCCCATTCATCATCATCATCTCTTCTAGCCCTGCCCGTCTAGTCACGCCATTGCTCCAACATCATCATCGTTCCTAGCCTCCCATTTTTGATCATCATTTTAACCATCATCCTATCTATCATCATCTTCCTCTCCTGTCACTTTTGCAAACCGTTGAACCTCTCACTGATCATCATCTTCATCGCCCTGCCTTACCTAGATTGCACCAAGTCCACCACCACACCATTTTTTCCTAAGCCTACTTCATCTCTTGGCCGTACCACTTCCATCGCTGCTGCTCCTTGACCGCTACTGCTGCACCGTCCCCAACCGTTCTGCACTAGCTCAGGCACTGTCCGAGTGCCCCTTACGCTGCTACCATTTTCTGCACCCATTGGCCTGCCCCGGCATCACGATTTTCTGCAAGTGTGCTGCTTCACCTGCCCCAGCTCCAAGTCCAGCCTTGCTGCCTCAGCCTAGAGGTGTCATTTGCTGCATCATCAGTCATCACCCCCTGTCGCTGCTGCGAGTGTCCGGTTCCCCTGCCGCTAATGTGAGTTTGCTGTCTGACTCCCCTTGCCGCTGCTTAAAGATTGTCGCGACGCTAAGTCTCCCACGCCTTGCTCGCTGCTATTGTATCGAGCACCACTGCCACCGCACGCTACAACCTTGTGACTCTTGTACTGCTCCGTCACTTCTACACCACTCCTCTCCTGTTGCCACATGTTTCTGCTGCTGCCCGTCGCTCCTTGTGGTGCCCCACATCATGGTCTTAAATCGTGGTCACGGTCGCGTTTTTGGTCGCGTTGCGTTTATCACGGTTGCGGACATAGCGGCGGTAATTGCGATCATCGCGGTTATCGCGGTCGTGAATTTTTTTTAATTTCGCACAATTCTATATAAAGTGTAGTAACTTTAATTATAATCATGTAAAGTCTTATTGTATAGTTTTTAAAATAATTTATAATACCTCAAGTCTATTATTTATGTGAAAAAAGGTTATTTATAATTTTTTCAATTATAATAACATTCATATTTAAAAAAATACTTATGATAATTAAAAAATAACAAATATTCAAAATAGAGATAAATAATTATGTACTAATTAATTAGCATTAATTATTTTTTATCTAAATTATTAAGGAATTTTTTCATCTAAATTTTGTCAAATCTTTTTTCATCTAAATTAATTTTGTCAATATTTTTCTTTTTTTTCTCTTCCACATGAATTTCTACGAATATTAATAATTAACAAATAGAACTTGTTAAATTCAATTCAAGGAAACTAAAAAAAATACACTTTAAATCTTACCGATTACCATATAGTGGAATGACGAGGAGTATCAAATTCTCCCTCTTCACTTTCAGAACCATGAAGACTTGATCTTCGTGACCTTTGTCCAGAATTAGAACCATATCCTTGTTCTGGATACATTTGTGGTGGTGGTGGATACATTTGGGGTAGTGGTGGATACATTTGAGGTGGTGGATAAATTTGGGGATAATAGGGCATAGGATAATTAGGATATGGCTGGGGTGGATAATAACCTTGTGGAGGTGGATAGTAACCATAAGGAGGTTGAAAATGTAAAGGTGGTCCTGATGGATAATAGCCTTGATTACTAAATGATTCATTACTAGAAGCTGATCTTCGAGATGAAGAGCCTCCAGAAGTATCATGTTGGTGCTTCTTGGCTTTTCCCTTTGATCGAGCTCTATCTCTACTTCTATCCCCACTAGATTCAATAGATGGATTTACACCATATTCTGACAAATCAAGGAATAATCCACTGGTAGCAGCAAGCCCAAATTCTCCTCCAAGCGGACTAAAAGGCCTATTTCATTTACACCACCACTATAATCAGCACCACTACCATCACCACCAGTTGGACTTGAACCCTCATCATCATCACTCTGAGTTGGTGATCGGCTTGTACTTAAATGAGGCAGATTTTGTTCTGATTGATATGATTGTTCAACATTCATTTCATCATCAGAATTATTAGGAGGCAACCAATCAGAGTTTTGCCCATCTAACAAAGGATTTTCTTTCTCCTGTAGCATTCTGAAAGTGGATCATCTTCTTCAAAGATATGGTCTAGGCTAATAGGATTGAAACTATCATTTATCTCATCAATACTCCTCCTTTTTTGATGTCTCATCCTTAGCCTCATATTGTAATAAGTGTACACCATCTTATGAAGTCTTTCATATTTCAACCTGTTTCTTGTCTTGGTGTGTATATAACTAAATGTGCTCCAATTTCTTTCACAATTAGATGCAGAAGTTGTCTGACTAAGCACTTTAATTGCTATTCTTTGCAATTCAAGAACACATGTGCCATATATTATCCACCATTCAGCTGCATAAAATAATTTAAAATAAATTTAACACCAATATAATTAAATAATATTAAAGAAACTAAAACTATTTAATTGATTATTTACCTGAATTCATTTGCTTCCACGCTCTCTATGCTTGTGGCGTACCGAATGTTTCTCTTTTATCTTGAAATACAAACAACTACATTGATAAAACATTACAATTATTAAATAAATGCAAAAAGGTAATTATATTTCTGATACATAAAGTAAAATTTTCAAGTATAAAATAGTGGTAAACACTAACCTGATTAGTCATCTGGATTTGATTATCCATAGAAGGTTCTAGTCTTTCTATCACTGCTTTTATACCTTCTCTTGTTTCTATTAACACATCCGACGAAGATTTCACACCATATTGAAATTGGGGATTAAGATAATAACCTAAACATAGTTCATAACACAAAAAAAAGCAATAAAAAATAAATATATAAGCAATTTAAGCATATAACATAAAATTGTTATTTTAATTACAATCCACATTTTTAGTCTACTTACCAGCTGAATGCAAGTGAAAATGCATAAATGTCCATCTATTGTCGATAATCCTTTTATATTCAGTGAAGTATCGACATTCTTGTGCAATTGCCCATTTAGCTCTATCCACTGCCTCATAAATAAAGCCTATTGTTGGTTTTTCATTACCATCCACAAGACGCAATACTTTTACCAAAGGCTCATAAACTTTTATTATTGCATTTGCTTTTCTCCAAAAATCTTTTCCCAAAATAATTTTTTTTGCTTCATAAGCAGGTCCCGACTTTTGTTGCCCCTATTTAGATTCTTTAAATTCCTGTATATTTTAAATTAAAATTTAAACAAGATATAAAAAACAAAACTAGATTTAAATAATTGTACTAATTATTAAGTACTAACCTTTGAATTGAACATTTCTCTCAAACCTTGTTTATGCTTTGTTATTTCTTGTAATTGGATGAAATGGGTGGCAAATCGAGTGAGAGCAGGATGAAGTATTTGCTTTCCTTGAGTATATTTCTTCATCAAGTTAACTGTCCAAATATGATTGTATATGAAACATGTGACTTTCTTCGCCTCCTCCAGCACTTTTTCCACGCTTTGCTTCTTCCCAATATCTTCAAGGCATAAATCCAAGCAATGAGCGGCACAGGCAGTCCAAAACAAATGTTTTCTTTTCAACATTAATTTTTTTCCTGCAGCCTTAAGTGCTGCCTCATTATCGGTAACTATCTGAACAATATATTGCTCTCCGATTTCTTCCACAGCTTGATCTAATAATTTGTAGTAAAAATTAGTATCTCTAGAATAAACACTAGAGACATCCACAAATTTCCAAAAAATGGTCCCTTTACTACAATAAACTAGAAAATTTATTATATGCATTTGATTCAGGCTGTTGGTCTACCCATCACACATTAAGGTAGCACCTAATTCTTTCCAATGAACCTTTAATCCATCAACCCATTCTTTGACTTGTTGATACTCTGATTCCAAATATAATTCAGAAACCTCATAAGGTGTTGGAAGCTTTACATTTTGCCCAATTTCTGCTGCTACAGAAACTAAATTGTGCAACCATGGAGAGTTTGATAACTGAAAAGGAAGTCGATTGTATATCAAAAATTTGGATACTGATTCACCCAGCTTCTTTCTTAATGTCTTTAGAAAAGAATCACTTAACTTCGGTTGTTTTAAACTCTTGCTTCTAACCAATTCCGGTATAGCTCTCCTTAATGAAAATTCAGAGTCACTTGGAGTAGATTTCCTTGTTCTTTGATCAAAATAGTTAGCAGCTGAGCCATGAGAGCTTCGCCCCTCTTCATAAATATTATTGAAACCACTAGTTCTTTGCCTAACTTCTTGCTTCATATGCCACTCACGTTGTGATTGAACACTTTCTTGCATGGCTCGTCTTATAGCGGTATCTTCATCTATGAATCCTTCGTAATCATAATCTTCCTCTCCTCTTAATTGAGAAATGAATTCATCTTTTCTCTTTTTGTTATCAATTTTTTTTTACCTTCTTGGAGGAGTTTCATCATACTTTCTCTAACAATACCTTTTAACAATACAGTTAAGAAAAATTAAAAAAAATAGTTGTACATGTTAACATAATTTTATAATCTTTATTGAAAAATTAACATAATATTTATAACATACCGGTAACATTGGGGCATGGTGCAACATTGCCAGTCTTATGAGCAATATGCTCCTTGAAGCGTGTTATTCCTCCTTTTATAACTTTCTCGCAAAGTTTACAAGACACATTTCCTCTTGTATTTGGTACAGGGATTCCGAAATGCCAACCAATATCAGCACTTGGCGTACCTTCTAGTCCTTTACTTGGAAACTCCTCATGTTGTGACATTTTCTGTTAAACAAATAATAATAGGAAAAATGCGATAGAGTCATCACATTTTTCATATATAAATAAAAATTGAATTTGAACAATTAATCAATCACATATTCATCCCTCTAATAAGTAACATTTATTTAATTTATTTCATTTACAATATTAATTAACTTAATAAGTAAAAATAATTTTCTTTTAATAAGTAAATAATTTAATTCATTACATTTACTTAATTCATTACTTTTTTTTTGCCAAAGAAAACTACTTCTGTTATTATTGATAAAAGAAAACGCACAGACAACAAATATGATATACAAATATACTACAATGCATAGCTCAGAATATTTGTCTTATTGCACATTTGATTACTCAATTCATTACTTTAATAAGTAAAAATAATTCATTTAATTTACTTACTTTTAATAAGTAAAAATAATTTAATTGATGATAATTACATTATCAATTAACTTATTAAAAAATTAATCATGTTTGAATACTAATTTGCTACTATCAATTAATTTAAACCTATTCAAATATCAATATTATTTTTTCTTAAGTTACAATAATATTTAATACCATATATTTAATTACATTACAAATTTTACTAAAAAAATTACATTAATAATTTAAATTTATCATTGCCTAATATTATTTAAAAAATTGTCAAATATTAATTCCTAAAAATTAAAATATTAAAATTCTTTAGCAAAAAAAAAGTAAATAGAATATTTAAAAAACCCACCCACCCACCCGACCGGCCTACCACCCACCCACCACACCACCCAACCCAAAATCCACCATATCCCAATCCAATTCCCAAACCGGCAAACCCACCCATGACCCATCGTCTCTGCCCATTGAAATTGAGTCTCAATTTTTCATCTAAACCGTAAAGGCTCACAGAGCCTCACACAATCGAAAATTCGAAACACTCTGTCTCTCTCTCGCGAATCTCTCCAGTCCCCTTCTCCGAATCTCTCACGGTCTCACTCACCCACTCAGGCATGATTGCCGAGTTCCGATCTGACCATAGCACCCGTCGCCGTCGATCCCATCGCTCGCCGACGACACTGCCTGAAATCTGAAATACATCAAGAAGCCACAGCTGCCAGAAGCCATCTGCCTGCGAACCGGCAGCATCTCAGGCTACCTGTCGCTCAGCCGACCCATGCAGCCCCTCACACTCACAGATCACCTCCCTTTCCCGACTCTGATCCAAAATCTTGTGGAAATTTTTAAAGTTTTTATGTATATTTTCATTTTTCATGTTTAAGATTCTTGCTTACCTGTTGAATGATATCGGTTGTTGGCTTCCTGCTGCTTTGTTTGTTGTTGATGGCTGCTTGAATCACTTGATACTGCTCTCTGTGACTCTGTCTCTGTTCTGTGAATGTGAACTTGTGTTGTGTGGTGTGTGATCTGATGAACGAATTGATCTTGAGTTTTTGTTTGAGCTTGGAATTGGAATCTTGAATTCTTGATATGCTGATAAAGCAAGCAGTCACGGGTCCGAGTATGATATTTGGTCTGATTTTATTCCTTCTTCATTCTCACTTTCTCAATAAGATTCGACTCAGTCTGAAAAGTTTTCATTTTTTATTTTTTTAGACCTTTAAACAGAACGGAGATAGCAGCGATAATGGCCCGTTATCGCCGCTATCCACTGTTACGCCGTTTTGTAACGGCCAATAGCGGCCGTTACAAACGTGATTATTAAGCACAACTGCGAATCGGTCGATAGCCGCTACCGCGATATAGCGACCTCTATTCCGATTAGCGGTCGCTATTTGAAACTATGCCCCACACGCCACTGCTCCCTGTTGTTCTTACCTCTTGAAGCCCTCTGTGTTAATGAGCTTACTGCCTGCATCGTCCCATTGGCCATTGTTACTGTCTCTGCCCGGAATCACCCCTGTCCACACCGTGCGGTGCCACAGCCTGCTTGTGAACCTGCCCTTGGAGTTGCTGTAATGTGGTTGTTTAAACAACAAGGGAGCAAGGCAAAAGAGTGAAGAAGAGAGGAGGAAAGGTCTAAACGGTGTGTTTAGATATTAAGGTATAATTTTTTTTATCTTTTATTTATATGTGTATAATATAATTTGTTTTATATTTATATAATTACTTGTTTTATTCTAAATAAGAGTGGTCTAGGATTGATTTATTTATTCAAAGCAATATTTATAAAAATAAATAAATTAATTTTAAAATATAAATATTGTGATATAGAAAATAGTGATGAAAGAATTTTTTTAAAAAATAAAAAATTATATCTTTAAATATAATAACATTTATGAAATAATGAATAATATATATTAATAAAATTAAAAATTAAAAATAAAATAAAAATTAATAAAGAATTTTCGATAATAAGATTTCGAGAAAATCACAAGTAGTGATTTTTCAATAACTTTTAAGATAGAGAAAAAATTCTTAGATGTTACTTGCGTATTGAGACACTTAATTGGTTTTATCTTGATGTCAAAATTCTTATAAATAAAAAAATAAAATAAGTAAAAGGAGGGAAGGTAAATAAATATAAATGTAAATTTGAAGATAAATAAAGATAAATTTTAAATGAATAAATTTCGATCATAAGATCTCATATAAATCACCAGTAGTGATTATTTAATTATCCTCAGGATCGTAATAAAATCCTTAAATATTACTAGCGTATTGTGGCATTTAAGCTATTTGTGCAGTTAACTCGATATTAAATTTTTACAATTAATCTTTTGAAACAAATAAATTTGAAATAATAATAATAATAATAATAATAATAATAATAATAAATAATGATGATGATGAGAAAAACGATTAAAAGTAATAAGATATAAATTTTTTAAAAAATTTTGATGATGAGATGTTACAGAATCATAAGTAATGATTCTTAATTGATTTTTTAGATAAGAAAAATCTGTTAAATGTTACCAGCATATTGGAATATTTAGTGTGATTTTTTAACAAAAATGACATCTTATAAAATAAATAAAGTTCAAAGTATTAATAAAAATAAGAATAAAAATAAAATTAAATTAAATAATAAAATTTTCATATTCATCATTCATACTTTTTTTTGCATCATATGAATTCATGAAATTTTTTGCCCAAAAAAAAGAATTCATGAAATTTCGAAGTAAGTGTGAATCCTCCAAGGATGGGATTTTATAAAAATCGCAAGTAGTGATTTTTAAGAAACTCTTAGGTGAGAAAATTATTTGAAATGCTACCAGAAGTATTGGAGTATTTCAGAATAGTTTTCAATATAAAAGGTTCCCATTTATTTCAAATATAAAAAAATATAAAATTTAATATTTCAAATAAAAAATATTTCAAAAAAAGAATATGTAATATTTCATATAAAAAATAATAATAAACAAAAATGGTTTCAAAATAAACAGGAAAATGGTTTCAAAAAGAATTTTTATAAAAAAATTTAATTAAGACTATTTTTTAGGATTTAAGGATAATACATGATTAAGTGGTACTGTTTTAAAACGGTGCTATAGGGGTGCTAATTTTTCCCCATGCATAACTGAACTCTTGAATCCAAACTTTGTTTTAGCAGACAAAATTTTTTTTTTTAATAAAACTTAATTAATTATAAAATTTTGTTAAAAAATATAAATGTTTTTAGGTGGTCAATCATACTTAGTCAAAAAGATTGGTGACGACTCTTTTTGTGCTTTTGAAATCGTTTAGCGATCGAGTCCATGGACGAAATTATTACAATATAATTGAAGTAGCAGTGAATGATGATACTTGGAGACCGATTTCCATTTTAGAGAAGGCCCTATGTTATCCGAACCCGAAATGATCCGAATCCAAAATGATCCGATTTTTCCTTAACCCAAAATGATCCAATCCAAAATGACCCAACCCAAACCCGATCCAACACGCCCATTTGCCACCTCTAGTTACAACATAATTGAAGTAGCGGTGAATGATGATACTTGGAGACCGATTTCCCTTTCTAGAGAAGGCCATATGTTATCTCATATCTTCTTTGCAATTGACTTTATTTTATTTGGTGTAGCCTCAATGCAACAATGTCAATTAATTGTAAGTTTCTTTAAATAACTTATTTGATATTGCAGGCCAAAAGGTGAATTATGCAGAATCAAAATTTTTTACTTCAAAGAATGCTCCCGTGGACATTTTGACTAGCATTCAAGAAGTTACAGGCATGCAACATTGTACGGAGTTGGGCAATTATCTTGGAGTTCCTATTATATCAAAGAGGATGGGTAGATCAAATTTTCAATCCTTATTAGAAAATATAAGAAACAAATTAACATCATGGAAGGTTACTCAACTATTTTTGGTAGGGAGGGTTGTTTTGGTGCAATATGTATTAAGTTCTATTGCATCCTAGACGATGCAAACCACCAATTTACATGCTTCAGTTGCTAAGAAGTTGATAGTTTGAAAAAAATTTCTTGTAGGGACTGTAGATGGTAAGCACAAAACTCCCTTAATTAAATGGAATAATGTGTGTAAACGGAAGGCTGCTGGTGGCTTGGGATTTAGGCTAACGGGAGATATGAATAAACCCTTGCTATCTACATTGGGTTGGAAACTAGAAGAAAGGGATTCTAGTATGTGGCTAGAGTTATGAAGGCTAAATATTTGAAAGAAAGGTTCTTTATCAAGGCAAAGTGAGTAGTTCTGCTTCCTATGTTTGGCGTGGGATTGCTTCCTATAGAGATATTGTTGGAAAAGGTTGTTAAAAGAATAATAGGTAATGGTAGGGAGGTTTCCTTTTGGCATGATCATTGGGTGGGAGAGAAGCCACTAGTTGAGGAACATGCAACTTTGATGCTTGTTAATGGTTCAGACATTAAAGTTAGTGATTTTATTTTAGACAATGGCTCTTTGAATCTAGAGATGTTAAATTTCTTACCCAGGGATGTGGTCAACCAAGCGCTACTATTACTGCCATTATTCATGTAGGAAGATAGAAGCTATTAAAATGCATCAACTTCGCGTATGTTTACAGTTAAGTCAGTCTATAAGCTAATTTTGGGAGATACTTCTACTAATTTTCCTTGGAAGGAAATTTGGCAACTTGATCTTTTGCCCAAAGTTAAAACTTTTCTCTGGATTATTGCACATGAGAGATTATTAACCAAGGTGGCTTGTGTTAAGAGAAAGATTACAGCAAATAGGCTATGTCCTAGGAGTGGCGCTGGAGAGCAAGACACGTTACATGCTCTTCGTGATTGTGTTGCTTCTCGTTCTGTAGGGGAAACTTGGATTAAAGGTTCAATCAACTATAATTTCTATAATTTCTATAGTTTACCTCAATAGGTAATACAGTTGCAGGGAACATAAAAATGGCCGGTTTTGTTTGCTTATCCATGCTATCACATATGGAAATCAGTGGCGTAGCCACGTACAAAATGTGGGGTCAATTGATCCCACTGAATTTTAGTAAAGTTATATTTATACATGTAGAAAATATTGAAATTTTTATTTTTTATATTGAAGCCAATAAATTTCATAAAAATATAAAGTAAATGATCAAAAATAAAATTTTTATTTATTTTTATAATGGTAATATTAATATTTAGGTTGCAAAGAAAATTTTAAAAATCTTTATATTTTGGTAAAATTATAAAGGTTAGTTTTTGATACATTGACAATGAAAATTTTTAATTTCACAATCATGGTTAAAAAACTGTCATGCATCCTACATTATTTTCTAATTAGTTTTTTTTATTTTTTTACTATTCTTAAGGGATATGTATCATCTTATTAACTACGTTTATGAAGTTTAAAAACTCTATTAATAGTATATTTGGTAATTTCTTTAAATATAATCATATGTTAATAAGTATTAAAAAATAAAATGTGATGTATATAATTTCTCATAAAGATATATTTATGTATAAATGTTCTATATAAAAGTAAAATCATACATTTTATTATATATAAATATAATGTTAATTTTTATTTCTTTTTTATTAAAAAAAATTCTATATGTCTAAGGATATCTTTTGCAAATTAAAATATAAATAAAAAAATCACTAATCAAGCAATTTTCAACTTAATTTATATATTTAAAAATGATTACTTCATATAATAATTGGATAATTATTATATATATTGTCAGTAAAGTTTTTTTGACTCTACAAGTGAAGTTAGGATGATGACACGTGTATTATTTTATTTTTAATATTTTTAAAAGACATGTGTCTTATCCTAACCCCGTATGTGGAGTCAAAAAAACTATTTTTAATACAATATAAAAATATTTATATAATATGGACTAGCACACATATGTGACCCCATTGAATTTTATTTTTGGCTACGCCCCTGATGGAAATGGTCTAATAAATCTCTGTTCGAAACAGGATTCTCTTAGCCTGGCAATGGAACTTATATAATTAGTGCATCTCTTAACAAACCACTAACAGTCGACTGCCCAAGATTAGCTTGTACTGAAGCGTCGACATTGACTTTTATAAAACCTTAAGCAAGGTCAATGGTTGATGGCCTTCACAAGGAGACAAGGATGGGGCTTATTACTAGAGTTGAAGTGTTTGTTGTGTTTACAGGTTTATAGCTAGCTTGGGATCCTGGTTATAAAAAAGTCATGGTGGAGTCAACTCTTTGATTGGTGTCCAGAGAATTACTTAACCTTTAAATAGTTTTGATTTGTTGTTTCAAATTATAAGGCTATGCCAAGAGTTGATCAATAGGAATGGAGTCGCTCCCTTAACCATGTGTATAACGAAGCAAACTTGGAGCAAATCATTTAGCAGCCATTGCTCCTTCCTATGGCTTCGGTTTAGTTTTGTAGGATAAACCTCCAAAAAGTATTACTAGTTTATTACATGCTAATTGTATGGGGATAGGCAAATTTAGTTTATGTATTCTTTAAGCAGGTGACTGATCCTCTGCACAAAAAAAAAGCTCAAATTTTTACTAATAGTATGTAACTAAAGAAAGGATTTTATGTTTTCTATCTTTTCCCTCCCTTCAACTCAATCTAAAACTAATAACACTGTGTTTGGATGAGAGATTTCAAGGAGAAATTTCTTTTTTTTTTGGTGTGAAACAGGAAATTTCATTAAATAACTAATCACAGTACATCTCTCGGTTATAAACTGTTCCCATGAAGTCATAACAGAATTTACTTTTAACAACTTCAGGTATTTCCTCAAAAATCACAAAATCATAAAAGGCTTCTACTCCCAGTTTTGCGAGAACATCTGCACATGTTTTTGCTTCCCGGTAGATGTGGTGAATTCTATCCACTTTCAGCTGTTTCATCAATTTTCTGCAAGTCGAAATAAGAGTTGAGTGAGTATGAGTGTCAACAACACCTTCATTGACATACCTGATCACAACTTCTGAGTCTGATTCCACAACAAGATTTGAAAGCCCTCTCCTAACCGCCAGAACAAGCCCATCTCGTAGCCCCCACAGCTCTGCCTCCACACTAGTTGTAACTCCAACTCTTCTAGAGTATCCACATATCCAGTTACCTATTGAATCCCTGATGATTCCTCCCGCTCCAACCTTACCTGGATTTCCTTTTGCTACCCCATCTGAGTTCAGTTTATAAAATGATGGTGGGGGTGAATTCTAGACCACATTGATTTGAATAGATCTTTTAGGTGATTTGGCTGGGTTCATGATAGCCCAATATTCTTGCACACTTCTCCTTAGGTTTCTCATCCAAGTATAGGGGTTAACAGTAGTATTATAAAAGACTTTTGTTTCACTTAAGCCACATATGCCATATTCCAAATGAGAACATAATATTCCACGGTATTTTCCCATCAAGAACAAATGGGGTTTTTGTGTAGCAGTTAGCTAAAATCCATTGTTCTAGATCAAGAGTAAAGGAGGTACGGATTTCTTCAGGAATTCCAACTACTTCTCACAACTCAGTCACAATTTTACAATCTCTCAAGCAATGTACAACTGATTCCTCTTCTTCATTACATCTTGGGTCCGCAAGAGAAAGTTTGGTTAAAATTCTTTTATGAACACAGAGCCATAAGAAATTCTTAATTTTTTTTAGTGTATTTAGTTTCCATATCCTTTCCCATTTACATTTTTCCTTATCTATCACAATTCCTTTAGCAATGTTGTAAGCTGATGATACGGAGAATTTACCCTAATTGGTTCCAATCCAACCTAAGGAATCTTGCTTTCCCCCTTCAATTTGCACATGAATAGCAAGGATCCTTTGTTTAATTTCCTCAGGAATCATATTACTCAATCCTTCCCAGTTCCATCTACCATCTTGGTTAATTGTTTCTCTAATCGACAGGCTATTATCCTAAGGTAACCATGGTCCATAAATAATTTTATTTAAAGGGCCTAGACCAGTCCAATTATCTTCCCAGGAAAGAGTTTGAGTACCATTTCCTATGATCCATTTAATTCCCTGTTGTAGAGTGTTGTTTCTTTTCCTCATTCCAGTCCAAACAGGTGAGCATATTTTTGTTCTGAACTCACCATTTTTCATGTATTTATTTCTTATAATTCTAACCCAAAAGTTATCTTCTTCTACTATTAATCTCCATCCTAACTTTGCCATTTGAGCTTCATTAAGTATTTTTAAATCCTTAATTCCTAATCCTCCTTCTGATCTAGGTTTGGTGATCGTATCCTAATTGATAAGATGTATCTTCTTCTTTTCAGAATTTGATCCCCAAAGAAAATTCCTAGAAATTTCATTTCAATCAAAATATTCAAAAGTACAAAATCTAATTTCCTTGTTTGTCAAATAAATGTGAAGAATTTCAAAATTTTTGAGGAATTTAGTGAAATTTCCTCTTGAAAATCTACATAAGGAAGTGATCTTTCAAAATTCCTTCATTCATTTTTTAGACATGGCTCACTATTGAATATAAAATTAAAAACAAAAACATATTATTTTGTTTAAAGATAATATATATTTTTTCTTTTTTATATTATCGATAATATCTACATATTTTTATGAATCTAATGATATCCAAATTGTATATTTTATTTCGTATTTTTCTTTTTTTAATATATCATATCATTAATTTTTTTTATAATCATTTTTTTATTTCATCAAATTCTAGTATCCAAAAATTTGATGAAACCAAAAGGCTTTGGTGGCTCCGTAATCTTGTAATTTCTCCTTCTAACTCTTGGTTTCGGTCAACTACGACCTTGAATTTGAAAAGAAGGGTGGTATATTCCACTGGAGAAGCATTTAGCTCAGAGAAGAAAAATGTATCCCGGTAGTGTTCTAAAAAGACACTTTGACAAAAGAAACGATGACACGAAGTCGTTTCTGCTACGAATAATAATGAAGTTCACTAGTTAAGCCCTCAAGTGAAAATGAAAAGATTCTTGGAAGAGGGCAGCAAGAGAATTTGAAAAGCTCATTCTTTATATACTCTTTCACAAGGTAAACCTTGTAAAAGAGTGGGGAGCAATTGATGTGGACTAGGTCAATTATTACTGGGCTTTTCTATAAATCAAGTTGAAGACCATTGAGCCAAATGATAATATAAGTCCAAGAGGAAAGAGGACTCAGAAGGCCCATAAATGATCCACTGGGTTATTATTTAAGCTATGGGGCTTAAAGGTAATTACACGCGAAATAACTCCTATAAATAGGTCACAGGTATTATTCTTAGACCCTAAGCTTTATTGGCCTACTGAAACCCTGCCAAAACCCTATCTGACTTAAGCATCGGAGTGCGTGCGCAGGGGAAAACCCCTGCGCCCCCTGATGGTTTTCTCTCTTGCAGAATTCTTGAAAGCAAACTAACACGAAGATCGAAGATTTGACGTCAGCAAATATTTATTGTTGTTTTTGGCAACAACAATTGGCGCCGTCTGTGGGAAACAAACAAAAAAGCCATGAGTAAAAGATGCTTAGAGGACAATATGCGGTAGGATGTGAACACCTGCGGCAGCAAGTGAAGACCTGCGACAGGATGTGAAGGCGATAGAGTGGCATGTGCATGAGACAGAACAATCTATCGCACTCTGGGTTTCGCGTTCACACAAGTCTGGCGCGCATAAAAAAAAATAATACAATAACGGTAAAGTGACATGTGCGCACGACAGAACAGTCTGTCGCGCGCAAGGTTTCACGCGACAGAAGTCTGTCACGCAAAGTGCATATGACAACAGACATTCGCGACAGGCCTTGGGCGAGAGATAGGCTTTCACACGCAACATGTAATGGCGAGAGAGTGTCTCTCGCCCGCGACAGGCCTTGAAGTTGGAGAGTGGCTTCCAAACGAGCAGGCATGAACGAGAGAGTGGATCTCGCAGGCTTGGGCGAGAAAGAATCTCTCGCTCGAGACAGGTGTTAAGCAAGAGAGCCTCTCGCACGACAGGCCTCAGAAAAATCATAATCATCATACATACTGCAAAACCCTTTCTCGAATACGCTTTGCGCAATTTTTCTACTTTGTTGAGTATGCATTGATCGTACCATGCGTCAACATACCCAGTCCTTTCCGATCTTTATTCACCTCTCGAAACATACGCTTCAAATTTTCTTGAGAACGTGTCGCACAATGCATCCGGAGATGAGTTTCTAGGTTCCAGCAGCCATGTCGAATCTTCATTTACATATAGTGCATTGCAGGGACAAATAATAACTGTCATCAATCACGAGCAAAAGGAAAACAAGTGTCACTTGCTAAGCGTTTGCCTCTTTACAACATTGAATGATCATCATTAAAAAACCTTTGTATTATGGCAACGGCTAAGAGATTAAATGCAAGCTTAAAAAAAAAAAAACAAATTAAGTGCAAAAGGACAAGATATTTTATAAATGATGAATTTGAAATTCAAAGGAAAGAAACTAAACAATAAATCCTGCCGCATATATTCTTGTACCTTGAGAACATTTCCCTGGAAACTTTTTTCTTCTCTTCTGAAATCAACGCACGTTCAACTTTCATCAACTTCACCCGCCTAAAATGAGTTGCAAACTATAGTCTGGAAATGAATTATGATAAAATCGTCTGTCAAGCATCCTGTGGAGCAGCTCATGTAGGTGCTTTATCAGACGAAGGCGTAATACAAGCTTGGGGTAAGCTTTGAAAGTGGTGCAAGAAGCAACATCCACGGCAAAATCAAAATCCGTGGCCTTCAAACCGAGTCCAAAGATGACTCAATAGAGCTCACAAAAAGTCTTGTACGTGGGATGTCGATAATTACTATTAAGAGCAGTTTAATTTTGGCCTGAAAAAGCTCCCTGGAGTTTCTGTCCTGGAATGTTGAGATGCGGGATCATCACCATCGTCACACCTCTGAAGCTACTGCCAACTACAAAAGGAAAACAAAGAACAAACGCTTCATGAATACCTTTACTACTGGCTTTCGCGCCCGTCAAGAGCTAAACGTTTGCAACCGTCGCTACCTCGGCTTGCTTCTGTTCTTGCCGCTTGCTACACTGCAGCCAGCTTGTCCCCTTCCAGTCACCCGCTAGCATTTTCATTAGCTAAATATCCTAGCTGAACCGCATCACCATTTGAAGCCATCATCATACTCATCTTCAGAATCATAATCAGAGGACTCATCTTCTGACTCAGTCTCCACAATATCCTCCCCATACGAATCACTTCATAATGTAGTAAAGGAATGCAGAAATTCATGTCGATAAAACTAGAGAATTTTAATGAAAGGATAAAAATCCCAGCCGTAGCCCAAACAAAAGCCAAATCCATTGCCGAAGCCCAGTTGATGAAAAGTCTGGTTATTTTGTGTGATCGTTTGACGTTTGATGGTAACTGGGTTGGCTCCTGCTGAGGTTGAACCTTGATAGGCTAAAGTTCGGGGGACTAAGTTACAGATAATTGTTTTTCTTCAGATCTATTCGTTCCGGGAGAGGAAAACTGATGACAGACGATTTTACATTTTCACTGCTACGAAGACCCTTCATTTGAGAACTGATTCAAGTAGAGATTGGGTTGCTTGCGAAAATAATGAAGCATTCCACCAGCCTGTCCCTTGCGAAATTTAACTTGCTCGTCAGCCCCATATCCATCCATCATCTAATCAGCATTCGTGAAGCGGTGTTGTCAGTGAAATTGCAAGTAAAAAGTCGTTTGAAAAACTTATTTTCCTTTTTAATCGTCTTACCTTGACATGTCTTTAAGATCTCCTGGAAGCGTTGACTGCACCATGTTGAAATCTAGCTTAGCCAATTCAAGTAGCTTAAGTTTTGCAGCAGTCCTTTTGTCGTAAGCTTCGATGTACCATCGAGCTTCTAGCCTGTCGCATAAAAAGCCTGACGTAAACAAAAGTGAAAGCAGCCTGTCGCACAAAGCCTGATAAGACAAAAGTGAAATATGCTAGGCGAGAGACTAGATCTCGCACCTAACAAAAAATCTTGGCGAGAAGAGGCATGGCTCTGGCAAGAGAGAATTGGGCGAAAGCATGACGAGAGATGCATAGCTTCTGGCGAGAGAGAATTGGGGCGACAGCATGGCAAGAGACATGCATGGGAGAGCTTCGAGAGACACCTCCTGTCACATTGGCGAGAGCACTCTCTCGCGCAGACAGGCCTCTTGGCGAGAGACCTCCCCGCTGTTAGTTCTCGCGAGAGCTTTCTCTCATGTTGGCATTGGGCGATAGGCTAGCTATCGCGCCAGGCAGGCCCTTGGCGAGAGGAGATCTCCTTTGTAGCACTGGGCGAGAGACATGCCTTGGCGAGAACTTCGTGGGCGAGAGACTGCATGGGCGAGAACTGTATGGGCGAGAACTGTATGGGCGAGAACTGAATGGGCGATAGACCAGATCTCGCACCAGACAGCATGGCGAGAGACGCACGGGCGATAGACCAGCTCTCACACCTGACAGCATGGGCGTGAGACCGTATGGCAGGACTCTTTGGCTAGAGATAACAACTCGCGCATGCAAGGGAGGTAGGGTGCTGCACAAAGAACACACGCAGGCGTGAATGTGCCACGCATGTTGCATCGCAGGCCTTTGATGAGTGATTGTGGCTCGCCTATCGATAGCCAAAACATACAAGCACAATTAAACATGGCACAAGTTTTGACAAAGGAGTAAGCCACAATAGCTAGCACTGCACATACACGACAGTATTCGGTAGTGAAGAGATGATGGCAACCACGGCCCGTAGAGTAAAAGGTTACAAGAAGTAGGCTACAGCCCTACCTATCGCCCAAAAGTTCCTTGGTGATTGAATACACGGAATGGGCAGAGCCCAGCTTGTCGCCTGAAAGACTTGGACTTGGACAAAGTACAAGGAATGGGCGACAGCAGTGTCCTCAATTTGGCGAGCACAGGCACGCACATGACAAATTTTGGCGACAAGGTTCCATGTGGCAGACTCTTTCTACGAGAGGTGGCTCACGCGTGCGACAGCCAAATGGCGATTAAGGGGAGACCACCATTGAAGATTTCACAAAGATCCCACTCTTTTGAATAGTCAGTTGCATGCAAAATGTCAGGCGACAAAACAATCTATCGCTCGAAAAGTGCTTGCTACACTGCAAATTTGCACGACTACAAGCATGCAACAGGCACTCTATCGCGAGCTACGCGACAAAGCAATTTGCATAACTACAGGCATGCGACACGACTCGAACACGGGCAACTTTATCTTCTTCGTCGTCAAATTGAACTTCAAAGCCAAAGAATACGACAGGCTTTGAGCGAGACAAGGACTCCCACGTGTAACAGGCCTTTGGCGAGAGAGGGCCCCCGTGTGCAACAGGCCTTGAGAGAGACATGGTCTCCCGCACACGACAGGCTTTGAGCGAGACAAGGGCTCCCGCATGCAACAGACCTTGGGCTACAGGGGAGCCCCCATGCGCGAAAGGCCTTGATTGAGATAGGAGCTCTCGCATGCGATAAGCTCCCCATTCTGATAAAATGACAACGAAGAAGATTAGGTGAACACAGCACCCATGGGCAAGATTCCCCCGTTAGAACAATGCAAGCAAGCAAAGAACACCCGAGTCATGCCTTTCGGCAATGGCTATCAATGCTAGCGAGCACGGAATCCAAATTACCGATTCGCCCTTTAGAAAAAACTTTGGCGTGCACATTTAAATTTGACGATCCAAACGCACGCCCAAGCGCGGGATCTGAGCGGAATGATCTAGAATCTTTTAGATCTGATGTGCGCACTAATCCGATAGAATGTCCAAAAGCTTCCTTCGGCCCATCTGTTGATCGTCTGACACATAAGCTTTCAAGAACTGCTCTAGCAACCATCTAGAAGTGGCTTAAGAGCCACACACTTGGCCTATTGACAACCACACATGTGAAAGAGGGTTTGTCTATATAAAGGGTGTGTCGTCTTCGTGAGTCCTTTAAACGAGACAATGATGTGCCAGCTTATGGCGTCGAGATCAAAGCTGTGAGAACCAAACCTGCCGGATCAGCACTAGGATCTTGGGGAGCCGGAGGAGCAATTTTAGAAGTAGGAGCATCGTTTGAGGGCCCAGCCACAGCCGTAGAGTCTGGTTAGGGATCAATGGTAGTAGATCGAAAAATTGGAGCTCGTCACCATCTAACCCTTGCAGTGACTCGATAGGCTCGGACTGATTACCTGCCTCGACATGTTCAGGCTCATTATGCACTTCGATAAGCTTAGGTTGGTCACGAACCTCAGTAACCCCAGGCTGATTGCGCGGCTGTTGAGGAAGCCATAGACCTTCGAGATTATCCAAGTCTCCAGACCTCGTAAGTCGGACTCATCCTTGGTCCCAGGAGGATGCCTCATTAGCATTGATATTGATAACAAGAAATGAGAATTAGTTACTAATAGTTGGAAAAAGACGTGGAGACATATGAGTGCAGCCAATTGCTTGGATGCAAGGTCATCGAAGTCCCTTGCACATTGTTATAGTGCTCACCGACCAAGCAAGGACGTATGGGTGCCCTCATATATTATGCTTGCAATTTCTTGTCCATTCTAACAGTTGTGATCATATTAGATAGGTGTCCAAAGAAAGGCACTACCACTTTCCTATAAGGCAACAAGCCAGGGAAAGCTTAGTTCGACATAGTCGGATCAGAAACAACTTGTGGTAAGCTCGCGAAGGTAGATTGCTGTCCTTATGAGTAAAGAACCAAGTGCGACTTAACGCATGATCCATGATTAACAGCTGAATGTCCAAGCAATTGCACTTTACAGACTCTACAAAGACAAAGACTTGGAACTGTACTAGCGGTAGAAACTTATTGTTATTATTTTTGCTTGTTCCATTTGATTGGAAATACTACATTATGAAACGAAAGGTCAGTTATTTTTATCTGTACTATGATAACCCTCCATGTTTGATAGACATGTTGCAGGAATAGAAGAACACGCGAGACGGGCACAAATAAGTCCCTAAGCGAAAAATGCGCGAGACGGGCACAAATAAGACCTTAAGCGTGAAGAAGATGCGAGACGGGCACAAATAAGTCCCTAAGCGAAAAATGCGCGAGACGGGCACAAATAAGACCTTAAGCGTGAAGAAGATGCGAGACGGGCACAAATAAGACCTTAAGCGTGAAGAAGATGCGAGACGGGCACAAATAAGTCCCTAAGCGAAAAATGCGCGAGATGGGCACAAATAAGACCTTAAGCGTAAAGAAGAGCGAGACGGGCACAAATAAGTCCCTAAGCGAAAAATGCGCGAGATGGGCACAAATAAGACCTTAAGCGTAAAGAAGATGCGAGACGGGCACAAATAAGTCCCTAAGCGAAAAATGCGCGAGACGGGCACAAATAAGACCTTAAGCGTGAAGAAGATGCGAGACGGGCACAAATAAGTCCCTAAGCGAAAAATGCGCGAGACGGGCACAAATAAGACCTTAAGCGTGAAGAAGATGCGAGACGGGCACAAATAAGTCCCTAAGCGAAAAATGCGCGAGACGGGCACAAATAAGACCTTAAGCGTGAAGAAGACGCGAGACGGGCACAAATAAGTCCCTAAGCGAAAAATGCGCGAGATGGGCACAAATAAGACCTTAAGCGTGAAGAAGACGTGAGACGGGCACAAATAAGTCCCTAAGCGAAAAATGCGCGAGATGGGCACAAATAAGACCTTAAGCGTGAAGAAGATGCGAGACGGGCACAAATAAGTCCCTAAGCGAAAAATGCGCGAGATGGGCACAAATAAGACCTTAAGCGTGAAGAAGACGCGAGACGGGCACAAATAAGTCCCTAAGCGAAAAATGCGCGAGATGGGCACATATAAGACCTTAAGCGTGAAGAAGACGCGAGACGGGCACAAATAAGTCCCTAAGCGAAAAATGCGCGAGATGGCACAAATAAGACCTTAAGCGTGAAGAAGACGCGAGACGGGCACAAATAAGTCCCTAAGCGAAAAATGCGCGAGATAGGCACAAATAAGACCTTAAGCGTGAAGAAGACGCGAGACGGGCACAAATAAGTCCCTAAGCGAAAAATGCGCGAGATGGGCACAAATAAGACCTTAAGCGTGAAGAAGACGCGAGACGGGCACAAATAAGTCCCTAAGCGAAATATGCGCGAGACGGGCACAAATAAGACTTTAAGCGTGAAGAAGACGCGAGACGGGCACAAATAAGTCCCTAAGCGAAAAATGCGCGAGACGGGCAAAAATAAGACCCTAAGCGAGAAGATACAAGACGAGCAAAACAAAAAGTCCCTAAGCACAAAAGGGTGCGAGACGGGCAAAATTATCTCTAAACGAGGTACGTTACAATTTTATCATATTACATTTAACGCATTATGTTGGCATCTCAGATATAAACAATATTATATTCTAACAAGTCCTTAAGCGGATAGTACGCAAGACAGGACCAATACTCCAGTAAAAGTTCTTCTTTGGACACAAAAAGTTGCAAAGAAAAACTTGGGAAGCACAAAGTATGCAGGCTGTGAGGTATGGTACGAGGTACGTTACAATTTTATCGGATGTCCCCGAAATTGATTGACAAAGTGCATGCAAACGTTTTATATTGGCATTCCGGATATAAAAGCGATGTTATATCCTTATCAATTCTATAGAGTCCCTAAGCACAAAATGGTGCGAGACGGGCGATGTTATATCCTTATCAATTCTATAGAGTCCCTAAGCACAAAATGGTGCGAGACGGGCGATGTTATATCCTTATCAATTCTATAAAGTCCCTAAGCACAAAATGGTGCGAGACGGGCAAATTCGAAAATCCCTAAGCGAACAGTGTGCGAGATGGGCAAATGAAAAGTCCCTAAGCACAAAAGCGTGCGAGATGGGCAAACCAAAAGCCTGAAGCGTAAAATGCGCGATATAGGCTACGCATTTACTTGAAGAAAAAAAAGTGTGCGATGTAAGTCATGCATGACGTGCTTGAGCTTGAAGCAGTAATTGAGCGACATAAGCCCCATATGTAAAAGAACTTGAAGCAAAAAAGTGCACGAGGAAAGCCGGATTATTACATGAGACTAATACAAGATAAATGTATAGTTGCTTCGGTAGATGAGTTTAAAAATGGGCTGATCAGTTTGTAAAAGACTAAGCTCTTTCACAAAAAACTGGGGAGCACTCTAGATTAACTTTTGCCTCAAAAGGAGCATCGATTCTAACAGACACCCAAGCATCTACGCCCTGAGGTGCTATAATTATCTAAATCATCTTCGTCCAAGCCTGTGAGAACCCCGACCATCTCGGGTCAACGAAAAGGCTCTTAAGGGCTGGTAAGATCAGATAGATCTTTATAAATGCCTATTCTCAGAAAATGTTCCAAATCCTCAGCATCAGGATCAAGCTTCAACCAATCCGGAGCATACCAAGCACAAACCGCATCTGATGAAACCAAAAGGCTTTGGTGGCTCCGCAATCTTGTAATTTCTCCTTCTAACTCTTGGTTTCGGTCAGCTAAGACCTTGAATTTGAAAAGAAGAGTGGTATATTCCACTGGAGAAGCATTTAGCTCAGAGAAGAAAAATGTATCCCGGTAGTGTTCTAAAAAGACACTTTGACAAAAGAAACGATGACACGAAGTCGTTTCTGCTACGAATAATAATGAAGTTCACTAGTTAAGCCCTCAAGTGAAGATGAAAAGATTCTTGGAAGAGGGCAGCAAGAGAATTTGAAAAGCCCATTCTTTATATACTCTTTCACAAGGTAAACCTTGTAAAAGAGTGGGGAGCAATTGATGTGGACTAGGTCAATTATTACTGGGCTTTTCTATAAATCAAGTTGAAGACCATTGAGCCAAATGATAATATAAGTCCAAGAGGAAAGAGGACTCAGAAGGCCCATAAATGATCCATTGGGTTATTATTTAAGCTATGGGGCTTAAAGGTAATTACACGCGAAATAACTCCTATAAATAGGTCACAGGTATTATTCTTAGACCCTAAGCTCTATTGGCCTATTGAAACCCTGCCAAAACCCTATCTGACTTAAGCATCGGAGTGCGCCGCAGGGGAAAACCCCTGCGCCCCCTGATGGTTTTCTCTCTTGCAGAATTCTTGAAGACAAAATAATACGAAGATCGAAGATTTGACGTCAGCAAATATTTATTGTTGTTTTTGGCAACAACACTTTCTTAAAAGCATTTATCCTAACAATACAATTAGAATCAGTAACATTTTAAAATGATGAATTTTGAAATGTCTTAATTTTAAAATGATTCAAAATTTCAAAATTTTTCATCTAAATGCATTCCAAATTTTCAACTTTGCATGGTTCCTTTCTTTTTTTTTTCTTCATTTCATTCAACCAAAATGTTGAAAAAAAGGTAATATTTATATTTATATTTGAACAATTATATGACATGAAGTTTTTGATTTTTTTCTCGTATTAAAAAATAAAACAGTTTTTTGGTTGAAGAAAAATAAAACATTAATGAAAAAATAATTATAATTTCTATAAATATAGAAAAATTTTACTCTCCGATAACAAATTCTTAAAATTTTATTCCCACTTGGCCTTTTTACTACTTCGCCTATCGTTTTTGAGTGCTTTCCACTTTCATGCCCTCAAAAGGACACTTTATTTTCTCTGTCGTACAAAGCTTTTGTTTTTTTAAATATTTATTTTTATTTCTTTTTTGAGACTTGAGAGAGTATTCAGACTTCAGAGTTGACACACAGTAGACGAGGGAAGAGGAAAAGAAGGAGAACACTAGGGTTTTGAACTTTAGTTTTCCTTCATTTTGTGTCTTCATCCGGCGGAAGATTTTTAATCTTTGAGAAATTTCTCAAAGAAGATAAAAAGAAACCCTAATAGCCCTCATCGCTTTTTCTCTTCATTTTCAACTTCTTCTTTGTCTACTTCGTCTCCATTTCAACCCTAGCTCACTGCAAAATGACCAATTTGCCCAGTTGAAGAGTTCCATGCGCAAAAGCAAAATCTCACTCCTTTCATTTAAATTCGCCGTCATGCGATTTCGCATTAAGCCAGCTTCACTTAAGTAGGTAAAACCCATTTCTTCATCACTCTTCTCTATCTGGGTTTCGCTTTTTTTTTTTTTGTGTTTTCGTAAAGCTTAAAAGTTATTAATTGTTTCTTCTGTTTCTTTTGGGTGCTTTTTCAATTATAATTTTAAAACATGAAAAAACTGTTTTTGCTTGTTCTTTGAAGGTGAGAGAAGTAAGCATGGAAGGGGATGGGCTTGCACTGGCGTGTCTGATTTCTGGGACCCTTTTTGCAGTTTTGGGTTTAGCTTCTTTTTCCATACTCTGGGCCGTCAATTGGCGTCCATGGCGGATTTATAGGTATTTCACATGATATTTTTGACCTTTAATATTGTTACTGATATTGTTGCTAACATCATAACAGCACTTAAATGCAGCTGCGTTTTTGTTTTTTGGGTATGTAAGTGAATTGTTAATATGCATTGTGGCTTTGATGCTTTGATTGCCACACAATTGGGATGTTTTTTTTTTTAATGGCATTTAAAGCAAATTATCAATTTGGTTTTGATGCTGATTATTAACCTTTTATTCTGATGGCTTTGCTAATAATGTATGTTACATGTATGGTTGGTTTAAGACCGGTATATGGTTTATGGTCTGATTTTTTTTATTAGTGTCTGGAAATTTGAATAATCAATTCATGCCAATTGCAATAAATTTTTATACAATTTTCTTCCTTTTACAAGCATGTTGGTTTATACCATTTCTGTGAATAACATCCCCCTTCTGGATGCAAAATGATGTGAAAACAATGTTCTTGTCATTCATATATTCTCTTTGGAGTTTTTCTGGTTCTTCCAGAAACCTTCTTTCGGTCATGAATTGCCTTAATTTAGTTAACTGATCCTCACATTGGGCTTCATGAAGAGTATCTATGTATGAAACAAGAACAAAATCCATAGTCAAAGAAAAACCCAGAGGAAAATAAGAGATGCTTATGGAAGGTTAAGAAAGGTCTCAAAATAGGGTATGAGTTACATGAAAGGTCTAAAATTTTGAAATGATGAAAAACATGAATTTTAAATCTTACTAAGCCAAAATGTAGCTTTCTCATGTTTGATAGTGTAGCCAATGCAGTGTGCACCTTTTACCTGGGATATAATCCTTCCTGCTGGTTGTATTCTTTTTACAATATAAATAAATTGCCAAATCATATTGAGCAGTGTGCCTAGTTGGAGGTGATCAAGCAGAACCAGAATTTTAGCTCTGCGAATAATTCTGTTTTGGTGTTTAATGGCTATTAGAATGGACAAAGCATGATAATGAAATATTTTATAGCTTTAGGGAGAACCTTTTGAAGTGCTTTTCAGTTTTTACAAGGCGGTCATCTTCACTGTTGCAAGAGTCATCAGAAAATCTCCATTAGGATCTTGCAAAATTTTTCTGTACTTGACAATGTAATGTTTCCTAGGAGGCGTTAAAAACTTGAATCCTTTTCTCATTCTTGTTTCTTTGTCCTTCTGTGTTTGAGGCATAGAAGATACTTATGAAATCCTTGATTGTTCATTTTCCTTCTCCAGAAACCCCCCGAAAACAGAAAAAAAACGTATATTCATGTCTGATGTCTGATGTCTGATTCTTGCTTATTCTTGGTTGCAAGGTAATGGATGCACTGTTCCATTTATTGCTTAACAGTGGATGGAAAAGTGGCAAGATGGAAAAGTTTGCTTTTCCGTATATGTGCTGTGTGAATGGAAAGTAAATGGACATTGAAGTTTGTTGCTTTGTTGAGTGGGATGAGAACAAGTTTCTTTTTCTCATATAAATTATAGTTTAATTACGTGAGGATGCTGGACAAGACTATTTTACATACTTCCAATGCTAAATTTAGAAAATCAAACCAGAACTCCTCTAAAAGAGACTCTATTTTTCCTATAAAACCAATCACAGATAAAGATTTCTGGCCTGAAGTGGCCAAAATATGCTGCCTGACTACTTTTCTTTTTTTTCACTACTGCAAAATCCAGTTGGAAGTATGGTATGTTGGTTTTTCCAGTTGGTTATTACTAAAAGAAATAACTATTAGACAGTGGCATCGACTTTGATTATGATTTGATTAATTTTGGAGACTAACGTATCAATCCAAGAATATTGAACAGATCAGTTGCTAGTTGATTAATTCCTTCTGTTGTGCATCTCTTCTGGCTTAACCAGTTGTCTCATTATGTTCATACTGTTATGTTTGTTGTTTTTGTTTGATTCTTTCGGTGGAGCAATCTTTTGATAACCTTAATTTATTTTTTGAACGTAACTGCTACTTTAGTTGGTATGAATGGTTTGTTTCTTACTGCATGAAATATATGCCTTTCCCCTGGTGGAAGAGGGGGGTGGGGGTGGGGTGAGGGTAGGATTTGTGCTTTAATGTCATTTTTCTGATTTTCTTTCGGCACTTGTTTTTCATTCTCTTTTCAGTTGGATATTTGCTAGAAAATGGCCGAGCATCTTACAAGGACCTCAGCTGGGTATGCTATGTGCCTTTTTGTCTCTATCAGCATGGGCAGTTGTTGTCTCTCCAGTTGTGGTGCTTATCATGTGGGGATGCTGGCTAATCATAATATTAGGTCGAGATATTTTTGGTCTGGCTGTAATAATGGGTGGCACTGCTCTTTTATTGGCATTCTATTCAATCATGCTATGGTGGAGGACTCGATGGCAAAGCTCAAGTGTGCATCTTCATCACTTGCTTCTTTTGTTTCTTTTTCCCTTCTAGAGTATTAAGTGTTTTTTTGCTAGCTGTTTTATATCCAATTGTTTAAAATTTGTTCGAAGCCTTTTGTGGCGGTTCTTTTATTCGGCCTTAGAGATGGACTTTGTAATTGGTCACATTAGTCTAAGTATCCGTTTTTGCAGAAGGGAAAAGAAAGTATAAAAGTGCCCATCTGTCTTGATTTTTAAGAAAATATTATAATGCGTGAACTAAGAAGTAGAAATAAATTCATTAGGAACAAAATCAGAGTTGGGAAAGGCGTTGGCTTAAATGAGATGTATATTTAAGAATATTAGATCTCCAAAGAATGGATAGTTCTTAGGTTATACAGTAAGGAAGCATCTCAGAAAGTGTTTTTACAGTTCCTTTTCTCTTGGCCCTTGGTTGCAACCTTGCTGGGCATTTGGCCTGCTTAGTTGCCCTTTCCCTTGTCTTTTTACCTTTTTATTTTACAGTTTTGTTCCTCTTTCTGGATTGCTATTTGAGTTGGCGTCATTGAGACTATTAAGTGTACGGTTCAACTCTATCAGCCCAAAAGCTTGTTTCTTGAAGGGAAGAGAGTGTTTTAATGGTATTGAAATGACTGCTATCTAACTAGAACCATGGAGATTACACCTTAGCTGACTAGTTTTAATTAGAATATAGTAGCTTTACTGAATGCATTTATCAGTGTATTTAGCAACAAAATATAGCAAGTTTTTCATTTATGTTTCATGCGTTATCTTGTTAGCTGGTGAAGATTTGTCTAGAAAAACACTCTCTACTTGAAACTGAGTTAGTGGCTTATTATTTAAGCAACATTGGACATTTTCTTCATGTAAAACTAGACTATTCAAAAAAAATCTTTTGGGGCCAGTTGGGTCAGGTTCTGGAGCAACTTCTCTGCTACAGAATGCTGAAACTTAGTCAGATGGGGGTTATCAATATCAACTTTTAACTTCTATAAAAGCTGAAAGTGAGCTTCTGTAGGTTAAATGCTAAAGCTTCAAATTAGAGCATCTGAAAGAACTGGAATGAGAAGCTTACAGCCATATTTTGTGAGATTTTCAAATTGACAATATACTTTTTTTTTCCGCAGATATTTTAATCTGACAGCACTTTTTAGAGAAAATCATTTTACCAGTCTTGATGATTTAGTTCCAGCCAGACCAAATGAATCCTAACAGGGCAATGACATTAAAAACATTTACTTCTGGTAGAGGGGAACATCAAAATAGCTTGCTAAAGCTCTGGGAAAAAAAGAAAATTATTGTAGTCTAGGAGGGGAAAAATTGTGGAAGAGAATATCTATTGTAAGCAACAGGTTTAAGGAAAGTGTTGTTGGAATCCTTTGCTGATGTGTTGATGTTAATACTATGTTTTGTTTATTGGGGTGCTCTTGATTGACGGTTAATGATCTTCTGTGATTACTTTCTGTTGCTGATTCTTTTTTCTTTATCTCGTTCTGGTGTTTTTTCTGCTCTGGCAGGGGCTGTTGCTTTTCTACTTCTGCTGGCTGTTTCTCTGCTTTGTGCATATGAACTTTGTGCTGTGTATGTTACGGCTGGTTCCAGTGCATCTGAGCGATATTCTCCTTCTGGATTTTTCTTTGGCGTATCGGCAATCGCCTTAGCAATTAATATGCTCTTTATCTGCCGCATGGTCTTCAATGGTAACTTTTGATCTAATGCCAGACAGATCAGTCTCATTTCAGTTTCTTCTTACACATGCAACTAGAGTGTGACTGTATCATCTGAAAGTTCCAGGACGTTAATCTTGTGGCTGTACTAGATTTTTTAATGGTTTTATTTTTTTTATTCTGGTTTAGACATGTAAATTAGTGCAATTTGATCATCTTCTGCAGGAAATGGCTTGGATGTGGATGAGTATGTTCGCAGGGCATATAAATTTGCATATTCTGATAGTATAGAAATGGGTCCTGTGTCTTGTTTACCAGAACCACCAGATCCAAACGTGTTGTATCCTCGGGAGTTCAGTAGGTAAAACCATTTTATTGTGTTTTCTTTGATACTTGGGTGTTATATTCAGTAGGTAAAATGATTCGTGTATTTGCTTTAATACTCAGGGATCCTATTTCTTTGCACATTTCTGCTTATTCAATTTATATCAGTCATTTTTTCTTGCATGTGTGTCACACTTGCCTACTTACAGAACGAAGTGCATTTGTGTTGAAGACGTAACATATAGGTCACCCTCTAATATGATGGATCTTCATGCTTGACATAGCATGAAATATTGCCGGATGCTATCAATTTTTAGTTTTATGCATGTGATTACTGAGTAATTAACATCTCTTGCTAGTGATGAGTGTTGAATATCCACGAATGATCCAAAAAAATGTTTGTAGATACTTTGGTATGGTGAATTCTGTTTCATATAGCAGGTTATACATACTTCCCAGTTTGCTTATATATAATCAATTCCAAGGTTTTTCTCCACTTCTCTCTTTTTAAGGGAGAGATGGTGTAATTGTTTAAAGACCTCTTCTCTCTTTTGTCCAGGATAGACTACATCAATGCTTCAAGAGCCTATTGTATATAGAGTCGAATCTTGATATCTTTTTATGCCTTCTTCTCAAACTGCTTATAGAAAAAGCTTTATGTAATTTATTTTCATACTATACTGCATTCCTTGGATTTCTCTTCTGTTTGTAGGGCGTCACATCTTGGACTTCTTTACCTCGGCTCCCTTGTTGTTCTTCTTGTCTACTCTATATTATATGGTCTGACAGCAAAGGATGCACATTGGCTTGGGGCCATCACATCTGCTGCGGTCATCATTCTTGGTATGTTAATAACTACTGTGTTGATATTGTTTTTGCATTTACATTGCACTCTTGGTACAACATTCATCTCTGTTTTCATTTACTTTCGTTGTTCTGTAGATTGGAACATGGGAGCCTGCTTGTATGGGTTTCAGCTTCTTAGAAGTCGTGTAGCAGCACTTTTTGTTGCTGGAACTTCTCGGGTTTTTCTCATTTGCTTTGGAGTGCATTATTGGTTTGTTCTAGACTCTCCCATGATTCTAGTGTTGCTGGTTTTGATACTATTGCATTGTTATAATTGCTATCTTCTATTTCCTTTTGTGAAATTTCTTCAGGTACTTGGGGCATTGTATTAGTTATGCAGTTGTAGCATCTGTGTTATTAGGTGCTGCTGTTTCACGCCATTTTTCAGCTACAAACCCTTTAGCTGCCAGGAGAGATGCTTTGCAAAGCACAGTGATTCGTCTAAGGGAAGGTTTTCGAAGGAAGGAGCAAAATAGTTCTAGCTCATCTGATGGTTGTGGCTCAAGTGTGAAACGCAGTAGTAGTGTTGAAGCAGGTCATCTTACTAATATTATTGATGATAGTAGCAGGAGTATGGTACAATGCTCGGTTGATGCTAATAATTGGAGTAATCTTGTTATGTATCCAACTGCCAGCTTTCAAGAGGGGATCAATAGTGATAAGAGCATAGATAGTGGAAGACCAAGTTTAGCCTTGCATAGCAGTTCTCATCGCTCGGTTGTACAAGAGCATGAAGTTGGAACGTTTGAGAAAAATTTTGATCCCAATGGTACTCTAGTGGTTTGCTCTAGTAGTGGTCGTGATAGCCAAGGTTGTGAATCTAGTACGTCGACTTCGGCAAATCAACAAATGTTAGATTTGAATTTAGCTCTTGCATTTCAAGAAAGGTTGAGTGATCCTAGGATTACATCAATATTGAAAAGGAGGGCAAGACATGGTGACCGAGAACTGATTAGCTTATTGCAAGATAAAGGATTGGATCCTAATTTTGCCATGATGTTGAAGGAGAAGAACTTGGATCCAACTATACTAGCATTACTGCAGAGGAGTAGTCTTGATGCAGATAGGGATCATCGAGACCATACTGATGTTACAGTTGTCAATTCCAGTGGTGTTGATAATGCTATGCACAATCAAATCTCTCTGTCAGAAGAATTGAGACTCCAAGGGCTTGAAAAGTGGCTGAAGTTGTTCAGACTTGTTTTGCATCATATAGCAAGTACTCCAGAGCGAGCGTGGGTTCTCTTTAGTTTTGTCTTCATTATAGAAACAATCATTGTGGCAGTTTTTCGTCCAAAGACAATCAAACTTATAAATGCTACACATCAGCAGGTGAGTGGGCCTTTCTTCTGCTGGGATGTTGCTTATTTTATTTGGTGTCACTTTGTAGTGATCTGATTGCTATATATGTCTTAGATCAATTCAATAATTGTAAATAGACAATGCTGTAGAGTGATCTCAGTTATAAGGGTTTTTGGCATTGTTGTATATTGGCTGATGTTGAAATTCTATGTATCTCTTGCAGTTTGAATTTGGCTTTGCTGTGCTTCTTTTATCTCCTGTTGTCTGTTCTATCATGGCTTTCATTCGTTCACTTCAAGGAGAAGAAACACCAATGACACCAAAACGTCGCAGGGTATACTGCTCTTCTCAAGTTTATACTGGATGTTTCTACATGAAATTATGATTTGGCTTCAGATGGGATTTGATGAAGCATTTTCTTGGTTTTGTTTGTCTCTATAATTTTCTTAGGAGCTTTCCTTTGAGAGGTTATTGTGATTTTCCAAACATTTTAATGTGGTTGTTCACAATTTGTTGGCTCTAAAATGCTGGTTGATTTTGTAGTTATTTTCATAATAAACTGGCATATTTGTTTAGTATGAAGGATTTCTCTTCTTTAATGATTTTATAAGTTATAGCTTTTGGCTTCAACTAGTGTGCAGAATCTCCTTTTATGTTCAGTGTCTGTTTACTCCTATGGATTCTTGAACATTTTAGTGACAATTTCTAGATAAATGTTTCTTATACTTGCCCTGAGTTGTCAATTTCATACTATTAAACCTTATATAAAAGACTTACTTGGAAATATGGGTCTAGAAGGCCTCCTACTTGCCACATCCAATGGTTTTATTTGACCATGCTTTCTTATTGAGGCTAAGCATTAAGGAGAAGCCCCTTTCCCCTGATATCTCCTTTTACGTCTAGTTGATATATTTATCTTTTAGAATGAAAGTACACTTGTTCATAATTACGCATCTTTAGATCAATAAAGGTGGACACTTGTCCAAATCTTCAGTGCTGGTGGATAGTCATACATCTAGAATGTTGTTATGTTCCATGGCTACATTTTGCCATTTTAGTTGTGCATTCTTCATTCATTGTCTTGAGTTGGCATCAATGATATTTTGAACTAAAAATTTGTGCACTTTTTAGTGTGCCACTAATAAATGTATTTTATGCTGTAGCTGCCTTCAATTTAATGTTCTCCCCCTTATCTTTTAATAGGTTTCTTCCTTAGCGAAGAAGTTAATCATAAATTTTACTACTCCTATTTCCTTTGGCTTTGGTGTTTAACATTGTTCTTGTGGTCATTAAAATTGTAATGACATCCAATATTAGAATACCATTTCTGGTATTAGTTCATTTTGCTTCCACTCTTGTATGTGAATCCTTTCTTTGTTTTAAATATAATAATTTTGTTAATTGGTTTGCTCCCCCCCTCTTTTTTATTATTTTTTTTCCCAAAATACAGTATGGCTTTGTTGCTTGGTTGCTCAGCACTTGTGTCGGACTGCTGCTTTCATTCCTAAGGTATGTTCTATCCTATGCTTGTATGAATTAGTTCCATTTTTTTTTTACTTTGTCTGATGATTTTACCTTTTGGTTGATAGCAATTTGTGCAGCATAAAATATGAAGTGGATAATACATTGATGTCTTACTCAAGATTCTTAGACATTGTTGACTGGCTAGATTATGTTTCCATTTATTCATTTGTAATGTGCTAGAATTGTTATGTTATGATTCTTTTTTCAATCATATAAAATTTATTTCTTTTAATTCCCTCTGCTTCAATATCCTCTTGATACTTTTTTCAATCATATAAAATTAATTTCTTTTAGTTTCCTCTGCTTCAATATCCTCTTTTTAACTCCAATTAATTTACCTACATAAAGGCTGCCTATAGAGTCCATGAGTAATGTAAAACTGCAGGGTTGTTGATCTATTGGTTTATTTAAATTAACGTGTTATTGAGATACACGTGTTAAAAGAGGATACAATGAAGTACTATGAAATTAAAGTAAAAATATATTTTATGGTTCTCAAAGAAATACCTATGCCTGTAGAGTCCACGACTAATATAAAACTGTGGAGTATTTTACCAAATGCAGGGTTTTTTTTTATTTTTATCTTTTTTATTTTTTAATTATTGTTTGCATATGTGCTAAAGTGAAATCCTAAGCTGCCTCAAGTCTCAATATTTCTTTTAGAACCATTATTTATCATTTATTTGAACAGCTTTGTATTGGTTCATTCTGTAATTGGTACATTATCTAGGCCATGGTTTTGTATTTTTAGTTCTTGTGACGAGGAATTAAAAATGCAAACTACTTAAGCTCCATTTGGTTGATACTTTTGGTTACTAGCTTTTTGCTTCTTGAAAATTTACTTTAAGGTTAAAGCAAGCTAAAACCAAAGTTATAATCTATTAAAAGTGAAAACATAATTAGAATGTAACACCAATTTTTTAAAAAATAGTAATGGGCACATATAGAAGTAGAATCATGAAATTTTTCTTCTCTAAAACGGTAACATGTTTAATCTACAATCTTTCAAATTATTATTATTATTATCTTTTTGTCTGAGTGCAAATTTGCCTTTTAGCTTCCTGAAGGAAAAAGCAAATGGGTAAAGGAGCAATTGAATGAAGCTTAAGTTTTGCCAGTGATATATGTCTGTCATGTACATTGCTAGAGTTATTTTTTTCCCTTAAATTTTGATTTTAGTGATGGGTGTTATAAATATAAATAAATGCTTTTGATCCCCTTCTCCCCATATGGATATCTTTTTATGGTTTTTTAAGTACTTAATAAAATTCTGATGTTAAAACCAAATTAATTAATGTGGAACTGGATGTCTCTTGCTCATTGTTTAACAGCTATATTTTGTAATCAATATGCTGGTTAAGAATGTTCCTTTGTTGTTATCTTCCCTTTTTCACCATTGGTACCGCATTAACAATTTCTTCTTTAGTCTACTGCTGCAATTATGGTGCTGGTGCCAGGTTAATTGCCTGTTACACACTAATATCTGTTTTCTTTCTGCAGCAAGTCATCAGTGCTTCTTGGGTTGTCCCTGACTGTTCCTCTCGTGGTAGCCTGTCTCTCTGTAGCCATTCCTATATGGATCCGCAGTGGCTACCAATTTTGGGTTCCACATGCTCATTGTGCAGGTCTTGCAGGAAATCATCGACCTCCTGGGAGAAAGGAGGTTTGTTCTGCCCCCTCTCTCTATTTCCCCGCCCACAACTTCTCCTAATGCTCCTTAATTCAGAGTCATCAATCATCTTTCACCTTGCCTTAAGGGTTTTTAATTCTATGGATTTGGCTCTGTTATTCTTTTATGGTTTATACAGTATGATTTGTAGTTTTCGGCATATGATCAATTCAAAGGTTTTCTGGTTGTATTTCATTGGGTGCCATTGTTAGGGAAAATATAAAAAGCTATTAAGTTTAATGACTTAGTATGTATGTAATGCGGAAATAGAAACAATTGAAAAAAACCAAAACATTTACAGAAACCAGAATAAAGGCTAAAATTGATGCAAAATTTTAGTTGGAACAAGAACACTATACCATGGTTTGGGGTTCTAGACTAACAAATAATACCCAAATATAATATGGCTGCCTAATGTGTTGAAAAGACTATTTATACTAGGGTTCCAGCAACTTGTAATCCTAGCCCTTGGACACAAATAAACCCCACAATCTTTGCATTTCAAGCTCATTAAATGATCACATGCTAGTTACATGGTCACTAATAAAAACAAAAACATAATAGCTAACCACAGAACTAAATGACTTACAGAAAGGAACAAATAATAAACGTAGTAGAGTTTTAGGATGCTCTTGTACAAATCTCCTTGGGTTGACAGAAGGCTCACATTGGTGAAAAATTTGGCAGCTTCTCCTTAGATTTCTGATTCCATCATTTTCAATTCATATTCAATCTAAGTACTCTAACAAGCTGGTTCTTTCAACTGCTTCTAGACTTTACTTCCTTAACATCCAATACAGTCTTCAAAAAATTCCCTTGTTAATAGATGAACATGTTCATTAATACTGGCTACCTCCTCATCAAGTCCCTCAAACAAATATAAATCATGTACAATAGGTATGGGAATGACATGTAATTTAGAGGATAGCTCTATCAGACAGATATTAGAGATGATTTTCTTTAACACTGTAAATGGTCCAAACTTCCTGAAGTTCATGATAGGAATGTTCGTGCCTAAATTGCACAAGCACCCTAAACCATAACCCTAAATGCTGATTGGCAATTAAGGATTTATACTCATTGGAGGCAGATTTATTAGGTAATAATTGGTTATATAAGTTTACATAAAATTGTAACCTAAACAAATTTCATTAAAAGAAAATTTATAACATATTTCTTGTAATATCAACGTATAAAATTTTTTTAATGATAGTTTAAAAGTATAAAAAAGTCTTCTTTATCATATAAAATTAACGTGTCTATGGTCTTTTAAACATTTTTTCATTTCAAAATGTTATAGAATTTTCTTTCTGTAACCCAACATTTAAAAAAATATACTACATATCCTTATTTTGTGCAATTTTTTATTTTTTTTGTCGGTAGTATTATTTTTGTAAAAATTGAAAGTTTAGTGAGTATTATTTTTCTCTTGATATTATTCATTACTGGTTTAGACTAATTAGTTTATATTGCACAAATTTCTTTAAAAAAAGTATAATAAAATATCATTTAATTTATCTGTAATATTAAATAATAATTATAGTTTTTTCCCTGTTTTAATATATTAAATCAAGTATATGTGGTTTAAGCTAAAATATGGCCAAGATAGTACCCATTTTAAGCTTTTGTAGCTAGTTTCATTTAGGCTGTACTCATCTGAAGTGGCATTTTTTTGTAGTTTTGATGTGTTGCTTTTTTTTTTGTCATTTTTTTGGAAGTTTTCTGTCAAAAGAGATGTGATTGCTTACTCCTTCAGAATTCTAATCACACATCTTTTTGCTATAGGGAAGTCATTTGCAGTATTGAGTTTTTTTGTTCTGTCGTAACATTCATTGTGTCCTTGTCAGGTTGTTGTTCTTACTCTTTGCATAACCGTTTTTGTCGGTTCTGTACTGGCACTGGGTGCAATAGTGTCTGCAAAGCCTCTAGAGGATTTAGGGTACAAGGGATGGACTGGTGAGCAGAAAAACTTTACTACTCCTTATGCATCATCTGCCTACCTTGGCTGGGCAATGGCATCTGCAGTTGCTCTAGCAGTTACTGGTGTGCTTCCAATCATTTCATGGTTTGCAACATACCGTTTCTCTCTCTCTTCTGGTATATGTGTCAGTATATTCTCAGGTATGCTTTCTTCATTTTCATCTGGCTCATCAATTGAATTTGTTTTCTTTGTATCAATATACAATTATTTCATTCATTTACTATAGATTATGTCATTCTATCTTATTTTCTGCTGTTACTATTTTGCTAGTTGTACTCGTGGCATTTTGTGGTGTCTCCTATTTGAAAATTGTGAAGTCTAGGGATGACCAGGTTCCTACAGTTGGTGATTTTCTTGCTGCTTTACTTCCATTAGTATGCATTCCAGCAGTGCTATCTCTTTGCACTGGATTACTTAAATGGTTCGTAAACTACCTCTAAATTTACCAAATAAGGAAAGTTTAAGCCTCAATCTGATGTTGCTTTTGTTTACATGATTTATTTTTAACTTATTGTTAACCATTATTATTGAATATGGTTTTCTTGTCTACTAGTTGTTGTTGTTGTCATTATTATTATTATCATCGTGCAGGAAAGATGATGGTTGGAAACTTTCTCGAGGTGTATATGTATTTGTTACTATTGGTCTTCTCCTTCTGCTTGGTGCAATTTCTGCTATTATTGTTGTAATTAAGCCATGGACGGTAAGTGAGGCTTATTTTGATGCTCTTGATTTAGCTTACTCTTCAATAGTTATTTCCTATCTAATTTGTTGTCTTTCTTGAGCGACAAACAGATTGGAGCAGCATTTCTTTTAGTACTTCTCTTGATTGTTCTAGCTATTGGTGTTATCCACCATTGGGCATCAAACAATTTCTATTTAACCAGGACACAGATGTTCTTGGTTTGCTTCCTTGCTTTTCTTTTGGGTTTGGCAGCGTTTTTTGTTGGTTGGTTTCAAGGTGAACACAACCACCATCCTGCCTATACTATTTTTTGGTGCTTTATTTGCCAAAATACAGTGCAGCTTTGATGAATAACTTTGTAAGTAATGCTGCTGGTGTTTTCACATCTCTTCCTTGTCTTTCAGATAAACCTTTTGTTGGAGCATCTGTTGGTTATTTTTCATTTCTGTTTCTCCTTGCTGGAAGAGCTCTGACGGTGAGTAATATTCAAATATTTTGATATGAAGTTTTTATAATTCTGTTTCTGATTCTTCTGCTTGTGCTATTTCTTCACGAGTACAACTCCTTTTGGTGTAGGTTCTTCTTTCTCCTCCAATTGTTGTTTATTCTCCCCGAGTACTGCCTGTATATGTTTATGATGCTCATGCAGATTGTGGCAAGAATGTCAGGTTTGTAAGATTGTGAAGAAAATAAAAGAACAATTTGGTATTTTTACTATATTACTTTTATAAAAAATACAGCCTTATTTGTAGGATATAAATAGCTGAAGAGACATGCCTCAAACAGCTAGGTTATTCAAAAACAGAATCTAAATTACTGCAGGGATATTCTCCTAAAGATCAGGGAGAATATCTACTAGAAAAGGATAATTACAGGAGAGTTATCTCTCCTAAAAATCAGGGAGAATATCTCCTAAAAATCAGGGAGATTATCTGTCAGCAAAGGAGGAGAGAAATCCTCCTCTAGAATTCTACACTCCCCCTCAAGCTGGGTTATGAATGTCAATCATGCCCAGCTTGGACTTCAAACTATCAAAACTGTTTCTTGGTAGGGCCTTGGTGAGAATATCTGCAGTTTGGTAGCTCGTAGGAATGTAGACCAACTTAATCAAACCTCCTCCTAACTTTTCTTTAATAAAATGGCAATCAATCTCCACATGCTTTGTCCGGTCATGGTGCACTGGATTCTTTGCGATGTTTATAGCTGCCTTGCTATCACATTGTAACACCATAGGACTGCTCATAGGCACCTTTAATTCTCTTAGCATTCGCTCCAGCCATATTCCCTCACATATGCCATGACACATAGCTCTTAGTTCAGTCTCAGCGCTGCTCCTAGCTACCACTGTTTGTTTTTTACTTCGCCATGTGACCAGGTTACCCCACACATAGGTGCAATATCCTGTAGTTGATCTTCGGTCTTCTAGAGACCAGCCCAGTCTGCATCAGTAAGAATTTCAAGACCCCTATTTGTAGTCTTTTTAAAGCACAATCCTTTTCCTGGACTGTTTTTGAGGTACCGAAGAATTCGTAGTACAACTTCCATATGCTTTTCAGTTGGACTATTCATAAATCTGCTAACCCATCCGACTGCAAACCCGATGTCTGGTCTAGTGTGAGCTAGATATATAAGTTTGCCTACTAGCCTTTGGTACCTATCCTTGTCCGTCAAAGAACTCACTTCCTCCATCTCAGATTTTCTTGTTGGATCCATGGGGGTATCAGCCGGTTTGCAGCCAAGCGTCCCAGTTTCCTTTAAGAGGTCAAGAGTATACTTTCGTTGAGAAATCGAAATGCCTTCTTTTGATCTAGCCACTTCCATGCCGAGGAAGTATCTAAGCTGACCTAGATCTTTAATCTCAAATTCTTGTGCCAAGAAACTCTTTAAATGGTCTATTTCCTCCGTGTGATCACCGGTCAAGATAATGTCATCGACATAGACTATTAGGATGGCCCTTTTTCCATCAAGAGAGCTTTTAATAAACATAGTGTGGTCTGTTTGACATTGAATGAACCCATGTTTCTTCACCACCTTAGTCAACCTCTCGAACCAAGCATGAGGAGATTGTTTAAGATCATATAGGGACTTTTGGAGCTTACTCACTCGGCCAAAATTTTCTTGAGTTTCAAAACCAGGTGGAATTTCCATGTAAACTTCCTCTTCCAGCTCATCGTTCAGAAATGCATTTTTGACATCTAGTTGATGGAGAGGCCAATCCAGATTAGCTGCAAGTGATAACAAGACACGAACTGAGTTTAGCTTGGCAACAAGGGCGAATGTCTCCTCATAGTCAATGCCATAGGATTGGGTGAATCCTTTAGCAACAAGTCTAGCCTTGAACTTGTTTACACTCCCATCTGCATTATGCTTAATAGAGAAGACCCATTTGCACCCAACTGGTTTCTTCCCTGCTGGTAGATCAGTAATTTCCCAAGTTGAATTCTTCTCCAAGGCTAGGATTTCTTCCATGACCGCTGCCTTCCATTTTGGTTGAGTAAGCGCTTCTTGCACATTCTTGGGAATTTTTATTTCTGTTAGAGAGGTCACAAATGCTCTAAAGTTGGGAGACAACCTGTCATATGAGATAAAGTTTCCAATAGGATGTTGGGTGCATGATCTTACACCCTTTCTCAAAGCTATTGGCTTGTTAAGATCATTAGTAGTCTCAACCAAAATTGATTCAGTAGGAGTATTAGAAGTGTTACTTGTGTGAGTATTCTGAGTTTCAAGACCCGGTTCAGATTCTTGGTTTTGCCATGGCAATGTGTGGTCCTCTGTCTCCCTTTGAGTTTTCTGTTTCCTGGAATAGACAAGTAATTCTTTTCCTTTCACCTGTCTAGTAGGGTCTGGGTTATTTGAAGAATCAGGTTGTGGTGTGGTGTTTAGCTCAAGGTGTGGCTCAACCTAGTTGGGAACTAGTGTTGGACAAAGAAAGGACGAGGACGGCTTAGGTTCAAGAAGCTCAGTTCTATCCCAAAGATGATATTCCCTGGTGATTGGGTTCTCCCCTTGAATGTCAGATTTGGGATAATATGGTTGATCTTCAAAGAAAGTGACATCCGTGGAGTTATAAAATTTCTTTGTGGTAGGGGAATAGCATTTGTAGCCCTTTTGGTGTGGGGAGTAACCAAGAAAGATACATTTTATGGCTCTTGGGTCTAACTTACTGCGATGTTGTTGATGGATGTGGACAAATGCTGTGCAACCAAAAACTTTGATAGGAATGTTGGATAGAAGACGAGTGTTAGGATAGGTGGTTAGGAGTTTATTGCATGGTGTCTGGAAGTTTAACACACGAGATGGCATCCGGTTAATGAGATAGGTGGCTGTGAGAATTGCCTCTCCCCAAAACTGTTTTGGAACATGTGTTGTCATCATCAAGGATCGGGCAACTTCCAGGATGTGCCTATTCTTTCGTTCAGCCACTCCATTTTGCTGAGGAGTGTCAACACATGAACTCTGATGTATGATGCCTTGCTCTAGTAGGTATGAGCCAATTTTTGAATGGAAATATTCCCTTCCATTGTCTGTTTTAAGAACTTGAATTTTTGCCTGGAAAATGTTTGTATCATATTGCTGAAATTCTGAAATATTTGTCCCACTTCAGATTTTTCTTTCATCAAAAAGAGCCAGGTGATCCGTGTGTGATCATCAATAAAGGTGACAAACCATCTAAAACCTGTGATGTTATTTATCCTAGACGGTCCCCAAATGTCACTATGTATCATTGAGAAAGGGTGAGAAGGCTTATAGGACTGATTTGGATAGGAATTATGGGTATGTTTAGATAGCTGGTAAACTTCACACTGAAAGGACTTTTCATGATTATTGAATAAAGAGGGAAAAAGTTTTCTTAGGTACACAAAGTTTGGATGTCCTAATCGATAGTGCCATAACATTATGGCACTATCCTTAGAAGCTACACAAGAAATCTTTTGGGCTGTCTTTTCGGGCACATCAACTCTCAGAAGAGAGACCCGCACACATCCTAGCATTGCCAATCGTCTTCCCCGAGTCCAAAACCTGAAATTCACACATATTTGGAAGAAACTTAGCAACACAATTGAGATCCTTGGTTAACTTGCTTATAGACAAAAGATTGCAATCTAAATTTGGAACAAACAAAACTGAATCAAGTACTATGTCTTTAGATATCACAACCGAACCTATACCAGCCACCTTAGGGTATGTTCCATCTGCAATTCGTACTGTGGTATTATCATGACAAGCAGTATATTTATGAAACACCGTGGCATCTCCAGTCATATGATCGGATGCCCCTGAGTCCACAATCCAAGATTGTATATTTCCCCATCTAGCATTAAGAGCTGTTAGAAAGTTACCTTTGTGTGCAACATTTCCCCTGCTATCTCTGTCTTGTGAAGAACTAGGTTTCCAACCAACAGGCTCATGATTTGGCACAGTTTCAGAGGTGACACTTTCTGTGCCATTGGTCATGGCTGATCTTGGTTATTGGTCATGGCTGGTATGGCTGATTTCAAGATTTTTAAGAGAAGAAACGGCCCAGATCTTGCTCTGATGCCATGAAGAAAATAAAAGAACAATTTGCTATTTTTACTATATTACTTTTATGAAAAATACAGCTTTATTTGTAGGATATAAATAGCTGAAGAGACATGCCTCAAACAGCTAGGTTATTCAAAAACAGAATCTAAATTACTGCAGGGATATTCTCCTAAAGATCAGGGAGAATATCTACTAGAAAAGGATAATTACAGGAGAGTTATCTCTCCTAAAAATCAGGGAGAATATCTCCTAAAAATCAGGGAGATTATCTGTCAGCAAAGGAGGAGAGAAATCCTCCTCTAGAATTCTACAGATTGTTTTATTTTGTTTGATAGATTTCCAATTTATCTTCAGTCACATTTGTTTATTTGTTTTATGCTGCTGTTATTGTTAAATTCAATGATGAATCTAAATGCTTATAGCCATTTATTGACATCTGATTTTTGGCATCATTTTCCTACAGTGCTGCATTTCTTGTGCTGTATGGCATTGCGCTTGCAACTGAGGGCTGGGGTGTTGTAGCTAGCTTGAAAATCTATCCACCATTTGCAGGTGCTGCTGTATCTGCTGTAACCCTTGTTGTGGCCTTTGGATTTGCTGTTTCTCGTCCGTGTCTAACTCTTAAGGTGTGAGTCCTTTCTGATCTGCCAATGTGCTTGTCGCTGCAACATGGATCTATGCTTTTTTGGGCATGTTGACCTGAAGTTTTCATCTTTCTATTTCACTTGATATGCATGAAGCCTTTAACTTATGTAATTTTTTATTACTTCCAGATGATGGAAGATTCAGTTAATTTTCTCAGCAAAGATACTGTTGTTCAAGCAATTTCTAGATCTGCTACTAAGGTATGTGGAGATGTGTCTACAGAATGGTTTCTTGTCTTTAACAATTGTTTCTTTCTTCTGGCTTGTAAAATTTTCAATTTTGCAGTTCTGGGAAGTTAAATGTATTTTTCCACAAGCAGTCATTGCTATTTTCTAGATCATAGTTAATCTTTTCATTTTTTATTTCATTTTCTTGTTTCTTCATTTCTATCCATTCTGTTCCCTCATTCGTAATATATGCATAAAGTTCCATTATTATTCGTTCCTTCATTTTCTTCCTTAAGGAATGCCTTATTTATTTTTAATGTTCTTTAGTTTTGATTCCATCCCATTCATTCTTTATTTGTTGCTTGTTTTCATGTCAGCATAGTCTGGTAAAAAAATCATCTTTGTGATTTAGTGGGTTTTTCTTTTTTTCCTGATTATTGAGTTGTTGGTGTGCATGCAAGCAGACTAGAAATGCTTTATCTGGAACATATTCTGCTCCCCAGAGGTCTGCTAGCTCAGCAGCTCTTTTGGTAGGAGACCCTGCTGCTACACTTGATAAGGGAGGAAATTTTGTGCTTCCTAGAGATGATGTCGTGAAACTGAGAGATCGCCTGAGAAATGAGGAACTAGTTGCTGGATCTTTCTTCCATAGAATGAGATCTCGTAGGGGGTTTCGGCATGAACCAACCGGTAATGTCGATTATAGAAGAGAAATGTGTGCACATGCACGAATCTTAGCTTTGGAAGAGGCAATTGATACTGAATGGGTCTACATGTGGGATAAGTTTGGTGGTTATTTACTACTATTGCTTGGTTTGACTGCTAAGGCAGAACGAGTACAGGTTGTAATTGCTTTATGTGCTTTTCATGCATGATGCTATGTGATTTCAAATTTTAATTATAGTTTCCTAACCTTGTGGCAGGATGAGGTGCGCTTGAACCTTTTTCTTGACAGCATAGGGTTCTCAGATCTAAGTGCCAAGAAAATCAAGAAATGGATGCCAGAAGACCGTAGACAGTTTGAAATCATCCAGGAGAGGTAGCAACTGTTAGAATTGTTTTCAGATGCTATCATTCAACCCTTCTACCTTTTTTTTTTTTTTAATTCCACTTGTTATGACTTTATAGTTATATAAGAGAAAAGGAGATGGAAGAGGAAATCTTGATGCAGAGACGTGAAGAGGAGGGGAGAGGTAAAGAGAGAAGAAAAGCCCTTCTGGAAAAGGAAGAACGTAAGTGGAAGGAAATTGAAGCTTCCCTCATTTCTTCTATTCCTAATGCTGGCAGCCGGGAGGCAGCAGCTCTGGCAGCTGCAGTGCGTGCAGTAGGAGGTGATTCTGTTCTTGAGGATTCTTTTGCACGTGAGAGAGTTTCAAGCATTGCGCGTAGGATACGTACAGCTCAGTTAGCTCGTCGAGCACTTCAGGTTGAGTTTTCTTGTTATATACGTTTTGAAATGTTCTTGGTTGCCTTTCCCCTATTTGTTTTATCTTATATATGTCCCTTTTGCATATCAGCATGGTTTGCTCCTTAATAGTTATTATTGTCACAAGGAATAACTTCCTATTAATAAATAATTTGATGAGAAATGCTTATGCTTAACAACTGTTAATTCCTAGTTCAGAAAAATTTATTTATGTTGTTAATTATTAGAATTAGTTAGTTTATTTTGAGGCATAACAGTTTATTATATTGCATGTTGCGATGTATGTTGTGCTGAGGAATTGTCTTCCACCATTAAATAAAAATCAATAAGATGAAATATTTTTTCTTTACCTAGTGCTATTTCTGCTATTCATCTGATGTATTGCATGAATGTGATCAGGTAATTTCCGGATTCTTGATTGCTTTTCTACATCTTTATTTTGAAGTGTTTAATTTTGTTTGAATGTTTCCTGGATGCCGTGCATGTATTTTAAGGTAACTATAATAATTTGATGTAAAATCCTATGTAGAAAATCATTAATCAGTTATAGAATTGTAAACCTGTTTAACCTTGCTAATCCTAGTGAGTTGAATTTTTTCACATCTCATGTTGTTTCCTTCTGAATGGTTATTCTTTTTTTTTTTTGTTTTTATTTATTTATTTATTTTTAAGAAAATGAATATGTAAAAGTACTAAAATGTACACTTTTCCAGGTAAATGCTGATGGACATAATATTCCTAAATGTTATATAGATCTTATGGTGTTATAGTATGTGATGTGCAGTCTTTCTACCTTAACATCTATAGTTCATGTGAGGGCGTTCGTGTGCATCTACTGTAATTTGTGATTTTTTATTCCTTTGAAAGACATAATAAATTATAAGAAGGCATACTGTATTTTAAATCACTTCGGGTTATACTTGTTGCAATGTATCATTTAGTGTCAATGAGATCCTTGCTTTTGGGGGAATTATTTCTTAATTTTGTTAAAAGATAAATGTTATTGACAGACGGGAATTACTGGTGCTGTTTGCATTCTTGATGATGAGCCAACAACAAGTGGAAGACACTGCGGCTTAATTGATCCAAGCATGTGTCAAAGTCAAAAGGTCAGCTTTTCAATTGCAGTGATGATCCAACCAGAATCTGGTCCAGTTTGTCTGTTAGGGACCGAATTCCAGAAAAAAGTCTGCTGGGAAATTCTGGTGGCAGGTTCTGAACAAGGTATTGAGGCTGGACAAGTTGGACTTAGATTGATTACTAAGGGTGACAGACAGACAACTGTGGCAAAGGAGTGGAGTATCAGTGCGACAAGTATTGCAGATGGAAGGTTTGACATTTTTCTTTTAATAAAAATATTTTGTTATTGGGTTTTCTCCCATCAAATTTTCTTGCTCAATATGATGTGATCCTTATTTATATGAGTTTATTTTTTTATCTTACGTTTCTTTTATGAAGTTACATTTGTCTTAAAAAGGGTGTGGAGCTGGGAAATAGAATACAGTTTCCCAGTGCTTTCATCTTCCGCCTAATTATTTCCTCTTTGACATTCAAGCTTACCAGGATTGTGATTGCTTTGCAGGTGGCATATTGTGACAATGACTATTGATGCTGATGTGGGGGAGGCAACTTGCTATTTAGATGGTGGTTTTGATGGCTATCAAACTGGCTTACCCTTGTTTATGGGTACTAGCATTTGGGAACAAGGGACTGAAGTTTGGGTTGGTGTTAGGCCACCTATTGATATGGAAGCATTTGGGAGGTCGGATAGTGAAGGAGCAGAGTCTAAGATGCATATAATGGATGTTTTCTTATGGGGAAGGTGCTTAAATGAAGATGAAATTGCTTCTCTTCACACTGCAATATGCTCAACTGAGTTTAACTTGATTGATTTCCCTGAAGACAATTGGCATTGGGCAGATTCACCCTCAAGGGTATGGTTCTAGTGTCAGTTTAATATGAATATAAATATGCATGTATTTTGTGTTTGTGCGCACACTTAACTTCTGTATCTGGGCAAAGTATACTATATGTAGAACTCAAATCTTTTTATCATTTTTGCTTCAGGTTGATGAGTGGGATAGTGACCCTGCAGATGTTGACCTATATGATAGGGATGATGTAGATTGGGATGGTCAATATTCAAGTGGGAGGAAAAGAAGGTCAGAGCGTGAAGGTTTTGTGGTTCATGTGGATTCTTTTGCCAAAAGGTATAGGAAACCTAGGATTGAAACACAAGAAGAAATTAATCAGCGGATGCTCTCTGTTGAGTTGGCTGTGAAAGAAGCCCTCTCTGCTCGAGGTGAAATGCATTTTACTGACAATGAGTTCCCTCCAAATGATCAGTCACTTTTTATAGATCCAAGTACTCCTCCTTCAAAGTTGCAGGTAGTTTCCTGCTTAATTCGTTGCTGTCTTGTGTGTTTATTTTCATTATTATTCTGACCTTATCTTGGCTTTTTAACCTAGGTTGTTTCGGAGTGGATGAGACCTGCTGAAATTGTTAAAGGTCATTTAGATTCTCATCCATGCTTATTTTCTGGGGCTGCAAATCCATCTGATGTTTGTCAGGTTTATTCTTTTATGATTCTAATTTGCCAGTGTTGTCTTTTGTCCCATGGATTTTGTGCATTAATGTTAATTTAGTGGTTCAGCTCTTTCTAATTATCGCTTACGTGCAAATTCAATAGGGTCGATTGGGCGATTGTTGGTTTTTGAGTGCTGTTGCTGTTTTGACGGAGGTTTCACGAATATCAGAGGTGATTATTACTCCAGAGTACAATGAGGAGGGAATCTACACAGTTCGCTTCTGTATTCAGGTAATATACTCGTAGGTCATATTTCATTATTTGAATATATGCATGACATGCAATACTCATCACTTATTAGTAGTTGAAATTGGTGAAATACTATTGGAATTGTGTCTTTCAAGTCACTAAATTAATCCAGCTTTCTTGCAAAGCTGTTGGATGGTAAAGGAACTGGATGTCAATCAGGCACAGTTGGTTTTAATTCCATTGTACTGCTTAGGGGGCTCGGAATTTTTATAACAATAATCTGAAATTTTCAGGCAAATAAAAGAAATTGAATAAAGAAAAAAGGAAGCAGAAAAGTAAAGTAACCTAAGCTTCACACGTAAGGCTTCTTGATTGCAACACACAACCAAGAAGAAAGAAGGGCTAAGCATCACACCCAGTGTTCCTTAAGAGTCACACTGAAAGGATGATTGCATCAGACAATTGCAACAGCAATAATGCTGAAAAGTCTCTTATCATTATTATCTGTCAAAAAGAAAAAAAGAAAAAAATACATTGATATTTAATAGGCTACTACCAGCCTTAATCCTAAAAGAACAAGAACTCTCATGTCAAATAAGACTACTTAAAGACACCAAATAGAAAACTAATACTTGAAACAAAACTTAATAGGATAAGGAAAAAAAAAATACTGACCCTAATGTAAATGTAAAGTAACAAATGTAAATCTAGATCTATGCAATTACGTTCCATAAATACAATAGTGGCAAAATAAAATCTTTTGTAAACTCATACCTCAATTAGCTTACTTTCATTGTGCATCAATTCTGCTTGAAGAAGGAAATTTCAATTTTTTTGTGATATAACTACCTGACATTCACTAGATTAGAGTTCCCCTTATCCAAATCTTATAAACATGATTGGATTTCTGGTGCTGCCTGATTCTTTGATGAAGTAGCTGCTGATGTTTAATGTATAGCATGTATGTTGCTCTCAACATATAATTAGCTTGTTGATCCTTGGGTGTACTCTGGTTACGAATACTTTTCAGGGTGAGTGGGTCCCTGTTGTTGTTGATGATTGGATTCCATGTGAATCACCTGGCAAACCAGCATTTGCTACTAGCAGGAAGGGTAATGAACTATGGGTCTCTATATTGGAGAAGGCATATGCAAAATTGCATGGTTCTTTTGAGGCACTAGAAGGTGGGCTTGTTCAGGATGCACTTGTTGACCTTACTGGAGGTGCTGGTGAGGAGATTGACATGAGAAGTCCCCAGGCCCAGATAGATCTTGCAAGTGGTAGACTATGGTCTCAGTTGTTGCGTTTTAAACAGGAAGGATTTCTTCTTGGTGCTGGAAGTCCATCCGGTTCTGATGTGCATGTTTCTTCCAGTGGCATTGTGCAAGGACATGCCTACTCATTACTGCAGGTACACTGGAATGCAGCTTTGTACTCATCTCTACATATCGTATTAACTATTAAAGAATTGTTAAAAGAGGTTATCACTCTTATTAATCTCCTTATCCAGGTAAGAGAGGTGGACGGGCACAAGCTTGTTCAAATTCGAAATCCTTGGGCTAATGAAGTTGAATGGAATGGTCCGTGGTCTGATTCATCTTCGGAATGGACTGATAGGATGAGGCACAAGCTGAAGCATGTTCCCCAGGTTGTTGCTTTTTCCAAACTTTGGAATGAATTATTTGATGATTGCATTATATTAAAGCTTGTTATTTTTAGTACTTCTTATTTCTGTATGCTTATTTGAGCCTTTTTGAACAGTCAAAAGATGGTATATTCTGGATGTCTTGGCAAGATTTTCAAATTCACTTCAGATCAATTTATGTGTGTCGGGTCTACCCTCCTGAGATGCGCTATTCTGTCCATGGACAATGGCGTGGTTACAGTGCTGGAGGTTGTCAAGATTATAATTCGTGGCATCAAAATCCCCAGTTCAGATTGAGGGCAAGTGGTCCAGATGCATCATATCCAATTCATGTCTTCATCACCTTAACTCAGGTATACAATGTAACCAATCTTCAATTAGTTTGTTATCTTTTCTCTAGTTTCAAGAAATGTCTGACCTGACATTAACTGGTCAGGGTGTTAGCTTCTCAAGAACTGCAGCTGGTTTTAGAAATTATCAATCTAGTCATGATTCAATGATGTTCTACATTGGAATGAGGATACTCAAAACTCGTGGTCGTCGTGCTGCTTACAACATTTACCTACATGAATCAGTTGGTGGTACAGATTATGTTAATTCTCGAGAAATATCATGTGAAATGGTTTTGGAGCCTGATCCCAAAGGTTACACAATTGTGCCTACAACCATACATCCTGGGGAAGAAGCTCCGTTCGTTCTTTCTGTATTCACAAAAGCATCCATAATCTTGGAACCTTTGTAGTTAGAGGTGGTGGCTTCTTCAGTGTGCATGCCTTCTGGGCTGAGGGCATGCCGGTAAAACTTTTGGGGTGCTTGGGTTGTCCGTGAACTGTGTGCAACTGGGGGGCCGGGGCAGGTCTCATCGGACCAAATCAGGCAAAAAGCGAGTAGGTAATTCAACAGACTGATTTACGGATCTCATGGGAAACTCTGCTACTTTTGTGTCGATTGAAGTCAGTTTCTTTTGTTTTTGATGTCCAAACCACCCAAAGTGTGAAAGATTGGACCGTTAAAGTCACTGATTTGAGGTGTCCTGTCTTGCAGGTAAAAGTGATGCGGGTTTTTCAGTTGCAAGTATGGCCTGTGAGTTAGCAGTTAATTTGACCATTGCAAGCTTAATATTGATTCATTCTCAATTTTGAAATGTCATTTTCCTATATGAGCCGGAATGGTTTTGCATGGGCACAAGGACTGATCACCTAGATCAGGTTTGGAGTTTCCTCTACCTTTATATTTCCTGGATCTTTAGTGTTTGCAGAGAATCAAAGAGGGTTCTCATGGTGGATCAACTGTACATTTGTAGGTATTTGTGAGGGGTATAGGTCCAGTCATGTAAATGAATTTAAAAGGAAAAAAATGAAAAATAGAAAAAATAATTACTAACACTACTAGAACTAGGGAACATAGAAAAGCATTGCAGCCGTAAAAGGTTTGATAGTTTTCAGCTGCAGTTTTGAAGTGCTTTTATAATTTTAATGAGGTATCTTTTGTATAATTCAAATTTAATTATTTGTTGTGTTTCACTCTCATTGCCCTCACTTTTTTTTTTTTTATTAAAGTAAAAGAATTTTGGTCATTCATTGGATTGGAGCATGTGGAGTCTGGATGCAAAAGTAGTCGCGTGATAGAGTGGAAAATTGGAAAAAAAAAAGTGAAGATTATGGATTATAATTTCCTCTATAAATCTATAAGCAAAGATAAAACAGAGAAAATGATGGATAATTTTGTAAATATGCAACTGTTTTCTCGTACTTTGTTTTTTCAATCTCTTATTTGGATTGATTGGTTTTTTCACTTTATCATTATAAAAATCAAATGCAAAGGCTAATGTTGGTAAGGTTGAATGAAAATTGTATAGATGAAATAATGTCACATGATATCAAGATTACAAATACAGTAAGGGAAAGGAGACTACGTACTTTAATCATTTGATCCGGAAAGCTTTCCTCATTCGTACATTTAGAATTAAGATTTAGGAAAGATATGTAAGTTTCCTTTAATCAAAATTCGTAATGGGACAAATCTACGGCACACCCGTTAGAAGAATGATAAAAAAAAGCTATATCTCCAGTTCTCTGCAGGCCACCAAAACTCAACATATCTTTCATTACTCTCTAAATCTCGTTCTGAATCACTTCCTATACTTCCCATGGCCTTAAGCCCTACTGGTTTCTGAATTATAAGAGCAAACAATGAGTAGAATAGTGATCAAAACAAGATATAGTTTGACAAAAGATGGTGTCAAAGCCAAGACAAGTTGCTTTCTTTGAAGTTTTCTTCTCCCTGACTTGATACCTCTCTTGGCACAGGTCTGATAGCCATGTTCCAGGGCTAACCAACTACACACAAACAAAATGGTGAATAATGAGAAACAATGAGAGTCTTTGCAAAAGTTGTACATAAGAATAGAGTGACTCACGAGAATGCTTCTTTGTATCAACTTTGCCCTTTTCTTTGGCCTTTGAGGAAGCTTATATCCTTTCATAGCCATGAAATCTTGTTCCTTTTCTTTACAAGATAATGTGAACAATCTCGGCCACACAATGCCTGTATCTTCATTCACCTGTTGTTCCATCAAAACCTTTGTATTTTAATCCAATCCCAAGGAACCCGATCCCCTTGTTGCATAGTACCTATCTTCCTTCTCTGTTGATGTCAATTCCGATCTTGGCTTATTTGTTGCCAAATTAGAATTTCTATCAAGGAAGTCCCAGAAAGATGCAAGACAGCATTCTAAATCCTTTAGCATCACTTTCAGTGGACAGTCATGCCCTTTGGACTAAAAAGTAGCTCCATTTTTATTTCATAAGGAGATGTGATGGAGGCCCATCAAGCTCACAAAGCTCAAGTCATGTTAGTGATGATCACGATCCTTTGAGCATCCATAGAGGTCCAATGATGAGAGCTAAAATGAAAAGAATGCAACAAGCTTTGATTGGTTTCATTAATATTGCTAGAGAGAAAGCCTAACAAAGCTTGAGCATGGAAGATAACAAAGTCTTCTACAACATGATCCAAGCTCAAGTTCAACCTTCTTGAAGATTTACAAGTACTTGACCGAAATGCAATTAGGTCGGATGCATAAATTGGGTTTAGTGCAATTGAGCCAAATACTATATGTATTTTATTTAGTTATGTCTTATTGGGTTGAACATTGTCATAATTTAATTTAAGCCCAATTCTTTTTTATTTAATAGGTATTGTAGGATTTTTATTACTTGTTCTGCAAATTAGAAAAATAGGATTCCTATTACTTGTTATGCAAGTGTGCTATTTGCTTATAAATAGCTATGTCACCTTTTGGGTAAAAACACAATTGATTTGAGTTATAAATTTGAGAGACTTCTTCTTTTTGGTTTTCTTGAGAACTCTTGAACTTATCAAGGTCTTCCTTATGGCGTTTTTCTACCTTCCACTAATTCATACCATAAGTTCTTGCTTTTCTAAGCAACGGGTCTTGGTTTACCTTTAATTTTTTGTTTAATCTGACTTGTTCTTATTTTTTTCTGTTTGTTCTTTGTGTTCTTCATTGAACCTCATCTTCTTTCGGTGAGGTTCATATCACGATGACAAAGATCTTTGCTCCAATTCTTGATAGCAGATTAATCTACATTGATGATATCTTACTCTTTTCTCCAGTTGAATCATCTCATGCACAGCTACTTAGATAAGTTTCAATCCATTGTGCAATAGTATGGAATCATGTTGTCAGAATATAAGATGACAATTAGCACAATAGAAAGTGATTTCTTTGAAATGCACCTCCAAAATGGAAAATACAATGCATAACCTCACATAGCACAGTCTCTAAAATATTTTCCTGATGAGAATTTCACAAAAAAGATTTTCTATTTAATATAAAATGCGTCTATAAGTATTTTGATACATGGTAAATAGTAAGAGATGAAAGTGAGCTGATATGAAGTTGATGTGTAGCTGTTTGATGATCTGGATAGAAGCCATGATAGTTAAGAGAGGAAGTTAATTGTAGTCTATTAGTTAAGATGGTAGTTGGTTCTGTTAGCAGAAGTTAGTTAATTTTGTTAACCATTATTTCATTTATTATTCTATAAATACCATAGTGATGTAAGTCAATATACTATCATGAATGAAGATTTACAAGTTTCCTACTATCCAATTCTTTGTTTTCTTCCCTATCTTCATTTCATTCTTGAACTAGAGGCTCGTAGCTTGTTCTACTTCTTACCAAGCTGCCCCCATTCTTTAACTCTTAGTTCACAATAGTTTACATGTACCATATTTGGATTTGGACAATTGTTTTCTTACTTGTTGAGATGATTGGCAACAGGTGATGCCATCTTCTTCTTTGGCAAAGGTAAGGAATCTGTTGTTGTTAACTTGCTGCTACTGCCTAAATGGTACTCTTTTTTAAGCTTATTAAAACATCAAAGCCTATTTTTGTTTCCACAGTGCAACACAAAATTTTTCTTTGTATTCTGTCTTTTCCTTCTATTTCCATTTCACCTCAAGATATGCGAATAAAAGTAACAATGTCTTATTACGGCATTCAACATTTTGGCTTAATAAGTCTCAACAAAATCAAATATGACGCTTTTATGTGATCTTCACTAGCCACCTTTGCTTCTCCTTTCTTTTCTTTCTTTTTACATTTTTTTTTAGATTTATTTTGCTTTTTCTTTCTGTTTATTAACTCAGGTAAATTCCATCTAAGTTCTTGAAGTTTGAACCTAATTCAACTTTAATTCATTGTATTAGAAATGGACACTCCATCTCAAATAACTTAACGCAATTAACAAAAGTTAATAGAAGGTGTGCAATTACAAAATTACCCAACCTTAAACTCTTCAATATAAATAATTTTTCATTTATACATTTTTCCTCTATTTCACACGATTCTAGCACTAGGAAGGAATTACAATTGAGACTAAAGATTTTTACTATGAAACTTTGACTCTTTTATTGTTTCTTCTTGTTTGAAGTTGATATGATTATAACAAAGGATGTGGAATTTTAGCTCTCTTGTAGTTGACCTCTTTGCTTCATCCATTTATAATCTCTCATGAGGTCATGCCTATAGGAGTATCTTTGAATTTCTTTCCATTTGTAGACACAGATTTTTGACGATTGGCTGCAACCATACTCAAGGGTATCGATATGTTCCTTTTGTGTATTGATACTTCATGATGAATTCTTGCATATTTAAATAAACATGTATCAATACTATACCTTAGTGTATGGATACCAATATAGAGCAAGTAGCTTTTGTTTCATGGTAACAATAGGATATCAGTACATCTACTAAATCGACTAATATTTAAATAAAAGGTATAGATATAGATTCAAAGCATATTGATACTTTAGACAATAAGTATATTATATTGGCATTTAAGGCTGGAAAACTCTTGGATTGAAACATCAAACATGTATATATAAATCCATTATTCAATTTCAAAGGTATTTTTGAGTTTTTATCAATCTCCAAGTATCTAGCATGATTTCATATGATTTATTTTACATTAAAGCTTAGGTGTTAATCATGCTATTATTAAAATTGCATTCTTCTTAAGTTTATGAAAAGTCATATCAAAATCCTAAATATTTCAAAGTATACAATCTCTCTTTCTTGATATGGCAAACTCTCCTTTAATTTGATATTTAATTTTGAACTTTGGAAAATTATTTCTTCCCCAAATTTAAGCATTATTATGATTTTGCACAAGGGTTGATTAATTTATGTCACGACTCGAAGGCTGTAATTTACACTTGATACTCATACTTTTTCGTTCTTACAAATTCACAGACTAAATTTTTCCTTTTCATTTTACGGTTTGTATTTGATGCCAATGTAGTCACTAAACCATTTTCATCCGTTCTTTAATTCAATTATGACTTAAATTTATCTCTAAGATAGAGAAATATAATTTATAGTCCATATCTTACTATTTCTTAAAAACAAATTGAAAATATCCCCTTGTATTTTGAGATTTCTCTAGTTAACTAATTGCAAATCATCACAATGCAATAGAACAACATTTCTCACAGTTCACATTATATTCACCAAATATGTATCATCTTAACAATCCTAATATCCATAATTAATCACCATATACACATCATATGCTATCATAATATTATATCAATTACTCATTATCCTAGTTTACATCCCATCCTATAATGCTGTACAAAAATTGCCTGAAAATAAAAGCATATATGAGAGAAGGATTACAATACCAAATATTTAATAGCAAAGTCTTTGAAAGTCGATACGGTATTAAATCTTATGAGAGAAGGATTACAACACCAAATATTTAATAGCGAAGTCTTTGAAAGTCGATATGCTATTAAATCTTCAGAACTGTCCAACGTGTCCCTATATCATTGCTTATCGTGCATCAATGTGACATGTACAATCATGCAAGATTCAATAGGTAAGCATATGAAAAGTTTGCTATATAAAACATTTGCTATTTCAAATCATGTTACATGTTTATAATCCCATATGAAGGATATAAATCTCAAATGCATTTCGCATATACTTTTAAACATGGTTTAAAATATGTAAAGTCCCAAATCATATAATGCGTAATATAAACTATGTTTAAATCATTCAGTTTCAATAATTTCACATATACTGTAAAAACATGTCACGTCTAGAGTTTCATATAAAATAAACCATACTCTAGATAACGTTTAACATTTAGTGAGAGACTAGGCATGGATCCCTATTCTTGTATCATATAATCTCTAACCCATTGTAGCTATCAGCGAGATAGTTTCCCTCGAAGGGCATCTATCTATGATCATAGATCGTCCCAATCCCACCAATTAGCTGGAAACCGAAGAATGTGTCCACGACTATTGTTGAACAGCTTGAAATAGTCTCATCAGGCAACATGTACATATCACGTACATATAAACGAGGTTCCATGCCACATAGGCAGAACCACTCGATATATATACTCTATGCCACGAAGGCATATGCCACGAAGGCATTCCATAGGGTACCTGTTGTCTCTAAATCAAAATCTTTTGCTATAACATTTCAAACCCATTTAGACAGCCCACACAATAAACATTTAATTATGCATTATTTCTCAAATCAATGCGTAACTAAATCGAGTGCTCAATCTATACATGTCATGAATGATGTCAAAACAAGTGTTAAACATCCAGATCTGTGGTTGTCTAGTCATTTCAAACATTTACTTTCACTTAAAAGATTTCGATGTATTTCTCTTAAACAAATGCTTTCTCTTTTAAAACAATATGAGATCATATGTTATGCAATGAATGATTTCCTAAGTAGAACAAGATATAGCTCAATAATAATTCAATCCCATATTGTGCACATTATGCAATTAGTCTAAGATGTATATGTAGAGTCTCAATTCATAATTCACACAATCATGAAACAAATGAACTTCGACACTCATTATTCAATTATACATATTCCATCAAGCCTTCATTGGCTTTAATAAGATCCATGATATAAATGTATAAATATTCATTAAGATATATTCTAATAACATCTATAAGTTATTAAGATCACACTCCTCTTATTGAGATTGCAATATCGCGTGAATACATATTTTTCATATCCAAATATTATCCACACAATTTAGAGTCAATTCATTTTCAATCTTCAACATTTGTCTCACAGTTCAAAAATCACAATAAGTATCTACATATATTCAGGTACGTATATATAATTTCGATTCTATTACTGAACATAAAAATCACATTTTCTTTTTTTATCAAGATCACCATGTCACATCAATATAAAATATCCTTATTTCAATATCATCCACAATATCACACATCACCGTAAATGACTTACTACGGTCTTTATTAGTATAACACTCGTAACTACTTTCGTTCATTTCTCAATAAATATTAAAATGATCTCATCACGAGCTGACAATACATTTGTATCCAATAGCCACATTTCAGTCACAATACATATTTCTCAAGACAATAACCTTGTATGAACACAGAAAGATACATTTTCTATTCCACAACACTAATTATACAACTCCTATTATTCATTTCATTTCCATAAGATGCCATAATTCATATTTTATAATCATCTCAATATACCGCAACCAAAGTTATGGCTTAAGAATAACATCAATTATCATTGATAGATAATTATCCCAAATCACGTACACGTAATCCCATGCTATGCCAATACCAGTATCACAAAAACTAACTCGTTCGATTCTAAAACATGAAACAATATATCAAATCATATGCACCTCATAAGGTCATACCATAATGTTATATATTTATATATTTATATATACGTATATATCCAAACACCATCACAATCAACATTTCATATCCAAATGATCAATATATTCGCCAGTGTGATTATCTAGACTCACTAGGTGCCACAAGCTACAATTATATCCTCATTATCCACAATTGCATTCCCTTCATTATCTAATCCACCAAAATCATCCTTCACATCAGAACCCTTTATACATAACCACTTACCAACATTCTCAACTCATCACATTTAATTTATTATATGCATATTTAATTTAAGATTCATAATTTCTAACTAACTTGTAACTATTTACTCAACTACACCATATAGCACTAACGATATCTAAAAAATATCTTATATAGTCTTCATTTCAAATTTGCAATTTCTGACCATTCTAATAGCATTATGCACTATTCAAAAAATTTTCCAACAATAACTCCAGCAACATTCAAATCAATATCACACCAAATTCCAACAATATTTCTGTCACATCCCAAGTATACAGTATTTTACACTTTTTACGCATTTTCACAATACATGAATAGGTTGGGCTGTATGTGATATCTTATTTTCCACATTTAATTCACTGAAAACACGATATCCGTAATTTAATATAATTAAGGGAAATAAATATTTACAAATTGTATTTTAATCCACACTTACATCCCCTAATTTAAAATAACATTGTAGTACTGTAAATCAAAAGTCTGAATATATAAAATACAATAAATATACCTCCGAGATCTATAAATGTTGCCTCGGGGTGCTCAGTGTGCAGCCTGTAATCCTCAGATGATATACTGAACCGGTCACTGAAAATAATCTAGAGAGATATTGGAGTGAGAAAACCATGGCTTAGTAAGAGATTTGTATGCAAATCTTGGTCCCTCGAAAACTATATGTAGTAAAATCTTTAAATTCCTATTTATAAGCTGGCACACTACCAAGGAAATGATACTATAGTCGGCCGGGAATTCCAAATGGAGCATGGAAGGTATTTTGAAATACTTGTCTTGTCTCGAAAACCTAAAGTGACTATAGGGAGTAGGAATTTATTTAAATATAAAGTTCAATAAAATATTTACTGCATATAAAATGTCATATGATTAAATAAAACCATTTAGTAAATCATATGAACCACACTAGAAATTTATTTTGATTTCCACCCTTGAAAACAATCACTTTAAACACATGTAGCAGTAAAATACACTGTTCACATATTTCACAATTCAGTGATAACGCATCACAATAACAATATATTTCCAAATTTCTCACCAAATCTAATAATAACACATGGAATAATAGTGGAGACCAGGCAACACCCTAATGATATCATGCTATAAGTCCAGTAGGGAATAATAGGGTACATGTGAGATCCCTATAGGGACAGTAAAAATAATATAAAAGACTTATGCCCATAGTTTACTGGTGTCTTCGGTCGTACACTGAGCGGGTGGCAACCGAGACATTGAAGATGGCTCAATGTCAATAGCATAGTACATGAGAGGGTACACATGAACACGTGAGCATGATATGAGGCATAACAGTCTCAAAACAATCTTTACTCGGTGATAAAACCTTTACGGAATTTTATAACACATAGTAAAATTTCATAAATTCCATAAAGGAACATATTTATTTTCAAATAGTGAATATTAATTTAAAGTCATTTATAAAATATTCACTATTTATTATTTCACATCACTGATTATACAATTCACTGTAAAACACGTGGGATAAATTTTCAGTAGTGACACCTTCACCCAAATCGATGTCAAGAATATTTAATAAATATCTTTCGGTATAATAATCATTTATGAAAAATATTTAATTTATCCCTTTCGAGACTAGGAAAAATATCAATAATGCACCAAAATATTTTCTAACATTTTTAGAAATATTTTGAATAGATTTTGGCAGTATGATGACTGCCCGAATCCTAGCCCCATGCACTTGCAAACACAGTTCACCACTTAGAAAATCAAGATTTCATGCAATTCGAGGCAAACCAATATTTCATAATTCTTATAAAATTCAGAGCATATAAATCATGCATTCGGATATCCCTACAAATCTACACACGCGTCTCTTACCTATTTATCGAGATCGCACTATCTTCCACACGAACGTCGAACTTCCGACTGCAATTTAATTTCACCAAATCATTAGCTTAATTATCCTTTTATTTTTAAGCTATGATTTATATCAAAATGTAAATGTAAGTAAGTCTCTTAGCTAAAAATGGCTACTCTTCATGCTATTCTTACTCTCTTTTCCATTATGGCCGAATGGCCTTTTTATAATTAAAATTTATTGTTTCAATTTTTAGTCAATGCACCACATAGATGAGCTGCATTCTTACATGTATTTTTCCACCATTTAAGAAATAAAGGTAATATTTCTTTCCTTTATTCTTCTCTAACCAGTAGCATACACACACATTGAATATATTTATCTTTTGTGGTTTTATTTTCTTCTCTATTAGCCCTTATTGTTGACCACTTTTCATTTGGTCATTTCTCATAAATTCAGCCTTTCTTTCTTTCTCATTTCCACGCCACACAGCCTCTTTTATTGACTCTCATGCCATTTTCATCACAATCGGTCAACAACAATTAATCATCCTCAATTTTCCATTCGGTTTTCAGCCCTCATGTGCCGTTCGGTTCAGCCTTTAAACACCATTTTGTACCTCTTAATTTTTATGGCTAATCGACAACATGGTCTCCTATTATATACATAGTTTCCTTTCCATGTTTACTCTTAGTTTTCATGTCAGCCACGCCACACAACATCTACACAATAGAATTTTATCTCTTCCATTTACGTTACATACATGTAGTCAGCGTTTAAACCTTTCAGCTTTATTTCTTCAAGAATTTATTTCATAAACAACTATCCAAATTACACTCTAACAAGTTTCCTTCAAAATAACAATCATATACATCATCTACTTAACCAATCATCACCATAAACTAAGGATCAAAGTGTATGAACGTTGGCTGAAAATCTTTACCTGTATCACGCCACTGTCTAGCAGCAGGGGAGTCTCTTTGGGGGGGTTTTTGGCTAAATTTCTTTGATGAATGGGAAGCTATGAAGGTGAGGATGAAGTTTTAAGAAGGAGCTTAGCTGATTTGGTGATGAGAGGATGGCGATTTCAAAGCTGAAGCATGAAGATCGGTGAAAGAGAAACAGAAAACGGGACTAGTTGCAGAAAATTGGCTAAGGCGGTGCAACTCGGCTGAAGAAATAATGAAAGCTAGTTTTGTTGTCATAATTTAATTGGCCATAATTTAATTTTAATTAATAAAAATTTTGGTACAATTTATTTAAAGTCCAAAATGTCCTCTAAAATCACTTTATTTACTCATTTTGCCACTGCATAGTCACTTTGCTGTCCAGCCCATTTTTAATTAAAATTTTCATTTATTTATTTATTTCTTAAGCCAAATTAGTCAAAAATTGATCAACTTTGACCAGTCCTTGAGAAAAGCCAACTTTGCCCTTGTACAACTTCGAAATTTTCAATCTTCTCCCACCTTTATTTTGGCATTTAGAAAAATATACAAAATTATTTAATTTATTTATTTAAAATTTACAATTCCGTACATGTACAGTACAAAATAACGAGTCAACTTCAATGATGTTATATTAAGCTTCTAATAGCATTCTAGCAACATCGAAGTAATACTTCAATAGTGTTCCATAACATCACAACAATTTCCAATTATAAATCATAACATCTCAAATAAACTTATACCTATAACAATATAATTCTAGCTTCTACCTTATATAAGTATCTTACCGACTCTGTGCTTAGTGCTTGTAGGCCGAGCTTAACCAAACTCTACATTCGCTCGCCTTGATATCTCGCTATACAGTGTCAATGTCGTTCATATAGTCCAATTTACAGCACCAAACCAGTAGGTAGACATTCATTCGCCTACTTCCCAGTCTCACTCAACTACTTCAGGGTTGCATAAAATAGTTCAAACGTAGTTAATTGTCTGTATTCCTTTTATGGAAAAATATAATACTTTTAAAGACCTTTCACATTTCCTAATACAATAGCCAAATCGGTCTACTTCTTATCAGTGTCCATAACTACAACTACAGTCAAAACACGTTATATTTCGAATTCGACTTCACCAACAATTTCATTAACACCTAAACATTATTCTTTACCCGAATTGGCAGCAAAATTAGCATGGTGATATTAGGATTTCAAGCTTGGCTGAAATTCCCTTTATGGCTCCACACATTATATTCGGCAAATTTAAGGCCATATTCTATCTCATCATTGTTTCTACATTATTTCTATACCATTAATGCATTGAAACAACTCATCATTCCTACTAAACCTTATGGGCTATATACTAAACTATATATATATATATATATATATATATATATATATATATATACCCCTTCATTAGTCTTTGATTTTATTTAATTCTAATACCATGATTGACTTTATCAAGCTTCTTACGTTATTCTTACACCGTTGGTTTATTTATTCTAGCATAACATCCCTACTTTCATGAAGTGGATGAAACCTTAAGGCGTGTATACAATCTGGTTTGATCCAAATTAAAGTCATAAAGATGCTAAACAAATCTTAAACACCATCATCTACTCAAAGAATTTAGATCTGAGTTACCTTTCTCTCACCTCTACAATGGCAGCAATTTTGAGAAACCAAAACATCAAGATTTCCTCTAGCTCAGTTAAGCTTCAACAGCCTTTGCATAATTTCTATGAATTCAAACCCATACTCAAACTTAGACTTTTACAAAATTACTCAACAATTTAATAAAAATAAAATTACAATAAATTTCTTATCCTTATTCCTATTTTCTACCTTATTCTCTTATTCTTTTTTCTTTTTTTTTCTTCTTTTCCTGTTCAATTTCTTTTTTTTCCTTGGTTGAACCAGTTTAGAACCGATTTGACCCAGTTCAGAATTGGTTTGACCTGGTTCAGCTCCTTTTTTTTTTCTAGTGGCCAATTCTCCTGGTTCGTCCTCGTTCCGGCTGACTTGCTCCCATCATCCCTGATCGAAACGGCAGCAGTAACGGCGGCTTTGATTGGGTGGCACCGGTGATGGTTGCAATTTCTTCTTTCTTCTTTTTTCTTCTCTTTCTTTTTCTTTTTTTCCTTGGTCGCCAATACCCTTTTGTTTCAGTCGGATTTAGCCCGTCGGACTTGCTCCGCCTGGTTCGACAGGCCATCGGTGACCCCCTTCCTCTTTCTTTTTCTTTCCTTTTCTTTTCCTTTCTTCCTTTTCTTTTTCTGCTCCACCCAATTTACTTCTCTCTCCCTTCATTGTCGCCGATCAACCCTTCTCTTGCTGGCGACAACCTTGGCCCTTCTGGTTGGCTTTCTCCTTCTCTCCTCTCCTAATTTCTTTTCTTTCTCTCTTTTTTTTTTATTAAGTCTACCTGTAAGCAGACTGATGAGGGCAGCATGCTTCCACGAGAAGCTTGCCGAAATTCCCTTTTTTTTTTTTACTTTTTTTTAATATGAAAATATATTTTATATTAATAATTTATATTTATAACATATGTTTTATTTATAATCTATATTTTATTTCTTTCATCTCTTTAATATATATGTATATTTTTCTGTTATCCCTTTAATATACATATATATTATTTTATTTAATGTACAGATATATTTATTCCCCTAATTTCAATCACAGAATGTCATTTTAAATTTTAAATTCCTAAAATTAAATCATTACTTAATTAAGTAATTCCCATAATACTTAAATACCTTATATAACTTATACTCGTTTAAGTTACATCTGTTTACTAATCAAGGTTGAAAATCATAGTTATCACAATTTATCTTTTTACCTTCTCCTATTTTTTGTCAAATTAAAAAGATTTAAGTGTTTCAAAGTCCTGAGGATGACAAGGGTTTTGGGAGTAATCACAAGAAAAGTACTATATGAATGACCTTTTTGGAGGAATAAGCATGAAGCATACATTATGTGATCACAAAATTTGAGCATACACAAGACATAACAACACACAAACAAAGATTAATGTCCAAAGCCGATCAATCAAGTATTACAAACAAAGATCTCATCATTAAGAGTGGAAAGGTTAAGCATAAAATTCAAACAAAAGCACTCAAGTGAGATCAAACAATTTAACACAATGATATCAGTAATCAGTATACTATTTCTCAAAGAGTATTTAAGCAAGTATAGGCAATAATGATGATTGAAACTGTTTATAATTAATCCAACATAAAACACATTAGCACAAAAATCACACAATGTTCAAAGAAAATAGCACTCAGAAAATTTTCAACTCTTCTACCATATCAAATTGCAATCAAATACTCATAGTAGGATACTCAGCATAACAAAGTAGATAAAAATATGGTGATAATCATTTCATCATTTAATCAACACTCTAGTCACTCAATCAGGAAGACAATCATAGTACATTTAAAGCACTCATTCATCAAAATGTACCTAGCTTCATACAGTTTTCAATCAATCAATCAAACAACAATCATGAATCACTTAATTCATACAGACAAGTTTAAAGTCCCTTAAGAGAGACTGATCAATCAAGCATAAAATCACATAAGCACTATTGTCCTTTAAAACATTCATTGAGTATCATCCAAAGCATTTAATTTAACAACACATAAAATAGAAGTAAAATATACAAACTTATACCATAAGGATTGTACTTAGAGAATAACCCAACATAGTTTTACACCCAATTTCAAATTAATAAGGTTTATTGACATAATCTTACAAGTCCTATAGTTATTACACTTTTTCAAAATGTTATCAATTCTCTATCAGCACTTGAAGTAGAGTCTTGATCCCTTGAGTACTCATAATCTTGACGCATCCATCCTTAAGAAAAGTTGTAAACAAAAACTGTCTACTTTGAAAGCATCAAGGTTGAGATAGATATTAGGTGATAAGGTTAACGATGTTTCACAACTAAGATTGAATCTTAGATACTGAAGAAGATCAGTTAAGGGAATAAAGAGACAATGATAAGTTTGTGCATGAATAACCTTAACCATATATTTTGAAGAGAAAATGCAAAAGGTTATGTTTTTGCCCTTTCTTGAGTGCAAAATCCACTAGTTATCTATGTTTCTAATTCTATTTTGGTTCCCCCATATGGTCGAAAGATGTATTGTTGATCCTAAATGGTATCTACATGTAAGTATATATAGTGTAAACATAATACAGAAGTGAGTCCGAAATATCATCCCACAAAGTCTGGTGAAATTTGCCTGAGTAATGTACTAATTCATCCTAACTATATTCAAACAACCTTAATTACATTTTGCAAATTTTAAAACATTTAATTAAAAAGCAAGAAAATAAACGATAATAAAGTAAAAACATGAATTAAAAGTGAAGAATAGATATGCTTACAGAGATGAATTGAAATAAAACCTAGCATAGATTGAACATCTGCTCATGAGTGAGACTCAATATGACTAAATATAAGAAGCTAAGCATGGATAGTGTAATCATGGAGCATTCATGAGGAGAAATATGGCAAACTAAGCGTAGATGATGCAATCACTCCCCTAAGGTGATCACACAATCAAAGATGGAAAGATAACTACGAATAGTGTGATCACTTGGAAGAAACACTTATTTGATTAGTGCGAATAGCATAACCTATTAAATAGAGCACTTGCTTGATAGAGCATTAAAAGATCAAGTGTGGATGGCATTGCCACCGATGAGAAGATTTGGCTTTACTTAAGTATGAAAGGTTGAATACGGAAGAAGTAACCACTTTAACACCTGACCAAACTTCTGCATGCCACTCATGATCAAACTTGGAGTAGCTTTTCTGATCAAATTTGTGAAAACTATGCCCAATCACACATTAACTGCCTTGAGCATTCAAAGCTCATGTTTTCCCAAACTCTCACTTGATCATAGTCCTCTAAGGATGCCCAATCAAAGTAGGAAGTTTGGTACTTGAACAAGTTGGAGCACCATGCTTGATCACAGTGCCTTCACTCCATGTCTAACCAAAGCACCTTCCCTTAATGCCAAAACAAGATAAGAATCTTAGTGCCTAATCAAGTTGGACCACCATGCCCGACTAAAGTCCCTTCTCTTCATGCCTGATTAAAACACCTTCCCTTGGTGCCTAATTAAGTGGAAGCACCATGCTTGATCAAAGTGTAAGCTTAGTGACCGAGAAAGACAAAGGCCTTGATGCTCAATTAAAGATAAGCTTGGTGCTCGAACAAGGCAATGACTTTGGTACCCGATCATAGTGTAAGCATTGGTGTCCGAGCAAGGTGAAGTCCTTAGTGCCTGGTTAAGGTGTAAGCTTGGTACTCGATCAAGGATAGATGCCTGATCAAGAGGGAAGGGCCATGCTTAAACAAATGTCCAATCCCAATCAAGTGCCTTCCTTTATGCCAAATGAAAGACATTCCTCTTATGGCAAACAAGCAAGTGAGTCACCACGGTGCCATAAACAAGTGTATGCCTGATCAAAGACACTCCTCTTGTGGAAAGGAATCAAGTGGGGCACTATGTCATCATTAATAAGTGTATACTCGATCAAGATGGAAGTACCATGCCCAAACAATCATGTTCATGCTTATGACCGATCATGATGGGAGTGCCATACCCAAACAAAGAAGAAGATGCTTGCCATTAATGTAACAAGCTTAAACAAGCAAGGGATATACCTAGACCATCCAAAGAAGAGGTGCACCAAGCTAAGCCTTTAGCTCAACAAGGAGCAAAACGAGAAGGGATCATTCTCCTATCTAAAGGTGAAAAGCACTGAAAAATAGGTCACAACAATGATAGAAGATTCGACCAAGAAAATGAGCAAGAAGCTTAGCACAGCTACAAGTAACTTGCTAAGAATAAACTATCCAAGTGCGGATAACACCCTACCAATCAAAGAAAGAGTAAAGCAAATAGTTAAGCTAAAGAATGAAAAGTCTAAGTGTGAATGGCACCACCTCATCCAAGGCAGAATAAAGTACTTTGTTAAGCTAAATTTGAGCGAGGAAAAGAACATGAATGTGCGTAGTATCACTTAATCCAACGCTAAGCACAAAAGCATGAAAGAGAAAGCTCAACTAAGTATGTTTACACAACAAAGAGTTGAATCAAGCAAAGCACATGAGTGAGGGTTGAATCAAGCCAAGCACATGAGTGTGATTTTAACTAAGAAAAATGCATAAGTGTTCTAAATGTTATCTGAACAAAGTGAAGCAAAATGTGTAAGTATCAACAAAGCGCTTGACCTAGTGAAAAGCTCAATCAGGAAAGGAAGAAGAATATGCACAAGTGCAACTCAAACCAGATATGCAATGAAGCATTCAAAGAAAAGCACATGAAGGTGCAACATGGTGCTTATTCTAGTAAAGTGAGTAGGGAGGGAAGACAAGCATGCAAAAACAAAGAGAAGAACTTGAGTGCACAAAGAAGCGCTCAAGAAAGAGCGACAATGAGTATACAAAGAGCATATGAAGTACAATACCCAAGAAAGAGCATGAATCATGGTGCTCCAACAAGAGACGCACATGAAAGCACAAAGTAGTGCACAAACAAAATGCCAAGGCAAAATGATCACGCGACATCTTAACAAGAGGCGTGCAAGAAGGAACTAAAAGGTGCTCAAATGAAATGCTAAGCCAAGACATGCAAAAAATGCTAATGCAACAATCACTCGAGTGATGATACTAAAGGTGACTACAAAATCAGCAAGTCATCCATTTATTTTTATTACTCAAAAGACAAGCAATAAAGGAATAAACTAAAACAAGTAAAACTTCAATAATGAGAACATGGAGTAGCAACTATAACGAGTTAAGCTTTTAGGCTAAAGGTTGTGAAGGGCAAGGATGAGCATTCCCTTGGCTTAAAATGGATGATCAAACCTCAAGTTTGCGGATAGCAAGAATCAGAATTCTTTCAAGATGGGCAGCCAAGGCTCAAGGTCAAGAAAGGCAAGGATGTGACTTTCCCTTGACCTAGGATAAATGATAAAAGCTTAAGGTTGCAGAAAGCAAGTGTGAGCGTTCCTCTAAGTTGAAGTCAAACATATGAGGCTCAAGGTTGTGACAAGTAAGGATAGACATTCCCTTAGTCGTGAATGAATTATCAAAGCTCAAGGTTGAAAAAAGAAAGAAATAACGTTAAAAATGAAAAGTAAAAAGTATAAGGGAATAAAAAGTTTTAATTAAGGCTAAAATATGATAATTTATTATTAATTTCTAAGATGAGCGTCGTGAGGGTGCTAATTCTTTCCCATGTTAATTGAACTTTCGAGCTCAAAGTTTTAAAAATATTAGACCGGTCCTTAGAGTCAATTATATGGCCACTCACACTTAAAAAAAATATTGGTGTCAACTCCTTATTTTATGTCTAGTGGTTAAGATCTATGTCTAGAATTGTTATGACAAAAAGGTTTCTTTGATCATTGAACCAACTACTACATCAATCTCCAACTTAGATAAATGGTCAACCACTTAATTTTCTATTTCTTTCTTATCCCTTATCTCTAGATCAAAATCCTGTAAGAGGAGGGTTCATTTGATCAATCGTGGCTTAGCATCTTTCTTAAAAATGAGATATTTGATTATAGAGTGGTCAATGTATTACTGCCAACAGCTTCTTCACGGTGTAGCATAATTCATCTCGGCATTTGTGAGATTCTTACTCACATAATAAATATCATGAAAACTTTTCCTTTGTCCTAAAACTTCCACTATTGCATAATCGTGCCATAAAAAATGAGCTCAAACGAAATGTTCCAATTCGATGGTACAATGACTGTCGCGGCCACCAACTTTTCTTTTAAGATAATGGCAATATACACTTTGGTACTCCTTGGAAGATAACGAAACGAAACAAGAAAATTTGGCAGATATTCATACATAATAACTGGCTAGAACAAAAATGCGTGGTTGAGGTATACAAATACAAATCGGCTATTAAAATTAATTTATATTTTCTTTACAATAATCAGGTAGCAAGAAAATATAAATAGCGTATTTAAGCCAGAAGACAAAAATACCGGTTGGTGGAAGACACCTTTGATTTTCTAGATACACGCGTGAAAGCCATGTAATGATGCAAAAACTCTCCTTCTAAACTGGAGAAGAAAGTTGACCAAATAAAACATGACTGGTGTCAATTGCAGTTTGAACTTCCCTTAGCATTTAACTCTTCCTTTGATACCTCACTAATCACCGTTATGACAGATACTTGCCTTGGAACTTCGTCAGAAAGCTGCAGAGGCTCCAAGGAATCTACGATATCTCGCATTAGAGGCCTTGCTTTGGGATTCCGGTTCAGGCAATGATAAGCTAGCATGGCAGCTTTGTGAACCCCTTTGATGGGATAATCTCCTTCTAATCTTGGATCTATTATGTTGAGTAATTTCTTCTTCTCTTTAAGTAGAGGAAGAGCCCAATCTGTGAGGTTCTGTTGACGGGCTGGCCGTGACTTGTCTAGTGATTTCCTTCCTGTGAGTAGCTCAAGAAGGACAACACCATAGCTGTACACATCACTTCGAGGAGTCAGATGACCTGCACAAATTAGCAGCTGTGACGACAGAGTAAAAGCAGAATAAAGTAGCCAAATTGCTGATTTGAATTATTCAATTGGATTTGGTTTCTAATTGGTTACCTCTAACATATGGTATATTAGTTTACTATGCATAACATTTATTTAAACTCAATTAGAGAAGAAGGTTCTACTCATTTGATATATATCCATTCTTAAAGAGAGCTTAATGCATAATTGACGAGTGCTGGGATGAGCACAAACAAGAACTTACCTGTCATGATGTACTCAGGTGCTGCATAGCCATATGTTCCCATTATGCGAGTAGAGACATGAGATTTGTCTCCCACGGGTCCATCTTTCGCAAGTCCAAAATCCGAGAGCTTGGCGTTGTAATCCTGTTTATTGAACACATCAAAGTAATTATAAAGGATCTGACATCAATACTTACAAGAGATTGACATATTTTGCTATATAATCAAGCAGATTCTTTTGCATTTTCTTTTATAAAGTTAAGCTTGGTGTTGTTTTGTGTTTGTTGAAAATGAGTGAGAATGCTCATATCCAGGTATTTTTGTTTGGCTATAGGTATGTGAGAACATCTTTGTGTGTGCTCATGTTTGTTTGGATTGAAGACTATTTTATGAATGCTGATGATGATAACGATGATGTTGTATGTTGTTTGTAATTTCCCTAAAGTTAATGATTTTTCTATTCATTTGTGGATGTGGAAGCAAGTTGAAGTGGCAAACCATGTTTAATTCTTATCAATTGTGTGTTTTGGTTACAGTTGCATATTCGTGATTATTAATTGATTGGAAGATAAGGTAATAACCGTACATCCTTGAGATTTCTGTACTAGTGATTTCTTGATTAGCAACTAGAGTTTATTACAATAAAAGGTCAGTAGTTACTGAATGTAGTAGCGGTCATTGTTGAAGCAATATGATTCCATGTTTGCTAGGAAAAAAACAAGAGAAAAAGAAAGTACTAACCAGGTCCAATAGAATATTAGAAGTCTTAAAATCGCGATAGATGACGGGTTTCTCTGCTTCATGGAGAAAGGCAAGTCCTTTTGCAGCACCAAATGCTATCTTCATTCTGGTTGCCCATGGTAGAGGAAGCAATACTCCTGTAACAGATTCTTCCGTTAGTTACGTATAAAATAAGCAGAACTGCACATACGTTATGCCTACTAAGATACCAGAAAACGTTGGTCACATTAGAAGTAAAAGGCTCGGGTATTATATCAAAAAAACTTTATCTCACATTTTTTTGGCCTTGCAATGCTATAGAGAAACTCTAAAACCGTAGGGTGACCTTTGAGGCCTCTGTTCTATCATCTTGCTTTATAAAAGAAGCCTTACTAGTAGATTTTGAAATTATGCATTTCTTTTAATTGCATTGAACCCTGATTAACATACTGAATTGCTGTCATAAAAAACTAGTTTCTCTGTTGCATATAAATGTGATTTGGCTAAGAATGATGAACCAATTCCCTTTGTGGTTGGGAATTGATGTTCCCATTAATTGGAAGAGCTATGAATGAAGAGACAACTCATTGTATTCCCTCAAGTGGTATCTTTTTCTTGTTGCTTGGTGAAAGACACAATTCACTGTATTCCCTGGAGATATTTTCAACGTTCCTACAATGGCATAGATTGTTTATGTTTAGTGATGAAATCTACTTACTTGAAAAAAGGTTGTTTTCCACACTACCACGGGCCATGTACTCATATATCAGCACCCGGTGGTCATCTTCGCAGCAATATCCAATTAATTTCACCAAATTTGGATGAGAAAGCTGTCCCAGGAATATGACTTCTGCCTAATAGTCCAGAAAGCTTTTCATCAGACTGGTAAGTTTAATGCATGCAGCCCAGCAGAAAAAATGCTCCATTTTGCACAGAAATGAAAAAAGAAAACTAAAAAGAAAGGAACTCTACCAGCCACTCTCTATGTCCTTGATTACTGTTATCACCATCATGCACCTTTACGGCAACAGGAAGGGGCTGAAGCCCCTCCCTCAAGTCCTCAGAGATGAAGCCTTTATAGACACTTCCGAAACCTCCTCCACCCAACACACGATCCTGCCTAAAGTTTCCGGTGATAATCTTCAACTCTTCAAACGTGAAGGCAATTAACGGATTCGCAGCAGAATTACGACGCAAGTCTTCTACTTCTTTGGGATTTGAGGGCAACTTACTGTCATCCCTCCTTTGCTTCTCTGAGGGACTCTGGTCTTTCGGAGACTCTGGAAAGGAGATAAAGAGAGCGCACAAATGGCATCATTTAATTGTTTTTAATTTGAAACCATATTAATCAATTCATACAAACCTACATAAAGATGCAGATGTTTCCTGCCAGCTTATCCATGACACTCTTGAGCGGTACATAAACACCACCCAAAACTGATCAAAATTCGTAAAACAACAAACAGAATGACCAGACAAGTGTATATGGCATCTTTCATGTAATTCTCAAATCCTAATAGCACCAGGTCGTTTTCTTTTGTTGAAGGAGAGCATGAATAAAGTGTTGCTATTGTTTAACAGGCAGAAGATCTTTCGGTTTGACACCAAAATTGCTTAAGTCAAACCTGATCCACAAATATAAAAAAGGGTTTCTTAAGTCATGTCTAGTGCATAAAATGAAGAAAAAGACAAGATAGTATAAAATTATATATAAAACTGGATTAAATGATACCATCATATTTTAAATTTGAAGTGTACAAGAATCAAAAGTAATATAGGATGATTTTTATACATTTTTTTTTATCATATCTGTTATATGTCAAATTAAGAGCACGATAAAATGTTTTTTTTTATTGATAGAAAGTAGTCTTTTTTTAAGTAAATATAATTTAAATTTATAATTTTTTAATAAAAACAATTCAAAGATTTTGTTAAGTAAAGTAATATATTATTATTATTATTATTATTATTATTATTATTATTATAGTTAGAGATTGAATTTTTATTAAAGAAAAAGTTAATTTATTCAATAACATATTTTATTTTTTAAAAAAATTAAATGTTTTCAAAAAATGATTTTGTTAAAAAATTACTAACAATATTTCTCTGTATTTTTTTTCATTTTTTTCTTATTTTTTCTTTTTTCTTTTTACAATTTAAATTTAAAATAGTTTTTATGATTTAAGTTAAATATATTTATTTTAGAAAAATAGATTTTCCAAATAAGATAATTTTTTAAAAAAAATACCTTGATTTTCAATACAAAAAAATTATTTTTTTAGTTTATCTTCATTTTTATCTTTTTCTATTATTACCGCCAAGAGAAAAAAAACTAAAAAAGAAAAAATTAATAAAGGGGAACAGAAAAAAATTAAAGATAATAAAAAATACTGGCTAAATTTAAATGTTTAAATTTTATAAATTGAAATATATAATTCATAATAGTTTCTATATGTAGGAGTTAATTTTAAAAAATGATTTTAAGTATCGATTATTTAAAAGTTGAAAAATATTAATATATTTTTAAAAATTATTATTTAGTCTAAACTATATTTTTTATTTAAAAAAACAGAGAAAGGGCATGAGAAATAAAGAAAAAAAGAGGTTAAAAAAAGAAAAATAGTGAAAAGTAAAGAAAAATAGAATAAGCAATTAATTAACGATCATTTTTATCTTATAAAAGTTTGTTAACTTTTAATTAATTGTAAACTTTAGAAATAAAATATAAGTATCTATCATCTAATCATATGGATAAAAAAAAATCCTTGCATTTTGAAGAGAATTGAATGATCTTATATTAAAAGAATAACTAATATAATTGAATTCTTCATTTTATATGTGATCGAAATATAAGATCCTTTAAATCAAAACATGGAATTAATGTGAATTAGTCGAGGCAACTCATCTCTTTCATTCTGTTTCAGTTTTCATTTCTTATCATAACTTGCATTTATGATTTAACAAAAAACTGCCCAACATTGATACTAAATACAAGATTTATGCCAATAAAAAATTGATTTAATGGTAAAAAAAATCATGAGATTTTAAAGTATCAAGTTTGATTATAGTCATGTATGAGTTTACATTTAATCTAATTATTTATTAATTTTTTTAAATTGAGTAAATTATTTTTTATTTACTAATTCAAAAAATGTAATATACTTATTATTATTATTATTATTATTTCTAATAAAAATGCAGTAATAAAAAAAAGTAAAAGATTCATGGAGCACAAAGGTATATGAAAGTTTAAACATTTTACTAGCAAGAAGAAAAAATTCGCAGAAATTGAAGACAAAAAAAAAAAACATGAATTATTAAAAGTTAGAATTTTTTTTTTTGGTAGCCCTTGAACCCAAGACCACAAGGAAGACACAAGCGTCTAGCCATCAAGGTAAAGGGTAGGCCTAAAGATTAGAAATTGTATTTAAAGAAGAGTTACCAAAGTCTATTAATAATGATAAGAACCAGCGCACTACAATGACAGACATCCATTTGGCAAAAAAACCCACTGCCCTTTTTAATGGGAATAAAGAAAAGGAAACGTACATTTGGCTCTTTCTTTTTCAATTTTAATTGCAGGGCAGTGGTGATTTCAAGAACATAAATCTGTACCAAAAAACATTCTATAAAAAGGAAATATAAATCCCACAAAATCGATTCAATGAATCTAAGAACTTAATGATAAAGAAACAACATAGAAAAGATGATTCGTTTCAGAATTTTAAGATTCACGTTATTGGATAATAACATATAAATAAGATGGTAAGATAGAAATCGAATTAACAGAGGAAAACAGAGTATCTACCACTTCAATTCAATTTGTACTCCAATATTACACATTTCAATTACCGGAGTAATAGGATATTTTCTTCTTTTAAGACCACATAAATTAAATTAATGAAAGAGAAAATCAAACCAACCTGATTTGGCATTCGATGAAACTCTGTAAATGGAAGGCTTCCCCCCACACCAGCAATTCCCCATTATAGCAAAACTCAAAAAGATGCCAAATTAACCAACTTTCTTCACCAATAACGCAACATCAGAACCAAGTTTGTCTGAAACTCCTTTTAATCCTTACTGGTAAAAAAGAGAATAAGACCCAAATCAGAAAAGAAAAACCCAAGACTCTGTTATCATGAAAACAGAGCAATGTTGCTTGTGGGAAATTGTGAGAACAAATTGTAAAAACTTTGATGAGAAAGAGAGAAAGGGAGAGAACTTCTTGATGGCAATGATGGGATGAATGTTGAGGTGGGGGCTAGTTCTTGGCTATGGCGGAAATGGGCCCACAAAGAGGAGAAGAGCGTTGTTGTTTTGTTCGGTTTCCTTTTAGCTCAAAACGTATTGTAGCTTTGGTGCGCTTTTCTCTTTAGTGCGCATTTTGATATGATCCTCACCAATCTTTTTCTATCGCTATTGGCTTACTAAACTAGAGAGTTAGTTCTTCGCCATCGGCGTGCGTCTTTTCTTTATAGTTTATACTCTCCCTATTTGTCCTTTTGCGCATGTTCCGTTCCCAACTATCGCACTTCCAAACAATGCCATCCGTCACCCGATGCTACTCCATTCAAATTAACTTGGCAACCACCTTACCAACCACTCTTTTATTTTTTTTAATCAGGTATTTTTTGTTAATTAATTTTTACTCTATGTTCTAATGCCTTAAGGTTTAACCAATTTCATGGCCGAGGCAGGGGCTCGACGAATTAATCTTCGCCGACAACTAAAATAATTTATATTGTCCTGTCAATTTTTGTTGTACCGTTTTATAATTGAATTTAGACGTGGTAATTAAATAAGTTTATACATGATTAGACTTGGTTGCTTTTGAATTCGAGTTAAATTGAGTTCAAAGTATTTTAAGTTTGAATCCTTTAAAATTTAAATTTAACGATTTCAAATTTAAATAGCTTCAAATTTAAACATATATTTTAGATGAAAATTATTTAATGAATCATTCTAAGCTTTGATAGATTTGGATCGGTTTTAAAGTTTGAACTCAAATAAGTTGGGAACAAGATAATGGTGTCGGAGATGGGCATGACTCTTATTTCCCTAAGATCTTTTGTTGGCAACAAGGATTTTCTCATTTTCTTAAAAAAATTTATTTGGATCCATTTTTTTTTAAATTATTATTTAACCAATTAATTTTTTTAGATTAATCTGTACCTAATCCCTTAATTTTCTCAAAATTCTTTATTTTGCTATTAATTTATTCAAAATTTTTATTTAGCCCTTGCATGTTTATTTATCAAAACAAATTCTTAAGTAATTTTTATGTAATTGCATATACTTCAATTCTCTTTGAGGAGGGATCCATCTTTCATCAATGTAAAATTGATTTAGTTTTACCCACTTTCATATCTTTTTATACAATTTATATATTTTTAATTTGATTGTTAAATTTTATGTTCTATATGCATAGATCATGCATGCCAAATTTCAAATTAATTAAAAATTTTTGACATTTTGTTTTATAATAATAAAATTTCAACCGTTAATATTTTTTTGAAAAAAATGTTATTTTTAATTAAAATGATAGGAATATTGGATTGACTTAAAAATTTATAAGCATGACATATTTGAGTAGGTTGTTGAATTTAACAGTTGGTTTGCAAAAATATTAATCCTACATAAACGTATAAAAACTGTGTTAAACAATTTATTTTACACTAGTGTAAGTGAGTCCTTCTTCGTTTTCTTTTATTATATAATTAGTTTATTTATAAAAAAAGCTTGTCATCACGTCTAGGTCCGAAAACCTAACCGCTAGACACAAACTCGGAGTTGCCACTAATCATTCTAATTTAAAGGGTGATTGGTCACCTATTCAAACTAAAGATAAGGTCTAGTCTACATTCAAAGAATCTAAGGTTCGGGAGTATGGTTACAGGTGGGGAAGGATTAGCACCCTATAATGCCCATCCTAAAATGGTACCAACTAGCTTTAGGTTATCTTTACAATTTGCCTTGTGTTTATATTAATTTTGATATGCTTACTTAATGGGAATATTTCTAAGACTTTTCCATCGATTTGGCTCTAGTCTTAGAAATTTCCCTCACCTTAAGATGCTCAAGGAGTTTTAATTGGATTAAAGAACAAAAAGAGAACAAAAGATAAATAGAGAAGAGGAGCTTTTATTGACTGAAGGTCATTGAATTAAAAGAACATACAAAATAACCCTTTATATAAAAAAAACTCAAACACCTTAATTCTAATAGAACTAAAACTCTCCTTGATAAATATAATAATTTGACTTTATAAACTTCTAGATATATACCAGATAAAGCTAAAGAAATAGACTCCAATACGAACTCTTCCAAATGGGATTAACATCATCATGTCCACTTAATTCCAATTTGGTAGCATAGTCATTCCCATCATGTGCTTTAACTTGACAAAAGTTTCATACTTCAATGGTTTAGTGATAATGTCAGCTACTTGATCTTTAGATTCACAATATGCTAATTCAATCTCTCTTTTGTCAACTTGATCTCTTAGAAAATGAGAACGGGTGTTGATGTGCTTAATTCTTCCATGTGGGATTGGATTCTTTGCCAAGTTGATTGCAGATACGTTATCAACAAATATCTTTATAGGACCCTTAATTGGAACATGAATTTGGCTTGTCAAACTATGTAACCAAATTGTTTGGCATGCATTTGAAGTGGAAGCTACATACTCTACTCCACAGGTTGAAAGTGCAACTATGGATTGCTTCTTTGATGACCATGAACAAGTTGTAGCATCAAAGTTAAAACAATACCAAAAGTGCTTCTATGATCATCTAAATCTCCATCCTAATCACTATTCGAGTAGACTATAAAAGCATAATTGTTAGGTGAAGAATAAAAAATCCATGATCAAAAGTGCCTTTTATGTACCTAATGATGTTATATAAAAACATTTTGTATTTCAAAAATGCTTAGTAATTGATTTTTTCAAACATTGTGTTGATTACAGTGGTTAGTAACTTATGATTTAACTGTTTAGTAACAGATGATTTCAATGTTTAGAAATGGATGATCGTAGAAGTGCTTCTACGATCATCCAAATCTCCACCCTAATCACTATCCGAGTAGACTATAAAAGCATAATTGTAAGGTGAAGAATAAAAAAACCGTGATCAAAAGTGCCTTTTATGTACCTCATGATGTTATATAAAAACATTTTGTATTTCAAAAATGTTTAGTAATCGATTTTTTCAAACATGGTATTGATTACAATGTTTAGTAACTTATGATTTAAATGTTTAGTAACGGATGATTTCAATGTTTAGAAACGGATGATTTTAATGTTTCGTAACGGATGATTTAATTGTTTAGTAACTGATGATTTTAATGTTTACTAATCGACTGCTATTATTACGTGATTTAATGGCTTAGTAATTGATATTTTCTTAATTGTAAATAGCAACCTTTACCTCTCATTCCAATATACCTCTCATCTCTTCTCATTTCGTATTTTCTAGCTTTCTTATTTTTGATTTTGTTGTTCATAACTTTGCTGGGTTATAGTTTATAATATTTTGTTGTTCCTGTTACCCTTAATAGTTAGTGTAAATTATTAAGGAAGGTCTGTTGTATCCTAGAATCTGTTGTATCCTAGAAGGATAGTCACCTACACCTGTTACACTGAGTTTATACTCTAAGGGACAAAATTATCCTTAAAGGTAGTGCTTGCATGCCTCAGATGTCTTGTTCAGTTTGTTGCTTCAAAATTATTTTCCAACAATCTTAAGGATAATTTCGATGGATTTTCAAAATTAAACTAACAATCTAGTAGTTTTAAAAATATTTTCAACTCAAGAAGATAAGGTATGCAAGTTATTTTTATATGATTTTAAACGAGCTCTTAAATAAGAGTATGAAAATATTGATTTTAAGTTTATTCATGAGATTTTTGGTTATTTTTACCATATTAACAAGTTGCTTCAGCAAAGTATTATAGTTATGATATACAAATCGAAAGCCAAAGGAAATTATTTAATGGCTTGTTGCTAAAAGAAGACAACCAAAGAAACTTAGTTGTGATGGTGTCGTATATTTGTAAAATAAGAAAATAAGGTATGATGCTAATACCCAATTAATGAAAAATAGAGATAGTGTAGCTCATTTTGATCGTATGCTCAGATTATTAAGAGTTTGATGCATTTAATGAATTATACTTGACCTGATATCGCTTATGTTGTGTGTAGACTGAGCAGATATACACAAAATCCCAATTGTGATCATTGGACTGCCTTGAACAGAGTAACAAAATATCTGAGAGGTACCATGAACTATGGTATTTAATATGGTGGATTTCCCACTGTATTAGAAGGATATAGTGATGCTAACTAGATTACCGATTTAGATGAGACAAAATCAACTAGTAGATACATGTTCACCTTTGGTGGAGGTGCTCTATCTTGGAAATAAGCCAAACAAATAATAATAGCTAAATTCACCATGGAGTTAGAGTTTATAGCTCTAGAATTGGCTAGTAATGAAGCTGAGTTGTTAAGAAATTTCTTAGCAGATATTCCATTGGGAATGAAATCAACACCTTTTGTGTTTATGCATTATAATTGCCAAACGACAGTAGCCATTGCAAAGAATAAAACTTTCAATGGTAAAAATAGACACATTCAATTGAGACATGATGTGATAAAATAGCTACTTAAAGATGAAATTATATTCATAGATTATGTGAAGCCAGAAGTGAATTTGGCTGATCTTTTGACTAAGCCATTAGAAAGAAAATTAATTGATGATTCATCGAGGGGAATGAGACTTAAGCTAGTTGAGGAATATCAACAATGGTAGTTACCCAACTTATGTGATTGGCGATCCAATGAATTAGGTTCATATGAGCAATAACAAGTCACTTGTTGATCTAGTGATGCACTACTAAAATTGATTGTCCCTCCTATGGTGAGAAAAGTGCAAGACTATAATGAAAGAGAAGAAAAGCTAAGCTCTTAATGAATTCCATATCTATTATTGGTGGTATATTAAATTGCAGTATAAACTTGATGGAATCACCTATATGGGTGTGGATAAAGCTGATCCTATGAGAATTGTGGCAAATTCTCTTGAGCACTCATAAATAAACCACACACGAGCATGGCCTATTAGCAAAAAATTGAGTTAAACAACAAAAATTGTGGGGGTGTAATGTGATTGATGAAAATTATGATTCGCAATTAAAATTCTTGGTTCATAAAGGTTTCAAGCTTCACCAATAATTTTGTGAATCATATTTCATTCTTTCTAGATCTTGTTCATAGCCCAAAAGACACCAGTTTCGATGTATTACATTTAATAGATTTAACTCAGTATATGATTTTAATAATTTTTAAACATTTTGGAAATATATGGGGAACTGTTATATACAAACATTTTGTATTTCAAAAATGTTTATAGTAACCTATTTTGTTCAAACATGGTATTGATCACAATGTTTAGTCACTTATGATTTAAATATTTAGTAATGGATGATTTCAATATTTAGTAATGGATGATTTTAATGTTTGGTAATGGATGATTAAATGTTTAGTAACTGATGATTTTAATGTTTAGTAATGGACTGCTATTATTACGTGATTTAATGGCTTAGTAACTGATATTTTCTTACTTATAAATAACAGCCTTGACCTCTCATTCCAATATACCTCTCATCTCTTCTCATTTTATATTTTCTAGCTTTCTCATTTCTGAGTTTGTTGTTTGTAACTTTGCTGGGATATAGTTTATAATATTTTGTTGTTCCTATTACCCTTAATAGTTAGTGCAAATTATTAAGGAAGGTCTGTTGTATCCTAAGAGGATAGTCGTTTGCACTTGTTGCACCAAGTTTCTATTCCGAGGGGTGAAATTATCCTTAAAAATAGCGCTTGCATGCCTTAGATGTCTTGTTTAGTTTGCTGGTTCAAAATTATTTTCCAACAGATGATTCTCTTTGGGAATTAGCAAATGAGATTGCTGAGGAGATTTTATTAAACCAACACCAGAGGAGATGTCTGGCCTTGTGCATGTGAGATATCTTAAACTCCCAACAACTTGATTAAAATAAGTAGGATCAACATATGCATCGTCTCCATGCTTTGACAATTTTGTTCCAAACTCAATTGGAGTTTTCATAGAATTGCAATCTTGCATATGGAACTTTCTCAGAAGTTCAGAAGTATACCTCTTTTGGGAAATAAAAATCCCATCATCTTTTTGAACTACTTCTATATATAGAAAATATAACATTAAGTCAAGGTTGGTCATCTCAAATTCACGCATCATGGAGTTCTTGAAATCTTCAATCATTTTAGAATTATTTCTTGTGAATATTAAATTGTCAACATAAAGACATAGTAACAATATATCACCAAAATCAACAACCTTCACATATAAAGCATGCTAGAATGGACATTCTTAAAGCCAATTTCATGGACAAATGATTCAACGTGCTTGTTCCAAGCTCTCAGTGATTGTTTTAGGCCATACAAAGCTTTCTTCAATTTATACACCTTATCTTCACTTCCTTGCTTCATGGATCTAGGTGGTTGCTTGACAAAAAACATCTTCCTCAAGTGGACCATTTAAAAATATTGACTTCACATCCATTTGACGGATTTTCCATTGATTTTGCTAAAGCAATTATGAGTCTAATGTCTCGATTCGAGCGAGAGAAAACCTTTTGGTAATCATAACCCCGTTGTTACTCCAACCATTTCACCACCACTCTAGCTTTATGTCTTTCTATCGCGCCATTTGAATTTATCTTGGTCTTGAAAACCCACTTCACATCAATAGCCTTGTGACCTTGTGGAATATCAGTAAGTTCCCACATATTGTTTTTGAAGAGCTCTTTCTGTAAGTTCTTTCAATTGCCTCGATCTCTTCATTCATAGCATTTACCTATTTAGGAGTTTAGATTGCCTCCTTGAATGCAACATGTTCATTATTCGCAAAGAAGGCAAAGTGCACCTAATCTCCATCATCATCAACTTCATTATTAGGTGTTACCTGAAAATCCTACATACGTATAGATTGTTGGCGTTGCCTCCTTGGCTTTCTAGTTTCTACTGAGTACAGTGGTATGAGATTTTCTAGAGTAGAGGTTGATGACTCTTCTTGATTTGTGGAGGGAACTATTGCATCCTCTTCAAGAATAGAGATAAGAGATCATTGAGAATCTTTTTGTAATTTCCAAGCCTCATCTTCAGAAAAAGTCACTGCTAATAGTCACCTCTAACAATCACCTTTCCAATCACAAGATTAAACAACTTGTATTCCCCACACTTATAGCCAACAAAAACCGTCTTTTTTGCTCGATCATCTAGCTTTGTCTTTGTTTCTGCCAGAATATGAGCATAAGCTATGCTACCGAATAACTTGAGATGGTTTGCACTTGGCCTAAAACCACTCCATGCTTCTATCGAGGTCATATTTCGTACACTTTTTGTTGGAGATCTATTCAATAAGTAAACAGAACATGGGAGAACTTCTGCCCAGAATGAATTAGGAATTCCTTTGACTTTAGCATGCTTTTTGTCATGTCCATTATGGTTCTATTCTTTGGCTCAACAACTCCATTATGCTGTGGGGTATAGAGAAATGTGACTTCATGCTTTACTCCTTGCTCTTCACAATACTCTTTAAACCTGTTAGATGTATATTCACCTACACCGTTAATATGTAGAGTTTTGATACAATAACCAACTGTCTTTCAACATGTTTTTTGAACTTCTTAAAACAATAAAAAAATACTCTCTTTACAGAAAATAAACCCAAAATTTTCTAGTAAAATCATAAGAAATGTAAAAAAATACCGATGTTACCATTGGATATAATATTCATTAGGCCACAACATTTGAGTGAATGAGTCTAAGTAGTTCTGTTGCACATTGTTGTTTTGCTGTGCAAGGTGATCTCTGATGCTTTCCAAGAGTGTAAGCTTCAAACAATTGTTTTGGATGATGAATACTGGACAAGCCTTTCATCATATCTCCTTGAGAGCATTTTCAAACAACAAAAATTTAAATGTCCAAATCGTAAATACCACAACCTGAACTCATTTTTTACAATTGCATTTAGATAATTATAAACACCATTAGAAATATCAACTTGGAACATACGATTGTATGAAACTATGTTTGTTTTAGGGCTTGAGCTTAGTGTTTGTTTTAGGTGTTTGTACTCTCTATGGTTTACAGTTGATTTTTCTATCTTGTTCGTGGATGTAAATACTTAGGTCGAACCACGTTAAAATTTTCTCTTTTGTCATATTCATATATAATTTTTACCAACTTTTAGCTTCTGTCACTGTTGTATCTTTTGTTCGTGTCGTGTTACCATGTCTTGTCTAGAATTATCAAGTCTAATTTTAATATTCAATAAGGAACCCATAACAATTAGATCAATTATTTATCAGAATCAAGAAATTGGGTAAGAAAATTTCTTATTATGTATTTCATGCAAAACCCAAAATTATTTAATTGGAAACAAAAAGTTTTAGATCAAACATAGGGTCTAGATTGATATAAATTTGCTTTGACATCACATGTAAGATTTAGATTTTAATAGATCTCATATTAAATAAAGCCACAATGAATAAATAAAAGAAATAAAAAATAAAGTGTGTCTCTTGACTTCATATTTCTAACCTTAACTATACATGCACAAAAAACCCAAAAAAGAGGCATGTGGAGAACAAAATCTTATATTCTTTCATTTTAGCAGTTGGCTAACAGCTCTGATACAGAGAACTATCATAAACTTTTAGTGTGGATAGGGGACCCAACCACAATTATTTATTTACCCTAGTTGAATCCATCCATCATGAGCTTAACAATATGCTTTATACCAGTAATGACCTACAAGCCAATCACATTATTATAATATACACATAAGGCAAATATAACCCATTGAAACACTTAAATAAATCAGGTAACCCAAGATTGAAGTACATTTTTAATCTAGTTATTATTAAAAACAAATTTTCAATTAATAGACATCTAAACTAAAAGAAAATACTTATAAATTGAATGAAAAGCAAATTCAAATTTGTACTGTTTAAGTGTGTCTAGCAAGAAATTTTTTTTTTGGTGAATGTCTAGCACGAATATGAGTTGGCAATAGCTAGTAATGTCGGTTTACATATCTTATAAATTAGTATCTCATGTAGTCTGCTATGAATTAAGAATGAAAAAAAATACTATTCAACAATAATTGTTTATCATCTTCTTAAAAATTGAAAAGTTCTCTCTACCCCCCGCCCCCAAATAAAAAAAACATGTTAAAGAAAAGCTAAAAAGTACGAAGACGAAGCGATCCCTGTTACTCGTACTAATGTTGATCAGAATTCAATATTTGCCAGGTAAATATATTGTTATAAGAATTAAATTGATGCAGAAGTAATGGTAGAAATTAGTATCAGCATGCGAGTGGACTAAAAATAAAGATTATTCAATGCACAAAATTATAATATTACGAGGTTTTAGGAGAGTTATATGTACTCAATTTTTCTTTTAAATTAATAAAATAATCACTTTTATTTGTATTTTTTATTGTCAAATTATAAAGACTTAATAGTCAAATAAGCCCTCAACCTTTAATCCAAAATAGAATTCAGTTTTCAACGTTTTATTGCATGAAATTCAGTCCATAAACTTTTATTTCAATTAAAATAAACCCTCAACTTTTTACAATTACGTAATTAAGTCAAAATTTGTTAAATGACACTAACTGCTGTTAGTTTTGCATACGTGGCAGCTGACGTGGATAGCTTAGTTAGCTGTCACGGGGCATACCATGTATGCAAAACTAACGGCAGTTAGTTCATTTAACAGATTTGGTCTATTTCTACTGAAATAAAAGTTTATTAACTGAATTTCATGCAATAAAACGTTGAAAGCTTAATTCTATTTTAAATTGAAAATTGAAGGTTTATTTGACTATTAAGTCAATTTTAAAAGAACAATTTTTGTTATTGCACCAACTCCAAAGTCATGTGTAAACAGCTTCATAATAACAGTTTTTTTCTACGCTTTTTCATTTTTCATTTTTATATATAAAAATAAATAAATTTTAATTGTTTTCGATACCAAAAGGACAAAGGAAAGCAAATACTTTCGTCCTTTCTAAGTTAGTCTGCCGGCTTCCGTTGAATATTGCAATAAAGTTGGAGATGCTGTGCAAAGTTTGACACCAACATCCCACTTTATGACTTGATCTTTAGATTGTCATTTCTGTGAAAGGCCATTGGATCCAATAGCCAATAGAGGTACAATCCGATGGATTTTTAGTTAAAATTTTTATTGCTTAATTAATTAGTTTCTGGACAATACTGCGGAAAGAAGAGTGAAATATATAACCCCTTTTTGTTTATATCAAAAAGATGATAAATTTTTTTTAGTTTCAAAATATCAATTTTTTTCTTTTAACTATCATTAAATTTAGAAATTATAAACACTAAACCATAAATTCTAAGCCCAAAAATTGTAAATGATAAATCTTAATCTTTAAATCCTAAACCCTAAACCAAAAATCCCTAAATTTTAAACACTAAACCTTAATTAAAGGAGAAAACTTGATAATTTGAAACTAAAAGGGGATTAGCGCCATTTTAATATATGTGTAGGGGTTTATGTATTTCAATCGCAGAATGACATGAAGATAAGAAGCTAACCACCACTTGTTCAATTTGGTATGACTGGCACTGCATACATTCGTAATCATATCAGTACTTTCTCAACCTCTCTAATTTTGAGAACACGCATATGCGCAAAACCTAGTACTGTAAACGAACCGAACACAAACGAACGAATTGATGTTTCCGTTCATTCGTTCGTTTTTCAGTGCCGTTCGTGTTCGTTCATGTTCGTTAAGGAGTGCGTTCGTGTTCGTTCGTTTGTTTGGTAAGGATTGTTCGTTCATGTTCACGAACAGTTTGCGAATATGTAAACAAACGCGTTCGCGAACATATGTTCATGAACAAGTTGCATAAGAATAAACTAAATATTAAATATTAAAAATCTTACATAAAGATTAAATTTCATATGTAAATTGAAATCATCTAATACAAAATCTTAAATACAACTTAAGTCAACAATGTTTTATTAAAATTGATAATTACTATTTTAAGTACAATTTATATTATATACATATACATATCTTAATGTATCATATATATGTGTGTGTATACACAAATATGTGTAACATATATATATGTAAATGATCAATGGATAAGCTCATCTGAATGAAATCTTAACTTATTATGAAACTTTTATTAATTTTATTTCAGTACATTTTGTTTAAAATTTTTAAAAAATAATTATTTTAAGTATAATTAACTAATTTAATTTTATAATTATATTATAATTATATTTTATTAATTTTTTAAAGCAACAAAGTTATATTGTATAAATATATTTAAAAATTAGGTACTAATTTTTTAGGTTAATGTTTTAAAAATAGGGTATATATTATATAACTTATATAATATAAGTAATTTTAGTATTTTAATAAATAACAAACGAACAATAAACGAACATAAATGAACGAACAACAAACGAACAACAAATGACATTTTAAACAAACGAATAATAAATGAACATAAACGAACGAACAATAAACGAACAATAAATGACACTTTAAACGAACGAACAATAAACGAACATAAACGAATCTGTTCACGAACCAAAACGAACGAACCATACCTTTGTTCATGTTCGGTTCGTTTAACAAACGAACACTAAAATGTTGTTCGTATTCGTTCGTTAAGCTTAATAAACGAATAGAAACCGAACGAGTTTACGAACGAACGGTTCGTCGAACGTTCTGTTCGTTTACACCCCTAGCAAAACCCATAAGCTTAACAGCTTTCCTCTACACAATAATGGCATCCCTCTAATGATAATTCACTGAGACAATTAGAGAATAATGTACAAGTTTTGTTCGTCACAATCATAATACACTCTCTCAATGCACAAGGAAAAAGAAAATTAAGTCGCTTATCTTACTTCCAATATTTTTCATCAAACAAAGTTAATAATGATACAAAGCAATAAGCATATGTTGATTGCAGGTATAATTGTTATTAATACAATGAATAAAGCTCAGATAAATGAATCTCTGTTTGATCATTCATGCTTCAATTGCTATTATCAGTAGTGTACAAGTTTTACCAATTCTAATCATCCATAACCCAAACTGTCAATTATACACATTTAATTTAAGCATATTCTGATTGGAATATAATAACTTTTGCACTAATAAAATAGACTAAGGCGGCAAGTGTTTGGGTGGTTAAGTATGGCATCATTAACTTTCCATTAGTCAAATCAAATGGCTATCCTTGCCTAATCAAATTCTTAATGAAAGCTTTAAGGTTGGTCCCTCGCGGAAAAGATATTAAGCAAATTAAGAAGTGATTTGCCATTGAATAATCAACAATCTAGAACAGGGCAAAGAGGTTATTTTCAATATCTTACCACATCAGCTTTTGGTTTCTTAAAGCCATGCAAATGAGGGGACCAGCTTTTTCAAATGTCAAACATTCAATGGAATCAAGATCACTTTTTTTTTTTTGTAATTATATGTATCTTTGTTCGTTTTACGATCTAAAATTAATTTTATTTAAGCAAGGAATAATAAATGGAAAATCCCTCCTAATAGTGACAATTTCAAGAATCAAATCATGTTCAAATGCTAAAAAAAAAATCATTTTCATTTTTTTCAATCACTTGTTAATAGAATCAAAATCACTTCAATTGCCTACTTTGTGTACAATGCAAAAGACCTGTCCACATTTAGCTTATATCATATTCTTCTGAGACAAGTATCGGAACATATTAACTTTGAATTGTCACTTATGTTTTCTTACAAATAAAAAAAGTATAGATAGGTATAAGAGATTGCTTGGGTATTTGGAATTTAGCAAGAAAGTGAACTCTTGGTGTAAACCAATTTTAACTTCTTTTGGGAGAAAATGATGCTGCTTTTCTGTCAGAATCACTTCATCAGTAACCCACAAGCATGCATATTATTTGAAATAAATGTGCATGATAATACTTACTTTTTTCTTCCTTTCTAGTTTTGCTTTGGTGGCGAATTCTTTGACAAGCAGAACAGGAAGATGTTACTTATTCAATGACCAAATCCCTCAAGATCCTGGTATCTATTAGGTACTATAATATAGCTAATTAACAGCTAATATTTCATTTTCCAATTAGCAAAGTCATATAAAATGCAGCGGTTACATTTATTAAAGAAATTGTACATTTGGTTAATAAGAAGAACGTAAGGCTTATTTTTCAGTTTAAGGGGTTGTATTCTGTTTAGCGTTTAAATTACGGACTAACATAGATAGAGAAGGTAAAAGTTGTAATTATAGCACTGGCTATCATTCCATAACAACAACATATAATCCTTTTTAAGTTTTAACCATGATGGAAAAATAAGTAGGTCATACTAGGAAACAAAAGTCTAATAGCTAGATAACAGCTAATCTTTCATAATTTCAGCACTAAATGCAGGGGGTTCAGAACAATTCAGCCAAAAATATGTTCATATGGTAAATTAAAATCGTGAAACATGGTATCTTCAGTTAGGGGAGTTATATTGAAACTTAGAGCATAAATTAATCATGAATTTAGACAACAAAAATCCAAGGTGAACATTTTTACTACACAAGTTATGGTATTATTAAAATTCCCTAAGGAATGGTAAACCTATCAATGTTGCCACCGAAATTCTTGCTTATTAAAGCAAAAAATAGCTGTTTTACGTCATTCAAATTATGATGTTGCATTAAGATGCAATAATGGATTTCCATGAGAAATTGGATATCTGGCAATAAAAAGGAAGTTCCAAGTGTTCATCAAGACCAAGGTTAAATGATGTGAAGTATATACCAGAAGATTAGGTGTGTTTCGCAAGTTTAGGCTTTTTATCATATGAAATTTTGATCACGCAACACGATTGAACACAATTTACGCAATATGTTTGCAAAAATTTAGCTAAGCAATGATTCAAAAGTGATTTTTTTCTTTTTGCTTTTTCTTTAAATTGGCATTTTTTTCTATGGACATATTGCAACTACTACCAGCTTTATGACATTCTCCTTCTAGATCATTGCTAGGTTAGGGTTTTTTTTTTGGCCGGAATTGCTAGGTTAGGTTGATTCCTTGATCTTTGAAGCTTTTCCCTCTTCTATATGTATAGGGGTATAATTGAAACCCATCCAATGTATAGATGATAAGTTATAGTTTAGTTGGATTAGAAGAAAAGAATGAAGATAAAAAGGAAACCCTAATTATTCTACCATAAGAGAAGCATTTGTAGCTTGGCGCAAGCTACAGATCCCTTTCTTGTAGATGTATTTATAGACCTTACTAAAGCAGTCTATAAACCAAGGAAATTCTCATCTCTTAGGATCACGAGGTTAAGCTTTTATTCATAATTAGTACAAAAGAGTAGCTCAGATGGTGAAGAAATACCAAAAACAAGGTTTAGGTGTAATGACAATTTATGCAACTATTATGGTGGTCTCGTAATTACATTGTTTCAGACATGTATAGTAGCAACTAGGCTTAGGTATAGTTTTAGGGTACTTCTAGAATTAGGAGTAAAGCAGAAGTTATTCTAAGCTAATATTACATATCAAACACTTGCCTTGAAGAGATACGAGATATTGCAGTTGTCTTGGTCACATAATCAACTATAATTTTATTCAAGATAAAAAGGGAAGCTGCTGCAAAGGTATTATTCTAGAGAATGATGAAGGGCACATGGCATTGCTCTTTAGGTATTCATGTTATATGATGGAGCTTTATTTTGGTAGTCTTCACTTTTAATTCTAGCCTATGATTGATGTACATAGGTGCAAAACTACATAAGCTGGAATATATATCAGAAAGTAGTGAGGAGTATAGGGGCTGTTAATTTCATCTTTCTCAACTAACTTTGAAGGGAATATATAATCATGGATTCAAAGAAGCATGTCAGTGTTGTTGCAGCCTTGAAAGCCTTTGAGAACACGCACTATAACCATGGATCTTTTGGCCTATCACCAGTTTTCAAAATAGAGCCTCTACTACACTATTTAACCCCGACCAACAATGTGGTTCTTCAATGGGAGACAATGGCTGCTTATCATCTTCAATTCTTTTGGGGCCTGTCCCTTGCTGTTTCACTTTATTTTATTCACACAACATGCACATCCCATGTAATTTTATAGCCAAAGTGCTTCAGCCATTTTTGCCTTTCTCTCAAATGATGATCTCAGTATCTGTCTCTATTCTCAAAATTTTTATTTACAAACTGAGTCATATTGTTTTATGTGTGCAGGTTTACATAGTTTATTTAGGGAAAAACCAATTCCAAGACCCCATCCTTACTTCTAAGTTTCATCTTCAAGTCCTCTCTGATGTATTTGCAAGGTTTTTGCTTAATATATTCTGACTGAACTCATATTGTTATTAGCATACATGTCTTTAATCTATAAATTTTCCTGTAACTTTCTTTTAGTGAAGAAGATGCTAAGCGGTCCATCCTCTATAGCTACAGCAATAGCTTCTCAGGCTTTTCAGCAAAGCTCAATTCTTCTCAAGCAACCACCTTAGCTAGTAACTAGCTAATCTACTTTTTTCTTCAGTTTTTTAATAGAATACACATAAATGCTTCATAGTTAAAATGTTTGCTAGTGCTTGAAGTTAGTTTCAGATAATTAAGAAATGTTGCAATGAAGAGAAGAAAATATTGCATGCAGAGATGAAAAAAGTAGTATCAGTCTTCAGGAGCAAGACACTGAGGTTGCACACAACAAGAAGCTGGGATTTTCTTGGCCTTAATCTAGATGAAATTGAAACTACTCCGTTGCAGTTTGCCTACGGTCATGACGTAATTGTTGGGATCTTTGACACAGGTATTCAACCAGCATATTTCCTTTCTTTATATTTTTAGTTCAAAAAAACTATATCCCTGCAATAGTTGTAGCTTCATTCTTTCTGCAAATGTAAACAGAGATTATTGTTGTATTTATGTACGGCATTGGATACATTAAACAATAATAACTTAGCAGCAGCAGTTTCATGGAGTTCCCTGAAGATCTTCCTCAAAAGTATACATGCTTTGGTATGATATTTCCTTCTGTTTGAACAAATAAAGGCAGTTTGTGCCATTTCCAAAATGATTTGCATCATTTCATTTTCTATCAGGAACTTAACCAAAATTTTGTCTGGATCTGATGAATGCAGTTATATAATAAGCTTCGTCAGAACTGGTTTGAGAAGAAAAGATACCCAATTATTCATGTTTTCAATGGCTTAGTTTGACCACTTAACATTAATACATAATTAATTACTAATTTATCGTGTAAGCGACACAGTGTGGCCTAGTTGCGTTCATTATTTGCTTTGACACAAGCATTTTAATTGTATAGCTACGTATCTGCTTTATCTTTATTTTGCTTAAAGAAGGAAAAAGAGAAGGAGACTGCGTTTCTATCGTATTTTACAAGTCTATAATGCATATTCTATCTTTTAAGGTATATGGCCAGAATCTGAAAGTTTCCAGGAAGAGACTGGCATGGGGCCAATTCCATCATCTTGGAAAGGAGATTGTGTAAAAGGAGAAAAGTTTGAGCCTGCAAAAGCATGTAACCGCAAATTAATTGGTGCACGTTACTATCTAAAAGGGTTTGAACAAACGTTTGGGCCTCTGAACTTGAGTGGTAACCCAGAATATAGATCAGCAAGAGACTTTCTCGGTCATGGAACGCACACAGCTTCAACAGCAGCTGGGTCTATTGTAAAAAATGCCAGCTTCTTCGGCATTGGCCAAGGCACCGCGAGAGGTGGAGCACCTTGGGCTAGGGTTGCAGTGTACAAAATATGCTGGGGAAAGTACAATGTAGGAAGGTGCACTGAGGCAGATATTCTTGCAGCTTTCAATGATGCTTTGCATGACGGAGTTCATGTGATCTCCGCCTCGTTTGGTGCAGCGCCTCCTTTGCCGCCATTCTTTGCTTCAGGTGCCGATATTGGCTCATTCCATGCAATGCAAATTGGTATTTCCGTAGTATTCTCTGCTGGAAACGATGGTCCAGACCCGTCTCTAGTCCAAAATGTTGCACCATGGTCCCTCAGCGTAGCTGCTTCAACTATTGATCGAACATTTCCAACTGAGATAGTCCTTGGCGGTAACTTGTCAATCACGGTAATTGATATGATTTTTTGCGAAAGTTATGATTCCAAAGATTAGAAATTAATGATTTCATGTAATTTATAGTCCCGATGGAAAATACACTTAGCTAACCCGCAGACCAATTCCTTTTCAGTTATTGACTGTATAACATATGAATTCTGCAGTATCCTGTATGATCAATATTTTACGTAGTTTCTGTTGTCTCTTTTATGATTGCTACTCTTTATCTTTCGCTCGGGAAAGTAATCAATAAAGTGTCAGAAATAATATTATGTTTCGTGAAAACGGAATTAGGGATTGAGTAGACAGTGACTTCCTAACTATGCTTCCTTCGTTGCCTATCTACTTGACAGGGAGAAAGCATAATCAGCCAAGAAATCAAAGGAAAACTGGCGAATGCACTCACTTATTTTTTCAATGGGTATGTGTGCACTATGTTCAACAGTACCAAGGCTTAATCATGTGAGAAAATCACTTTCAGACTTTTCTTACGTGGTATTACTACATGCGCATTTATGTGCAGAGTATGCAGCGCGGAGAACTGGAGACAAAAGTTAGCTACCGGCAAAATAGTGTTATGCTTTTATACTCCAGGGCTAGTGTATGAAATGGCACAAGAAGCAGTAAAGATAGCAAAAGGACTGGGCTTGATCTTTGCCGAACCCTTGACCAAGCCGATTGCGGATGTTGAAGACGTTATCCCTACGGTCCATGTCGACATTAGTCAGGGGACTATAATGGCGAACTACCTGGTGGAATCCCATAAGTAAGCAAAGTCATCTCCACATAAATTGCTTCGAATCGACTGCTGATCCTTCCCAGCAGAAAATGATTTGCTGACACATAGGGCTAGATTAAATAAACAGTAAGATTGATTCTGATAAAATTGAAAATAATAAAAAATTACTTAAAGATATATTTTTTTAATAAAATAATAAAAAAATTAAATATAGGATCAGAATGATAATTTTACCCACGTCGGTGTCCACTGGGCATCAAACAGGGCCATAGCTTTTAAATATATTGTTTGGAAAAGTTCATTCTCTGTTGACATAAGAGCCCTGCCCCTGCTATCTAATTCTAAGAATCTATAATTTAAAGGAAATAGATATTTCTCATGACCAATGATCAGAAATAAGTATATTTGTTCTCTTTTTAACAAACATACACAGTAAATATGTCTGAAAATAATTTCCTGTCAATATCCTCCTAAAAGGGTTTCTAACATGAAATTTGTGTCTAACGCAGGATGCCTGTAGTGCAGATAGCACCCAGCAAAACAATTATTGGAAAGTCACCTGCACCTACGGTCGTGTATTTTTCTTCTAGAGGACCAAGCTCAATTTCTCCCGACATTCTCAAGGTATTTATAACTTTAGCATACAAAATAATAAGGTAATGAATTGTAACCTCATAGCTAGCTGTTTGATTCTGATTGATTAATTTTATGGCTAACATGCATGATTTCTTCGTTCGAGTCCAGAGACAGGCCCATGATGATTAGCATACTGCGATGATTAGAGTAATAACTGATTTCTCTGTCGCTTTTATATAACAGCCAGACATCACTGCTCCAGGAATTAATATATTAGCCGCATGGCCTTCCCAAAGTCCTCCAACTTTGAGTCCTAGCGATGGCCGTCTTGTGAACTGGAATTTTCATTCAGGAACATCAATGTCTTGTCCTCACGTTTCAGGAGTTGTTGCTCTTCTGAAATCTGTCCATCCAGAGTGGTCACCTGCAGCCATTAGATCTGCTATCATGACCACAGGTAAGAAAAACACCAGGAAGAAAATGTCTTCTGTGTCATGTTATACTTCCGCTATATACAACTCCACAATGGTGGTTTCATGCCTTCATCCCCACCTTATCATGCATACTAATGAAATGTGATGCAATTAATATCTTTCCACTTTCTATAGGAATTGAACTAAGCTTCACATATAAAGAAAAAAGAGGAATCTAACTAATTAAAAGTGGCTACTGACAATGTTTTGTTTGGCTTCCCAGCTTATACAAGAGACACGAGCCAGGATAGTATTCTTGCTGGTGGATCTGTGGCAGGTTCAAGTCCTTTTGACATTGGTGCCGGCCATATAAACCCCTTAAAGGCACGTGATCCAGGCCTTATTTTTGACATGAAAACCAGTGATTACATTCTCTTTCTCTGCAACATCGGTTATACCCAAGAACGAATAAATAAGATAGTTCTTCCCTCTCCTGGGATTGACACCAGCTGCACGAATGTGTTTGGAACAATTGCAAATGTAAATTATCCTTCCGTCAGCGCCTCAGATCTCCAATCCACCATGACCATCAAAAGGACCGTTCGAAACGTGGGAAGGGGGAAAACTGCAATTTATTTTAGTTCTGCCAAGGAGCCTGATGGAGTGGAGGTAGTGATCTGGCCTAGAGTCTTAATCTTTTCACAAGTGAAGCAAGAAATCTCATATTACGTTACCCTGAAGCCACTAAAGAAGTCCGAAGGAAGATATGATTTTGGAGAAATAGTTTGGTCAGATGGCTTCCACTATGTTAGAAGTCCACTGATTGTCCGAGTGAATACTGCTGCCGATTTCACAGTTCGCTCTACCATATAATTTTTAGCCCATTACTTTGTTATTTTCAGTCACCAAAATTTCATGTATCGAGGAAGTTTGAAGATTTTCAGCTTTGATTTGGCCGGCCTATGTGTGCCAATTAATAAAGCTCCAAAAATTTTCTTTACTGCTTTAGTTAATACCTGATTTCCATTTTCCTTTGAACATATGTTCGGTATTGATATTGGCTTCTAAATTTTGTGATTAAAGTCATTCCTTATAATTTTTAATCACTTAGCATAAAGGAATAATTGAATCGCCAATAACATTTTAATCTAGTGGTTAAAGATAAATTGTGACATATTGTAAGTCTTTCGTTCGAATCCAAACAACCCTATTCCCCATTATTAATATTTCCTTTGTAACCAAGAAAAACCCTATTCCCAATTATTTAATATTTCCTTTGTAACCAAGAAAAAAAAGAAATAATTGAATCTGCAAGCAAATTGATAAGATTAGGATTAACTATTATAATGTCAATATTGTTAACAATAATGTGATGTAAAATTGCAAAAATCTTTGAATCAATTACATCAAATCTTTGAATTTAGAAATGTGTTGAAATTTATGACTAATAGAATGTGAACACCTGAGAGGTAGCAAAAGCTGGCCCGAACTCGAGCTTGAGCCTGAACTCAACTCGAATTGACTAAAAAAAGTTAAAGGTCGGAATCTGAAAAAGCTCAAAAGTGAAAAAATCTGAATTGGAAAAAACCTGAATCCAATATAATTCGAGATCGATTCTATTCGAAACCCGAAAGAATCAAAATTATAACCCGAAAAAACCCGAATTATAATTATATGATTATTATTTAAAATAAATAAATAATTGATAAACTTTTTTTAATTAAAAAGTTTAAAATTTTGAATATGATTATTTTTTATTATACAATTATATCAATTATTTATTATCAACAAAATAAAAATTAAATCTTTTTAATTCAATTATTAGATAAAATTAATTTAAAACACCATAATATATGAATATCAAACAATTTTTAATATTATACTTGTTGTAGTTATAATAATAAATATATTATTAATTTAACATTTGATTTTATTATAAAAATCATTATAATATTTTATCATTTTTATTTCATAATAAAATTCTAATTTAATACAATAATAAATCAAATATATAAAAAATCATTATATAATTTCAATATTTGTTTAAAACTTTGAGTTTGATATATTATGCAACACATTAAGAACATCATTAACAAAATTAAATTAAAGCAATATTTTCTTAAAGTTTCAAGTATAGAAAATATTAAATTTACTTGAAAATAAAAACCTAATCTTATAATATTCCAATTTGGTATCTTATAACAATGATTTATGTATTATATTATAATAATCTTTTAAGAATAAATTATGTAATCTCTTAATGTGTAAGTATTATTTTGATAGAATTAATTATTTATTAAAAACAATTTATTTATTATCTATTAACTATAAAAATTAAAGTGTGGACAAAAATAATATTTCTAATTGTACATTAAAGTGTAATTTAATAATATACTATAGTACTATTATTGTGTAAGCAATAATTTTAATAAAATTTATTTTTTTATACTTTATTAATATTATGATTAATTATATTTAAATAACTAGGATTATATTAATTAATTTAGGAAAGTCTACTATTTAACATTTTAATTAGACATTTGATCAATTGGTGTATATCTAATATTATTATGTTAATGTGAATATGAAAAAATTAGTACTCAATCGGTGTATAATTGTATTTGATATGATTATATCAAATGTTATTATTTATTAATATAATATCAATTGGTGTATATAACATTTTTAATTCAATGTTCTAAATTTTTAATGAGATATTTAATTAATTAGTGCGTACAAGTACGATTATATTTAATGTAATAAATAATATTATGATTTATGTACAAACACAATGCAAAATAAATATAAAATTGAGAAAATGAGTTGACCAATTATTCATAATATTAACTATTTTTTAATGTATATTGCATTTTTATTCAACATTATAACTAAATAATTAGTTAACGAGTTATACAGTTATATTTAATTTAATTGCTAACAATGTTGGTATTTAAGAATAATAAATGTAAGAAAATTTCTTAAAAATTTAAATTTTATTAAGAATATAATATAATTATTAAAAAAACTAATAAAACAAAGTAATAAAGAAATTTATTGGACTAAGAGTGTCCAAATTTCAAATGGTCCAACTTTGATCAAATAGATATATAATGGCCCTGTTGGCTCTATAGGCTAAACTAAGAGGAGGGGGTGAATCGGTTTTTAGCTTAGATTACATTCGTTTTTGGATTCTTCTAAATTCTTTAGCCTATGTTAGAATTTTCTAAGTTCTCTAGGCTACTCAAGTATGCAATATAAATTTAATTTGACAATCACAATATAAATGCAAATAAGTAAAGAGAGTAGGGAAAGAGAAATGTACACAAGCGATTTATAGAAGTTCGGCAACCTTGCTTACGTCCTCTACCTTGAGACACTCCCAAGGATTTTCTCCAAATTCACTATCCTTGAATTTGTGTTACACTCCCTCTTTTTGCAGGCTCAAGAGAAACCTTTCTCTTTTTCTAGGCTCAAGAGAAACCTCTCTCTTTTTCTAGGCTCAAGAGAAACCTCCTTCTTTTTCTAAGGCTAAAGAGAAACCTCCCCTTTACAAGGTACGTTTGTGTTTACAAGGAATGTAATCAAAGAAAGGCCTCTAGGTAGGCAAGTGATTATAATGTTTAAGCACAAGGAAAAGCTTATACAATATTTGTGCTAGATCATACAAGGAAGATGAGAATGATAAAAGATATTGAATTTTAGCTCTTATGATTTTTGAAATGCTTGGAGAAGATGAAGAATTTGAAGAATGATATGTCTTGGCTGCTCTCTCTCCTTTCTTTAGCTTGCAAGCCTCTATTTATAGTCCCTTAGATGTATTTTTGACGTTGGTTGGAGCAAAACAGAAACTAGCCGTTGTATCTCACAAAAACTAGCCGTTGGAGGCTTTCTCGTGTCAAGGGATCGATCCTATGCCTTGGGGGATCAATCCCCAAATTCCAAAATGCTTATTCTGGGCTTGAGGGACCTTTCTACCTCCAAAATAACTTACTGCCATGAAGGGATCGATCCCTTCCCTTAGGGGATCGATCCCATGATTCCAGAAAGCATTTTTCCTACACTTTTGGGTTAGAAATGATATAGCATTTGATCCTAATTTAACCCAAAACATTTTGACATTTTTGTGGGAGTTTTTCTTGACTTTCTCAAATGAAAAGATGGTCCAAAAAATTCATTAAGTAATTTTCTAAAGTTGTGTTCCATATATTCTTGAATACATTACTTAATGAAAATATTCAAAACCATTTTATAAAGTATTAAAACCAATAAGAATGTATCATTAAATCATGGTCTTAATGTTTGATATGAACACTTAAAATGGATTGAGAAAATCATGTGTGGTAGAGCAAATTTACAATATGAATCAAAACATAAAAGCTCACTTAAGTTTTTGTCATTTCAAAATATATATGTCAATTTAAAGCTAACAATCTCCCCCATTTTGATATAACAAAACTTAAGGTAAATTTGCTTTGAAAATTCTTTTAAAGAAATACTCCCCCTCGAATAAAGCATGATTTTGTAAAGCTCCCCCTTAATATAAGCATGGTTTTCAAAAGAAGTTTTCAAATCCCATTATTTCTCCCCCTAATTGTCATAGCAAAAAGAAAGAAAAATAAAAGTGACGCTCCCCCTAAATTTATGGCTATGTGAGAACAAATAAATATGCTCCATCCAACAAGAAACACGTGAGTACGTAGGACTAATAGCACAAATAAATAGATCAATATCCATGAAGAATATTAGATGTTTTTGCATGCAAAGGAGATTGATTATGATCCTATACCAATTGTTTATAAATAGTTTTGCAAGAAGTTTCCAATTGGTAATTAATGAAGTAAGTTGATTATAAAATATCTACTAAATCCTATAACTTGCTAATTTCAATTTTATCAAGCACCTAAGTCTATCAATTGATCTATATGATCCAACTAAGATGCATAACAATACATCATGATTATGAGCTAAACTTATATGACATATTATATACATGAGCTCATAAATCATTTTCAAAAAAGAGTGTGCATAGAATTAAATCATACATCAATTAACTACAAATTCTAGCACTCAAGTGTCTCATGCAAAAGTGTCTTAAATGAATTCTTCTCTATTTGTCATTTCAATTTAAAGAGCATAAGAGAAGGGGAAGAATTATTGTCAATTTAAAGCTCATACCAATTGTTACCAATGGTTGACTTAGACATTTTGCATGAATTTAAATGTTAAGTGTGGTATGTTCATGTTAGAAGAATAATCAAATCAAACACTCAAGAACATAATCACACTTCCATTAAACAAGCACAAATCTAATCATATGTAAGATTTCAAGAATTTGAGTCATTCAAGCACACATTTTCTTCCATAAGACTATAGAATCCTATGCTCAATTTTCCATTCAAGATCTTAACCAATTATGAGCAAGGAAAAGTTCAAGATTGCCATTTTAATAGCCATATCCCTAATTTTTATCATCATTTAAGGTTCTAGAGGGTATATGCTTTTTTAACTAAAATGGCTTTACTTAAGTGAATCAATATTATCAAGCTAAAATGTATTTTATCATTAAGACTTTCAATCTATGAGTGAAGTCAGGTACAATTTCATGAAAAAACTAATATTTTCATCTCATAGACATGATCATTGATTCAACTTGAAGCAATCACGCAAGCTTTTTATCAAAAACATTCAAAAATCTATGCATAGATGTCAATTAAAGTGAATTTGTTCATGGTTACATTTACCCTTGAATGTTGATTAAAGCCTTGGTTCTATATAAATTTGGCCATAAGAAAAATCTAATCTCATGGATGACAAATTTTCAAGCATTTGAACATTTAAGATTCATTTATAATCACAAATTGTAGGCCAAGGATAATTATGACTTTAGGTAAAACTTTTTGTATCTTATATATTTCATATACCTAAGTCATGTTTGAATTTTATCCTTAAGGTCAAGTTATGATCATTTTATCTTCAAGCATATATATTGACCTTTAATTATTCATATTCCACTAAGAAATATATCATGATGTCTAATAGGAATATGTGAATCAAGCTATGAAATATAATCCTTTAAGCATGCTTGACTAAGATGAACAAATATATGAACAATATTAATTATACACAAGTTCATCAAATTCTCAAATATATACACAAATCAATGAAATAATTCTCAAAATTATGTTTAAGCATTCATTGAAAATATATTTCAAGATTTATGGAAATAATTAATGTTCAACAAGAAAAATGATTTTGCACTTGTGAGTTCAATGAAGTAAGATATTAATTGTTAAAACTAATGCCAATTGATGAGGTTGAGGCATGATACCAATGAAAAGTGATTTTTCATATTAAAGGATCATAAAAAAGAAGTTAAAATAATGAATTTTATGCTTATACAAAAGATAGTGTGAAACTAACAAAAGAGCTTCCCACATTTCGGTTTAAACATGCAGGGAAGGCTTTTTTGGCTTGGGTGGATCGATCCTGCACGTTGAGGGATCAATCTCTCATCCAATTTTTGCAAATTTTTGACAGAAAATTCAACTTTTGAGGCATTAAAACTTCATTTTTGAGTATTGTTGGCTCTAATAGGCAATACCGAGAGAGGGGGTGAATCGGTGTTTCACTAACCTTAAGTTTGTTTTGCGATTCTTCTAAATTCTCTAGCCTATATTAATATTTTATAAGTTCTCTAGGCTAGGCAATCATGCAATCCAAGTTCAATGAAATAAACACAATATAAATGCAAGTAAATAAAGAGTAGGGAGAGAGAGATTTACACAATTGATTTATAGAGGTTCGGCTACCTTGCCTACGTCCTCTACCTTGAGACACTCCCAAGGATTTTCCCCAAATTCACTATCTCTGAATTTGTTACACTCCCTCTTTTCAAGGCTCAAGAGAAACCTCTCTCTTTTTCTAGGCTCAAGAGAAACCTCTTTTCCCTCTTTTTACAGGCTAAAGAGAAACCTCCCTCTTTTTCTTAGGCTAAAGAGTAACCTCCCTCTTTTTCTTAGGCTAAAGAGAAACCTCCCCTTTTACAAGGATTGAATGTGTTTACAAGAGAAGTAATCAAAGAAGGCCTCTAGATAGGCAAGTGATTACAAAGATTAAGCACAAATAAAAGCCTATACAAGATTTGTGCTATGCACTACACGGAATAAGAGAATGATAGAAGATGAAAACTTTGGAGCTCTTGATTTGTTGTTTGAGGCTTGAGGATTTGAGGAATATGTGTTATGGAGTTGCTGAGTAGTTCCTCTTGCTTTCTTTAGCTTCTAAGCCTTTATTTATAGTCCCTTGGATGTATTCTAGCCGTTGGGTGGAGCCAAATCTCGAATATTATCATTGTCTCACAGAAACTAGCCGTTATAGGCTATTTTCGGGCAAAGGGATCGATCCCTTTTGTCCAGAATCTTGATTCTGGGCTTCAGGGACCTCGGGAAGACTTTCTGCCAAAAAGGGATCGATCCTGCTACAGTGGGGATCGATCCTTTTCTTCCAGAGGGCATTTTTCCTGCATTTTTGGGTTAGAAATGATATGACCTTTGATCCTAATTCAACCCAAAATGTTTATAAGCTTTAAGGGAGTTTTTCTTGACTTTCTCAGATAAAAACATGGTCTAAACATTCATCAAGTGATTTTCTAAAATATTCAAAACATTTATAAAGAATTAAGACCAATAGGGATGTATCGTTAAAACATGGTCTTAATGTTTGATATGATCACTTGAAAATGGATTGAGAAAATCATGTGTGATAAGGCAAATTTACAATATGAATTAAAACATTAAATCTTACTTAAGTTTTTGTCATTTCAAAATATATATGGCAATTTAAAGCTAACAATCTCTCCCTTTTTGATATGACAAAACTTAATGTAAATTTGCTTTGAAAATTCTTTAATAAAATACTCCCCTTCAAATAAAGCAGGATTTTACAAAACTCCCCCTTAATATAAGCATGGGTTTTGAAAATGAATTTTCAAACTATTTCTCCCCCATTATCTCTCCCCCTTAATATCTCTCCCTTTTAATATCTATCTCTCCCCCTTTTTGTCATAGCAAAAAAAGGAAAAATAATAAAAGATATGCTCCCCCTAAAATCATGGCTATGTGAGAAGAAATAAAAATGCTCCATCCAACGAGAAACATGTTAGTACATGGGACTCATAGCACAAATTCATAAGACAATGTCCATAAAGAGTATGAAATGTTTAAGCATGCAAAGGACAAGGCTTATTTTCCTATACCAATTGTTTATAAATAATTTTGATACCAATTGTTGATAAGTAATTTTGCAAGGAGGTTCCAATTGGTAAGAAATTAAGCAAGCACCTAAGTATATCAATTGTTTTCTAAGATCCAACTAAGGTGCATGTCAATACATCATGATTATGAGCTGAAATTAGATGACATATCATATGCAAGAGCTCATAAATCACGTTCAAGCAAGAGTGTGCATAGACTCAAAACATATAGCAATTAACTTCAAATTCTAGCATACAAAAGTTTCATACAAAAATATCCTAAGAAAATTCTTCTTTATTTGTCATTTCAAATTAAAGAGCATGAGAAGAATTGTCAATTTAAAGCTCATACCAATTGGCAATTTAGATTTGGCTTACCAATTATTGAAAATATGGTTGCCAATGATACTAATTGTTATTTCAATCTAAATACCAATTGTTACTAATGGTTGACTTAGACATATTTTGCATGAATCCAATGTCTATGTGTAGTGTGTTCATTCAAGAAAATAATCATTCTAAATATGCAAGAACACAATCACATATCATCAAATATGCATATGGATTAATTGAATATTAGCACACTATCATAAAGCATTAATCCATATTCATATTCACAAATTTATACCATATGGAAGATTCAAAACAATCGAAGAATTCAAGCAAACACATTTTCTTCCATGGTTTCAAACACAAAAATCCTATGCTCATTTTTCAATTTAAGTTCTTAACCAATTATGAGCAAGGGAAGATTACCATTTTAATCAATTCAAAGCAATATCCCTAGTGAATTTTAACGTTTAAGGTTCCAAAGGGTATATGCTATTTTAACTAAAATGGTTTCACCTAAGTGAATCAATATTATCAAGCTAAAATATATTTTATCATTAAAATCCATAAACTATGAGTGAGGTTAAGCACATAATATCATGAAAACAACTATTCTCATCTCATAGGCATGATTATTGATTCAACTCAAGCAAGCATGTAAGTTCAACATCAAAACAATGCATGGATATCGATCAAGGTACATTTGTTCAAGTTTGCATTTATCTTTGAATGTTGGTGTTGTCATTAAAGCCCAATCTCTTTAATAATTTGGCCATAAAAGAATTTTAAGTTCATGAATGATAAAGTTTCATGCTTTTGAACATTTAGGATCCATTTACCATCACAAATTATAGGCCAATGATCATTACCAATTATTGAATTTATATTTGAAATCAATCCACTAGATGTATAATTATCATGAAACCTAGTGTGGAATTGATAAGTCAAGCTAAGAGACATAATCCTATAAGCATCCTTGACTAAGATGAACAAAAGAATGCAGAATATTCATTATGCACATGTTCATCAAATACACAAATCATTGAAATAAATCTCAAAATTATGTTTAAGCATTCATTGAAAATATATTTCAAGATTATATCAAGATTTATGCAAATCATGAATGTTTTCAACAAGAAAAATGATTTTGCACTTGCAAGCTCAAGAAAAATGATATTGATTGTTGAAAGTGATACCATTTGTTGGAAATGATATTAATTGATGAAGTTGAGGCATGATATCAATGAAAAATGAATTTTCATACATTAAAGATTATCAAAAAGAAGTTCAAACAATGAATTTTATGCTTATACAAAAGATAGTGTGAAACTAACAAAAGATCCTCCCAATTTTCAGTTTAAACATGCAGGAAAGCCCTTTCTGGCTTGGGGGGATCGATCCCTATAGGAAGGGGATCGATCCCTTAACTCCAGAATCATAGATTTTGCATTCTGTTCAAGGGGGATCGATCCTGCTTGTTGAGGGATCGATCCCTCATCCTGTTTCTGCAGTTTTTTGACAAAAAATCCAACCTTTGAAGTGCCAAAACTTCGTTTTTGAGTATTTTAAGTCCAAGTAATAGTTTAAACATTTGTAAAACATGATTTTGGACTTGTGTGAATAAAAAACATGAATGAAAAACCATTTAACAATAGATTTTGCAATTTTGGTAGGATTTTCACCAATAAAAGCATTTTTGGCCTCAAAGGGGGTCATTTTGAAAGTTATGCATGTTTTGGCAAAACCAATGCATTGAATTACTTAAATATGTCAAAACAAACTTGTTCACATAGGTTTTAAGCACAAATATCATTAAAACATACATCTTGTGAACAACATGCCATGATTTCCAATATACAAGTTCTTCATTAATGCTCATGACATGGCATTTTGCATATATGACATATTTGACTTCTTTTGAGCAACTAAATATATTATCTAGACATATCAAACTTGTTCAAGATGCAGAAAACCAAAAATCATTTCAAATTCACTAAACATGCCTTTCATTCAATCTATCAAGAACAATTCATCAAGCACTCAACAATCATTTATTATGCCTTTTATTCAATCATTCAACTCACAAAGCATCAAGAATCATCAACCAACTTTCTCATCAAAGCACAAATAATCAAATAATAGTTTTAAGGAGTAAATCATTAAGCTTACAAAACTCCTTTGTTTGAGTATGCTTTGCCTTGAATTGTTGAATCCACCTTGAGCCATTCTTTGAAGAATTGTTGTGACCTTGCCATGGATGGATTCCCAAGCTCTTTCTCTTTCTCGTTGGCATAAGCAAGCTCCATGAGGATGTGTTGAGCATTTAAACTCCATTGTTCCATTGTATTCCCATGCTCTAACACTTCTATAACAAACAAATTCAAGCATGCTTTGGTACCCAAATTTTCTTGGGTCCACGAGAGTTAGTGCAAACAACTTTTGATCCTTTTGGGATCCACTTCAAGCACAATTCATCATTATTTATAGCATGCTTTGGCACCCATATTTTTCTAACTACTCTTCCTCTAAATGTGGTTTTTCTATAAGTGCATGCTTGTGAAGAGTTTCCTATTCTATTGCAAAGTGAGCATGTGAGAGATAAATCATGCATAGAATTTTTGCTGACTAAGAAATTCCTAAGATGAGTTTCTTTTTGTTTTTCATTATAGCCTAACCCATCTTTGTCAAAGAAAGCTCGTTGGGTTTCTAACATATGGTCTAGCTTTTGTTGACCCATATAAAATCTAGAAAATGAATTATGTAAATTTAAGTTCTTTTTATTTACTTCATCTATTTCTAGATTTGCTTCTTCTAATTTCTTTTCAAAATCAAGCTTGGCATTCAATAACTCATTATTTTCCATTTCTAGTTTTGTAATCATTTTCTTGTATTTTGAATTCATGCATTCAAATTCACTAGCTAGCTCATCAAAAGCATTTTGTAAATCATCATAAGAATGGTCATTGCATTCACTAGAGCTAGGTTTCTCCTTTTCATCCTCAATAGTCAAAGAGCTAGGATTTGCCAATTTATCTTTAATAATTTCTAATTTCTTTTCCAGCTCTAATTTCACCTTGGTGAGTTCATCATTCTTTGAGCCTAGATCTTTTATTTTTTCCTCCAACTCAACATTAGTATTCATCAAAATTTCATTCTCTTTTCTAAATTTATTTAACTTTTTGTTATATTTTGCATGCATTGATTTATATTCATCACTTAGCTCATTAAATGCATATTGAAGCTCATCAAATGAATATTCTTCTAAAGTTTGTGAGCTAGTCTCAAAATCATCACCTAGAGCCATTTATGATCGTTTTGCTTGATAGAGGTTAGTCTAAATCAATCTCGAGCCCAAGCTCTGATACCAATTGTTGGCTCTAATAGGCAATACCGAGAGGGGGGTGAATCGATTTTTCACTAACCTTAAGTTCGTTTTGCGATTCTTCTAAATTCTCTAGCCTATATTAATATTTTTTAAGTTCTTTAGGCTAGGCAATCATGCAATCCAAGTTCAATGAAATAAACACAATATAAATGCAAGTAAATAAAGAGTAGGGAGAGAGAGATTTACACAATCAATTTATAGAGGTTCGGCTACCTTGCCTACGTCCTCTACCTTGAGACACTCCCAATGATTTTCCCCAAATTCACTATCTTTGAATTTGTTACACTCCCTCTTTTCAAGGCTCAAGAGAAACCTCTATCTTTTTCTAGGCTCAAGAGAAACCTCTTCTCCCTCTTTTTACAGGCTAAAGAGAAACCTCTATCTTTTTCTTAGGCTAAAGAGTAACCTCCCTCTTTTTCTTAGGCTAAAGAGTAACCTCCCTCTTTTTCTTAGGCTAAAGAGAAACCTCCCCTTTTACAAGGATTGAATGTGTTTACAAGAGAAGTAATCAAAGAAGGCCTCTAGATAGGCAAGTGATTACAAAGATTAAGCACAAATAAAAGCCTATACAAGATTTGTGCTAAGCACTACACGGAATAAGAGAATGATAGAAGATGAAGACTTTGGAGCTCTTAATTTGTTGTTTGAGGCTTGAGGATTTGAGGAATATGTGTTATGGAGTTGCTGAGTAGTTCTTCTTGCTTTCTTTAGCTTCTAAGCTTCTATTTATAGTCCCTTGGACGTATTCTAGCCGTTGGGTGGAGCCAAATCTCGAATATTATCGTTGTCTCACAGAAACTAGCCGTTATAGGCTATTTTCGGGCAAAGGGATCGATCTTGCTACAGTGGGGATCGATCCCTTTTGTCCAGAATCTTGATTCTGGGCTTCAGGGACCTCGGGAAGACTTTCTGCCAAAAAGGGATCGATCCTGCTACAGTGGGGATCGATCCTTTTCTTCCAGAGGGCATTTTTCCTGCATTTTTGGGTTAGAAATGATATGACCTTTGATCCTAATTCAACCCAAAATGTTTATAAGCTTTAAGGGAGTTTTTCTTGACTTTCTCAGATAAAAACATGGTCTAAACATTCATCAAGTGATTTTCTAAAATATTCAAAACATTTATAAAGAATTAAGACCAATAGGGATGTATCGTTAAATCATGGTCTTAATGTTTGATATGATCACTTGAAAATGGATTGAGAAAATCATGTGTGATAAGTCAAATTTACAATATGAATTAAAACATTAAATCTTTCTTAAGTTTTTGTCATTTCAAAATATATATGGCAATTTAAAGCTAGCAAGTATTTTAAGTCCAAGTAAAGGTTTAAACATTTGTGTAACATGATTTTGGACTTGTATGAATGAAAAACCATTTAACAATAGATTTTGCAATTTTGGAACAATTTTTAACCATAAAACACATTTTTGGTCTCAAAAGATGTCATTTTAAGAGTTATGCATATTTTGTCAAAACCAAGGCATTAGAAAACACAAATATGCCAAAACAAACATGTTCACATAGATTTTAGGCACATATATCATTAAATCATCCAACTTGTGAACATCATGCCATAATTTCTAACATGCATATTTCTCATTGATGCTCATGACATGGCATTTTGCATTTATGACATATTTGACATTTTAGAACATGTAAACATATTATCAACATATCTCTTACTTCCGCAAATCACACAAGATCATTTCAAAATCATTTAAACATGTTTTTCATTCAATCATTCAATGCCTCAAGAACTATCTATCAAACAATCAAAAATCATTTATCATGCCTATTGTTCATTCAAGCAACAAGGATCATCAACCAAATATCTCATCAAAGCACAAATAATTTAATCAAATAAAAGTTTTAAAGAGAAAGAAATTAAGCTTACAAAACTCCTTTGCTTGAGAGTGCTTTGCCATGATTTGTTAAATCCACCTTTAGCTATTCTTTTGAGGAATTGTTGTGACTTTGCTAAGGATGGTTTTCCAAGATCTTCCTCTTTCTCATTAGCATAAGCAACCTCCATGGAGGTGTGTAGAGCATTCAAACTCCATTGTTTTTTTATAACTCCATGCTCTAACACTCCTACATCAAGAAATTTCAAGTATGCTTTGGTACCCAAATTTTCTTAGGTCCATGAGAATTAGTGCAAACAATTTTTTGATCCTTTTGGGATCCATTTTAAACACAATTCATCATTATTGACAGCATGCTTTGGGATCCACATCTTCCTAACTACTTTTCCTCTAAAGGTAGTTTTTTATATATGTGCATGCTTGTGAGGTGTGGCCTATCCTATTGTATAGTGAGCGTATGAGAGATGTATCATGCATAGAATTTTTGATCACTAGGAAATTCTTAAGATGAGTTTCTTTTTGTTTTGCATTATAACCTAACCCATCTTTGTCAAAGAAAACTCTTTGGGTCTCTAACATATGATCTAGCTTTTGTTGACCCATGTAAAACCTAGAAAATGAGTTATGCAAATTTATATTCTTTTCATTCAACTCATTTATCTCTAGGTTGGCCTCTTCTAATTTCTTCTCTAGTTTTAGCTTAGCATTTGTCAATGTTTCCTTTTCTATTTTCAAATTAGCAATGATTTTCTTATATTTAGAGTTTATGTATTGAAATTCATTTGCTAATTCATTAAAGGCATTTTGTAGTTCATCAAATGTATAAATATTATCTTCACTAGAACTACAACTAGCCTCATCATTACTAATAGCCATGAAGCATGAGTAAGCTACCTCATCATCTATGTTTTCCTCATCGGAGCTATCACTATCGCTCCATGCAGCTATGAATGCTTTCTTCTTAGGTTTCCTATCCTTTTCTTTCCTAAGTAAAAGGCAATCTAGCTTAGTGTGACCCGGTTCAGTACATTCATAACACACTAAGAGGTCCTTTTCTCTTCTACTTAACTCTCCTCTTTGATGTCTCCTATTATTTTCTCTCTCTTTCATTCTCATGAACCTATTAAATCTTTTGGCAAATATTGCCATTTCCTTTTCTTCCTCATTTCCACTCTCATCACTATCATTTTCAATGATCTCATGTAGAAGACTTAAGTGCTACCCCTACTTTCTTTTAAGGCACTTCATTTCTTTTTAATTTCATTTCATATGTGAGTAGGGAGCCCATAAGTTCATCTAGAGACAAGGTGTTAGGATCCTTAGATTCTTCTATTACGATCACCTTTGCCTCCCAAGATTTTGGCAAGCTATTCAAGATTTTCTTAACCATTTCTACATTGGAATAGGTCTTGCCTAGAGCCTTAAGTCCATTAATTATATCATTAAACCTAGTGAAAATTTCGCTAATGGATTCATTTTCTTTCATCCTAAAGAGCTCATAGTCATGTGTGAGCATTCCTACTTTTGTTTCTCTAACTTGATTTGTCCCTTCATGTGTGATGACCAATTTGTCCCATATTTGTTTAGCATTCTCACATAAAGAGACTCTATTATACTCATTGGGACCTAATGCACAAAAGAGGGTATGCATAGCCTTGGCATTCAATTGTGCCAATCTCATGTCATTTGTGTCCCACTCATCCTCACTCTTAGGGACATCCTTTCCATCTACTTTCTTCATTAGAATTTTGGGACCATTTACTATAACTCTCCACACGTCATAATCATTTGATTGTACAAATAACATCATTCTAGTTTTTCAATATGAGTAGTTCTCACCATTGAACGGTGGAGGTTTAACTAATGAGTGTCCCTCTTCTCTTAGGGGTGTGCCTACATTCAAGTGAGCCATTTGTGATCATTTTACTCGATAGATGTTCATCTAAATCAATCTTGAGCCCAAGCTCTGATACCAATTGTTGGCTCTATAGGCTAAACCGAGAGGGGGTGAATCGGTTTTTAGCTAAGATTATGTTCGTTTTTCGATTCTTCTAAATTCTCTAGCCTATGTTGGAATTTTCTAAGTTCTCTAGGCTACTCAAGTATGCAATATAAATTTAATTTGACAATCACAATATAAATGCAAATAAATAAAGAGAGTAAGGAAAGAGAAATGTACACAAGCGATTTATAGAGGTTCGGCAACCTTGCCTACGTCCTCTACTTTGAGACACTCCCAAGGATTTTCTCCAAATTCACTATCCTTGAATTTGTGTTACACTCCCTCTTTTTGCAGGCTCAAGAGAAACCTCCCTCTTTTTTTAGGCTCAAGAGAAACCTCCCTCTTTTTCTAAGGCTAAAGAGAAACCTCCCCTTTACAAGGTATGTTTGTGTTTACAAGGAATGTAATCAAAGAAAGGCCTCTAGGTAGGCAAGTGATTACAATGTTTAAGCATAAGGAAAAGCCTATACAATATTTGTGCTAGATCATACAAGGAAGATGAGAATGATAGAAGATATTGAATTTTAGCTCTTATGATTTTTGAAATGCTTGGAGAAGATGAAGAATTTGAAGAATGATATGTCTTGGCTGCTCTCTCTCCTTTTTTTAGCTTCCAAGCCTCTATTTATAGTTTCTTGGATGTATTCTTGATGTTGGTTGGAGCTAAAACAGAAACTAGCCGTTGTATCTCACAGAAACTAGTTGTTGGAGGCTTTCTCGTGTAAAGGGATCGATCCTATGCCCTGGGGGATCAATCCCCAAATTCCAAAATGCTTATTCTGGGCTTGAGGGACCTTTCTGCATCTAAAATAGCTTACTGCAATGAAAGGATCGATCCCTTCCCTTAGGGGATCGATCCCATGCTTCCAGAGAGCATTTGTCCTGCACTTTTGGGTTAAAAATGATATAGCCTTTGATCCTAATTCAACCCAAAACATTTTGACATTTTTGTGGGAGTTTTTCTTGACTTTCTCAAATGAAAAGATGGTCCAAAAAATTCATTAAGTAATTTTCTAAAGTTGTGTTCCATGTATTCTTGAAAACATTACTTAATGAAAATATTCAAAACCATTTTATAAAGTATTAAGACTAATAAGAATGTATCATTAAATCATGGTCTTAATGTTTGATATGAACACTTAAAATGCATTGAGAAAATCATGTGTGGTAGAGCAAATTTACAATATGAATCAAAACATAAAAGCTCACTTAAGTTTTTATCATTTCAAAATATATATATATGTCAATTTAAAGCTAATAGACCAAATAAGTTATTATTAAGAGTATAAAGCCAATTATATAAACATTTAATTGTTTAGTATGATTTATTTATAATTTGTTAATTATTTATTTGTATAGCTAATACTTTTATATTTTCATTTTCCTTTAGTTTTAATATATATATATTTATATATATATATATATATATATATATATATATATTAGAGTTGGCTCATTTAAAAAAATAAATTTTTATATAATTATCAATATATAATTATATATTTTATAACAAATGTGAATATAATAGGAATTTTAAAAAAATCATTGTTAAGCAATAAAAACATTAAAATGTAAAAATACATATTTATATAAATATTTATTAAATTTTAACTTTGTTTAGCATTTTTATTAAATTTTTATTTAACAATAAAAAATTAAATTAATTACTACATTCAAAATAATAAAAATGTTTATAACTTATAAAATTTCAAAATAATTTGAGCAAGCTCGCTAAACCTGTCCGGTTAGAACTAGATTGAACTCGAAAATAATCGAACTCAAAAATACCTGGAATTGAAAAAACTCGAACCTATAAGTATCTAAACATGAAAAAACCTAAATCTGAAAAAATGCAAACCCGAAATAACCTGAACTTGAAGACAACATAGACCGAACCCACTTGAATCGGCCCTTTTGCCACTTCTACACATGACTAGGATATGAACAGAAAATTAAGACCATATTTTTACAAGAAAAATCAATAACTAGTATGTGTATGCAAGATTTATAAATATGTACTTCGTTTATCATTTGAATGTATGATGGAAAGAAAATGGAAGTACAAAAGTGAGAAGTCAAATAAGAAAAATTTCTCGACCCTAAAAATATCTCTTCTATTCTTGTCCAATTTCGCCACCCTTCTTCCACATTAATTATTGCACTTTATTCTAATTCTTTGTTGTCATTAAGAGCAGTAAAACAACCAATAAATCTGGTAACAAAGCAAGGTTCATGAAGAGGCAAAGTAATAGAAAATTAGAAGAGAAGCTTGATCATTGGTAGTAAGAGTTAAGGAAACTAGCAGTAATACAACCCAAAACTCATAATAGAACTCTGATCCAATCTTTGATGGAGAAAATTATGATTTTTGGTGCGTCAAGATGAGAACATTGCTGAGTCCTATGATTTGTGGGGACTAGTGCAAAACGGGTATGAAGAATCAAAATCACTTAAGACTCTCACCAAGCATAATAGAAGTAATTAAAGGAAAACCAACAAAAAGATGCCAATGTTCTTGCAAAAATCTAGCAAGGTGTTTTAGATGTAATCTTTCCCAAAATTGTGAATGCAACCAAAATAAAAGAAGCTTAGGAGATTTTGTAACAAGAATTTCAAGGTGATACAAGGGCAAGAACTATGAAACTTCAAACATTTTGAAGATAATTAGAGAAAATGAAGATGAAGGAATATGAAAAATTGACAAAATTTTCCCCTAAATTTATGGAGTTGGTGAATCAAATAAAAACATATGGAAAAGATTATTCTGTAAGAGAATTGTTGAGAAAATTTTAATTAGCTTGCCAAAAAAAATTTATCCTATTGTTGGTATTATTAAAGAAACAAAAGATACTAGCAAACTTGGTGTTCAAGAGTTAATGGCTCGTTAAAATCCTTTGAGAAAAGGTTGTCTTAACACTCTGAAAAGTCCATTAAGACTGTATTTCAATCCAAGCTCAATTTTAAATCCAAAAATGTTGATAAGAAGTCATCAATAAGTTCACAAGCTAAAAGTCAGTCATCAAGAGGAAGAAGAACAAGTAGAGGAAGATTTAAAAATACAAAAGGAAAAATGGAGGAAGCTGTCGTTAGAAATCAAATGAAGAAAGTTCATCCCTAAGATGAAATATTTGCAAAAGGAATAGTTACAAAGAGAAAGATTGTTAGTTCAAGAGGAAACAATAATGTTTTAATTGTAAGAAGTTTGGGGACGTACAAAAGGATGGCAAGTTCAATTTATCGTAGCAAGCAAGTTATTCGGAGAAGAAAAACCATAAAGCAAGTGTGTTTTACTCTTGCCAATTAGCATTAGAATAGAAACGCTAGCAATGGTTGATTGATAGTGTTTGTAGCAGCCATTTGACTCGAAAAAAAAAGTTATTTTTGAGAATTAGATTCCAATGTCCAATCTAAGATGAAAATTGTCAATGGAGATTACTTGAAGGTTGGTGGAATCAGGAGCATTGATGTTCAAACTAAGCAAGGAAATGGAGTGATTCAAGAAGTACTATTCATACATAATGCAGACCAAAATTTGTTGAGCGTGAGACAACTTGTTGAGCATGGTTATATGCTAATTGTTAAAGACAATAGCTACACCATTTTTTACAAGAATGATAGAAATAAGGTGTTGGTACATATGAAGATGGTAAATAGATGTTTTCCATTGAATCTAAAATATGTAACTAATGTTGCTTTGAAAACAAATGAAATGGATGATTTGTGGCTATGGCATAAAAGATTCGTGGGAGTCTCATTTTTGGTGTTTTTTTCCTTTGTCTTCTTGTCTTTAGACAAACCTTGATCTTGAATTCCTTTCCAGGCTACCACTAATATTGTTTATTTCTCAAACCTATTGTCTTCATTAAAATAACCTACCTTTACTTAGCCACCAAGTAAACCTTTCTTGTTCTCTAAGTAACCAAACCCCAAAGGTTTTCTTGCTCACCAAGAAACCTTCAAAAGCTCTACTTTCACAAAAAACTACCTTGTTGCACAAGCCACCGTTTCCTCTTGTTTCTTGTCACACAAGCTATTTCCAAAACTAGCTTGTTTTCTCAAAAGTTACATTGTTCTCCAAGTAAACCTCTTCTTGTCACTTATACTTTTTGTTTTTTTTTTACCAAAGTAAATGAACAATCTTGAAATACAACCAACTCAAAATGCTTTATCAGAAGAATATGGTGTAAAAGCTTTTCAAATTTGAAGACAAGCAAGATGTATGACGATAACACTCTTGGAAAACTTCATCGACAATTGTTTCCCTTATAAGTTACATAGAGAGCCAAGGAGATGTTGGAATTGGTGTATATAAATGTGTGTGGACTTATGGACACTCCATCTCATGCACAAAATAGGTATTTCATCTATTTGTTAATGATTATACTGCATGACTTGGGTGTATTTTATGAGATAGTGTAGTGACGTCTTCACTATTTTTAAAAAATTCAAGTGTCTTGTTGAAAAACAAAATGGTCAGTCAATCAAGTTCTTAAGACGTGATAATGGAAAAGAATATAATTCAAGACAATTTGACAAGTTTTGTGAAGATGGAGGCATGGAAAGACAACTCATAGTTTTCCTATACTTCACAACAAAATGGTGTGTCCAAGTGGAAAAATAAAATAGTGGTGGAAATGGTAAAGTCTATGCTTCATGATTGTGGATTTGCTAAAACATTTTGGCAAAGGCTGTATTTACAACAGTAAACTTAATTAATAGAGGTCCTATAAAGGCATTGAAAGACATGACTCCATTTGAAGCCTGAAGCGAGAGAAAAACATCGATAAGACATTTCAAAAATTTTGGACATATTTGTTATGCTCAAATTATCAAGGAAAGAAGACTTAAAATAGATGGAACAAGTGAAAAAGCATCTTTTTTGGCTACAGCTCAAGATCAAAAGGCTATGGGCTATATAGCTTAAAAAATCATAAAATCATTTTGAGTAAAGATGTAGTGTTTGATAAAAATGCTATTTGGAATTGAAAGGAAGACAAAGTTGACAGAAGGCCTATTTTGGTGGATGAAACTCAACCTAAACAAGCTCAAGAAGATGAGAATGGTGAAGAACATGATCAACCTCTAGCTTAAATTCTCCAACAACACCAAGTTCTTCAAGTTCAAGATCATCTAATCCTCTTAGCCACCCTCAATGAAGAATGAGGAGATTGAAAGACATTTATTAAACTTGCAACTTGTGTATTTTTGAACTAGAAAACATTGAAGAAAAATGCCATGAATAAAGAAATTGAAGCAATTAAGAAAAACAAGACATGAGAGCTATTGGACAGACCAAAGAATAAAGAAGTAACAGATGTAAATTGGATGTATAAGGTGAGGCATAACTCAGATGTTTCAGTCAAGAGGAATAAAGCCATACTTGTAGTAAAGGGTTATCTACAATAGCCTGGAGTTGATTTTACTGAAAAATTTGCACTTGTTGCTAGACTAGATACAATTAGAGCACTCATTACTATCACGGGTCATAAAGGATAGTTGTTGTATCAATTAGATATGAATCAGCCTCCTTAATTGTTGAACTAAAGGAAGAAGTCTATGTGGAGTAGCCTTAAGGGTATTGTCATAGGAATAGAAGATAAAGTATATAAATTAAAGAAGGTCTTGTATGGGTTGAAGCAAGCACTACGAGCTTAATACAACAAAGTTGATAATTACTTCGATGAGAAAGGATTTCAAAAAAGCAAAACTAAGCACAACTTGTAAGTCAAAACTCAAGTTAAGTCAAGCATACTTAGTGTGGAACTTTATGTAGATGATTCGGTCTACATTGGAAATGATGAGAAAATGCTTGATGAATTCAAATTAGAGATGGTGAACAGGTATGAAATGAATGACCTTGGCATGTTACATTATTTTCTTGGCATTGAGATACATCAAAGTGAAAATAAAGTTCTCATTTCTGGAAAGAAAATGCCAAAAATAATCTTGGAAAAATTTGAGATAAGTGGTTGCAAACCAGCAACCACCCCACTTGTTGTGAATGAAAAATTAGGGAAGATGTTGATAAGAAGATAGATGCAATTATATATAGAAGTTTGTTAGGAAACTTTCTCTATCTTACTACCACAAGGCCAAACATTATGTTTGCTATAAATATGTTATCTAGGTTCATGAGCAATCCTAGTAATGTCCATTTTGGAGTTGTAAAAAGAGTGTTGAGATACATAAAAGGCATAATTAACCATGGTATTCATTATGGAAACAATGTAGAAGAGAAATTAACAAGTATTTATGATAGTGACTGGGCTATTTGTATAGATGACATGAAACGCACCACAGGTTATTTACTTACATTAGGTTTTAGAGTATTCTCATGGGCTTCCAAGAAGCAGCAAAGAGTTTCTCAATCATCAGCAGAATCAGAGTACGTTGCAGCTGAAGCCTCAGCTTGCCAAGCAATTTTGATCATCATCATCCTAGAAGACATTTGCCAAAGGCAGAAAGAACCGACGGAGATCTTCTGCGATAACAAATCAGCAATAGCTATGGCTAAAAATCAAGTCTACCATAGCAGGACAAAGCATATTGCTATCAAGCATCACTTTATAAGAGAAGTCGTGGCTAATGGATAAATCGAGATAAGTATTGCAAGACCGATGAACAGGTGGCTGACATATTCACCAAGGCACTTACCAGTGGAGAAATTTGAATAGTTCGAGGAAGCACTTGGAGTTCAAAAACAGCACATTAAGGGCGAGAATGTTAATAGTAATATGCTGTAAAATTGCAAAAATCTTTGAATCAATTGTAGCATATCTTTGAATTTAGGAATGTGTTAAAATTTATGACTAATAGAACGTGAACACATGACTAGGACGAGTAGAAAATTAAGACCATTTGTCTGTTAGAAAATCAGTAACTAGCTTATGTATGCAAGCTTTATAAATATTTACTTTGTGTATCGTTTGAATACAAGAAGAAAAGAAAATGAAAGTAAGAAAGTGAGAAGCAAAATAAGAAAATTTCCCAGCCCCTAAAAGTATTTCCTTTGTTCTTGTCCAATTCTGCCACCCTTCTTCCAAATTAATTACTGCACTTCATTCTAATTCTTTGAAACATAGCTTAGTGCTCCACCATTCATAAAGGGCACCAAGTTTAAAACATCACTGAGCAATGGAACAAGACATGATTAGCCTTCTTCTACCAAGTGACATCGAGGATAGTAAATAAGATTCGAGCTCAAAGGAGCACCCATGTTCTTTAAAACAATGTTATAGGAATTTTGTCAAGTGCAACTAACCAAAGAAGCATTGAACTTTGCAAGCGATTTTAATTTTCCATAGCTAATACAACTTGGGTTGTAATGGTAAGTAATTAGACTGAAGAAAATATCAGCAAATTTCTTCATAGAAAATAATCCACAAGTCATATTCCCATACATTATCAACGACGAAACAAGAATATAACCCTCCAAGAAGCCTGTAGTTTTTTCAAAATTATAGGCACTTAATTGAAGAGAAGTGTCCTATAATAATTGCTCAAGATTAATGATTAAATCTATTATCAATTGTATACTCAACTACCTTTACATTCTTATTCATGCCCAACATAAATAATCTTGGATACTTTAGCCTAAAAGGTTCAGCCTCGCCATTTATTATACCAAAATAACACTTCCAAGCCATTCCCCACAAGCCATCTACACCCACCCGTACTAATAAAATTTTTATGGAAATCATCACAAGCAATCTTAATTACCTCTCTCCATACATGAGACATCTTATTCTTGCAAGTATAAAAAGGCAATAAGCATTGATAATTGGTCCTGTAGGTAGCTACAATCAATTTTATCCAAAGAGAATTTCTCTCTATTGCATTTCTCCACCACCATTTAGCTAAGACAGTAAAATTCTTGTCATGCATATCCATAATATCAAGACCCTCAAACTTTTATGGTTTACACACTTTCAACCAATTAACATTTACAATTTTCTTATTTTTACCTCCTCCCCATAAATTAGATATTACAGAGTTAATAAGTGTAACTTTACCTCTAAAGAATAAGTACTACCTCTTTCATAAGTACAACCTACCCTTAAATTTACTAATAATGGGATTTAAGTTAGCCATTCTTTACAAATCAACACCGATAAGAAACTATGATAGTTAAATGGAAAAATTCCTATCTCACATTCTTATATTCCAACAAAACTTTCCACATTATAATCATCCACAACTACAGCATATAAACAAGATTTACTAAAACTACTCTTTAGATCAGAACTTAACTTGAAACAAACCAAGATCTTATTCACATTATAGGTTTATAGATGATTGCTACACAAATCTTTAAGGATCTACAAGTTGATCTATTATTGGATAGCTTTCTTTCTTTCTTTCCAATGGAACAGTTATTAGAAAATTTTTTATTTCTAATATTGGATAACATAGTAATAATAATATGCATTTTATATTGTTGATGCTTTTGGGTAATAATGGTATAGCCTGTTTGATAGTGATCAAATAAATTAATTAAGTTATTTGACTTTAGACACATCTTATTTAGTATTAATTGATATAGACTTTATAATATATAAAGACCACATATATTATATTTAATTATTTATGGTGGCTAAAATAAATATAATAGAATATAGTATAAATAGGTTGAGGTCCTGAATCTAAATTGGAATCTTGCTTTTACTTATATACCATTACTGAATGAATTTAGAGAACCTCTTTTCTCTGCAAGTGCATCGTAGACATGTAAGAAATTCAACCACGATTTTGGTTATATGCATACAACCTACAAATAAATTTCAAACTTTTCTTTTCTTTATAGATTTGACTTAAGATCTTAAGTTATGTGAATATTGCTCATTATGTTTCACCAATAAAATTTCTAACAATTAGTATCTGTTCTTGCACAAAACAACAATAAAGGTATGCTGACGTTGATGTTCGTACTTAGTTCCACGTGTATCCAAGAAGCTTCTGTAAAACAAGAAAAGTCAGACAGACGCAAAGGTGGTTCCCTGCGTAGACACTCCGATGCTTAAGTCAGCAGAAAGTTCTTCAGTGTTAGGAAGCGTAAAAGCCAGTAGTCAAAAATTAGGGAGTAAAATTGTACCTGGGGGCCTATTTATAGGCCAATATTCTAGGTTAATTGCTTAAGGATAAGTCCATCATCTTGCTGAGAGTTTGCATTCCAATATAACACAAGTTCCTCGAAAACCGAGAGCATTCGGAGCCTGTCGTCGGCGAGAGACTCATACCACATGGCACGTTGTGGCATCAGGGATCTGTCGCTAGCGGGAGCTGAAGTAATACGCCACGTGTCGCCCTATGACTGCAAGCGACAGACTGGGAGTCTGTCGCCTGGCGATAGGTGTACTGCGCGCCATATGTCGCGTTATGATTGCAGGCGACAGGTGTGATGACGCACTTTACCTCTGTCGCCGAAGGCCACGTGGACCAGTGAGTTTTTGCCACATGGTGATCTCTGACGCTATTGGCCCTGGCCCAACATCGGTAGACTTTGTCATATCAATTGCTCCACACTCTCTTGTTAGATTTCTCCAACCAAGAGAGTATAAATATGTGTTTTTGGGCCTTAGCCCACTGTGAATAGTCCTCTTTGTTTTCTGTGATTTCTTCTGGTATTTTTTACAGGTGAAAAAATTCTACTCTGCGACAGGCGTGATCAGGCGGGACGTTTGGCATTCCTTGTCGCGGCTATATTAACTGTTGGGACCCAACGAGAGAACGCACGAGAAACCTCCAAGCAGCTGTTTGTCGCCCATTTTTAGCTCTCTCGCCAAAAGAGTCTTTTGCTCTCACACCAGGAGTCTCTCGCTTATCTCATCGACAGTAAGTATACATCTGTCGCCTTATTTATTCACCTATCGCACTAGGTTTAGGTCTCCCGCAGGTGGCTTGGTCTCCCGCGTAGAGTTTAGTCTCCCGCAAGTGTCTTGCTCAATAAATCTGTCGCCCAAAAGGTCTGTTGCCTTAATAGGTCTGTCGCCTATTGGGTCTGTCGCCTGTAAAGTCTGTCGTCGGGTAGTTTTTGCTTTTTGCCATGTCTTTGCTACGCCCGGGTAAAACACTTAAAACAGGTGGTCTCGTGTGTTCTTTGACAAATGCTGACTTAGAGGATATCAGGACTCGTTTCCCTTTCCCCTCAGATTATAGCTATAGACTTCCAGTGCAAGGGGAGGTTACGCCCGAGTTGGTTAGAAACGGTGTAGCCATTCATAAGGCTTCTTTGTCTTTCAGTTTTCGCTTTCCTCTTCCGGAGTTTGGCGAAGCATTTCTTAGATACAAGGACATCGTCCAATGTCAACTCCACCCCCATGCGTGGGCTCAGCTGGTAGCGTTTTCCATAGTGTGTCACAACCTGGGTATTATTCCAACAGTTCCTCTCTTGAGCGCCTTTTTCAGAGTCCGCAGGCTGAAAGGATTAATAACATTCTCTCTTCAACGGTTAACGGTCGACGAATTTCCTAATAATAAAATCTTCTCGGATCTCCCTAATAAACTGCGTGGCTTTGAGAGTGAGTGGGCCATTGTTGAGATTCCAAGCGACCTGCGGATTCACTCTGGAACAAAAATTTTAAGAGACCAATTTGGTGAGCCTATTCGGCGAATCTGTTCTACGGGAGAGCGTAATTTATTTTCCCTTCTAACCTCGGAGAACATTGCCGCTGCCGGCTGAGGGGTAAGCGGGACCGTTCTCGAAGCTTCTGCTGCCCCATCTAACCTGCCTACAACTCCTCGCGTATCTGACGCTGGCCCTAGTCAGCCATCCTCGGTACTAGTAGCTGAAGCATCCACCCCCGTAGGCCACCTTGTAGATGAGTCCTCTTCAAATTTGGAGGACAAGACCCCTGAGGCTGCGGGTACTAGTGATCATTCAAAGGAGAACCCTGAGTGGGCTCAGGCCGAAGCCTTTGGGAGTCCTTTCGTCGATTTTTCGTTGAATCCCAACTTGAATAGTTTAGAGGACTTTGGTGGTTTTTTAGGTTTCTTATCCCTTTTCACTCCTCGTATGCGTGTGCGTGGTGTTTTTTACTTGGTCAGCTAATACTTTCTTTTTATATTGTGCAGGCATGAACTTCCAAGATATCATGCGTATGAGGGATGCCAGTGTTCCTACTCAGTCACAAGTTAGAGCCTCGTCTAGACCGGCTCGTGCTCCTACTCCTCCTCCACCTTCTACTGGTGAATCCAGCCATCCTTCATAAGAGGCCGAGAGGAATAAACGAAAGAGGCCTCTTGTTCCTGATCGTGGTTCGGACGATCGCGAGAGCTCTTAGTCCCAAAGGAGTGATTCAGCCCGTCCAGAGGGTGGCTCTCGAGTTGCTAAGGATAGGTCTGCCCCTCGCCAGCCTAGGCGCAAATACAGGAAGAGGTTGATTATTGAAGCCACTATGCCTACAAGAGCGATTTTGCCTAAGGTAGCCGATCCGACTTTGAGGCGTTATTCAATTGATAATGGGGTCGTTGTAGGTGGGGAAGATTTCCAGACTTATCCCGGAGTGAATGACAACGACAGCATCGAGGATGCCGGGATAGTGTCTCGTCTGGCCTGGAGCACCATCCTTCCTCGCGATGAGGCAGGCCTTTTCACAAACCTTACAGAAGCGGAGGATAATTCTGACTATTTCGCTATGAAGGTGAGCTTTGTGCTTGTTTGGTAACTAGATTCTCCCCCTTTTTAAGCTCTTTCGTTAATTTTTTGAGTTATGTCTGTTTTTTGTTTTGTCAGACGGCTCAACAAATTACTGCGGTCAATGCTCGACATAGGGCTCTTAGGGAGCAAGCCGATAGAGAGATTCGTGAGCTTCGAGAACAGAGAATGGAGCTTACGAACGAGGTTGTCCGGCTTCGCTCTTATCCCAAAAGGATGGAGGAGTTGAGTAGAAAGAATGCTGACTCGAGCAAAGGCTCCGAGAAGAGCAGGCGAAGGTGGCTTCCCTTCAAGGGTACCAAGAAGCTTACAATAAGGTCGTCGATGATCGGGGAGCTATGGAGAGGCAGCGGGATGAGGCCATTGAGGAGCTGCATCACATACTGGATCGTCAAAGAGAAGCTCGAATTGAGGCTGTTCGTGAATACCACTTGTCCTAGCATTGCTTTGACAAGAAAACAGAGTTCGTGACGGGATTCATTAAATACGGCTTCTACTTGGCTCATTCTTGGCTGGAGAAGCATCGACCTAGTGAGGCTTTCCCTGAATTGCTTTTTACTGAGGAGGCCCGATACTATGAAGCTCCTTCTTGGACCAAGTACGAACCCGACTCGCAAGGTCCGGAGGCCTATTTAGCGGAGGGAGTTGAGGATGAACTGGATAATCTTGAGGGTCCGTGGCATCATCGACAGCCACAACGTCATCCTGAGTCTTCTGAGGCACTTGATCGATCTGAGCCTCCAGCAGCGCGTAACGCTTCTGAATCTATCGAGGCAGGCGAGCAACCTAAGTCTATCGAGGCACTGCTGGGGTTAGACGGCGATAAGTTCCAAATTTCTGATTCTGCAGCCGTTGATCTTGTGCCAGACTCTGCGGCTGTGGTTGGGCCTTCAGGTGACATTCTTGCTTCTGGGATGGCTTCTTCGGCTCCCCAGGATCCTGATTCTTCAACTCCTCCAGTTCCTGAGCCTCAAGCTTCTCAAGATGCTAGTGCTGATGTAGCGCCTTCTCAGCCGGCTGACTCGGTCATTGCCATAGATTAGAATTTACTATTTTTTGTTTTGTTTGTTAACTCCAATGTACAGATTCATTGTTAATGAAAAGTATCGTTTCATTTTGTAGCTTTTTCTTTTGCTTATGTGAATTCAGTATAATACTTTGTATACCTGTTACATCACAAAGTTCTGAAGCGATATCAAATAATTCTATTTTTACCTTCATACCATGTTGCTCCCCAAGTTCTACTTTGAGACAGCGTTTTTATTCCTGTGCGAAGATGAACTTTTCTCGAGCATTGTGCCTATCTTACGCTTTTTTCGCTTAAGGACTTTATTGAATAACGACTAAAATGTCAAGGTGTTAACCATAATTTGCTAACGTATTTCAACATATTAGTCTGAAAATTTCAACGTACCTCGTAACATGCTATATATTTTGTGTCTTTTGTGTTACTTGGATATTGCGTTTGTTTGTTGCTGGATGGTTTCTCAGTTTTGCCTTTCTCACGCGCTTTTCGTGTTTAAGGACTAGTCTTTGCCCGTTTCGCACTTTTCCGTGCTTAGGGACGTTTAGATGTGCCCGTCTCGCGCATTTTTCGCTTAGGGACTTTTGTTTGCCCGTCTCGCGCATTTTTCGCTTAGGGATTTTTTTGTTTTCCCGTCTCGTGCACTTTTCGCTTAGGGATTTTTGTTTGCCCGTCTCGTGCATTTTTCATTTAGGGACTTTTTTGTTTGCCCGTCTCGCGCATTTTTCGCTTAGGGAGTTTTGTTTGCCCGTCTCGCGCATTTTTCGCTTAGGGACTTTTTTGTTTGCCCGTCTCGCGCATTTTTCGCTTAGGGGCTTTTGTTTGCTAGCTGTTGCTCATTTCAATTCCTGTAACACATAATCTGTCTCACACATTGCATTAGAGAATTATAGGAAATGATGGGCTGGCCTTTATTAATGAATCAGATAAAACAATAATATCTGTAAAGTAACGGAGCAATAGATGGAAAAGTGAAGACAAGAATAATCATAATCAGAAAAGAAGTACAACGTTTACTGCCAGTATGGTTTAAGGTGGTTGGCATTCCAAGTCTTTGATATCTTCTTTCCTTGCAAGGTTTCTAAGGTACATGTGCTAGGTCCGATTATCCTTCTGATTCTGTATGGTCCTTCCTAATTAGCCCGGAGCTTTCCATCTTCCTTATGGGCATTTGTAATTGCCAACTTTCTCAATACCAAGTCTCGTTCTTGTAACTCTCTTTTTTTAACCCGTGCATTATAATAAGTAGCTACCCTCTGTTGGTAAGCAGCCAGTCTCATTTTTGCTTTGTCTCTCAACTCATCTATCAGGTCTAAATTCTCCCTTAATCCTTGAGAATTGAGCTCCTCGATGTAGGGGACCAACCGGGGTGACTCAACTCCAACTTCTACTGGGATGAGGGCTTCAGTCCCATACACCAAATTGAACGGTGTTTCCCCTGTCGACACCTTGCTTGTCGTTTTGTAGGCCCATAGGACGCTCGGGAGCTCGTCTACCCATGCTCCTTTTGCTTTGTCCAGTCTGGTCTTCAATCCATGTAGTATAGTTAAATTACTCACCTCTGCATGCCCATTAGCCTGCGGGTAAGACACAGAAGATATTCTTAGGAGAATGTTCAGGCCTTTGCAGAAATCCCGGAAAGCATCACATTCGAACTACTTCCCATGGTCTGCATTTATCACACGGGGGATCCCAAATCGGCAAATTATGTCCTTCCACACCATTGCTTCCACCTTCTTCTCAGAAATTGTAGCCAAAGGTTCGGCTTCTATCCACTTCGTGAAGTAATCTGTAGCCACAAGTAAGTATTTTCGTTGTCCTGAGCCTAGTGGAAAAGGTCCCAGGATATCTAGTCCCCACTATGCGAATGAAGTTGGCTGGAGAGTGTTCTGAAGGGCCGAAATAGGCGCGGTTGTTATTGGACTGAATTTTTGACACTTTTCGCATCTTCTCACTTTGTCTGTGGCATCCTTCCTTAGTGTAGGCCAATAAAACCCTGCGCATAGTATTTTCGAGGCCAAGGCATGAGCCCCTAAGTGTTCACCGCATATTCCCTCATGAACTTCAGCTAAGGTGTACTCAACCTGTTGGGGCCCTAGGCATTTCAGAAAGGGCATTGTAAAGCTTCGCTTATAGAGTTCTCCATTTACTACGGTAAACCTGGCACTTTTCAATTTCAACCTTTGAGCCTCGTCACTGTTAGCTGGGAGTGTGCTTCCCAATATATAGTATTTGATCGGGACTCTCCAATCATCTCCGATCTCGATATCACAGACACCTTCTTCTTCGATACTTGGCTTAGCGAGGGATTCCACTTTGACGATACCCCCTTTGACCCCTCTAGAAGAAGCCAATTTTGAAAGAGCGTCTGCATGGCTGTTCTCTGTCCGATTTATCTGAGTCAGCTGGAAGTGCTGAAACGACTGTGCCAACAATTGTACCTTCTGTAGATAAGGGACTAAGGCGGGTTCTCGTGCTTCATACTCACCCGAGAACTGGTTTACCACCAATTGTGAATCGCTATGGGCCACTAAATTGCTGACTCCTAGTTTCTTAGCAATTTTCATCCCAGCTATCAAGGCTTCGTACTCGGCTGTATTGTTCAAACTCGGGAAATCGAAACGTACTGAATACTCATAGGTTTCCCCGTCAAGCGATATTAGCACAATTCCGGCTCCACTGTCGTCTATGTTATGAGCTCCATCAACAAATAATTTCCATCAGACTAACTCTGTTTCCCCTTGAACCTCTCAGCCAGTGCATTCTACAATGAAATCTGCCAATGCCTGTCCTTTTATTGCTTGGCGAGGCTGGAAGTGAATATCATATTCACTCAATTTGATAGCCCATTTAATTAGACACCCGGAGTGTTCTGGTTTCTGCAGTATTTGCCTCAAGGGCTGATCCGTTAAGATAGTCACCGAGTGAGCTTGGAAGTAAGGACGCAACTTCCGAGTTGCCATCACCAAGGATAAAGCTATTCTTTCAACTAAGGGGTACCTTGCCTCGGCATCTAGCAGGACTTTGCTTACATAATAGATCGGGTAATCCCTGTCCCCTTCTTTCCTTAGTAGGACTGCACTTACAGCTTTCTCTCCTACACCGAGGTACATGAGGAGTTGGTCTCCGGGTTGTGGCCGAGATAATAAAGGCAACTCTTTCAGGTAGTCTTTTAACCTTTCAAAGGCGTCGTTGCACTCTTCCGTCCATTTGAAGTTCTTTCCCGCCTTTATCGCCTTGAAAAATGGTAGACTTCTTTCAGCTGATTTGGACAAGAAACGACTCAAGGCTGCTATCCTCCCTGTCAGCCTTTGAACTTCTCTTACAGTATTGGGTGGCCTCATGTCCAAAATAGCTTGAACTTTCTCGGGATTAGCCTCTATCCCTCGATTAGTAATCATGAATCCCAAGAACTTTCCGGATCTCATCCCAAATGAGCATTTTTTGGGATTCAACTTCATCTTGTACTGTCGCAGCACATTAAACACCTTAGTCATTTTCTCATCATGTGATTCTCCCTGACGGCTTTTGATGATCATATCATCAACATAAGCTTCCATGGTGTTGCCCAACAAGTCTTAGAACACCTTATTTACCATGCGCTGGTAGGTAGCCCCCGCGTTTTTCAAACCAAATGGCATTACTCGATAGCAATATGTCCCACTATCGGTAATGAACGAAGTCTTTTCCTCATCATCCGGATGCATCATGATTTGGTGGTACCCTGAAAAGGCATCTAAGAAACTAAGCAATTCATACCCACAAGTTTCATCTACTAACTTGTCTATTCGGGGTAGTGGATACGAATCCTTAGGGCAAGCTTTGTTTAGATCCGTGAAGTCCACACACATTCTCCATTTCCCGTTGGCTTTCTTCACCACCACAATGTTAGCCAACCACTTTGGATAATTAACTTCTCTAATGAATTTCGCCTGTAACAACTTCGAAACTTCTTCGTTTATTGCCTGTTGCCTCTCTGGAGCAAAATTCCTCTTCTTTTGCTTTATGGGCCTTGCCCCCGAGACTACGTTCAACCGATGACAAACAACTTCAGGATTAATTCCGAGCATATCGGCTGGGGTCCATGCGAACACATCACTATTCTCTTTTAGGCATCGGATTATTTCTCCTTTCACTTCTTCAGGAAGCTAGCCCCCCAAATACACTATTTTTTCTCCATCTTTTTCATCCAACCGAATTGCCTCCATCTCCTCATCAGGTTTTGGCTTAGGCTTTTCTTCAATTATAATGGTTTCCTTCCTTTAAATCCCCTTACATGTGGTGGATGCAACATTACACGTCCTGGCTTTCCTTTGATCTCCCCTCACTTGTCCAACACCGTGAGGAGTTGGAAACTTCATTAACAAATAGCAAGGATGCACCACCGCTCTCATGTCATTTAACAATGGCCGCTCGAAGATTATATTGTAAGCCACAGACGCTGATCTCACCACCATAAACAACGCTTGTCGGATGACATCTTTTGGGCTCTCCCCCAATGTAACAAGTAGCTGAATGGCGCCTGCTACCTTTACCTTCTCTCCAAAGAAACCGTATAAGGGTGTAGGTACTAGCTTCAACCTGTCCTCCGTGATATTCATCCTTTCAAAGCAGTTCCAGTAGATTAAGTTCACCGAACTCCCATTGTCGACTAAGATTCGACTCACTGGGTGCTTTGCTACAACGGCTGTAATTACCATCGGGTCATCATGAGGAACCACTACATCTCCTCTATCGGCTGGTGTAAAAGTAATGGGTTCCTCATCCTGCTTTTCCTCCATCACTGAGTTGATTTGGTGGGCCTGTCGAGCGTAAGATTTTCGAAATGAGGAAGAAGTACCAGCTAATGATTCACATTTGGATATTATGTTAATAGCTGGCCCTGTGGGTTCATTATCTTCCTCTCGATTCCTTCCTTCTGTTCTTCTGTCATTATCTCTCCTGTCACCTTAATTTCGTCTCACAGGTCCCCTATTTTCACCTCTTCTGTCTCTAAATTGATTTCCTCTATTCCAAGTAGGATAGTTGTTTCTGTCACTTCTCCACACGAAACGGTTTATTTTTCCCTCTCGCGCTAGCTTTTCTAGCTGATTCATCAACTCCCTACACTTCTCGATCGTGTGCCCATGTGCTAAGTGGTAATTGCAGTACGACCTTAAATCTCGGCCCAAATTTCCTGACGCCTTCTTTGGAGTCTGTATAAGCCCTGATCCTTCAATAGCTACTAACACTGAAGCTCGAGATTCAGTGCGTGGGGTATAGGAATTGTATTTTAGTGCGGGAGCTTTCTCAAACTTTCTCGGTTGGCTAGAAGATGCTCCAGTGACCTCTCTTCCTCATTTCCTTCCATCCTTGGATTCTCCTATCACCACCATTTTCATTACTTCCTCTTGGGTTACGTACTTATGTGCACAGGAAAGCAGGTCTGAAATGGTAGTTGGCTGTTCTAGAGACAGGGATTCTTGCAATTTCTCAGACCTTGTCCCATGTAACATGGCTGCCACGGCTATACCGACTTGCAGATCTCGCACCTTTAAAGTAGCATCTCTGAACAGATCCACTTAACTCTTCAATGACTCCTTAGCTTCTTGCTTAATAGTGAGCAAATTGGTCAGTTCCTTCCTTCTCTGACTATTCATCGCAAACGCCTTGAGAAACTCACTTCGCAGCTGGTCAAAAGAGACAATGGACCCTTCAGGCAGGTTATTGAACCATTTCATCGCATGTCCGGATAAAGTTAAGGAAAAGGCCCTACACATTATCTCGTCTTCCCATCCATGTAGCAACATTAGGGCCTCATAGTTTTGCATATGGTCGTAGGGGTCCATCTTTTCGGTGTATGCGGCCATCTGCGTCATTTTGAATTTTGGGGGCAGAGGTTTTTGCATGATGGTCGTGCAGAACGGTACTCTTCTTCTCTGGCTCTCTTCTGCAGACGCTAATTTTTTTTCTAGTACCTGTTCTATCATCTTCTTCATGTCCACAGGGGGAGCGAGTTGATTCCTAGCATGAGACGAATCGGGCAGGTCTTCAACAACTATTTCCTTACCCCTTCCTTGAGGTGCATCTGTTCGTGCCATTTGTGTACACCAAGTGGGATCAAACTCCGACTCGGTTCCCCAAGTGCTTTAGCCGTCGTCACCGTTCTTTCCAGCACCTCCGATACCTTGTTCTGCTTTGGAACCAGCAAATTTTGACAAGTCATGGTGGTGGGCGGAAGACCCTGTCGCTCGGTCGACACCCTGTTGCTTAGGTACCTATCGCCCAACACCAGACACCTGTTGCGTGACCCCTGTCGCATGTTCTAGGCCTGCCACTTCCTCGGTCTCTCGCTGGTTACCTGCGACAGGCCCCCTGCTCCCCTGTCCTGCCGTACCCTGATGAATGTTATGCTCTTGCATATGGGGAACCTCTCGCCGACGAGAGGGGTCTTCCGCTGTTGTGTCCTCCTGTTGCCCAAACATCTGCGGCTGGACGCCTCTACTTGTTCCTCCTCATGGCAGGTGGCAGATCCAATGTCGGGAGAACTCCTTGGAACAGATCCACCATGGCTTGCAGCGCTTGGGTAGTTTCTTCACTCTGTCGCCTCAAAGCCTCGAATTTTGCCGTCGACACAGTAATTCTTTCTTCCTCCCTGTTCACCTGGTTCATCTGGTGAATCTGCTGTTCAGGGGAGCTCACAGAGTTTTCCTCACTTCTGGCCCTTACGTTTGTCGATCTTGTTCTCACCATCTGAGAAAATCTCGATGGGCTTTTTATACGTTTCCCACAGACAGCGCCAATTGTTGTTGCACAAAACAACAATAAAGGTATGCTGACTTCGATGTTCGTACTTAGTTCCACGTGTATCCAAGAAGCTTCTGTAAAACAAGAAAAGTCAGAGAGACGCAGGGGTGGTTCCCTGCATAGACACTCCGATGCTTAAGTCAGCAGAAAGTTCTTCAATGTTAGGAAGCGTAAAAGCCAGTAGTCAAAAATTAGGGAGTAAAATTGTACCTGGGGGCCTATTTATAGGCCAATATTCTAGGTTAATTGCTTGAAGATAAGTCCATCATCTTGCTGAGAGTTTGTGTTCCAATATAACACAAGTTCCTCGAAAACCGGGAGCATTCAGAGCCTGTCGCCGGCGAGAGACTCATACCACGTGGCACGTTGTGGCATCAGGGATCTGTCGCTAGCGTGAGCTGAAGTAATGCGCCACGTGTCGCCCTTTGACTGCAGGCGACAGATTGGGAGTCTGTCGCCCGGCAATAGGTGTAATGTGCGCCATGTGTCGTGTTATGATTGCAGAGTCTGTCGCCCAGCGACAGGTGTGATGACGCACTTTACCTCTGTCGCCGAAGGCCACGTGGACCAGTGAGTTTTTTCCACGTGGTGATCTCTGACGCTATTGGACCTGGCCCAACACGGGTAGACTTTGTCATATCAGTATCAAAGCAATTTTTGTCTGATTTTAAAGAAATGGAAAACTATGGTTTGATGTTTGATTTTTATCATTTTCCATGCTTGAATTCTTAAGAAAAATGCATGAGAGTTACTTCCATGGCAGCCCTTAAGTCACATTAGGTACAACCATTTTTTTAAAGATCTAGTTGTTTCTTTTATTAAAGAAAATGTTTAAAGCTCGTTACATCATTAAAAAAATTGGAAAACAGCTCACATTGAGCTAATTCTTTAGACTTGAGCTTATTTAAACTCTAAGCTTTTTATTTTTAACTTTGAATTAACTTATTTTCTGAGCCACATAAACTTTTTAATTCCTTAGACTCAAGCTTTTTTACACTCTAGGCATGCATTTTACTTGGTCACTTCAGAGTTTGTGTATTAGGCTACTTCATTTTTTATTTAGATATATATGTTAAAGTAAATATTGAGCCATTTAGTTGGTTTTTTTTTTCCATATCTAACCTATATAGATCTGGCTAGATCCGACCTACCTGACCCACCTTGCTTAGTACTCTTGAAATGGCTAACACTTGATAGCCTTACACCTTACTCTCTTAGTACCTCTTGCATCTCTTATATTAATGAGGCAAGGGCATTAATTTATATAACTAAGGTCTTCTAGCAAATGTGGTTATTAGACAGTTAAGTGTGTGGCTGCTGAAGGCTCTTTAAACTATTCCAAGGGCTCCAAACCTTGCCTAAGGTGGCTAAAGGCTGTCAGAGCCTTAGTTTATCAATGTACAAATTAAGATAACATTTTTATTATTTTATTTTTCTAAAAACATTATTTGCAATTCTTATTACATGCTTCAATGTAGAGTAAAATACATTGCCTAAGTGAGCTGTATTATAGAGATTTATTTTTTATGTACATATATGTAAGTTAAAGGATTTCCTAAAATATGTCTAAATTTACATGAATAACAATTGACCCAAAAGAATATTATTTTTTGGCCAAATGTTAGGCATGTGAAGTAGTAAATATTTCAATAATGTTTTGGCGTTAACAATGTCATGCCCCAAGCCGTGACATAATTAATGTTGTACACCAATAAGAGATAATCTTATAAACATGAAAGGCTTTCATTATACTAAAATTAATTTCTTTCTAGTATCTAAATTGAAGAGTGAAAATGCTTATCTTGTTCATTTAATTATATACTTGAAAACTATGTATCATGATAAAAGATAAAAAGGAATTTTGAAATTCTAATTTTTAGCTTAAAAGTTTGGAATATGCAACAAAAAATTTGCAATTTCTCTGTTTGACAATACATAATAGTTTTAAAACTTTCTCTAACTCCAAAAGTGTCATTTCCCATTACCCTAACATTCATCACCAACATTAGAACCTATAAAATGTTGAGGAAAAAACAAGAACAAACACTTAATAAGCAACTAACATCCTTTCAATTAGGTTAAGAGCAATTAAAACATTTAGGCCCAAACCAAATAGATTATCATAAAACAATTTCCTAAGGTAATTTTGTGTTTACAAATAACTTTTTTTGAAGTCAGATACATATATAACAAAACTATACAATATTTGAAATTTTAGTTTCATAAATTCGTCTCTCTAGCAAGCTATGACCACATTTATATTAGTATATGCCCTAAAACCCACTCAATTTGGCATGAGGCATGGTACCATGGCAATAAATGATCACTTACAATAAGTGAAGGTTTCTCTTCACAATTTACTATTGACTAGAGTGAATTTATTAGTCATGAAATAGGTTAAGCCCATAGAACAAATTAGCCTTGCAAAGGAATTATAAAGTGTTACAATTATGAGATCCCTATCCATCAAAGTTATGTTCCTAAATTGTTTCTGGTAATTATATTGTTAAGATAAGCCATTGATAGTGCTCAAAGGCTGGCAAGCAGTCAATCTTATTGGTTAGAATATGGGGATATTTAAAGGTAGCATGTGGGTGCTTATTAGAGAATAAGTTCACTAAACATGACCCGTTGCGAAAACTTTATATAAAAGTGTCATTCGAGTGTCTATATAAATGTTTTCATTTTTTAGTAGTGTAAATTACACCAAAATTATGTCTATTTAACTATTTTGTAGATAGACAAGTAGAAGTCATCCCACACAGATAGACAATAATTAATTTGTTACTGACTTTAATCTATATAAACTAACAAATAAATTAAAATAAGGGTTTTCAAAAGTTTTATACTATTAAAGAAAAGATAGAATTAAATTGAAGTGTAAACAAGAATAATCAAAGAAGCTTTTGATTAAAACGCTATTTATCCACCCTTGAAATTAAACATTGATCATTAACTCTAAATTGTCAACTTTTTCTTAAATATTCAACCCAAGAATAATAACAAGCTTTGTTATTCTAATTTTTCATTACTTATTGGTTAATTGAAATAAGCTTTCCATTTAATTTCTAGCCACTAAACTACCTAAATAAACTTTCTTGATGTAATTTAAGGAAGCATTAAGATTTATAAAGATAGGTTGAAGCTAAACAATAAACTTACAAGCTTGGTTTATTTAATTCAACCCCATGTTACTCTAAAGTTCTTGTTTGGCAGTTTAGCTAAAAACATCAAGTCTATTTCTTAAAGTTTCAAATTTTGCCTTAGGTAATGCTTTGGTAAGAATAGCTGTAATTTGATTTTCTGAATTGTAGTGCACAATCATGACTTCACCATCAAATTTAGCTTCCTTAATAAAATGATACTTAATCTTTATGTGTTTAGTCCTCCAATGAAACACAAGATTTTTAGCCATTGCAAACAACAAACTAATTATCACAATAAATCTCAGTTGCATCACTTTGCTTTTGATTTAAATCAACTATAATTTTTCTCATTCATATGGCCTGATTGTGCCACAATCTCCTGCTTCTTCAAGTTCTAGTTGAACTTACTTGTCTCAATTGTTAAAAAGATAAGTTGAGGTGCTCTTTATATAATCTTGTGACCATACCCAATCATCGTCAATAAAACTAATAAGCTTTAAAACTTTAAACTTCTTAAACTATATACCAAGATCACTTATGCCTTTATTGTATCTAAAGACCTTTTAGGAAGCCTTGAAATGAAGCTCACTAGGATTTTACATGAACCGTAAGAGTAAGCTGTTTGTATACATCTTGTCTAATCTTGTTAGTGTCAAATACAATTGACAACCAAACAAACTTCTATCAACTAAATTATTTCTCAACTCCATCTTCTTTACTCAGTTTCTCATTCTGAATCAATGGAGTATTGACTGGTTTATATTTCTTTAGGCCAAATTGGCTTAAAACTTCATTTGTAGATGAAAATTCCTTACTAGTTTTATGAACTTATATACCAAGGAGATAACACATCAAACCCATGTCTGTCATTTCAAACTCTTTTTACATGTTTTCTTTATAGTTTTTCGCAAGAGCAAGAATGTTTCCTGTCACAGGGAGATCATCCACATAAAAAGTTATGATTTGTTAGCTTTAAATTGCAATATATATTTTGAAATGACAAAAACTTAAGTAAGCTTTAATGTCTTAATTCACATTGTAAATTTGCTCATCACACATGATTTTCTCAATTCATTTTCAAGTGATCATATCAAACTTAAGACCATGATTTAATTACATACTCTTATTGGTCTTAATACTTTGTAATGTCTTGAATATTTTAGAAAATCACTTGATGAATGTTTGGACAATATTTTCATTTGAGAAAGTCAAGAAAAACTCCCTTAAAACTTATAAATGGTTTGGGTTGAATTAGGATCAAAGGTCATATCATTTCTAACCCAAAAGTGCAGGAAAAATGCCCTCTGGAAGAAAAGGATCGATCCCCACTGTAGCAGGATCGATCCCCTTTTGGCAGAAAGTCTTCCCAAGGTCCCTGAAGCCCAGAATTAAGATTCTGGACAAAAGGGATCGATCCCCACTGTAGCAGGATCGATCCCTTTGCACCAGAAAGCCCCCAACGGCTCTTTTCTGTGAGACACAACGGCTACTTTCTGTTTTGGCTCCAACCAACGTCCACAAACCATCCAAGGGACTATAAATAGAGGCTTAGAAGCTAAAGGAAGGAAGAGGAACAACCAAGCAACATCTTTCATCATTTTATTCATCTTCCTCAAGCCTCAACATCAATTCAAGAGATAAAGAGTCTTCATCTTCTATCACTCATCTATTTCTTGTATTGCTTAGCACAAACTTTGTATAGGCTTTTCATTGTGCTCAATTTCTGTAATCATTTGCCTACTTAGAGGTCTTCCTTGATTACACAACTTGTTATCCAATTCAATCCTTGTAAAAAGGGGAGGTTTCTCTTGAGCCTTAGAAAAAGAGGGAGGTTTCTCTTGAGCCTTAGAAAAAGAGGGAGAAGAGGTTTCTCTTGAGCCTAGAAAAAGAGAGAGGTTTCTCTTAAGCCTGTAAAAAGAGGGATTGTAAAGACAAATTCAAGTATAGTGAATTTGGGAAAATCCTTGGGAGCGTCTCAAGGTAGAAGACGTAGGCAAGGTAGCCGAACCTCTATAAATCACTTGTGTAAATCTCTCTTTCCCTACTCTCTTTACTTGCAATTATATTGTGCTTATTGAATTGAATTTATATTGTATAATTGCCTAGCTTAGAGAACTTAGAAAACACTCAAATAGGCTAGAGAATTTAGAGAAACCGAAAAACGGGCATAAGTTAGCTAAGAACCGATTCACCCCCCCTCTCGGTATAGCCTATAGAGCCAACAATTGGTATCAGAGCTTGGGCTCGAGATTGAATTAGACTAACATCTATCGAGCAAAACGATCACAAATGGCTCACTTGAATATAGGCACACCCCTAGGAGAAGAGGGACAATCATTAGTTAGACCTCCACTCTTCAACGGTGAGAATTACTCATATTGGAAAACTAGAATGATGCTATTTGTACAATCTAATGATTATGAAGTGTGGAGAATTATAGTGAATGGTCCTAGAATTCCTATGAAGAAAGTAGATGGAAAGGATGTCCCTAAGAGTGAGGATGAGTGGGACACAAATGACATGAGAGTGGCACAATTGAATGCCAAGGCCATGCACACTCTCTTTTGTGCATTAGGTCCCAATGAATATAATAGAGTGTCCCTATGTGAAAATGCTAAGCAAATATGGGACAAATTGGCCATCACACATGAAGGGACCAATCAAGTTAGGGAAACCAAAGTAGGAATGCTCACACATGATTATGAGCTATTTAGAATGAAAGAAAATGAGTCCATGAGTGAAATGTACACTAGGTTCAATAACATAATTAATGGACTTAAGGCATTAGGCAAAAGCTATTCCAATGTAGAAATGGTTAAGAAAATCTTGAATAGCTTGCCAAAATCTTGGGAGGCAAAGGTGACTGCTATAGAAGAATCTAAGGATCCTAACACCTTGTCTCTAGATGAACTTATGGGCTCCCTACTTACATATGAAATGAAATTAAAAAGAAATGAAGAGCCTTCAAAGAAAGTAGGGGTAGCACTTCAGTCTTCCACTCATGAGGTCATTGAAGATGATGGAAATGAGAGTGGATATGAGGAAGAAAAGGAAATGGCAATGTTTGCCAAAAGATTCAATAGGTTCATGAGAATGAATGAGAGAGAGCAAAATAGGAGACATCATAGGGGAGAGTCAAGTAGAAGAGAAAAAGACCCCTTAGTGTGTTATGAGTGCAATGAACCGGGTCATACTAAGTTAGATTGCCCCTTACTTAGGAAGGAAAAGGATAGGAAGCCTAGGAAGAAAGCATTTGTGGCTGCATGGAGCGATAGTGATAGCTCCGATGAGGAAAATGTAGATGAAGAGGTAGCTTACTCATGCTTTATGGCCATTAGTGATGATGAGGTTAGTTGTAGTTCTAGTGAAGATAATGACTATACCTTTAGTGAACTACAAAATGCCTTTAATGATTTAGCAAATGAATTTCAATGCATGAATTCCAAATATAAGAAAATCATTGCTAAATTAAAAATAGAAAATGAAGCCTTGATAAATGCTAAGCTAGAATTTGAAAAGAAATTAGAAGAGGCTAACTTAGAAATAAATGAGTTAAATAAAAAGAATACAAATTTGCATAACTCATTCTCTAGGTTCTATATGGGTCAACAAAATTAGATCACATGCTTGAGACCCAAAGAGCTTTCTTTGATAAAGATGGGTTAGGTTATAATGCAAAACAAAAAGAAACTCATCTTAAGAACTTTTTAGTGAGCAAAAATACCTTGCATGATACATCTCTCACATGCTCACTATGTAATAGGATAGGCCACTCCTCACAAGCATGCACATATAGAAAAACTACATTTAGAGGAAGAGTAGTGAAGAAAATATGGGTACCTAAGCATGCTGTAAATAATGATGAATTGTGCTTGAAATGGATCCCAAAAGGATCAAAAATTATTTGTACTAACTCTCATGGACCCAAGAAAATTTGGGTACCAAAGCATGCTTGAATGTGTTTATTGTAGGAGTGTTAGAGCATGGGAATACAATGGAACAATGGAGTTTGAATGCTCAACACATCCTCATGGAGTTTGCTTGTGCTAATGAGAAAAAGGAAGAGCTTGAGGATCCATCCTTGGCAAGGTCACAACAATTCTTCAAAGAATGGCACAAGGTGGACTCAACTATTCAAGGCAAAGCATTCTCTAGCAAAGGAGTTTTGTAAGCTTAATTCTTTCCTCCTTAAAAATTTTTATTTGATTATTTGTGCATTGATGAAAAAATGTGGTTGATAATCTTTGTGAGTTGAATGATTGATGAAAAGGCATGAAAAATGATTTTTGAGTGGTGCATTGGATTATTGGATGAAAAGCATGTCTAGCAATTTTGAAATGATTATTGGATTTCTGTAGTTTGAGCAAGTTTGATATGTTTAGATAATATATTTAGTTGCTCAAAAGTTGTCAAATATGTCATATATGCAAAATGCCTTGTCATGAGCCTTAATGAAGAACTTGTATTTTGACAATCATGGCATGTTGTTCACAAGATATATGTTTTAATGATATATATGCTTAAAATCTATGTGAACAAGTTTGTTTTGACATATTTATGTAATTCAATGCATTGGTTTGGTCAAAATATGTTTAAATCTCAAAATGACCTCCTTTGAGGCCAAAAATGCATTTTATTGTGTAAATTCTTCAAAAATTGCAAAATCTTTTGTAAAATAGTTTTTGATTCATGTTTTTCATTCATACAAGTCCAAAATCATGTTTTACAAATGTTTAAACCTTTACATGGACTTAAATTACTCAAAAACGGAGTTTTGGTACCTCACAAGTCCAATTTTCTGTCAAAACAACTGCAGAATCTGCAGGAACATATGAGGGATCGATCCCCACTGTAGCAGGATCGATCCCCCCAGGCCAGAAAAGGCACTCCTGCATGTTTTCAACCGATATTGAGAAGAACTTTTCATTGTTTTGATATTTTCTCTCTTCTCAACTTAAAATTCATTGTTTTAACTTCTTTTTGATGATATTTAATGTATGAAAATTCATTTTTCATTGATATCATGCCTCAAATCCATCAATTAATATCATTTCCAACAATTGGTATCACTTTCAACAATCAATATCATTGTCATTAAACTCACAAGTGCAAAATCATTTTTCTTGTTGAAAATAGTCATGAATTGCATAAATCTTGAAATAATCTTGAAATATATTTTCAATGAATGGTTAAACATAATTTTGAGATTTATTTCAATGATTTGTGTAAATATTTGAGAATTTGATGAACATGTGCATGATAGATTATGATTTCTTGTTCATCTTAGTCAAGCATGCTTAATAGGATTATGTCTCTTGGCTTGACTTATCAATTCCACACTAGGTTTCATGAAAATTATACATCTTATGGATTGACTTCAAATATAAATTCAACAATTGGTAATGGTGGCCAAATTATTAAAGAACTTGGACTTTAATGACAACACCAACTATTGATATACATGCATTGTATCTTGATTGTTTTGATGTTGAACATGCATGTTTGCTTAAGTTGAATCAATAATCATGCCTATGAGATGAGAATAGTTGTTTTTCATGATATTATGTGCTTAACCTCACTCATAGTTTATGGATTTTAATGATAAAATATATTTTAGCTTGATAATATTGATTCACTTAGGTGAAACCATTTTAGTTAAAACAGCATATACCCTTTGGAACCTTAAACGTTAAAATTCACTAGGGATATTGCTTTGGATTGATTAAGATGGTAATCTTCCCTTGCTCATAATTGGTAAAGAACTTGAATTGAAAAATGAGCATAGGATTTTTGTGTTTGAAATAATGGAAGAAAATGTGTTTGAATTCCTCGATTGTTTTGAATCTTCCATATGGTATACATTTGTGAATATGAATATGGATTAATGCTTTATGATAGTGTGCTAATGATTAATTGATCCATATGCATATTTAATGTTGATGTGTGTTGTGTTCTTGCATACTTAGAATAATTATTATCTTGACATGAACACACTACACATAGATATTGGATTCATGCAAAATGCCTAAGTCAACCATTAGTAACAATTGGTATTTAGATTGAAATAACAATTAGTATCATTGGGAACCATATTTTCAATTATTGGTAAGCCAAATCTAAATTGCCAATTGGTATGAGCTTTAAATTGACAATTCTTCTCATGCTCTTTAGATTGAAATGACAAATAGAGAAGAATTCATATAAGACACTTTTGCATGAAACTCTTGTGTGCTAGAATTTGAAGTTAATTGCTATATGATTTAATTCTAGACACAATATTTCTTGAGAATGATTTATGAGCACATACATATGATATGTTATATAATTTTAGCTCATAATCATGATGTATTACCATGCACCTTAGTTGGATCTTAGAAAACAATTGATATACTTAGGTGCTTGCTTAACTTCTTACCAATTGGAACTTTCTTGCAAAATTACTTATCAACAATTGGTATCAAAATCATTTATAAACAATTGGTATAGGATCATAAGTCATGTTCTTTGCATGAATATTTCATACTCTTTATGAACAATTGACTTATTTGTTTGTGCTATGAGTCCCATGTACTAACATGTTTCTTGTTGGATGGAGCATATTCTTTTATCTCTTCTCACCTAGCCATGATTTTAGGGGGAGCATATGTTTTTATTATTTTTTCCTTCTTTTTGCTATGACAAAAAGGGGGAGAGATAGATAAAGGGAGAGATAGATATAGGGAGAGATATTAAGGGGGAGAGATAATGAGGGAAAATTCATTTTCAAAACCCATGCTTATATTAAGGGGGAGCTTTATAAAACCCTGCTTTATTTGAGGGGGAGTATTCTTTTCAAAGAATTTTCAAAGCAAATTTACATTAAGTTTTGTCATATCAAAAAGGGGGAGATTGTTAGCTTTAAATTGCAATATATATTTTGAAATGACAAAAACTTAAGTAAGCTTTAATGTCTTAATTCACATTGTAAATTTGCTCATCACACATGATTTTCTCAATTCATTTTCAAGTGATCATATCAAACTTAAGACCATGATTTAATTACATACTCTTATTGGTCTTAATACTTTGTAATGTCTTGAATATTTTAGAAAATCACTTGATGAATGTTTGGACAATATTTTCATTTGAGAAAGTCAAGAAAAACTCCCTTAAAACTTATAAATGGTTTGGGTTGAATTAGGATCAAAGGTCATATCATTTCTAACAACCCCAAAAGTGCAGGAAAATGCCCTCTGGAAGAAAAGGATCGATCCCCACTGTAGCAGGATCGATCCCCTTTTGGCAGAAAGTCTTCCCAAGGTCCCTGAAGCCCAGAATTAAGATTCTGGACAAAAGGGATCGATCCCCACTGTAGCAGGATCGATCCCTTTGCACCAGAAAGCCCCCAACGGCTCTTTTCTGTGAGACACAACGGCTACTTTCTGTTTTGGCTCCAACCAACGTCCACAAACCATCCAAGGGACTATAAATAGAGGCTTAGAAGCTAAAGGAAGGAAGAGGAACAACCAAGCAACATCTTTCATCATTTTATTCATCTTCCTCAAGCCTCAACATCAATTCAAGAGATAAAGAGTCTTCATCTTCTATCACTCATCTATTTCTTGTATTGCTTAGCACAAACTTTGTATAGGCTTTTCATTGTGCTCAATTTCTGTAATCATTTGCCTACTTAGAGGTCTTCCTTGATTACACAACTTGTTATCCAATTCAATCCTTGTAAAAAGGGGAGATTTCTCTTGAGCCTTAGAAAAAGAGGGAGGTTTCTCTTGAGCCTTAGAAAAAGAGGGAGAAGAGGTTTCTCTTGAGCCTAGAAAAAGAGAGAGGTTTCTCTTAAGCCTGTAAAAAGAGGGATTGTAAAGACAAATTCAAGTATAGTGAATTTGGGAAAATCCTTGGGAGCGTCTCAAGGTAGAGGACGTAGGCAAGGTAGCCGAACCTCTTAAATCACTTGTGTAAATCTCTCTTTCCCTACTCTCTTTACTTGCAATTATATTGTGCTTATTGAATTGAATTTATATTGTATAATTGCCTAGCTTAGAGAACTTAGAAAACACTCAAATAGGCTAGAGAATTTAGAGAAACCGAAAAACGGGCATAAGTTAGCTAAGAACCGATTCACCCCCCCCTCTCGGTATAGCCTATAGAGCCAACATGATTGTTTTATCATAATAAGCTTGCCTTACATAAAAAATAGGCTCCTTGATGCTTCTTCTAACTCCTTACTTCATTAAATAATCATAAATTCTGTTATACCATGCTCTATGGCCTGTTTCAATCCATAAAGAACCATTTTAAGCAGATAAACTTTGTCTTCATAGCCAGTAACAACATATCCTTCTAGTTGTTCAACAAAAGTCCGTTCTTGCAAATAACTATTTAAAAAAGTTGACTTAACATCTAGTTGGAATATTTTTCAACCTTTTTGTATTGCCAAAGATATCAGCAACCTTATAGTCTCATGCCTTGCAACTATTATAAAGGTTTCTGAAAAATCATTTACATACCATTAAGGGTTCCCTTTAACCACAAGCATGGCCTTATGGTTGTTCATAGAACCACCAGGATTTCACTCCAATAACCTTCTAATTGCTTGGCCTCTCCACCAACTCTGAAGTATTATTTTTTTCACTCATATGCAACTCCTTCATTTCATTTCTCAACTAATCTAAACTTGTTACTTTATTGTAGTTTGCAAGCTTAAGAAAGATTGCATTACACCTCTCATAAATGTTAAACAGTGGTCTTGGCCCTTTGACTGCTAACTCGGTATCTTCATTAAAGTCATATTTCGTTTCAAAAGTATCTTGACCTTAGAGAAGACTGACTCCAAATGGAATATCACTAGAAGATTCAACCTCATTTTTATCCCAATTCCATCTAGCTGCTTCATCAAACTTCAAAGTTTAACTAACTTGAATTTTCTTGGTTTTCATATTAAATACTCTGTAGCCTTTAACATTGTTGCTGTACTCAAGAAAAATCGTGTTATCAGCCCTTTGATCTAGCTTATCTTGTTTTACTTTAAGAACATGAGAGTAGCATATGCATCGAAAAATTCTGAGATAATCTACTACTTGTTTGACTCCATTCCAGGCCTCAAATGGAGTTTTATCTTTCAAACCTTAGTTGGAAGCTTGTTGAGTATATACATAGCAGTGTTAACTACTTCTGCCCAAAAGCTCTTGGGAAGCTTCCTTTCAAACAACAAACATCTTGCCATCTCCATCACAATTTTATTTTTCCCCTCGCTTATCCCATTTTGTTAGGAGTTTGGGACACAATAAATTGATGTTCTATTCCAACTTTAATGTAAAATCTTTCAAACTGATCTGAGGCATACTTAGTCCAATTTTCTATTCTCAACACTTTAATCTTGCATGCAAGTTAGATTTCAATCAAAGTTTTAAACTTGTGAAAGACGCCAACAACTTTATACTTAAGCTTCAAAAAATACAACGAACACATTCTTGTAAAATCATTAATGAATAGAATGAAGTACCTGCTACCATTTAAGGATTAAGTCTTCTGAGGCACACTAACTTTAGTTTGTATTAGTTGTAACCTTCCAAAAGCTCTCTAGGCTTTGTTTGCAACAAATGGAAGCCTATTATGCTTTCCAAACTAACACACTTTGCACACTTCATTTCTAGCTTCTGTGACTAGCGAATGCTATGTTAAATTCTTGTAAGTCATATTTTTCAAAGATGCAAAATTAATAAAGTGACAAAACCTTTTGTGCCATAGAATGAACTTGTCAAACGATGCTATGTGAGAATTAATTTCTAGTTTATTCATATTAAAGCTTTAATCTTTCATCTTTATAGTCATTAATTTGCAACCATCATGATTAATGGTACATGACACATTCTAGAAATGTAAGGAATAATTTTGCACAAGCATTTGTCCGACACTAAGCAAACCTTGTTGATATCAAGTAAAAACAGAACATCTAATATAAACTTAATACCTATTGGAGTTTCAATAGCAATCACTTGTAAGAACTCTCCATTACCAATATTCATCCTTGATTCGTAAATTTTGTCTAGCATCTTAAGCCAACCTTTATTTGGACACATATGGTTGGTGCAACCATTATCACCAAGATGTAAGGCTGATACTTTTTGTATTGCATGATGCAACAAATAATTGCGCTTTTGGTTGCTGCTGATTTCCAAGAATTTGAACTTGCTGGTTTGGTTGGCCACCTTTGATTTTGCATGCTTTTTCTATATGGCCAAATTGCTTGCTGCTCTACATAGCACTCTAGGTCTAAACCAACAAAAAATTTCTTTATGATTTCTCTTTTTGTAGTGTGCACAAGGAGGATACTTCCTTTTTTGTCGCCACCTTTATTGCCTTGAGGCTTTTCTTATCTTTCTTTTTTCTTTCATTAATTTGCTTCTTTCCCCCACTATTTGATACTTTCTCTTTCTATTTAGCCACAAAGGCTCCTTTAGTGGTTTGTTTTTCTCTGATGGCTCTTCTTTATTCAAAAGCTTGCAGAGCATTAACAAGCTCTGTCACGGACATGCAAGTGAGGTCTCTTGAGTCTTCTAATGAAAAAATCTTAGACTTAAACTTCTTGACTAAACTCATTAGCACCTTTTCAACAATCTTTTTGCTTGTGAGCACTTCTTCAAGCAGTTTTACCTAGTTTACAACCTTAATTAACTTGTTAGAGTATGGTCTGATGGTTTCATCATCCTCCATCTTTAGAACTTCAAACGCTCTTCTAAGATTGATGACCAACATTTGTTTGGTTTTCTCACTACCTTAGAACTCTTCTTTTAGCTTGTCCCTAAGGTTGTTTTACAATCTCACATGCCATAATCCTTATAAAATTATACCAGTCATAACTGACTGAATACAAGACATGACTTTATATTTCTTTGCACATTCCTCACTATGTTGCATCATTTGAGCTATAGTAGGTTTTGAGCTTAATGAAGGTGATTCTCTATCCATCTCAACAATCTCCCAAATAGACCATATGCCTTAACGTCTATCTTCATTTTCACAATCCAAATTGGATAATTTTCTCTTGTAAAAACAAGAAAAGGCAAATGAGAGAAACTATTTGAAGCCATAACTGAACTCATAAGTTTGCTAGAAGGTTTTATAAGGAGGGTATCCTTTCTTGTTTTTTATCTTTGTAGCCACTTAAAGATCGCTTTTGTAGCTCTGATACCTTGTAAAAGCTATGAAAAATATAGCAATTTTGAAAAGCTAATTGAGAAAGGTAGAAGAATTGTTCATAATCATTCCATTTCATTTATTTTCAAGTTATAACGTAATACAAAAACTAAATTTAGTAGATAAAACAAAAAATTTATTTACCAACTTGTTTAACATAATAAGCAACAACCTAATCTCAACTAATCTATCGACTATCACAGAAAAGTTAGTAAAGCAATGCACGTTTATTTGCAAAAGTGTCACTTGTATGTCACCTTCCAAAGTTGACTTCTAGCAATTACCAATGATTTGTTATTCAGCATATATTAAAAGTTTGTTAAGGTAGATTTTATTTTTTTGTTCCCTTTTTCATCTAGCTTTATGAAATTTAATGTTGATGGTTTTTGTGATGGGCATGCTAGGGCCAACAGTGATTGGAGTCTTAATAGATGAATTTGGTTTGGTTAAAGGTATATTCTCGAAAGCCATTGGTGTAATGGAATTAAATCAAGCTGAGTTGCTCGCAATTTTGGAGCTTGATAGTACTTATGGAGATTGAATTTTTCAATTCATTTTCTAGATCATTGAAAGTGATTCCAGCAATGCAGTTTCTTAGACAACAAGCACATTTAAAGTTCCTTGGTGTATAAAGACTATTTCCGGTACAATTAATGCAACTAAAAGAAATTTTCAAAATATCACTTCTCTTAAAGTTCGAAAGAAGCAAACTTAATTTATGGCAGATGATTTGGCTAAGTTTGGGGTTAACAATAATGAACGGACTTTATTGTTTTAGGAAAATTGAAGTATGTGGCTTGCTTATGAGGAGAATAATTAATAGATTTGGATTACGGAATTGGTAGCATTCGTTGGTGGCACTTAATTTTATTATTTGATAGATTTTTCTCTAACTAATGCTCCCAACATGTCCGATACTTTACCTCAATGAAAATTCAAATGGGAATAGATGGTCTCTGATTATGGCTGGCACTTGAAATATGGACTGATGGACATTTGGTATGGTATTAGAAGTCAAACACCTTACTATCCGCAAAACAAGGGCGCTCCCTCATAAACGGCTGACATAGCACAGATTGTGTGGTGAAATTTTTGCTAAAAATTTGAGTTTATTTTTATCAAATTAACCCAAAATAAAACAATGGAAAAACATGTAATTGAGGGAGATAGGTTGAAAATGTTTCCTTTTCTTCTCAAGTCGGATGCAGAATTCAGAAATAGGTTGTCGTCAGCCCTTCTTGTCTCTCTTAGCCTATTGAGAGAGACGAGATCAACCAGGAAAACCAGTTTAGATCAGCTTTAACAGGAATTTCACAAGGGGTTCTATTCTTACATAGAAAGGGATACACAGGGACTAAAATCCTCAGAATTACTCGAGAACTTCTAAAACCACCAAGGCAAAAAGAACGTAGCACAATTTGTACAAAACTAGTTTTCAGTACCAAATAGGAAGAGAAAAAAACATCAGAAGAATACAAATAAGATATATAGATAGAACGGGAAAGATATGTGGCCATCAAGAAGTTATGGTGACAGGAGAGAAGGAACAAATGGGTTGGTGGCAGTGGCCATAGACAAGGACAAAAACAGCCAAAATGCCCTCAAATGGGCAATTGATAATCTCCTGCAAAAAGGGCAGACCGTCATTCTCATCCATGTGAAAGTCAAGCCATTCGCCCGTACGTTTTTATTCTACAAAAAATATCACATTTTTCATTCGAATGCCAGCATGCAGCGTTACGTCGTCTTCTTTTTCTGGTACAGGGTTCAACCAAATGTCTGATATCAATGGTGATTTACCATTGGTCTGTAAGGACCCTGATCCTCAGACCCGGGAACTTTTCCTTCCTTTCCGTTGCTTCTGTACTCGTAAAGATGTATGTTTGCTAAGACTTAACAGATTTTTCTTGGTCACCAAAAGATATCCCTGGCAGGGCTTTGAAATACTTGTAGTTTCGCAGTCAGAAAATCATTCTCATTCATAGATTAATAGTTTTGTATAACGTGCAATTCTGACGTCAGATAAACTGCAAAGATGTTGTCCTGGAAGAGACGGACGTAGCAAAGGCACTGATTGACTATGTCACTCAGGCGGCAGTCGAGGTTTTAGTAGTCGGTGCCTCGTCAAAAACGGGATTTCTCAGGTATGTGATTCTTATGCTTATATCGGCCCCATCAACCAAATTGAATTTTCCAAACTGTGTATGCCAAGATTATTATTTATTACAAAATTTACTATTATGTTGGAATTTTGCAAAGAAAACAGTGAAGTTGGGTATAATTAAATCGATGTATAGATATAGTTCTAGCCAGCTCTGCTAGCATATAATACATTCAGAGTTCTATGCTTTTCATTTCGACATCATTGATAGGAAATTTATTTTGTTGATCAACAAGGTAGCGTATAATCCTTCTCACATACAAAAAAGAATAGTATGAAATGATTAGTTTAGACCAATAATTTTTTTTCAGTTAAAATAATATCACCTAATTATGTTATTTAAAAAAAATCAACTATTTATATATGTGATGTGTGATATATAATTGATTTTTTCTAATAATGTTATTATATGACATGATTTGAATGAAATATACATGTCATGAAGTGGAAAAACAGTTTCATACAACTTTTCTCCTTACACAATGGACTAACATGGGATACTTCAACGAATAAAAAATAAAGCATGTTGGTTTATCATCCAAAACCCTGCCTCCCTGGCTATGGCAAACAATGTCCAAGATTTGCATCAACAAACAATCTAAAAGAATGTTCATATTTTGCTTTTTACATTTGTGTGTAGATTTAAAGCCACAGATATTCCTGCAGTGGTATCAAAAAGTGCACCAGACTTTTGTAGCGTGTATGTCATATCCAAAAGCAAAATTTCGTCCATGCGATCTGCTTCCCGTACAGCGCCAGCTATCTCCCCATTGCATAATCAACTTGTTGACCGCACCGGCTTAAAACCATCTCCTCCTGAGTCGCATATGCTGCCACCTAATAACTTGAGAGGTCTGTTTCTTCGCTCCAAGTATTATTCCAGGTTACTTGCTTCAACCATTGATCAATTTTGAAACAATTTGTACTTAACTTGTACAGTTGAAAAGCCGCGACTTGAACCACAGCGTCACTCAACCGATTCCGTCCGACTTGAACCACAGCGTCGATCAACCGATTCCGTGGAAGCATTCAGGTAAGTAACACTACCTGGGCCTCCAAAATGACCTGTTTTCAAATATTAGGTATCAATCCTATAACTAATTAGCAATAAGCGGCGAAAAAGTTCAACTTGAATATAAGACCGATGACAACACTTTAGGGGAGAAAGAAATCTATAAAATAAAACTTGGACTTTTATGACATGATAGATATCATCTTAAAACCAATCAACAATAAATGAAGGGGTCTAATTTGAATATAGTACCACATGAAATTTAATATTTAATAAATATGAAATAACACCATTTTAATATCAAATATTTCTTTCCTTTTTCCTCCATATATTCATTAGTAAACGAAAGATATTTACTTATAGCTAATTGACTTTATTACTTAATTGTTTAGCAATTTGGATGCAGGTCACCTTTTACCAGGAGAGGCCTTAATGGGAAATCATATCCGGACCTGCCAATGCCGGACACCGACATATCCTTTGTCAGCTCCGGCAGGCCAAGCATTGACCGTATATTTCCTGCATTCTACGATAGCCAAGAAACAAGCCACCCTGCTCCAAGGCTGTCGAACGTTACAGACATTGAAAGCAATAATAGCTTCGAGTCAATGCAGTTTGGACGGAATTCAATGGATATTGGCTCTCCGCCTGATTTCTTGTCAGCTTCTCAGGACGGTGACAGTTTTACAAACTCATCTACGTCAATGGTAAGAACATAAATTGAATTACTCAGCGAGGACACAAGGCATGAATTCATTGCCTATTTTCTATTTTTCGTTGAAACTGCAGGATGACGTGGAAGCTGAAATGAGGCGGCTAAAGCTGGAGCTCAAGCAAACCATGGAAATGTACAGTACGGCCTGCAAAGAAGCACTCTCAGCAAAACAAAAGGTTAGAGAATTAATGAATATCTGCTAACACTGTTTCACCTTCAAGTCCCCAGTATACTTTAACAGGTTATACAACTCTGTGCATTACATCACAGGCAAGAGAACTCCAGCTTTGGAAACTCGAAGAGGAGCGGAGATTGGAAGAGGCCCGACTAGCTGAGGAAGCTGCATTAGCAATAGCAGAAAGGGAGAAAGCTAAGTCAAAAGCAGCCATTGAGGCAGCTGAAGCAGCTCAAAGAATTGCAGAACTTGAAGCAGAAAAAAGAGTTAGCGCAGAAATGAAAGCGCTCAAGGAATCAGAGGAGAAGAGAAAGGCACTTGATTCTCTGGCACATTCAGATTTCAGGTACAGGAGGTACACAATAGAGGAAATTGAATCTGCCACTGAATTCTTTTCAGAGGTTCTCAAGATTGGAGAAGGGGGCTACGGACCTGTGTATAAAGCCCGTCTAGACCATACACCCGTTGCAATTAAGGTTTTGCGTCCAGATGCAGCTCAAGGAAGGTCGCAGTTTCAACAAGAGGTATGTGACAAGGTCATTATATATATATATATATATATATATATGTATGTATATATATATATATATATGTATGTATATATCATCTTCATCATCAAAGCCTTTATCCTAATAGATTGGGATAAGCTACATAATCCAATATCTGAAATCCTAGCATTGGTTCATTTTATAAAATTAGATTAGTTTTTATGGCCAATTGTTTAAATCTACCACCACCCTCCTCCTTTACTTGGACTTGGTACCAACTACATTAACACTTAACACAGGCAGAGTTATATATATAAATTGACGCTTTCTTATATACTGAGATTCATTTTGTTGGTTTAAATGGTTAGTTAGGGTATGGAGTTATGGATAACAATTACTTGACAGGTGGAGGTGTTAAGCTGCATACGGCATCCCAACATGGTTCTCCTCTTGGGAGCGTGCCCAGAGTATGGATGCCTAGTGTACGAGTACATGTCTAACGGAAGCTTAGAAGACCGTCTCTTCAGGAGAGGAAACACGCCACCTCTCTCATGGCAGCTTAGGTTCAGAATTGCAGCCGAAATCGGAACAGGCTTGCTGTTCCTCCACCAGACAAAACCCGAACCCATAGTCCATCGTGACTTGAAACCGGCCAACATCTTACTTGACCGCAACTTTGTGAGCAAGATTAGCGATGTTGGGTTGGCCAGACTAGTTCCTCCGTCCGTGGCTGACAATGTAACGCAGTATCGGATGACCTCCACGGCAGGAACTTTCTGCTACATAGATCCAGAGTACCAGCAGACAGGCATGCTGGGAATAAAGTCGGACATATATTCTCTTGGGATCATGCTGCTACAAATAATAACAGCAAAACCGCCGATGGGATTGACTCACCACGTGGAACGAGCCATTGAGAAGGGGACCTTCGCTCAAATTCTGGACCCAGCTATTTCTGACTGGCCGGTTGAAGGGGCCATAAGCTTTGCAAACATTGCCCTTAAGTGTTCAGAGCTAAGGCGGAAAGATAGACCCGATCTCGGCAAAGTTGTGCTGCCAGAGTTGAACAGATTGAGAGCAATTGCTGAAGAAACCATTGACGCTACTTTGCAATCTGGAAGTCCAGTACACTCCCCTAGTAACTATAGCCAAGTTTCGCTACAACTAGCAGTGAGTTGATTAATTATCAAGTCCTTTTAATGTCCTACTAACCATGTCATTGTTTTTTCTGAACATATTTGCAAAACTTGAAACTTGACATTTGATTTGTTTCTTCTCTTTTCAGGAGCATACTAGTTGTCCTAATTTTGCACAGTCCGAGGATGGCTCATGAGTACTTCCAACGAGAATTGATAGTAATTTTCTTGAGGAAAAATTGAGCTAGCGACATTTTTTAGGTAATTTTAATTCAAAATATGAATCTTTATATGTACAAAAAAAGTGTATTCAATCTTTTCTTTACTCCCCATAGTCACAGAGAATCAATGATAATCACTTGACTGTATTTTTTCTTTTTTATTAGTTTCCAAAAGAGTCTATGAATCTATGCATTATATGAAAATAATTATCATCCGAGTCTTTATCTCAATAATGGAGTAGGCTTGAGTAGGGGATGCTTCAAAGGATTTCATTATATTCATCTCATAAAAATTGGACGAATTTTAAGTGATTGGTTGTCCAAACCTACTGCCAACCTTCGTCCGTTATCCGCACTTGGTGCCGGCTGCATTCAACATAGACAAAGTTTAAGCATTATATGAAAATGAGCTGCAAAAATTTCCATATATCCGAAATATGTAACTCAAGCATCCTTGCACTTCTTGACAGGGGCTTCTGGTCGTAGTATAATAATGCACCCACCCTCACACGCTTCATGTTTCATGTTATAAGGATATTGATTGTTGAAACAATATCTATAATTACATTTGAACATGCATAAACTTTCAGCCATACCAAAAAGAAATAAGACAACGTTGGCCTACCTAGAGATGCCTACGTCGCAAGTAAGCAGTCACATCCCAAAACCTTATGCTCCTTTAGGTTACAAGCCAACCAGATCTCAATAGCTTCTTCAACCTTGGCTTGTTCCTAGGTCGCCCAGATCGTCTTACATCTTTACATGACAAAAGCTCCAATGCTTCCTCTGGAGTGACGTCTTTCGCCTTCGTACTCTGCAATCATGCTTCAACCAGTTTGTGAATTCCATGATATTGGAGTTATTTTAATTACCAAAGGATGGATGCATTAAAATCTAACTACAAAAGCATGTTCACAAACTTCTGACATTGACCCTATTAAAGTATGCTTGATTATTAAGCTTAACAATCAATTACAAAAAACATTTCAGCGTTCATTTATTAAACAAATCGAACATAAATAAAGATGTATTCATCACGTCTCAAACCCAGAGATTTAGAATATAACAAACGCCGTATACTCATTAGACAAATCTGACAAGCATGCTAGGCAGCTGATATCATACTAACCAAAATAGAGATCTCCAAAAGTCTTCCAAGATAATATTTTACATAATCTTAAATGTCCAAAATCCAATTGATACAACTAGAGTGAATTTTACAAAAATATTTAATCTAACTAACCAATCTTCTAAAACTGATATCAACATACTCACATTCAAAACTATATCAAAATAAAAGATAGAAGATTATCCTATTGACACAAGCTCTCGTTGAGTCTAAACTCAAAGATTTAAAATTGAAATCTGAAAAATATATAAAAAAAAATTAAAGGACTGAGCACAACAACTCAGTAAATAACCGACATCCTATCAATTTGATTAAGAATGTCACAAATTATTTAAGCCTAAGTATCAATATAATAATCCAAAATCATAGCTAGGTAAACTCATATTTATACACCTAATTTCTTCAAATTTATATTCTCAGATTTTAGAACTAAACAAAATTTCACATATTATAGAATTGACTAGAACTAAATAGAATTTCACAAATCATAATATTTCATGTCTCCCATAAATTGTCATGGTCGTGCTTAACCCTAGTAACACATGTTAGAATTATAACAGAAAACCACAATTAACTTCGATAGTTTGAGTCAGAATCTTTTTTTTTTTGGCTAAGTCAAAAGGATGTTTTATTGAATGATAAAGGGAATAACAGCCAGCTCCCACAACAGTAGAGACAGAAGCATCCAACAAACAATAGCAGTTCAAAATAAGAGAGTAGAGAAAAGAGATTGCAATGGGAGTAAAAGCTAAAAGTAGAGACATAAAAACCAGAAGAATACTTAGAAATCTAGACCACTATGAAATCTTCATAGCAAGCAAAAAACCTAAAACACGATCACCATTATGCTTAAACTTAAAAGATCACCACCATGCTTTGAGCTAGTCAATCCGATCCACACCAGCCTTAGCCAATGAGTCTGCCAACCCGTTTGCTTCCCTAAAAATTTTCTGCCATTTAATGATACATTTATTAGAAAGATGATCAACCTCCATGAAGATTCTCGAAAGTTTCCAAGGCCTGTTCTCCTTATTTCTACACCAAGTGAGAGCAACCAAAGAATCTGATTTCAAAACTAGAGTATGAAAAGTGCTTTTACCAGAACAGACAAAGAGTTCTAAGGCCACCTTGATAGCATGAAGTTCTGCTATATTGGACTCGATGATTCCAAAAGGGCCAAAGAAGATGGCAAGAATGTTTACATTTGAGTCACAAAGAATACCCCCACAACCTCTAAGGCTCGACTTCCCTCTTGCGAATTCATCAATGTTGAATTTGAGTTCCCTAATTAAAGGAGGAACCCCATGCGAAACAGGGCGAACGGCTTTTAGGATACATCTTTGGACACAAGTAGAGTGGTCACTCCACCAAAAAGATTTATGGCCAAAAACATGATTGTCTGTAGCTTTTATCCAAATAAGAAACCTCATCTTAACAAGAAAAATCAATTCACCCACATTAAGCTTTTTGTTGGCAAACACCACATTGTGTAATACACAAGTTAAATCCTAGATGATGTTGTAAATGTGTTTTATTATCATGTGATTTCACTGTAATACACATGCTTGGGATTCATAAATGTGATTTATTATTATGCGGTGCTTCTGTGTAAATCTATCATTTGTCAACCCTCGATATGCAAACTTTGATGCTTTTTCACTTTAATTAGTTCATCTTTTAAGATTTTTTTTGTAAGACTATAATTATTCGAACAAAGGTGTTTATTTGTTTTTGTGTGATTTTTATTGTTAGTGTTGTATTGTTAATCATCTTGTTATTAAAAAAAAGTTATATTTTATTGTATTTAATTAAGTCATTATTTTTGTATATATAAAATTAAATTCAAGCTCAAGTTTGAACATGAATCGAGCTCGAGTTCGAGTGTGATAACCGAAAAAATTCTTACGATATTAAATTAATTGTTTATTATCTAGCATAATTTTATAACTAATAAAAATAAATTTAAATAATTACATAAGGACATGTAGACGTGTGGACCTCTCGGCACAACTTAATTAGTCCCGGAGATAAGAGATCTTGTCTACTTCGAGCTCGGGTGAGACAAGCTACAGCAAGCCTATGAATTTTGGTTAGACCTTGTGTAAGTCAACTAAATTCATAAAGTTGATTTTAATGCATTTAATTAGTTAAATTTGGAAATTAATGAATTATTAAATCTAAAGTGAGTCTTGGTATAGTTACATGCTATACATCATATATATATATATAAAATAAATATTGTATAGACATATATAATAAAATAAATAAGATAAAATGTTACCATAATATACAATATATACTTATATATATAATATAAAATATACTTATATAAAATATACTTATATATATAATATAATAATATATATAAAAAAAAAAAAGGAAAACCGATTGGCTTCTTGAAGAAGCCAATCGGCTTCCAGCTTTTTCCCACTAACGTGGGATTCAAATTAAAACAAAAAAATAAGAGGAGAAAAACTGAATGGGAAAGAAACGGAAAGGGGCGACGAGGTGAAGGAAATTGGTGAGGTTAAAGGTGAACTCTCGATTGAAACGGAAACAAAGAGGAAGGGCTGTCCGGCAATTTGGGAAAGGAAAAGAAGGGCTGTCCGGCGATTTAAGAAAGGAAAGAGAAGAGCAGTTCGGCGTCGGAGAAGGGAGGAAAAAGGGAGGAAATTGTAGAGCAGAGGAGGCTGAACAGAGAGGCTTTTTAAAAAAAGGCTGAAAGTGTGACGTTGGAGATGGCCTGAAGCTGCGGTTGGGGGGCTGAATCGGGACCAAAAGCTACTGATTTTGATAGCTATCTAGGCGGCAGAATAGAGGGGTTCAAAACAAGGAAGTTTTAGGCGTGAAGAGGGAGAGGGGCTGGAAACAAAAACCCAACAGCAGGGGAAGTGTGCTTCGCTGCTGGACCCCTTCCTTCCCAAGCCAAAACCGAGTGGAATTTGGGAGAGTGAGACGTTGAACCAAAAACGGTGGTGTGGGCACTAGTGGGGTTGGTGTCGACAGCACACAAAGCTGCTGTTGGAAGGTCAAAGACACTCGAATAGTGGCTGTATTTAAATGAACCAACAGCCACAAAGGGGAGGAAGAAATAGAGGTTTATCAGTTAATCAATACACAATAGGTAAGACCCATGGCAATAGAGTTTGGTTCTTGTGGCTTGTCAATGTTAGAATTATTTTAACAAAATGATATGAATATTAATGCTAGGATATTGTAGGGTGTCTGTTGGTTGAAGAAACTTGAGGGATCATTATTGGAGGTACCACTATAACCAACAAGCTACGAAAACAAGAATAGTGGTTCTTGAACGATGAATTCAATTAAGGTAAACGATTTAACTAATGAATATAATAGATATAGATATATATAGATATATGTGTGTGTATATACGAATAAAGAATAATGGCAAGAAGAATATGGGTGTAGGAGTGAAGAACATTTAAGCTTTGATAAGGGCGGCTAAAATGCAAAAAGGGTACTACAAAGGTAAGGGAATATACGGTAAATGTTTATTAGTCTGCTATGTTGTGTATGTCTAAACTGTTGTGATTTAATACTTATGGATTTAAATGCATTCTTGGTTAAATTTCATACATATTGAATTGAGTTTGAAGTACAAATGGTCTTGAGATTTGAATTGTGTTGGATTTGTGAATGAATATACGGTTGGTTGGAGTTTTCTGCAGGTTATTTGGTTGTGGATTATGATGCTAGGTAGTGTCCTATCTATGTCGTCATAATGCCGAAATTTCGTTAGAAATTATTAAATGAATTTTGGTGTTAAATTTAAATCCTATAATGTATTTAAAAACCTCATATATCTTAAGCACTATTTCTTGTCACCGAAATAATGTCTTTTTAAAATGTGTTTTGTACTATGAGGTTATCAAAACTAGAGTGTTTAACACAATTCATGCCTCCTATACTCTAGATACGTGTAAAAGTATTCTTGCACGAATTTTGACGTATGAGACAAGGGACACTTGGAAATGCCTGTGTGACACTTAACTCGCCTGTGTGGCGTTTACTAAGCCTGTGTGGCACTTGCCTATGTGGCGTTTATTAAGCCTGTGTGGCACTCGCCTGTGTGGCGTTTAAATTATGCCTATGTGGCATTTAGTAAGCCTGTGTGGCAATTATTGTGAAATATCCTGGATGCTTTGTGGCTTTCCAGGCGTCCGACAAATAGTCGTGACTTGTACCTCAGCTACTAGATGATCACTAGTGCTGGGATGATTCATGATCATGGATAGATTCTTGGTTCAGGGCTGTAACCACTACTAGCTACAGTGGATGCTTTCATAGAAGCTTGTCAGTTATTTTCAAAGATCCTGGTTATATTACCATATCTTATCAATGAATGCCTATCTCTTGAAAATACTTTAAATGTGTATTTCGATTTTATAAATGCGTGAGTACAAGTGTTTTTATAGCTTATAGAACACTGACTTGTCAATTTTGCGTTTTTCCATAAAACATATTTAAGCATGAGTTTCGGTGCACTTATTCATGCATACACATGCATAAACATAGTAGAACACCTAACATCATTTAGCGTACATTTTCTTACTGGGCATTAGCTCACCCCCCTCCTTCCACCTCAGATTATTTCAGGTAGACTCGGCACGAGTGCGGTGCATTGAGAGTCAATTTCTTGAGCTGCAGAAGGTTGTATTTTGAGCCAAGGTATAATTTTTTGTTCTTTTGTTTATATCCAAGACTAAATTCTTTTGCGTACACAGTGTATAGGATTCGAGATGTAAGTACTAGGAGATATCAAGTCTGTAAACATACTGTGTTATGTAGTTAAGTTGTAGTCTCGATATATATATAAATTGAACCAATGGATGTCAAGTACTTCAGAAGTTATATTGAGATTTGAAACTGCTACAGGTTGATATGATGATGTACTTAGTATAGGGATGGATAATAGACCAAAATAGGGGCGAAATTTTTCAGTGTCGTTTTTGACACGTCTTACGAGAAGGCTATAATGGGACCTTAGACAACTAGTCTTAAACAATTATAAGAGTAGGATTCTATTCATTAGGTTTTGGCTACACTGAGTGAGTGACAAACATAGTAAGTAAAGGAGGGTCACCTTACTATACTATATAAGTGCTTTTAAATTTATTTTAAATGTTTAAAAATCAATGTTTTACTGCATATAGTGGTATATCACCACTCTTTTATAATTGTTTCCTTACTGAGCATAAACTCAGCCCCCCTTTTTTCTCTCCCAGACTATTTGCAGTGACATTCCGCTCATTTCAGAAGAGTACAGCTTTTGGGTCCACGCAGTATTCCTTTGAGGAGGATTTTGTGTCTGTAGAAGGTATATCGTATTTTACATATATATTACAGACATATTTTGTACAGAATTGTATTAGTTTGGGGATGTAAATAGTAAGAACTGTTGTGTAGTAATGGCTAGAGAAACTGAATCTTATGTGATAGAGTTTATAAATTAAATAATTACATTGCATGTTGGAAATTGAATCTATGAAATTGAATGATACTTTCTTTTTGTAAAGTCAAAAATAAAGACACACGAAATAATGTTTGAGAATAAAAGATGTTAACACAGGCAAATAGCCTAATCACTATAAGAAATCGGTAAAGTAAATTGAGAAATTGTACAGAAATCGGGTGTTACAGACAGGACCAATGAAACCACTTAAGTAACCATGATCGAGATATGAAAATGATCTTGCTGTAATGGCACATAAAACAACCAACCCCACCTCAAAAAGTCGATGATTTATAGAACAAATTAGGTAGGGTTGAACTTGCAAACCAATCTAAACACCCTAAGACACCCAATCTTTTCCAAAATAAAGTTAAGATTACATAATATTCAAGCCTCAAGACTAGCTCAAAGGGGGAAAGAATGATAGGGTATATTCAGATCGAGGGGCATTTTAATCTTTCACCTTAGACAAAAAGCTAGCAAAGCAGTACACACATCACTTGCCCTAATGCAAGCCCAAGTCAACATGTCAGGCACTGACCTGCCCCTCAATGGATGACCACCTTGGGACCAAGGTGCCACCTTAAGACTAAGGAGGTCAAGAGTGGACTTAAGGCGTGACACCTTATTTGGATTTTCCTCAATGTCCCAGGTGATCACTGTTAAGACAGTTCGGCCAATCCTTGCCTACCCACATAGGACATATGTGGCAAGGAATGGCCACGTGGACTCAACTTGCCAAGTTAAGCCAGCTCGTGTAGAAAAGGCCCTCCTCACTACAAGGAAGAGGGTTCGAATGAGTGATTCTTTGGTACGCTCTTTCTTATCCGGTTCTCCCTTTGTTTTCTACCTCTTGAAGCACCAAAAAAGTTCCCAATTCCACTTCTTTCCTTCGTCTTATGCTAGAAGACTATTCAAGCAACTCTTAGACTAAACATTATCAATGATAGATAAGAATACGGCAAAGCAAGTAATTTGCAATATTTGTCGGTCTCTAAAAAAAATCTTGAGTACAATTTTTCTTTTTTTATTTTTTTTGGTTGTGCATATTATCAATTGTTTTCAAATATTATCATCCACTTATTTGAATTTTAATTGGACATTTGCTTATGATTTTAGCTATCTAGTTATGTTTGATTCAGTTTGAAGGTTTTGAATTATGCATAATCCTCCCTATTAACATCAAATTATGTAATTGATAAGTAGAATACCTAACCTTAAACCTTTGTGGTAATTTCATTGACTTGCATGATATTCTAGGTCACATACTAATACAACTTAACAACCTCTTTAAAATATAAGCCTACATACTTCTATTATATCTATCAATCACTTCGTGACCCAGAATGTATTCTCTCCAAAAATCTTAGGTTCTTCCTAGCTAGGTGTGGCCGCTCATGTTCTTTGTCCTGGTGTTGATGCTGTGATTGTTACTCCCAGTCCTCCTTCACATTTCTCTTCAATATTTGCAGTTTACATAGAAGAGTTAACCCCCGTGACCTTGATAACAAAGCCATTCCTGTATTAGATTCTGTGCTTGCAAAAATATACCACAATCCTCAAAAAAGGAGAAAAACCTGTCACGTTTACAGAAAATTTTGCAGTTTTGGGCGTCCAAGGAAGTTTATTTTCAAGTTGTTATATATGCACTTTAGGGTGAGATGATGAGTGACCACCAACAAATTCTTTTCCTATTCCGCTAGAAGAAATATCTACTGCTTCACTAGAGTCCTCAACACCTGCAGGTAGCTCCTCTTTAAATAGAGGACTTGGGCTTTTTGTGATGTGTCATTTTATTTATTCTAATTTCCTTTTTATTTTATTTCTCAAAATTTTACCATTACAGCAGAGAGCAAACAATGTCTTCTATGGTAGCTTGACAAACAAAGTTCTTCTATTCCAAGTGTGATGGACCAAGAGCTCTCTCATAAACAAGGGGCCCTTGCGTTGCTACCATTGCTGGCAAACCAACAATTTGTTACAAATTCAATGCCTACTGGGTCTTTTCCGGTATCTGTACCCTTAAAATCTATCTTCAGCCACCCAACCAACAATTAGCAACTGTTGGTGAAAAGTTGCCCCCATATCCACCTTTCCCACCTGGTCTTATTCTTTAAATGATCAAAACAATTTAAATTGGCAGTCCTCGTAAGTCCATTGCGTATCTCTGCATCTAATGCATCACAATCAGAAATTCTTGAGAGTGTAAAAGTTTTTCAAATAGATTGGAGAGGTTAACTCTTCTGAAGGATCCTTGAAATCTAATTCAAAAGATGAAGTTGATGAGTATGAGATAGAAACTCCCGTTCATAAGGAAGGAGCTTGCATCCCTCCACTCCTTCAGGTAGACACAGATTCAAGAGCATATGCTTATGGAAGTGCAGTGCAAAGCAGACATTAGGATCCAGTGGCATAGGAAGATTAGGACTCGGAGCAACAGCTAATCCCAATATGGCAAGTCAATACGATGACGTTTGTGCATCTTATAGAAAACAGAGAAGCACCTCATACCATTCATCCATAAGTGCGCAAGTTGCCACGTGGTAAGCCTGTCAAATATCACTGGATGATCCGTACAAGATGGAAATCAAGGGGTTCTTCAATAGGTTATTTCTTTGCTTTTGTTTATTACAACATAACCATTCTAAATTAACAGAAGATTATAGTTCCAACTTGAGTCACTATAAAAATTAATAAACTCCTCTATCATAATAATTAATAATTTTATTTTAAAACTTACTGTAAAATTTCAGTACTTACTATCACATAAATTAATAATTTGATAAAAAAAATACAAAATATATTACATAATATACACTAACTAAAAAAACACAGATTTTTTATTTCCAGAACTAACAAAAGTACAAAATATATTATATAAAATATATTTGCAATGAAACTTTTAAAGAATTTATCAATCAAAATGAAAGTTTTAAAGAAATTAAATGATATAGAGTTACTGGAAGAGTTCAAAGAATGTGAAAAATTAAATAAGACAAAGCAACAATTTGATAAACTCCTTCAAATTAATAACCACTCTAAGTTAATATTCAATAATAGATCTTAAGAGTATTAATTTAAAGATGTTCCATTGTATAACTATTATTTCCTTCTTCGTGTAAGCAGGGGGAACCGTTGAAGTCGAATAATTTTGCTACTTAAATTTTGAGTGGCATGCATAGACCATTAGGAGATTAAATTAATTTTACCATACAAAAATGGAAGTAGAAAGTTTGGGTTCGAAAAAAGGAGCTTCCTCCTGCATATACCGAACATTATTGGTGTAAATAGAGGGATAGTTATATGCTTAAGCAGTTGAATAAGTTTGGATTAGCTAGATAAGGATTAAGCAGGTACTGTGACTACTGTCATGAGCAGCCAAAAGGCTATAGCCAATTATCTTTGGGAACTTCCAAAAACACAAAATACACCTTCGAGCATTGAAACTTGATAAATGATATGGTGCCCTTGATTTCTGTTGGAAAGTGATATTAAATGTTTCTAAAAAATATTCTTACTTTCTCCATTGAACCCTTAGTCACGTGTCTATTAAACCTTGAAAGCAAAACTATTTTCTTCGTAAAAAATGTTTTTTTTTTCTAAGAATAAATCAAAGCTTATCAATAAATTTATACATTTTTTTTATTTTATTAAAATTCGATTACTAAAATTAAAAATATTATACAAAAAGATCCTACGAATTTTGGCTTTTAAACAATTATTTTCACCATCTACTACTGATATCTCTGCTATACACATACCATAATCACAAGCTCCAAGGTCAAGCTAACCTCATGAAACATTTTAGTATCGAATCACACATGTAATCTTAAGTTAGAAATGTCATTTGCACAAACAATTCCCAACCCTTAGTCACCTATGGTTGCGCATCAAGCCTAGATATGGGGGCATAAAAATCAAAGGATCATGGTGACTCACAACCTCTACAGTGAGCAGTAGAAGTTGCAATTTAGAAAGTTGGTCTTCTTTATGGTTGAAGATGGAATTTTTTGTTGGATCTTTCTTATCAGAATAGATGTGATGACTATTATTCAATTAATTCACCATATTTTCAAACCAATGACAAAAGAGAGAGATGCCACTGCAACTTGTAGAATCGGATGCCTCTCAAAGAAAATTAGTTTTATTCTGCAATATTATTTTTTCACAAATTAAAAACGCTTCAGTGATGTCAAATCAAGAAGCAGTCAAGGAATCTATTAAGAAAACCAAAGATTTTCTCCATCCAAATTAACATTTGTAAGCATTGGCATCAGAAATCAAGAAAATCTCAACGGAACATGGGATGGGCTGAACCACAGCCCTAGCACCTGATCACGGGGTGATTCTTTGAGGGTCACGAGGGAAAAGTGAAGTTTTACGAATGTTACCCAGACCACAGAAAAGCATCACCACACACTCCAATCCCACTCCAAACCCACCATGCGGAGGCGCACCATACCTATAAAAATAGTAAAGAAACCAAAGAGCGTTAAGACCTCTAAGCAATTCAATTCTCAGAACACCAAGAAAAGTTTCAGCAGTAGATGCCATTGCACAAACATTGATAAGCAAATATTCTGATGAGCACCCTGTACTTCTTATCTACACCCTAGACTTGAGTTGAGGTCTAAATCAGTTCTAATACAGATTCATACTTGAAATTTACCATGGTGACAATGCCAAAAGATACTACAAGGGAAGTAAGTTAATAGAGAAAATGGTGATTTCTTACTACCTGAAAGAATCAATATAAGTTGATATTGTATTGACATCAATTCCACATGCCTGTGCACGTTCTGCCAAGAACTCTGGTACATGGACACGCTGGGCTCCTGAAATTATCTCCTCCCCTAAAGGGATATGAAACAGTTCCACCATTTAATTGAATCACACAAATGAATGGGGGCAAACCAATAGAATTTTGCTTTCACCAACAAAATTACCATAGATAAGTTCCACAAATAATATGAGGATAAAAAAAGTAGGGAGATTCCTAAGCTTAAGATCACAGAGGGGCAACAAACGTAAGCCAAGAGAGAAAAGAAAAGAAAAGAACATGGATGCCATCTTGTCATGTCAGAGCATACAAGCAAAAAAAATGCATTAAATGCAAATTCAATTAAAGCGATCTAAAAAGTGATTATTTCAATCCCCCGAGCCTCTTCCTTCTCAACTATCACCACAATCTTTGTACTATCACCTTCTATTGAGTTACAACTTCATTCATGCAGCACAACCATCACATCAAGAGCACTCCATATTTTTTTGCAGTTCATTTCTAGTTTCATAGACATTCTAATTCATTTATCATTAAAACAGACTTGACACTGACATAACAGTTACCAATTTCAAGTGATTCTTGGCACTATCATTACCAACTAAACTAAAATCTCACATGAAACCTTGGAATGAGAACATCAGTGACACATGAAAATAGAAACCATATAAAGAGATTAAAATAGTAAGACATCTTAACCAAAACATATTTAAGCAAAACAAATATAGCCATACTATAAAATCAAAAATAGATCAAGAACCGCATTCAAGAAAAAGATTGATCACTCTGATTACCTCGAATGAAGACGTCAAATGAATTACTATAAAGGGAATTATCATAGCAAGGCATGGTGTAGAATGGCCTTACAGCCAAAGGATACCGATGCAGAATATAGAACTCAGTGTCATACCTACAATAAACAATTTTTTAGTTCATAATCATAATTATACAAAACTTTAAACTAAAAAGATCACATTCAGTGAAGAGAAAAGAAGAAAAAACAGCAAAAAAATGTAAAGGACAAGAAATAAGTAACAGTTATATATTACTTCTCCAAAACTAGCTGACCCAATTTTCTCTCTACTTCTGTACTTAGGTCCCCAAGTGGATCAACTTCCACACCAGCATCCTGAACAAACACATGAATTTGATAGAAAGTGAAGTTGAATGCAAGACCAACTTAAAAATGACAAAACTATTTCATAGGACAAAGTGAACCTATGAGAAATATCTGATCCAAGCATAAAAACATAAGCTACTTCCTCTACCTCTTTATATCTTTCACATGCCATATATTTTCTTGTACAAGCATGCTATGTCACATGCATTATTTATTTCACCTATTTCCTCATTAACATGTTTAGAAATGAAGAAAGGAAATGTGACTTAAATAACAACAAAGCTTTAAGACTACCTTTAGCATCTGGACTCCTTCTTCAAATGTAAGTCGCAAGGTATTTGGCTTGTACTGCACATTTAAAAATGTTAAGAATAGAGATATGGATTCATAACAAGGTGATCAGCATTGATATGTTTCTTCCTATTCCACTTATATTTAATTTAACAAACCAGGAAAAGAATATTTATTAATTCTAAAAAAATACAGCAACTTGATAGCAAATAAGCATTGGAGAATTGAAAAATGGATAAATACCTTCAAAGGTTCAAAGGGATACTGCCTCCCCACAGCTTCAAGTTCCTTCTGACACCTCTCATTCAAACTATCAAACATTGAAACAAATAATCGGTCCACAATGTCCATCACCTGCACATAGAGGCTCAGTTGGCCATTAAAATATAGACCATCACAAAGTTTCAAGTAGTCATGACTCAAGCCGATAACCAATCATACCTCAGAATAGTGCTTCTTGATCTCCATTTCAACATCAAGACCTGTAAATTCACACAAGTGCCTATGTGTGTAGGAATCCTCAGCCCTAAAAACAGGGCCAATCTCGAAAACCCTCCCAAAATCACCACAGATTGACATTTGCTTATGAAGTTGAGGAGACTGTGCCAGACATGCTGGTTGCCCTTTGTAGTCAAGCTTAAAAACAGCCGAACCGCCTTCACTAGACCCTGCTATTAGTTTTGGGGTGTGGATTTCAACAAAATCCTCAGACAAAAGGAATTGGCTAAATATCTGCAGAATTTTTTAGAAACCATTTAGCAGTTTAGAAAGAAGATGGAAAAAGGAAAGTATGCAGATAGTTATAAGCTTTAGCAATTGGAAACCACATAAAAAAAAGGTGTATTAAAATCAGCTCTCATATAATGAAACCACTCTCATAGTTAAATTTAAAGATCTGAGGGATGCATTTCCAAGCGTATGCATATTCATTAAGTTAGAAAGTTATACCAACAAACGGATGATGTCAAACAATTGCATGCAGTAATTATTGTGGTCACAGAAAAAAAATTGATGGCATTAGAAAAGCCTCTAAGACTTACAGTTCCAACTTGGCACTGGATGCGGAAAATCCCTTGATTAGCAGGGGTCCTCATATCAAGAACTCTGAAGTTCAAACGTGTATCCTGATTAACACGAGAAAGTTGCACTCCACCCTGTGGTAGATTAAATGATAAACATAAATACATACGTGAAAACAAAGAAAAGCGTGAAAGCCAGATAAGGGTATATAACATACTTGCAAAGCAGTTTCAATTTCAACATCACTTCGAGCAGCATCCTCAATATTAATGGGTAAGGTGGGCATGGCTTTATTCACACAATACACTTTTCTAACTAGAACGTCGACCTGAAACAATAAGAAAGAAAGAGGCGATTGAGGAATGCTTGAAATTTCGTTTTTTTAATTTAAAAATATTAAAGGCTTTATTCACATAATAAAATTTTCTAACTTGAATTTCAACCTGAAACAATAAAAAGAGAGGTGATTGACGAATACTTGATATTCATTTTTATTATTAAAAAAAAACGCTTCATTAGAAGAAGGTACTACCTGCTGGGTAGCTCCCTTTATGGGATTCACGGGAACAGAAACAACACCGATTACATCAACGATGGATTCTCGGTTGAGTCCAGCAACAAATCTCACCATCTGCTGACTCACTCCGTCTAATTGTGTGGAAACTAAGCATTGTACAGTGAATCCCTTCTCCCTCACCACCAAGAAGGCCATATTCTTAGACACCGGTCGTGTTGTGTGGGCTCACCCCCGTATCAGCACCTCCTTGTCCTTCAGCTCCTGGGTAAGGACTTCAACTTGAGTCCAGTCCACGGAGGCAATGGCTTGGCTCCAATTGCCAGCATCCGCTTGGGAGAAGGATTTGAGCTCGGGGAGAGGGACGTCGCCATAGTTGGAGGAATAGGGGTCCTCCTCCTCTACGGAGAGAGAAGAAGCCAATGAGGCCAAGGAAGCGGCTTCTTGGCGGCGGCGCAACTTCTCCAGCTTGGCAGCTTCTTTCTTGGCAGCTTTCTTGCTCAATTGCTGCTCTTCCGCTTCGGACGACATGATGATGATGATGTTCTTTCAAGTTTCAAGTTTATAAAAACAATTTCAATGAGTAATAATAATCAAAATAAAAGCTGGGTGAGTTTTCCACCGCTTATTGTAACAATAAACGACAGAAAACATGTTCAAAAAACTTAATAAATCATAAAAAAAAAAGAGCATTAAAGGAAACCCTTAAAAAAACACAGCTTTTTCTTCCATTTTTTCATGTTTTCCTATATTTTACAAACAATGTAACAAGTAAAACAACCCCATAACATCTAAACTATTTTATCGACAAAACTGAAAAAAACAAAAAAAAAAACCAACTAAATGGAAGCTTTTAGTTTATCGACAAACCCTTAAAAACCAACTAAAACAACCTCATAACATCTAAACTATTTTATCGACAAACCCTTAAAAAAACCAAGTAAGTTTGCTACCTGGGATGATGGGTGTAGCACAGCAATTGGTAGTGAGAGTTGGGCAAGATCTAAGGGGTTGGAACCGGATGGTGGATAGAGTATCGCTCGTGATGAAGGTAAGATCTTGGGGATTTGGCTGTTGATTTTGGAGAAAAGGGAAAGGAGCGTGCAGCCGCTAGTGAGAGAAAGAAAACATTAAACGACTAGGGTTTACAGGAAAATATGAGTTTATTTCTTAAAAGCCTTTTAATTTGTAATTGAAGAGATTTTTATTTGAGTATTTAATGTGCCGAAAAAAAAAGACTGGAAAAGAAAACAAAAGAAGCCTAGCCAGACAGCTAGGGTTTCCGCAGGTGTTCAACCAACCAAGAAAAAAAAATCAACTCACCAACCAAACAATACAGATATCGATTTGCAGATTACTTAAGAGAGATTCGAGAAAAGGTAAAGAATTGGAAGGGAGAAACTTACGGATTTTGTAAAGAGATATTAAACAGGAACTTTGACGAGTAAAGCGAAACCAATTTAAGACTTTGGGTCAAGCTGGGGCTAAGGTTAGGGCTTTCGAAGTTACTTCTTCGAAGCAGGAAAAAGGAAAAAAGAAAATATTGCAACGCTTTGGATGCTTAGTGGTTACTAGACCTGCTCAAAGGTCGGGCTACCCGTCCAAGTTCGAAAGTCCGTTCTAAATTTGATCGGATTTGGACAAAAATATTTGATAAAAAAACGAACTTGAGCAAAATTTTTAAGCCCGTTTAAAAATCGAGCCGGGCCTCAGGCTTCTCTTTCAAAGCCCGAGCCCAACCCGACCCGGCCCAAATTATTATTATTATTTATTTTATATATATCTTTTTTAATATTAATTAAATTTTTATATATATTTACTAAATATAATATAATTATATGTATATAAAATATTATTGAATAATAAATATAATTATAAATATTTAATATGAAAATTGAAATATAAATTTTGACAAATTAAATTTTAAAAGGTATAAAATAATTAAAAAACAAATAAAATTAAAATTAAAATATAAAAAAATTATTTTCTGATCGGGCTCGAGCTTGTAGTATAAAAATAAAAACGGACTTGAACAAAAAAATCAGACCCGAATGTCGGACCAAGCCGAATTTAAACGTATAAAAATCTTATTATTATCTGTCATGAGCCCGATCCGAACCCGACCCGTCTCGGCCTACGAGCAGGTCTAGTGGTTACGCATCAAAACGAGTAATTCAACCTTGTGGAAATTGGTGTTTCATTCATATACTGTTGGCTCGGCGGATTTCAGGTTCACTAAAATTCAGTCATTCATCGTTTAATTACATTTCAAGTCCGTCTCCATTTAGGAAATTTTACAGCTCAGCATCACGAAATAACGATGAGAAAAGTCAAATCTGTAACGTGGCGTACTGTCATTGGCTTTCATTAGAATAATTCTTTAGCAACATTTTTAAATGACCGTTGTCTTTAGGGTAGGCAACGTCACTCAGGATTTGCTCCTTTTATTTTTATCTAAAAAAATAAAAAACTAAACTTGAAAATTTACGTATTAGTACATGTATCCTACTAAATAGGTAAAAATATAAAAACTATGGCATCAATATATAAAATAGAGAATAAATATTTTAAAGATTATTATCACACACATCATCAATAAAATTTTTTAATTACATAAGAGATTTTAAAATGATAATACATAATTCATTTTATTTTTTTATTTTTTAATATTCGTAAAAAGTTATGTATAAACATTCTAACTTTACTTATGAAATTAAAAAATTTTATTGACCGTATATGAAATAATAATCTATTTAATTTAGATAAAATTTATTATATTTTTTTATCAAACTTTAATTTGTGTTATTTTCATATATATTTTTATATCGTATATTGTATCATATATGAAATGAACAAATTTACTAAAAATACATGTTATAATATTCATATAAGCAAAGAAAGAAAAAAAGCTCAGAGCCTTGGACTAAGGAAAAATAATTAGCTAGGAAAATTGCATTATTTCCACTTTATAATTTAAGAGGTGAAAGAGATAATTGCTTTTGACGAACAAAAAAAAAAGAAGAACAAACTCACTTTAGATACATTCGTAAGTGCATCTCAATGGTTCAATTACAATGATAGTACTCATATATGTTTACTGTCATGTCAAACATGCTATATTTGAATTATATATAGCTTAATCCATAACTCAAAACAAAGATAAGAAATATCTAAAATGCTGCAAGATATTAACGGGTATGGCAAATAAGCTATAAACATGAATGTCAGACATTATCATTTAACATCAAAGCTTATCATCAAAATTATCAGAAAAGACTGGAAAGCATGCCCAAAATTTCAACTTGCATTCATAAATAAAAAATATATTGAAATGAGAAAAGAAAAGAGGGTAATGGGAAAAAACCCAAAACCTAAAAATTATTACGCTTCCAACATCAAAGAAAGTGTATTACATATATCTTCTTGTCCTTTCAATTTGTCTTATAATGTAGTTTAATCAATAATCATTTTACTACCAAAAAAAAAATATTGACACCAAATTCCTACCTCTACTTACCTCTAAAAAAATCTTCATATAAATAATTAATTATTCCTAGGCTAAAGTAATAGTGCTTATCTAAGTACCATAGCAATGCAGTTAACTGCTAGCAATAATCTATAAATTTAAAAGTATTGTGTCATTCCTAATTGATGCATGTCATCGTAGCATTTTTACCATCTAAGTAGCTAGGAGCAATTATTCTGTAAATATAGAAATTAAACCAAGGAATCATCATACCTTTTTTTGGTAGAATATCTTCATGCAATAAATAGTTTCTATGCATTGTTTCAGCCAAAATGTAAAAGAATTTTGCCCAATAATCTATGGCAAAGTAGCATATCATAAATTCATGACTAATCCCACCAAGAGCAGACACATAAAACAAAGATTTACAAGTATAATGTAAGCCACAACATCATCAATTAATCACAAATCCCACTTTTTGCAGAAAAAAGGGCTAACAGAGTAGGAATGTTAGGAACCCTATGATCAAGAAAGCTAAATCCTATTCCATTTATGAAGAAAGGGAACAATAAGATGCTAAATTAGTAAGCAAAGCTAATAAAATAGGTCCCCTATATCTAAAACCTAAATTAATAGGACATATTACCAAATATTATTATCTCCAATCCAGAAACCAAAAAGTCTAAGCTAAAAGAAAAAAAATCACAGGTAAATGAAGTAAAAAAAAAAACTATTGTTAAGATTATAGGTTTAATTAACTCAATTACAAAGCCACTATTACCACCACAATTTATGAGACAAAAAAAGAACAAATAAATAAAAAAAATCCAATTAATCAAATTTTAAGAAAATAAATCAAAAAGTTATCTATAAGTGAAATTACCAGAAAGTTTGAGATCTTCAAATTTTTTCTTGAAAATCCATTTAAAAGCGAATTGTACATTTAAAAATTTATGATTTTTTGGATTTAATAGTTATATTTTTTTCTCATATTTCATACTTGTATTATAAAACAGAATACATCAATAAAAACTTGATTTTATTTGAAATAATATGAAAATAAGGATAAAAATGTAAAATAACAAAATTTCAAAATTCAACATTATTGTTATCAAACAATATATTTATATTCGGCACTTAATATTTAGTAAAATACCAAACGGTTTTTATAATTCAAATTCAACATAAATTCAATATTGAAAATTCAATACTGAAAATTCAATACTTAATTTTTCAGTTTATCGAACAACACTTTAGGATCCAAGACATTGATACAATGAAACGTTTAAAAATATACAAAAATGATACAGATTAAATTGAGTGAAAAATTGCATATGAATATGTTATATGAGTATTATATTATTAATAAGATGAAAAATACAGATATATATTGTATTTAATAAAAAGATAATTCACTTTAGGTTTATATTTAAAGTGGAATATGTGCAATAAATTAAGAGAAACTTTGAAAAATCATATCTTTTATAAAAAAAAAAAATCACATCTTTAGGTGTGTTTGGATGATATATTTCAAATAAGATATTATTTCAATCAAGATATTCAAAAGTGCAAAATTTAATTATTTTGTTTTATCAAAAAAATTAAAAAATTTTGGAAGAACTTCAAAAAAAGAATTTGAGATCTTCAAATTTTTTCTTGAAAATCCATTTAAAAGCGAATTGTACATTGCATATTGCTCATAAGCCCCATTGTGATTTTCACAAGCTCTTTCTTTCTTTCAACCATAAGTTCAGTCCGGTAGGATTTGCGATTTTAGGGCTCAGAAAAATTAGTTATTTTTCTTTAATTTTATAAATTGCAAGTCTATTATATTGGAGATATTTTTAAGAGGTTGTAATCATATAAAAATTACTTAAACAACAAAATTAGTGTATAATTAAACTCCAACTCATACACGATGAGACTTGAACCCCAAATCTTAAAGTATCAAATTCTCTACTTTATTACTGAATCAAAGCCTCACTGGTTATTATACTAGTGAATTTTAATTCGATATTAAGTACAAATTTTAACTGGATTGAGAGTAAATATAGAGAGAAAATTAATGGTGGTTAGTTTATAACGTCAGTACCATTAATTTTCATTTTAGAAAGGAATCATCAAATCAATTATGACTGTTTGCACGGTGCATTATTTCATCGTGCGTTGGAACTTGCTTTGCCAAACTCTTATCGTAATCTAGTCAACATGCAACAGCTGTTCGCAATTGCGGCTATTCGATTACGGACTCAAAAGTTCAGATCCCAGTTTTCTTCAAAGAAATGCAAGTTGGCCAGCATCGTAGCATGTAATCGAAGATAAAACCCTTGATGACAATTCAAAATTTGACCCAATGTTGAGAAAAAAAAAACTTATAATACAGATGAACCGATTCAAATTAAGAGTTTCGAATCAATTCGGTTTAGATAATAATAAAATTCTATTTGAATTCAAATCCTAATATCATTCAACCAAATTTATTCATTAAAATCGGATACAATTTGACCTTCCACCGAGTCCACTCACCACTGGATATTAGATTTCTCTTATTGGGAACCAAAAATTCCATCGTTATACGTGCAGAAAACAGAAAGACAAACACAGAAAACACAACAAGAGAATGTACAAAGTAACCGCTAAAGAGTAAATGCAACCTAATTCAAGCTTCATATACATCATATCTATCCCTGCAGCTGCAGCCCAGGTCAGCGAGACTAAAAGACCCAATTTCTGCATAAAATCATATGGAATAGACAAACGACCCACACCAACATTTACTCGCTAAATAACCAGCACGTAGAATTAGATACTAATACAAATACCATGCAGTGATCAGCAGCATTGAACATCCAAAAGCAGAAACAAGAGAAAGAAAACCAAAATAAGACGTTGATCCAATTGAGAACCTGCATTAAACAATCAAAAAGTAACAGATATGGCAGGCCCACATATATAGGTACAGAAGGAAATCACATCACCGATCCCCTTGCTACTAAAACTACAACACCATTAGTCCAAGTACAATTGACACCAAAATCCAGAAACCAGCAGTCTGAATAGTTACCTTCTCCTATCTGGAAAATAAAGGGAAAAGAAAAAAGTAAAATACTGATACATATATAAATTTATATTTAAATTCTTACTGCTGCTGTTTTTCCTTCTCATTTTCATTTATATCCTCCTTTCCTTTCTCGTCTTTTCTTCACTCTTCTATTCTGGATCAGTCGATTGTCATAGGTTGAGTCATGCAACACCTGAAGCGGGCCTTACGAACAGTTGTCAGAATCTCAGTTTCGGCATTCTTAAGCATTTTCACAATCTCAGTGAAGGGAGGGCGGACTTCTGGGTTAGTGTCCCAGCAACAGGTCATGATCTCACTCAGCACAGGGAGACAATCATTTGGAATAACTGGCCTTACACCCTTGTTCACCACAGCAAAAGCTGCCTGCACTGCAGTCATGTTCTGGAAAGGAAGAGACCCAGTAATAAGCTCCCAAAGGACGATTCCAAAACTATAAATGTCTACTTTTTGCGTGTAGGGCCTATGTTGTATCATCTCTCTGCAAGAGCAAAGACGAATAGAATCACAACCAAAAGCATTACTAGCATAAATAAAGAACAAAAAATATTAAAATACATAACAGATAAACAACTTGGAAAGCGAGTCAACTGGTCAGCGAATGAATGCAGTTTCACGTAAAAGATAATTCAGTAAAAACTAATGATAAACTAACTGCCAAAACAAATTCACCAATGAATGCCACTATATAGTTATCATTGATATATAAGATGCAAATTGGTTTCCAGTACTCCATTTGAAACAGGAAGCAATTCTACCATACAATGACTAAAATGCAAGTAGAGAGTAACAAGACTTAGTGATGAAATGTTCTCAATTATTTTCTCTCGCGAATATGCCAGTGCCAATCAAGTCAAGAATACAGGTACATAATTTACATTAAAGTTGAATTGTAGAACTGTAAGTCACCAATTCAAAATAGTATCCTTCAAAGTTGTCAAAACTTAGCCCTATACAAAGGCATCGACAAAATTTCCCACCCAAAACAGTCAACAAGACCAAGGCAAAAGGGTAAAAATAATAATTCGTAGTATCATCTTAACATGGAAACACAAGAATCATTCAACAAATTATAAAAATGTAGGGAATGTCATTTTACTTAAAAGAGCTCAAAATATTATGTTTAACAATTCTGTGATCTTTTCTCATCTTTCCCCGTTCATGTTTTCTGCTCCATCAATGCATCTATAACGCAAATAAGTTAATTCCGATTAAAAGTGTTGCATAACATCCTGTTATGATTCTTAGTAGATCTCCCACCATGCTACTCCTACCATTTCTATTCTCAAACAATTTTATAATCTTTTCTCATCTTTCCTCGTTCATGATTTATGCTCCATTAATGCATTTATAATGCAAATAAGATATTTACAATTAAAAATGTTGCATAACATCATGTTATGACTCTCAGTAGATCTTCTGCCATGTACGCCTACCATTTCTATTCTCAAACAATCTACAAATACACATTTAATTGGGAAAACAAACATAATTTTCCAACAATGTCATGCTTAACAGTTTCCAATTTTACATAAGTGTGTTCAGAGGAATTGGCTTTCAAGGAAGCATTTTAAATGCTCAAAAGTAAATTACATCATGTGTGTAAAAGATCACAGAATTTTACGGATCCAAATACCTGCTTCAAAACAGAACCTAGAAAGGTGTTATTTCAAAGTACCTTCTTCATCCAACAAGACATTAAAACAGAGAAAAAGGAGAAATAAACTCTCATTTACTCAAGCTTTGTCACCCGAAGTTAATTTTTGGTCAGCGATCTCATTGTTGCATGGGCATTGATGTCTTCTCCAACTTCTAGCAACACCAACAAGACCTAATTTTATATTTTTCACTTGTCTTTCCTTTTTCTTTCTCCTCTACTCCTGGTGAGATTTCTCCCCTTCCTATGCTTCAAAATGCCATTTCTCTTGCCACTAAAGAACTAGTGATGGTAGCCACTTTTTTCAACTTCTTCTACTGAAATATCTCTCTCGTCGCTTCAAGATTGATTCTTATATCGCAGTTTTTTGAAAAAATCAGTAAAATTGAAGCTCTATTGGGAGGATGGCTGGTGATGTTTGTGATTTTGAGGGAGAAATGGCAATGTTCTGCTTAAGTTGGATAACCCACAGACAATGTTCCAATTTATGGAATATTTGTCCTAAGTGCAGCTTCTCAATTGCTGCTTTTTGAATTCCCTCATTGTAAGATGTTGGAGAAATTGTTAAATGCTCTATCCAAATATGACCTAAGAGACATTTTTCAGTTTAAGACTAGGAAATTTCTTGGTAAAACATATTTGCATCCAACCTCCCTATTTGTGCAGACTTCAGAGTTGGCCATTAGCACGTGCAATTGAAACTTGCTCATCTTCCTCCTTGTAACCCCTTGCTTCAACTCAACTTATGCCATCATTAATAACATTGAAATTTGATTGCTTATTTGTCTTCATCCGTTGCTGCAACATAACAGAAATAGTAACCTCCTAACTTTAAACTAAAAACATACAACTCTTAACCCATCTGTTTGTCTACATCACTATTACACCCTATATAATTATGCAAAGGCTGCAAACAACATTAAAGCTAGTAAGAGAGAGAAAAAAATGAAGCCGCAGGCTTAAAAGAAAATTTAAAAAGAAAAAGAGATCTTTTTTTTTCTTTTGGCCCTCATGTACTGGTTTGTTCCTGTGCTTATGACAGGTAGATTCCAGTGCTTGGCAATTAGCCTCTTTAGAACGGTACCATCTAAATTTAGATAGACAAGTCATAAGTACTTTCTGTGAGTCCAACCTCAGTACTGTGCAATAAAATGTTGGAAACGATAGTATATAAATTCAAACAAATCTACAGGGAGCTCTTGCAATTTCTCTCTTGCTCTGCTTCAGCCAATATAGCCTAGATGCTGCAAAAAAAACTAGTCACTGAACCCACTGGAAGCCTTGGTAACTATTATTAATTAATAGTTATAAGGCTTTATTGAATTATAAACAAATTAAAGGGTATGTATGACAGCATATACCGATGAGGACAGTGAGGCAGAAACCAAATAAAAAAAAAAAAAGGATCACTTCATTCATGTCAATCCCAACTAAAGCATGAAATCAGAAGACATCCAAAAGCACTCAAAAAAAATAACTTTCAATAAACCAAACAGAAAGTACAAGTATATTGGTGAAAGAATACCATATTCTTATGAAAAATTTTCAATATCTGACTTTCAAAACGCAGTGAAACATCAAATAGGAACCAGAAATCAAGATAGAAGGCATGTTTTATCAGCCACCATAGCTGGGATAAAACAGGCACCCAAAATTATGGAGAAAGGACATGGAACTGCAGATAGTAGCAGTGAATAAAACAAGCTAGGCACAATCTCCATCTTGCTCGAAAACACGTCAACTTAGCATATTACGATCATATTACATTCAAATCTCAAATGTTTAAAATTTCATAAGAACACTCACCCTTCCAAACTAATTAAAGGACATAAATGAATAAATCCTTGATAAGCAATATATTTATCAAGTATCTACTTAATAGTTATTACATATTCTTTATTTTGCTTCAAGAAGAAGCCTAATTCACTTTAAGCAGCAAGACATCCAGATGCCAAACATGCACAACTATGTTAGTGAGAGAGAGAGAGAGAGACCTCAAAAATCCAATCTTTTGAGATGATAGATGTACATTCCTCAATAATCTACTCAAATTTTCTTCTCAATAAGCAACAATTATGTGAATGTTTTAAATTATTTTAAATTCTTTAAACCTTAATATGTTCCAGCCAAAAAGAGAGCACTCAAAAATTCTAAGTCAAATCACGTTCACGAAGGCAGTGCCTTCCTTAAAATTATCAAACAAAAACATCAGCCATTTTAGAAGGAAGCTGCTAACAAAGTTAAAGAATGGCATAATCAAATTCAGAATTCAGATAAAGACATAAAAGAAGTTTATCTTAGGCGACAACTTAAAAAAGTAACTTTAAGAATATAATTAAAAGCTCAGAATATGAAATCAGTAAAAAGCAGAACCCTAAACAGCAAGACTACTCCCTAACATAATTTACAATAGGAGAATATCAAAATCTACAAACTGTTAACAAAGGGGTAAGAAATCTATGCAGAAAGAATGCACAACCTAAAGGGTTTTCTTTAAGAATAATCCAGAGTCCATGACAACTAGCAAGAATCTTCTAACAAGGATAAAGAGAACCATCAAATAAAAAAAATTTCACATTGTAACAGGGAAGAAACTGTAACATATAAGGGTCTAAAGACTTACGGAGCCATCCAACGGTATGTCCCTGTCTCTGGTGTCATGCCCTCAGTCTGGACCTCAATTCGTGCAACACCAAAATCTGCAATCTTTATTGATTTATCAGCAGCTATCAAAAGATTATCTGATTTCAGATCCCTGTGGATAAACCCAAGCCCATGCACATAGGCCATCCCTCTTGCGACATCCAATGCCTGCTTGACCGCCAATTTCAATGGCACAGCACGATTTTGCCTCTTTGCTAGAAACTGTCGAACTGAGCCTCCCTTTGCATATTCTGTCACAATGCACCAAACCATTGGCTTACGACATGCTCCAATAAATCGCACAATATTTGGATGCTTCAGTGTTGCAAGCATCATAACTTCCTGCTGAAACTGCTGCTCCATAACTTGAGCCCTCTCTAGGTTATTCTCTGGCCTTTCTAGTATCTTAATCGCAACATCCTCACCATTATATGTACCTCTGTATAACTTCCCAAAAGCCCCTTGAGCAAAAGCTGTACCCATATTAAGTTTTCTTAAATCAATAGTCCACTCATCAAAATTTTGCAGTCCCTCAGTTGGGTACCGACTATCCATCAATGCTTGTGCTAATGCATCATCATTAAGTGCATGGCCAACCTTACCAGGACGAAACACACTCTGTCCCACAGAGACAGAGTAATTGTGGCGGTTCACAGGCTTTAGACCAGGGTGGCTTAACATGTGGGTTAGAGAATCATTAGAGCCCACACTACTGTTTTCGACTGACATGGACACAGACTCACCAGCATTACTCGTCTGTAAACTGTCAATAGACATATTTGTGCCCTCACCGAGTTTTTGGTACCCAGTAAAATCATAGTAATTGTTGTCATTGTTGTTGGTTCCTCCCATAAGTCCAGTAAATTTAGGGCCCTCAACCATTTTCCCAATCATGAATGGTACCCCAAAGATAAAATCAGGATGGTCAATTCTCGTTAGCCCAAACTCTTGACACTCATTTGACAGCGAAATCTCTCAAGGATATGCCCTAAAACCAACATAAATCAAAGCTTGTGAGCTACCACCTGGCATTGAGTGCTAAAGATTACGTGCAAGCATTGGTTGGGTTTTAAGACATAACTTGTGCTTAATTTATTGGGTAAAGGAATTCAAGAGAGAGACAGAAATCAAAAGTGCAAGCACAGAGAGATAAGTGGATGTCTGGAGATGAGAAAGATAAGTAATTTTACAGGGAAAATATATTTCGGGAAGCAGTATCCAGAAATCATAAGACACCAAGCTCCTTACCTTTTTCCTTTTTTGGTTTGTCTTTAATTCAACTGATCTGAGAAAGAAGATTGTAGCTAGATTTAGTTTCCACTTTTGAAATGAATTTTAAGATACAAGACAAACCTTAATTAGGTAAAGAAAAATGAAAAGCCTTTGAGCCGCTACAAACCCTAGAAATGCAATTATTGGGATTCCTGATGGTTTGCGCTGAATCGGAGCCCGTAAGCCAAAATATCCGTTCAAGAAACAGTCAAACCCTCAAAGCACCACTGATAGCTGAGATTGAAATGCAGAAGCTGCAAAGCACTGACTTTCAGATAATAATTCAGCATAAAATAAAATACAATTATCAACTTCCAAATGCAAAAAATGCCTTAAACCCCTATATCCTTAGAATAACTTTACAGAATTAAGCAGTACAAAAACGATTCAACTACAAATTTTCGACCAACCAAACATAAATTGAAAATAAAAATTCTTAATTTTTCCGTTCCTTTTCATCTTCCACATCATCGCAATCGAAATCTTCCATATTTTATAAAAAAATTAAATTATTAAAATAATAAATATTCCATCATAAAGCAACCAACTTCAGGCATAGATCAGATTTTGGAAACACGCTAAAAATCAAAGCAAGCTTGGAAAATTGTAGAAAATAAGCAAAAACTTTAGCAGGACAAGTGATCAAGAAAGCAGATTCAGAGGGGGAAAATACATCAAACGCATACCTGAAATATATTACCAAGAAAAAGAGTAGACGGAATTAGGATAACGACTGATCGAGATGCTTAACTTGATAAATTCATCAAATGCCTCTCGCAAGAAGAATAATAAAAAATAAGAAGACAAGCAAAAGATTTAGCAATCAAACAGAAAAAGAAGAGCCGAAGACCGAGCAATGGACCAAATTTAGCAACAGCAACAACAAAAACAAAGAAGAAGAAGAAGAAGGAACAAGAGTAGAGCAGTCTACGCCTCGCATTTACTTTCAAAGCCTCGTTTTATTGTGACCAGACCCCGTTCCACTCGCCATATTGTCCCTACTTGTCCACTCGCTCCATTTCCTATACACGTGTGTATAGAGCCTGACGTTGTTTACTTTTACGAGGTCCTTTATCCTGTCCTAACGCGCGTGTATTTCTTTTTTTTCACAATTATTTTATCAACAGGTTGGACTTGGCACAAATATTAATCTATGCTTTTTTAGACCTCTCCAAATTCACATTTTTTAATTTTTAAATTAATAGTTTTATTTATTTTTGAGGCATGACACGTTTCATCTATTTTATTAGATGAAAAATTAATTACACGTATTTGGTGAATAAAATAGGTATTCCGGGAAAATAAAAGTATAAAAAAATATAATAAAATATATACTATGATGTTTGTTTTATTAAAATGAAAAATAGTGCAAATTGATATTAATGTGTTTGGTATAAAATAAAGAATAGGGTTGAAATAAATTTTAAAATTTATTTTATTTTTTATTAAATTAATATAAATTATTTTTAAAATATTATTAATAATAAATAATTAATTTTTTATTAATATTAATTAATAAAAATTAATTATTATTCATTTTTAATTAATAAAAATAAAATATCTTAAAATTAAATAAAATTTTTTTCTTTTTTCTCTCCCTCCATTTCTTCTTCATTTTTCTTTCTGTTGCTCAATCAATGCAAAGCCTCTCTCTACTCACGCCAGTGCAACCATTGACCACCATTGACAGACACCGGATTCACCCCAAGTTACAGATTTTCGATCCTTCCAACTTCCTCATTTCATTTTTTAAGTTGGTTTTTTTTTTGAAATGCCTAAAACAGCCTAGATCTAATTCTGAAAACCTAAATCTAAAACTTTTGTTTTTTTTTTGGGGGTGTTCTTCCTCACTATTTATGATGATTTTTGTTGGTTTCATGTTTTTCCTTTGCAAATAAAGCAAGCATTGATTTTACATTTTTTTAACAAAGAGAGTAAGATTGATGCTGATTCAATAGAAAAAGGGTTTCTCTATAGAGGAGAGGAGCAAGATATGAAAAATGCAAAGAAGAAGACATGAGAAAAGTGGTGAACCAACTTGGGTTGCTGTAAATTGATAAAATGTTTGAAAATACGCTGGGAAACCAATAATTTGAACACTTTCTGTGAGCTTCAGAAAACAAAATACTAGCAACGTCCACAAAAATTGACATTCCTTCAACGCCAGGAATGCCAAATTCGAATAGTCTATTTTTTGTGCAACAATTTTGAACCAAACACAAGAATGGGTGAGGTTCATGGAAAACAAAAGGAATTGAAATTCTTTTGTGCCAAACCAAACACCATGTTAGTGGTTTCAATCTTCCTCCCTTGAATTAGTGAAATTTTAAATGTAACTCACAAATTAATCATTACAACTTTTTAAAATTTTATAATAAAATATGAAAATACATTTTTAACCCAAAAGTTTAACTCCAGTAGAAGTTTATGTTATGACCTGAAGGCTGCAACAAGTCCGTCATTCGTTGCGAAAGTGTGAAATTTTGAGCAAATTTTTCATGTTTCTAATTTAGATTTGTCTAATGTAGTGTAAATAATTAAGCAATTAATTACTTGCCCTATTTTGAGCTCTTTACTCAAGGTCTCAGTTTAAGCACATGTATAAGACTCATATTCTTTATGTAGTTTTGGGAATTCCCACAACAGCAATTCATTGACGGTCTTTATACTATCATTCACTAGTTCACAATATCACGAATATCTATTTACTTCCTAACAATTTAATTATAAGCTCATTTCCCTTCTAACATAGTCAAATTCCTATCGTAAAGTATCGAAATAATCTATTAACCATTCATTGTCCTAGTTTACATCCCATTTTATAGTACTATATCAAAAACAGCATGAAAATAACATTACATACAAAAAGAATATATCCATGCCCAAAATAATCAAATGGTATGCCTGGAAGAGTTGGGATGTTATTTCAAGCCTTGGGGTGAATTTCAGATGAATCCAAAATGCTTCCCCAACTCAGTACTCAATATGTAAAAATATTAAACAATGTTTAATGAGTGAGGGCTCATTAAGTTATTTAGATAAGTGCAGAATTAGCCTTATACTGTTCTAATGTAATGCATGAACCTTACAAATATAAGTTCTTATATCATATATCAATGCACTCTCATACCATATTCCATCCATTCTCAAATAATAATCTACTCATCAATTCTTACTTGTTATCTCTAGATCATATTCTAGCAGACTCTAGGTATGCCAGGGTTTTGGTGTACGAATGAGAGAGTACCTTGAAGTACCTCATTATCCCCATCCTTGGCATAGTCTATTCCTGGACATTTAATCATAGTAGTTTAAACATATTCTAAATCCAATACTCTTGTATCTCAACATGTCATTCATTAGTGCAAAATGTGAAGTAATGTCATGGTTCAGTATAAAAACATATGTGGTTCAACTGTACAAGCATTTACAATATCAAATCATATCATGCATGGCATACCAACGCTTATAAAGCTTAAGCAGTCTTTATGAGACTCACGCCATTTACCAATTTTAAATTATTGTTAATGAGCTCAAGGAAAGAATATATCTTATTAGGGTTTAAATGCCTTATGTTTTGTAGGTGTAAAGGAGAACTAGGCAACGAGCCCCACAGAGACTTCTATTGTTTCAACGAAGGTGAAACCTCATAGTATCAATATTTGGAGCCACATACTAAGATAGTAAGAATCTACGTCTCAAAATTTATCTATTTATGCATGTTTCGAAAAATGTGCAACAATTTCGAAAATGACGGTTAAATCCATAGGTCAAAAAAACTTTCATAAATAATGGTCAAACCAATTTGACTTTTAACCAACTGGTAGTCATAAATAAATCTACATGTGAAGGAGTCTCATACAGTCATACCATGTCAATGACTAAATCACATGCGAAAGCCAAAAACAATGCAATTGTACTGTTAGGGGTATTTTGGTAATTTTACCTTCTTTACAAGTCAAATCCAACAAAAGCTTAACCAATGATTAGAATATGTTAAATACATATATTATATGAGTAAATAAAATATTTGAAATTTAAACTATATATTTAAATAGAAATTAGGAAGAAAGGGACGTGTTTCGAATTTTTAAAGTTGTATAAAGGCATTTTAGTAATTACCCACCCAATATATTATAAAATAAGATTTTTTTTATCTTCTCTCATCGTAGTCGGCCATCTTCTTCTTCTCTCACTATCCACCATTTTTGAAAGCTTTGAAGAGAGAGAAAGTCATTAAAAACCTTAGCAAAAACAATCCGAAACTGAAAACCGCCTTAGGTAAACTTGTTCAACTCACTGAGCTCTACAAGATACTACCAAAATCAAGTGTTGGAGTGGCCATTTTCATGGTGAATCATCCCCCATCAATTACAACCAAGGAAGGTAAGAGAGAGAAAGTCTAAATTCATGTGTTTTAATGATTCTAGGTTGTATGTTTAAGTATTTAGGCTTAGATTGAACTGAACCAAGAGAATCCATCCCCTAGGGTTTTGGCCAAGAGTGTACATGCATCAAGGTGATGTAGTTTAATGCAAAAATGATGTAGAATCAATGTATGGAGTGTGTAGAAAGCACATATGGCCTTAGATTGTTGAAACGGAGTGTGTAGCATAGTAAGGGGATTTCGGCCAAGCTTGAATACTAGGGTTATCATGCTTAAATTGTTATTTAAATGGTCTTAGAATATTGTACTAATGAATATAAGACTGTTGGTGAAGTTAGATTCGAAAAAAGAAGTGGTTTGCTGATAGTTGCAGTTTAGGCATCCGGTAGGAATTAGACCAGAATTACTATTGTATTAGGAATTATGGAAGATCTTGAATTATATAATATTCTGTCTAAAAGAAATGTTGAGTTTTAATCATGTTTTGATGTTGTTTTACAGTTTTAAAGTAGGAGGTTTAAGGAGCGATTGGCAAATATATGCTTGCCTATCTAATTTGGTGTTGTTAAGCTGCCAATTGGTGTTGGGACATTAGTGATAAGGAATGTATATAACATAGCATAGCAGATACTGTATTGCATTGGAAAATATTGGTTGGTTGTGAGATATAAACTGTATTTTTAGTGCAAAGGGCTAGGCTAGCTAGTATCGTTATACTACTGAAATTTCGTAAAACGAACCTAAGTCATTCTCATCGCTAGTAGCAAACTAGTTTAGTTACCAAATTTGAAAGAATAGGAAGAAATGAGAGAAAGAGGTTTAGGCATTAAGACTGCATGAATTTGTAACTCAATTTTCGAATGGATTTTGAATTGTTTTCACATGTTTCAAATTACCTGCATGTTTTAGACACATATTTATACATAAATAAAATATTTTGAACTCTAGTTGCCGCATTAGGAATATTTGCCAAATTTTCATATTTGAAGTGAAAATATTGCTTATTTTAAATGTTTGTGGACTGATTGAAGATATGATTGATGGAATTATTTCTGTAAATGCTTCTGAATGATAAATGATTTGTTTTGAGACTGTTAGCTCCCGTAATTGCCTTCTGGTAATCATGCGAATGTAATGTAATGTTTGCTGTTTGACATTGATCACATCTTCAAAACCCACAATTGTCACCTAATCAGTGCACTCTGTGGACCCTTAACTATAGCCATATGTCTTAATGTAATATCGCTCACAGGAACCTTAATGTGTATGCTTCTAGAGGAATGTTGACTATCTTCATTGAATATTTATTAAAATAAAACGAAATTGTTTTACTTGTTCTTACAAATGAAATGAAATGTTTAAATGTAAAGAAATGTAATAACAATGAAGTTATGTTGTTACCTAAATAATGCATTAGATTGTTATTGACATGATTTCAAAGTTTTCGACTGTTTATTGAATGCATTGCATTGTCATTGAAGTTTAGGGATTGATAAAACCTTCATTTATATACATGAATTCCTTCTCTGAGAAAATTTACATAGATCCACTATAGTCGGACCTAGAAATCGGGACAAATGAGCTGCTTTAAAGCATCCTTCCATACTCAACCTGGTATCCCTAACTGATTATAGAATCCTTCCTTTTAGAGTTGTCCGTTATCGTTACTAATTGTATAAATTATTATAAAGTTTAAGTAGGATACATGTATATTAGTTGCATGGTATCTACTCTTTTATATATGTTTCTTACTGGGCGTAAGCTCACCCCTCTTATCTTTCCTTCCAGATTATTTGCAATAGCATTTGCACAACTATTAAGGAGTTCCTCTACTTTTGACAATATCTTTCAAGGCAAGCATTTAGACTTCCTGAAGGTATATTATACATCCTTATATGTTCAGACTTTATGTGCAATACAATGTTGTACATTTATATTGTACTTAGGGATGTAAGTTATCATGATTGTAGTTTGATAGATAATGAAGTTTAATCTGATTGTAAATGAGTTTGGATGTTTACTAGTTACGTATAATGATATTGAGGTTGTCCTTTAAGATATTAGTTTACATAATCGAATAAATGAAATGGATAACACGACAAACAACCTAACCAAAATGAATCGAAAGGAAAAAAAGTTAGTTCAAATTTTAGGTAAATGGTACATTACAGTCTCAAAATCATGTCACACGTACTTTAAAACATGTTTAAAGCTTATCCAATCTCAAAGCACATCACATTTACTCTAAAACCATGTTCTTGTTCAAATCTTAAATAACATTCATGTGTCATATAAAAGAAACCACATCATGTTCACGTGTCTTATAAAACTGTGTAAATTCTCATGTTATATAAAATAGTATATTGTCTAGAGTCCAACACTCAATGAAATCATACTCTAGACAACGCTCAACATTTGACAAGAGATTAGGCAAAGATTCCCACAATCATCCGTATATCATATATATTCTGTTTGTTAATGGACTAAGCCTACTATAGGGCTCAATGACATGCTAGGTCACCTACGAGGCTCAAAAACATATCAATATAATACGATTTCCATCTGTCAATGGACTAGGTCTCCTGTAAGGCTCAACGACATACCAAGTCTACTGTAAGGCTTAAAAACATATCAATATAACATCTTTTTTCATATGTCAATGGACTAGGTATCTTGTAGGGCTTAATAACACACTAGGTCTCCTTCATGACTCAAATTTTACACTGGGTCTCTTACGAGGCTCAAATATATGCTAGGTCTCCCGTAAGACTCTACCTATGCCCATAAATTTCTTTCTCAATTTTCATTGATCAGCTGGAAATCGGATTCTGTCCATGACTATTGTCAAACATACTTTCATAATCATACACACACACACACACATACACATAAAAGTACTCCATGTCTCCTAGACAGAGTATATAAGGTGGGTTGCCTTTTCTCTCTAACAACATTTATTTACACATTAAAAAACTCACATGTTCTAAAAAAATGAAGATTATATCATAGTATCCTTTTTAAATCCATTTATACATATCCATTATGCTATATGTCCCTTTCATTTAAAATTGTTTCAATGAGTTCAAAGTTCCTTAATTTCATGATTCTACTAATTGCATTTAAAAACCAATGCATAGTTTCCAAACAGTCATAGTTTAGGACATGTACGCTTTTGGCCAATGCACAAACACGAGTTTGGAAGCAAAATGATACGATAATTATGCGACATGTCAATGTAACTATCCTACTACCATCCGGAGAAAATCACAATTATGGAATCAAGCATAAGGTTAAATACCATTTTAATCTAGCTATCCGTATCAAATCAATTGCATAACTTGTTAATCCAATTCATTACATGCACCCCATGGGTTACTATGCCCTCAATAGGCAATTGGATCACGCAATATATATATTCATCTATTTTGCTAATATCATTCACGTATATATTTTCCAATAGCTACCACAAAAGTCAACATCATTCAATCTCTAAGTTTTGACTCCACTATCAAAATCCATAAAATCATAAAATATCATATATACTCATACCCCAATAGTTTCCATGGGACATGAAGATCACATAGCTACTTTTAAAGATTTTGATACATACATGCATTCTTAAACCAATGAGTTCCTTTTGACAAATGCTTTAAAACTTGGTGCAAATTAAAATATCTTGTGTCAAGTGTTGGCTTGTGTAATTTGAAATTTTTTCAATTATGCATTCTCGCTCCAAGTTAAACTTTTTACTTTTTCCTTTTATACTCCCTTTACAAGTTCTGACCGTTGGATTTTGCAATTTGAAAATTTTTCCATTGATAGACACAAAATTCTATCTGTTAAGACTTGTCCAAGTTGAAAGGTACCAATATGTTCCTTCTGCGTATCGATACTCTAAGAAGGATTCCTATGCAATAAACATACGTGTATCAATATCTAAACCCTAGTGTATCGATACCAAAATAGAGCATAAAGCTTCTATCCAACGGTAATGATAGAGTATCGATACATTTATTAGACTTGTCAATATTTAAACCAATGGCAACGGTTGACTTTGAAATACTTAAAATACAAATATGACAAGTGTCAACATCGTTTTGTTTGTATCTTATAATATAATATATCTATATGTACGATAATAATATAGTACTATTCATTATTAAAATATAAAAATATGTTTAACGATTATCAAATAAAATATTTAAATTATTAAAGATTTTAATGTTAATATTTTAATATTTTTTGATTAAAATTAAAATTCTTTATTAATATAATAATATTTCAATTTGAAGTTAAATTAAACTCGAACTTAAAAAATTAATGTCCAAAAGTCCGATAGTAAAATTACACTCTTTGACTTGAAAAATAGCACAACATATAAACAACTTTTGTTTCAAAAAAATGTCTTGCTTTTTTTATAAATAACCTAATTTTTCATTGATTAAATAATAATTTTTCTTTGATCATTTAATTTTTTAAAACAAATATAAGAAAATAGAGAAATTATATTTTGCCAAACAAATGGTTAGAGGTGTTCATTCAATCCATTTGGTTAATTTCGAACTAGATTAACCAAAATTGAAATTAACTGAATTAATATATTTTTATTTCATTGATCGAACTGAATTTTCTAATTTCAAAATTAACCGAACATAATTAAATTCGGTTAATTAACAGATTTAACCAAAATAAACAAAATATGTTTAAGTTAAATTAATTTTTTCATATTTTAAACAAATTAAATAATATCATTCAACAAAATATTCAAATACCAAAGTATTAAGTAAAAAAAAAAAACCTCTAACAATATTAAGTTTAGGCTTAATACCAAATATGCCATCTATGTTTACCACAAAATGGAATTATACTCTCAATGTTTAATTGCATAAAAATCAGTTCTAAACGTTTCAAAATAACGGAATTAAGGACATTTCCGTTAATTCCCTTTAACACCGTTAAGTTTTATTACTGTGCAAAGGTAACAGAAATTAAAGAATTTAATGGAAATATACTTAATTATGTTATTTTGAAACATTTAGATCAGATTCTATACAATTAAATGTTGAGAAATTAATTCCATTTTGTGTTAAACGTGAACATGTTTGTGTATTAAGCCTTAAATTTAAAACATCATCTAATTTCAAATATTAAAAATAACTTTAGATTCATTTATTTTTTATTTTTATTTTTTTATATTTCGATTAATTTTCAAAAACTGAATTCCTTCAAATTTCATTTTTTTATTTTGTGTCAAACGTGGACATGTTTGTGCATTAAGCCTTAAATTTAAAACATCATCTAATTTCAAATATTAAAAATATCTTTAGATTCATTTTTATTTTTTTATATTTCGATTAATTTTCAAAAACTGAATTCCTTCAAATTTCATTTTTTTATTTTGTGTCAAACGTAGACATGTTTGTGTATTAAGCTTTAAATTTAAAACATCATCTAATTTCAAATATTAAAAATATCTTTAGATTCATTTATTTTTTATTTTTATTTTTTTTATATTTCAATTAATTTTCAAAAACTGAATTCCTTCAAAGTTATTTTTATTAATCAATCGAAATATTTTGATAATAGATCAATTAATTGAAATTAATTTTGATTCAATTGGTTAATTCGGTTAAAAATGAAATTTCAACACCCTTAACAAAAGAAGTTTTTTAATGAGAAATTTACAGTAAGCTCAACATACTGGTATCTAATCGAAGAAAAAGGAGGGACAAAAGTGGAAGGGGGGACTAATCACAAATGGAAGAACCTATGGAAACTTGCCCTTTGCCACAGGTGCCACAGGATGATCATCTTCATGTGGAAGATCTGTAATAAGGAACTCCCCGTCCGCAAGGAACTTTACAAACGTAATGATGGAGATCCACTTGCTCATGATGTTCGTGATGCTAAGGATCCATTGGTCATCCAAGGAGGTCCAATTACTCTAGCTCGAGCTAAGAAGACGCAACAAGCCCTGGCCTCATTAATGCAACAAGCTCTGGCATCATTAAAGTGTCGAGGAAGCTTCCATGAAGAGTCCCAAGACATCTATACTTGCTTGGAAGCCCAAACGACATGAGCATGGTTTACTGTCTTATTTTAGCTTAACAATAAGATGGGCTAAGTGTTTGGATAGCCCACGTTTGAGTCTTGTTGTGTCTTGGACTATTTATTTTATGTAACTAGGTTTAGGCATGAATTTGGGTTTAGTCTTATTTTCTGTTGGTGTTAATTCCAGCCCACTTGTTTATGGGCTTAAGTGCTAGGTATTATTATAAATACCTCGTAAACGCTATTGATAAACAGATCAGTAAATTGAATTTTCAGAATTTGAGTGTGCCTTTCTCTTGGGTTCCCTCTCTACTAAGCTTATCAAGGTCTTCTTCCTTGTGGCGCCTCCTTCTTCACCATCCACCATTGCTATACCTTAGGTTCTTGAATTCTTATTCGTAGGGTCAAGGTCCAATACCTTTGGGTTCGAGTCTCTTTAGGCTTCGGGTCTAGGTTTTCAGAAGTTGTCATTCGTCAACTTTGCTTCTGTCCTGTTGCGTTTCAGCTCCTTCAAATTCCAAGCTACGTTTTCTCTTGTCCGTGCGCATCAGTTGGTATTCAGAGCTCAAGTTTCGATTTCTGGTTTGTTTGTGCGTCACTCACTTTTCGATTTTTGGTTTGTTGGTTTCGATTTTTTTTCTCTCTTGTTGGTTTCGATTTCTAGTTTGTTGTCGTGTTTGAGTTGAATTTCGCCACCTTAGTTATTGTGTTTGAGTTGAATTCATAACCCTAGCCGCAATTCCTCAAAACCCTAGCTGCATCCCTTCCTTAAAAAAAAACCCTAGCCGCAATTCCTCAAAACCCTGTCGCACCCCTTCAAAAAAAAACCCTGTCGCACCTCTAAAAAAAAACCCTAGCCGCACCCCTTCAAAAAAAACCCTAGCCGCACCCCTAAAAAAAAAACCCTAGCCGCACCCCTCCTCTTTTCAAAGAAACCGCAACACTTAGAGTTAAAAAAAAAAAGAGGAAGAAAAAAAAAGAATTCGAAAAAAAAAAGAAGAATTCAAAAAAATATTTTGCGATACTGTTCAAACAGAAAAATTTGGTTGAGTTAGGAGGCGTGCGAGTACCCATTTTAAAGAAAACGATGAAAGAAAACGAACCCAACAAGCTTTGCTTCATGGGCCACACCCTATCTTGGCCAAATTCTATCGTTTTCCTATAGTTTTAGGCCATTTTTCATTTTTTTTTCATCCTTCTAGTGATTTTTTTTATTTTTCTTCTATTTTTCTTTCTTTGAGTCATCCTAGCCACACCTTTCTGTAAAAAAAAAAACAAAAAAAAGGAATTCAAAAAAAAAATTTCTTGGTGACAATACTTGGTGAATTAGTTGATTCTACGAGGTTGAATCTTTGACTGAGTCTCTAGTGCGATTGTGAACCTATAGAGTTAAGGTAGAGTAAGGGAAAAAGGCATGATTGTGTGAGAGACATTAGTAGAGAAAAGCCAAATTACTTGAATGAAACACGAGTGTAAACAGTGAGGATATTACTTGTTGACAATGTCTTCTGAAGGTGATAAGTCAGACTTTAAAAAGATTGAATTCATGCTTCAGGCCATGCAACAACAGTTTCAACGAATGGACGTGAAATTCAATGACATTCATGATAAGTTGAACCAACATGACGCTCGGTTTGCAAAGATCCAACAAGGTGATACTTCTTGTCTAAAAAGTAAGATTGTTGCCAATGACGAGTTTGATGATAATGTTGGGTATGACTCGAACGAAGAGTCTGGGATAGATAGACATCCTAGCAGGTACCATGGGTATAGAGATCGAGTTGATAGAGCTCGTGATGGAGGCAAGGAGAAGAGGGATGGAAACCTTGGCAGTATAAAATTGAAGATTCCTCCTTTCCAAGGCAAGAATGATCCTGAGGCATATTTGGAGTGGGAAATGAAGATTGAAATGGTGTTTGACTGCCACCACTACTCCGAGGAAAAGAAGGTCAAACTTGCAGCAATTGAGTTCACAGAGTATGCTATGGTTTGGTGGGATCAGTTAGTCACTAGTAGAAGAAGATATGGTGATCCTCTAGTGTCTACATGGGATGAGATGAAGCGCATCATGAGGAAGTGATTTGTTCCTACTCATTACTACAGAGAGTTATACCAGAAGCTCCAAGGTCTTACCCAGGGCTCAAAGAGTGTTGAGGATTACTACAAAGAGATGGAAATAACCATGATCCGAGCCAATATCCAGGAGGATGCAGAAGCTACTATGGCTTGTTTTCTCCAAGGCTTAAACCGTGAGATTGCCAATGTAGTAGAGTTGCAGCATTACATGGATTTAGAGGAGATGCTACATGTGGCCATCAAAGTCGAAAGGCAACTCCAAAGGAAAGGTACATCCCGTTTCACTCCTAGTTCAGTTCCTGTTTGGAAATCTAACACCTTTCGTAGGGATGATAAGCCTGTGTCTACGCCTAAGTCAGAGAGCTTTACTAAGCCCAAACCTGAGGGCCCTCCAAAGCCCAGGACTGAACCTGCCCAAGCATCCCAGAGCAGGACACATGACATTAAGTGTTTCAAGTGTTTAGGTCGTGGACATGTTGCCTCACAGTGTCCCAACCGAAGAGTGATGATCATGCATGGGAATGGAGATGTTGAGAGTGAAGGTTCTGAAGTCGGTGTTGAAGATGAGATGCCTGCATTAGAAGATGCTGAAGAAGAAGAAGTTGTTGAGTATGCTGCTCATGGTGAAGCACTTGTTGCCAGGCGTGCTCTTACTACCCATGTGAAGTTTGAAGATGAGGCACAGCGCGAGAACATCTTCCATACAAGGTGCCATATTAGTGACAAGGTATGCACTGTAATCATTGATGGTGGGAGCTGTACTAATGTTGCTAGCACATACCTTGTTGATAAGTTAAAGTTGCCCACTACCAAGCATCAGCACCCATATAAGTTGCAGTGGATTAATGACTGTGGTGAAGTGAACGTGGTAAAGCAAGTCTTGGTTCCTTTTCATATTGGAAGGTATCGAGATGAGGTATTGTGTGACGTGGTGCCCATGCAAGCTAGCCACCTATTGCTGGGTAGACCGTGGCAGTATGATCGGAGAGTCATCCACGACGGTTACACTAACCGTTACTCCTTTCCTATGGATGGCAAGAAGATTGCTCTTGCTCCCCTTAGCCCCAAGGAGATTTATGAGGACCAATTAAGGCTAAAGGAGCAACATGACGAGAAAAGGAAGCAAGCTAAAGGAAAGAAGGAAAACAAGGACAGGAAAATAGTGAGCTGCTATGCCAAACCCCGAGATGTGAAGACTGCATTTCTTGCTAAGTCTCCTATCCTGTTACACTTATTTAAAGATTCTTATATTATTGATGCTGAACTCCATGATACTTTGCCTACTGATGTTGTCTCATTGTTGCAGGAGTTCGAGGATGTACTCCCTGAGGAGATCCCAAGTGGATTACCACCGATTCGTGGGATCGAGCACATGATTGACCTTGTCCCCGGAGCTGCCATTCCTAACCGTCCAGCCTACAGAAGTAATCCCGAGGAGACGAAGGAGCTTCAAAGGCAAGTTGAGGAGCTCATGAGGAAAGGTTATGTGAGAGAGAGCATGAGTCCATGCGCTGTGCCCGTACTGCTTGTGCCAAAAAAAGATGGAACGTGGCGGATGTGCGTTGACTACCGAGCTGTCAACAAAATCACTGTAAAGTACCGTTATCCTATTCCTAGGCTAGATGACATGCTTGATGAGTTGCATGGTGCATGCATGTTTTCTAAAATTGATTTAAAGAGTGGATATCACCAAATTTGTATGAGAGAAGGTGATGAATGGAAAACCGCATTCAAGACTAAACATGGTCTCTACGAGTGGTTAGTTATGCCTTTTGGCTTGACTAATGCACCCAGTACATTCATGTGTTTAATGAACCATGTTTTACGTGATTTCATTGGTAAGTATGTGGTTGTCTATTTTGATGATATTTTGATATACAGTAAGAGCCAGCATGAGCATGTTGAGCATCTTAGGAATGTTCTTACTGTTTTGAGGAATGCAAGTTTGTATGCCAATTTTAAGAAATGTACATTCTGCACTGATAAGATTGTTTTTCTTGGGTATGTCGTTTCTTCACATGGCATTTCTGTTGATAATGAGAAGGTAAAGGCAATTAAAGATTGGCCTGTACCTAAGTCTGTTTCTGAGGTGCGTAGTTTCCATGGTTTAGCTAGTTTCTATCGTCGATTCGTTAGAGATTTTAGCACTATAGCTGCACCTTTGATCGAAGTGGTCAAAAAGAATGTTGCATTTCATTGGGGTCCTGCACAAGAGCATGCTTTTAATTTGCTTAAGGATAAACTTTGTTCTACTCCTTTGTTATCGCTGCCTGACTTTACTAAAACTTTTGAGATTGAGTGCGATGCCTCCGGTGTAGGTATTGGAGCTGTGCTTATGTAGGACAAACGCCCAATTGCTTTCTTTAGTCAGAAGTTAAGTGGAGCAGCACTTAACTATCCCACATATGACAAGGAGATGTACGCGTTAGTGAGGGCCTTGGAGACATGGCAACATTACTTGTGGCCCAAAGAATTTGTCATCCACACTGATCATGAGTCCTTGAAGCATTTGAAAGGACAGAGTAAGCTACATAAGCGTCATGCCAAGTGGATAGAGTTCATTGAGATGTTCCCGTACGTGATCAAGTACAAACAAGGTAAAGAGAATGTCGTAGCTGATGCGTTATCTCGTAGGTATACTCTTATCACTACTCTTGATGCTAAACTTTTAGGATTTGAGTATATCAAAGAACAGTATGCTGATGATGTTGATTTTGGTAATGTTTATGATGCATATGCTACATCTGGCTTTGGCAAGTTCTTTAGGCATGATGGGTTCTTATTTAGAGAAAGTAAATTATGTGTGCCTCGGAGTTCATTGCGCGAGCTGTTAGTTAGAGATGCCCATAGTGGAGGATTAATGGGTCACTTCGGGGTTAGGAAAACTCTAGCTGTTTTGCAAGAACATTTCTTTTGGCCTAACATGAGGAGAGACATAGAGAGATTATGTGATAGATGCATTTCATGTAGGCAAGCTAAATCTAGAGTTCATAATCATGGTTTATATACTCTTTTACCCATTCCTACTACTCCGTGGACTGATATCTCTATGGATTTTGTTTTGGGTTTGCCTAAAACAAAACGCGGTAGAGATTCTATTTTTGTTGTGGTTGACAGGTTCTCTAAGATGGCTCATTTCATCGCTTGCCACAAGACGGATGATGCGAGCAACGTTGCTGACCTTTTCTTCAAAGAGATAGTACGTCTGCATGGTGTACCAAGGACCATTGTTTCTGATCGAGATGCCAAGTTCCTTAGTTACTTTTGGAAGACGTTATGGGGAAAGTTGGGAACTAAATTGTTATTCTCCACCACTTGTCACCCCCAGACTGATGGACAGACTGAGGTCGTCAACCGAACCCTATCTACATTATTGAGGTCCATTATTCAGAAGAATTTGAAGAATTAGGAAGATTGCTTGCCACATGTGGAGTTTGCATATAACCGCAGTGTCCACTCCACTACGAGTTGCTCTCCATTTGAAGTTGTTTATGGCTTCAATCCTCTTACTCCCTTGGATTTGTTGCCATTACCTAGTGCTGAGCAGAGAAACTTGGATGGAGAACAGAAAGCTAAGTTTGTGAAGCAACTCCATGAGAGAGTACGTCAAGCTATTGAAAAGAAGACTGAGCAGTATACCACCCAAGCAAATAGACATCGAAAGAAAGTAGTCTTTGAGCCTGGTGATTAGGTTTGGGTGCATATGAGAAAGGAGAGGTTTCCTGTTCAGCGACGAACCAAGCTGCATCCCCGAGGATATGGACCATTCCAAGTCATAGAGAAGATCAACGATAATGCCTACAAATTGGATCTTCCTGGTGAGTATGGTGTATCTGCTACTTTTAATGTTTCTGATCTTTCTCCCTTTTCTTTTGATGAAGGTATATGCGATTTGAGGACAAATCCTTTTAAGGAGAGGGGGAATGATGGAGATCCACTTGCTCTGATGTTCGTGATGCTAAGGATCCATTGGTCATCCAAGGAGGTCCAATTACTCGAGCTCGAGCTAAGAAGACGCAACAAGCCCTGGCCTCATTAATGCAACAAGCTCTGGCATCATTAAAGTGTCAAGGAAGCTTCCATGAAGAGTCCCAAGACATCTATACTTGCTTGGAAGCCCAAACGACATGAGCATGGTTTACTGTCTTATTTTAGCTTAACAATAAGATGAGCTAAGTGTTTGGATAGCCCACGTTTGAGTCTTGTTGTGTCTTGGACTATTTATTTTATGTAACTAGGTTTAGGCATGAATTTGGGTTTAGTCTTATTTTCTGTTGGTGTTAATTCCAGCCCACTTGTTTATGGGCTTAAGTGCTAGGTATTATTATAAATATCTTGTAAACGCTATTGATAAACAGATCAGTAAATTGAATTTTTAGAATTTGAATGTGCCTTTCTCTTGGGTTCCCTCTCTACTAGGCTTATCAAGGTCTTCTTCCTTGTGGCGCCTCCTTCTTCACCATCCACCATTGCTATACCTTAGGTTCTCGAATTCTTATTCGTAGGGTCAAGGTCCAATACCTTTGGGTTCGAGTCTCTTTAGGCTTCGGGTCTAGGTTTTCAGAAGTTGTCATTCGTCAACTTTGCTTCTGTCCTGTTGCGTTTCAGCTCCTTCAAATTCCAAGCTACGTTTTCTCTTGTTCGTACGCATCACGTAATATAGGTGAATCAGATTACTACCCTCTCTATCACAACAACGAGGAAACTATTGATCACCTTTTCATCTAATGTCCAATGGTAAGAGTGGTGTGGTTTGCCTCCAACCTTACCATAAGAGTGGACCACATACAACTTAACAGACTCATGCATTGGATTAATCATATCCTTTCCATTAGGAACATGGAGTTAGAAGAAGCATTCGGTTTTTACAATAAAATCTTGAGCATTCTCTAGTGTATTTGGGTACATAGAAATGAGTGCATTTTTAAGGAGTCCTCACGCAACCAACTTAAGGTTCTGTTCCACCATAAATCACAACTAACTAACCTTTGAAAAGCCTTAAGGGAAAGAAGCAAATGAGATATAGAGCATTCAGTTGTAAGAAGACAAACTGCAAGAGATGAACCTACTTATAGGATCCAAGACAATAAACCCTGGCGAATCTTCCTTAGCATCCAAAAAAGCCTAGGAAACAACTAGTATGGAACAAGTGCTTTGATTAAGGATGTTAATGGAGTTACCTTTGCTTTTTGCAAAAGCATGAAAGTCTCCTCCAAATTGATGGCAAGGATTTTCCTCACGAGACAGGTGATCTTGCAACTGAACTCGCTTGGTGCCAAAACCATCTTTTGCCAGGAAGGAAAGAACAATTGGAGAAAAATTGTGGAAGGATACACACATTTCCATTGGAAACTGCAACCAGCACTTGAAGACATTAGACATCTAACTTCCAAAGGCATGAAGTTCTTCTTTCACAGAGAAAGGCAGCTTTGGATGGTGAGGCAACAAAGCTAAGCAAAATTGCACCCCAAAGAAAGACTTCTTTGAGTTGGCCTTAACCTTGGATTTTGTATTGTCTACTAAGGATTTTTCTTGACTCGTTACTAAAAAAAAAATAAAAGGAGACAAGTTTGGCTTCGTTTGGTTTCAAACGGACTCATTGTGCCACATTTATAATTTTAACTTTCTTTTTTATTTTAAATTTTAATATTTAATATTTTTAATGATCATTTTATCATTCATTTTATCGTTATCATTGCGATTGAATCCAAACGCATCATCTATTGACACCAATTTCACCACCACCTTTGTTTTCAATCTCATTAGAACCAATCATACCGCACATCCAAATTAACCCTTTGTTTGTTTGGTTTTTTATTGAAAAATTTGAGAGTTGTTAAATACAACCATTTTTTATGAATAATTATCACTACACTGTAGTGAAGTTTTTTTTAAAGAGAATTAATATAATAACAAATATTCTATTTTATTTTTTTCTAAAAAAATGTGTTATTTTATTTATTATTCTTTTAATATTTTTTACTCCATTTGTGGACTAAAAATACCGGTGTAAGAAGAGAACGTAAAATGGTTCTATGCAGAAAAAGACTCGTTGGATTTAGAATTTCTCAAATTCTTTTCTTCTCCTTTCCGAGTAGGCTTCCCTCTTCGCGGTCTTCACGGTCTTCAGAGCCACTCGAAGATGATCCCCTCTTCCAATCTCATCTGAGGAAGTTGCCCTAGATGTCAAGAAAATAGAGCTGATTCTGATCTCAAGTTGTGAAGAGCATGGGCATAGCAGAAGTGGAAAATGGAAGCGGTAAATGAGAGTGTGAAAGAAGAGGAAGCACAAAAGCATTCAGGTCCGCCTGAACTGGGCAAATGGACGGAGTATGTAATTCTAACGCATTGGTTGGATTTGGGTTTGTAATTTGTAGATTGTAGTGTAATTGTCTAAAACAGACGACTGATTGAAATGACAGGATTCAGCATGAGTTGAAGAAAGGAGTCATTACGGTGGATGATTTCCCATGGAGATTGCTCTCTCCGCAATCGCACTCGCACCACCAACAGCAACAGGTACTCCAGTATGTGGGCGGAGTGGACGTCAGCTTCTCCAAGGAAGACCCATCCATGGCGTGTGGGAGCCTGGTGGTTTTGGACCTTCGGAATGCTCTGCAACTCGTCTATCAGGATTACACTTGCCTCACCCTTGACGTTCCTTATGTCCCTGGCTTCCTTGCCTTCCGCGAGGTACCCTCTTTTATTGTATGATTCTATAACCCACTTGACACTTGGCAGTCTAACTTAACCCGTTTTACTCTTTCTTCTTAAAGGCTCCCATTCTTGTGCATCTCTTGGATAAGATGAAAAACAGTGATAGTCCTCTCTATCCACAGGTCCTTCTCTGTTTTTCTCATTATTTATTATCATTCATCATCTCCTCTTTGTTGTCTAATTTCTTCATGCGTTCAGCAGGTACTCATGGTGGATGGTAATGGATTACTTCATCCTCGAGGCAAGTTTAGTCTTTGCTCTATTAACTCCCCTTATCACCTTCACTTAAAACATCAGCAGCACTATGGAAACCCAAACCTGAGCAATATATATAAATATATATATATATATATATATATATAATATAACCCTCATTGTAATTTTTCTTTTATCATTTTCAGTTTTTAACTTTCTCTATTTTACATTGCGATAATGTCTACTCTTGACCTTGAGGCTTGTTGTCTAATAAACTTCATTCACAACTTGGAATTCTCTGTTTTCGGCATTATTAAGGAATTGCTGCTGTCTGTTCATGTTCAACAAATGATTTAAGCTACAGTTTTTCCTTTGCCAGGTTTTGGTTTGGCCTCTCATCTAGGTGTTCTTGCTAATCTTCCTACCATTGGTATAGGAAAGAATGTGAGTTTACATCGACCATTATTCTATATACTATTATAGTTTAAGTTATTAGTGATTTCAAAGAAATATATTCATGTATAAATATCTATTAGTCTGTGTTTATGCGCACACACAAATAGCCACTGCTAATATATTGATATCTTTTTCAGCTGCATCATGTTGATGGTCTTACTCAATCTGGGGTGAGAAAACTCCTTGAAGCTGAAGAAAACAGAACCAAGGACGTTATTACTTTAAGAGGCAGCTCAGGGTTCATCTGGGGTGCGGTAAGAGGTTGAGCAGGATTCTTTTTTCTTCTTATTTTCCCTTCTTAGTTGAAGTATAAGCAGATATGTAATACATAAGAAAATTCAGAGTCATGAAATGAATTATCCAACCAAACCTAAGATGAAGAGTAGTTACATAGCTAGATGGCATCATATACTAACCTAAGGCACCATGAAACTACAACCCTATTGTTACAGAGCACTTTCATATTCAATATGGGCATTGTCATTTGACTCATGTGATTAAGAACAGAATGCATCCCGGGGCTTCTACAAGGACTTGGCTGTTTTTATTTGAATTTTTTCTGGCAAACTCATTGGGTTGCTTATGCTTCAAAAGCAAAATAGCCATAAGCTGTAACCATTCATGTACTATAACCTTCAGAATTTTTATCTTATTCCAGGGACCATCTATGAAATCAACAAGCAAGTAGGTGAAGCTGCCAGTTTATTTAATGCTGCTGTTTATAATTCTTATTCAACGTTTAAATGCTCTCACATTTTTGGTGTGTCTTAAATATTTCTGTAACCGGTAGAATGTTCAAATGGTATCAGATGTCATCTTGTTGAAATGCATTTGATTTATTTTTCATAAGTTAAGGTACTTGAGATTGGAAAAATGGAGTTGCAAAATTTAACCTTAGCTTTATAGTCCCGAGTTTTCACAGTACTTTGTCTTTTTTTTTTAAAAAAAAAAAATTAAATTCTAATAGGCAATGAGATCAACTCAAGGTTCACTGAAGCCTATATTTGTTTCAATTGGTCATCGAGTATCACTTGATACTGCCATCAAGATTGTAAAAATGGCATGCAAATTTCATGTGCCAGAGCCAATCAGGCAGGTAAATCCAGTTTGGTGCTTTTTGGTAAGATTGTGTATTAGTATGTATCTGATTCTTTGAAGTGCTTAATTTTTTAGCTTCGTTGATTTCTTTCTTGTATCTTTGTTTGTTCTAGTTCTAAATGAGAATGTGGAAGTATCCTAGTGTTTATGATTCGTGTATGAAGGCTTTGTTGCTTTGATATGGTGTTCTTAAAGCTACCTGTGGTCAGTTCTTAAAGAAAAAACAAACTAAAATGAAAATTGATTTTCTTATGTACGTCTAGAAGGTGAATATCTTGAGATTGTTGTTTCCTTAGTGGTTTACTACTGAAAGCCCTCGCTGATTCAGGGTTTCAGAATAACTAATCAAGTAGTAGCTTCTCTCCATAGATGATTTTAGACATTGATTGCTATTCACTGAGAACACTGTTTTTTGTTAAAGGGAATAGAAGGCCATTAGTTTAATATAGTTTTGCTAGTCACTGAGATCTAATTTATGGAAATAAGAAACTTGAACCATTGAGTATCTGTTATTTGATTCTTTCTGTGGTATGAAATACTCAAGCCTGGATTTGCATTTGCATATTTAGGCTGATATAAGGTCCAGAGAGCATCTTCGAAAGCATCAGATTGGAATGTTAGAATGACACAATGGCTAACATGGTAGGTTACTTCATAAGCTTTTATCATTCTGCTCAATTATGAGAAATTGTGAAAAACTGAAAGGTTATGCTTGCTTTTCTCAGATACATGTGAAGGTCAGTTTATAAAATTATTTGGCTAATGTGGAAAGCATCTGCCATGTACGCCTGAGGCTGATAGTATGTTGGGTACAATACTGGCTCTGAAGTACTGCCAGCTTTTTGTCAGAAGTAATCTGGTCTGGCATATAGTAGGTTTTCAAAGTAGTTTCAGGAATCAAGCTGCCAAGAATGGAAACACCGCCACACTCTTGAGTTCTCGTGTAGATTATGGATCTGCGTCAAGCTGAGCTGACAATGCTGCATTATCTGTGTTCCTAATGCTGCCAATGATAGCTACATGCATTATTTTTGGGGCCCTTACAGATGGCATTGTTAGCTTCTGTTTCCTACCCCGACTGTTAATGCCTTTACCTACACCTCATGGCTAATGGTTGCTGTTTATCAATTTGTTGCTAAAATGAATAGTCTAACCAAGATGAATGATCCATCAATGAAAAAGAATTTAATCAGAATAAGTTTGTCGAAAGTTCAGAATTTGAAATGTTGAGGGGTCGTTTGGTATCGTTTCCTGTTTTCTGTTTTATGTTTTCTGTTTTTGAAAATTTTGTTTTGGTTTTATTTTGTTTTGTTTTCAATTTTTGAAAACAGAAAACATATTTGTTTAATACTGTTACGTTTTGAAAACAAATATTTAAACTAATTCAGATAAAATAATTCAATTCACAAAACAAAATTTTAAAAATTAAATAAAAAATAATATATTTATTAAATAATAATATGTAGATAATATTAAATAATATTATTTTATATTATTTAATACTAATATTAAATATTTTTATTTAATCATATAAAAATTTAATATAATTTAAATAATGTTATAATTAAATAAAATATTAAATAAAATAATATTATTGAATTTAATTGTAATAATCATAAATTATATTTAATAATAATTTTTATTTAATTGTAATAATAATAATATTACATTATTAAATAAAATATTTAAGTAATTAATTTATAATAAATTATATAGTTATTAAATATATTATATTTAATATAAATAATATTATTTAATGTTAAGTATTTACTTATTTAATAATATTAACTTATTTAATAGTAGTAGTGATATATTTTAAATTTAAGATAGAATATAATATTAAATAATAATATTGTTTAGTAAAATAAAAATTAATTATATTAGATTATAATATTAATTATTAACATATCAAAATTATAATAAATAATATTATTTAAAATATTTAATATATTCAATAAATTATTATAAAAATTTAAATTAAATAATATTATAATATTATAGTTCAATGTAATATTTATTTAATTGTTTTTTATGTTTTCAACTTTTCTATATTAAAATAAATATATTAATTTTAAAATATTAAATAATATTTTATATTAAAATTTAATATTATTTTATTTAAAAATTAATTAATTTTATTTATATTTTTATTATAAAATATTAATATTATATTAATATATAAAACTCTGTTAACTTACTTATGAACAGTAACAGAAATGAAAACATGTTTCCGAACACAATGAAAACAAGAAATTCTTGTTTTCAACAATTTTGGAAATTTTTGTTTCCAACAATTTTAAAAATTTTTGTTTTCGTTTTTATTTTTTGAAAACGGAAACATGTTGTCAAACGTGTTTTTTGTTTCTGTTTTAAAAAAAACTGAAAATAAAAACAAAAAACAAAAAACAAAAACAAAAACAAACTACCTCTGAATATTTTATAGAGAGGTGCTAGCGGCAGTCACACCAGCACTCGCTTTTGGGCACTCGAACCCGTATAAAGCCACATCATCTCATCTTTTTGGGTTTGAAACCGTCAACTTGCAACAGCGGTTACTTCACTTCTGTTTGAGTCTTTCAATTGACAAAGATTAAAAAAGCTATTCTCCGTGACTTTTGTGGTTTTACATCATTTAAAAAAAAAGACAATTTATATGCTCTTTCTATGATAATTGAAAATTCCTTTATACTTCTATGGAAACATGTTTTATGGGCATTTAATTAAATAGAAATAATAAATTTTTATCATAATTTTTAGGGGAAAAATAATTAATTGATATATATATTTTGGTTGGGATCTGTTTTAAATACCATAATCTTTTTGTTTCAATCCCCTGTTACAAAATTTAATTGCAAATATTAAAATTCCCTTATACTTCTGTTAATCTTTTAAACGTTTTAGTTTTTTGGTTAAAAAGAACAAGTTGTTATCGTAACTTTTGTTGTTTTAAACGATTTAAAAGTCAAAGTTACACACTTTTTTATGATAATTCAAAATTGCATTATAATTTTAATGGAAAGGTGTTTTATGGGCGACTGATTAAATGGAGCAAAAATCAATAATTTATTACCAGATTCATTAATGAATTTTTTGAAATAAATATTCATAATTTAATTACTACATGTGATATGTAATAAATGAATGATTTTTTTAATAATGTGATTATATTATATGATTTAAATAGAATGGATATATATTAACGTGGAATAACTACTTTATACAATCATTTCTCTAAATTCGAATGGGTGAATGTTTCCGCAACAAGAATTCTCATTCAATTGAAAATATAAAAGTTTTCAATCAAAAGAAAATTGAGTTATCAATTTTTTTTAATCACAAGAAAAATATTTAATAATTAGATGTGAGATAGAGTTATTTGGATTTGAAGTCAAATTTTATAATATGTCGTAACTTTTTTTTAATTGCTTGTTAAAAGGTTATTAGCCAATTACTGTTTATACAACTTTAAAATAATTTAATATTTGTAATTAAATTTTGTAACAGGGGATTGAAACAAAACGATTATGGCATTTAAAACAGATCCCAACCAATATATATATATATATATATATATATATATATATATATCTTTTAATTATTTTTCCCCTAAAAATTATGATAAAAATTTATTACTTCTATTTAATTAAATGCCCATAAAACATGTTTCCATAGAAGTATAAAGGAATTTTCAATTATCATAGAAAGAGCATATAAATTTTGTCTTTTTTTTAAATGATGTAAAACGACAAAAGTCACTGAGAATAGCTTTTTTATCTTTGTCAATTGAAAAACTCAAACAGAAGTGAAGTAACCTCTGTTGCAAGTTGCCTGTTTCAAACCCAAAAAGATGAGATGATGTGGCTTTATACGGATTCGAGTGTCCAAAAGCGAGTGCTGGTGTGACTGCTGCTAGCACCTCTCATATTTTATATAGTCTGTACATGTATATTGAAGGAATGAACAGAATACAATGCAGCTGCAACCAGTGTTCATGGTAGTGTAAATACTAGTAGCAATACAAACACCATGACATTCAGTCTCGAAGAGCTGGCTGTTCCCAGATCAGCTGCCGTCTGGTTTTGGATCATGATTCTAAACTTGCATTCTCCAACAGACGGGTCATTGCGGGTGAGGGTAGAAAGGTTGTTTGGGAACATGCAGGCACTATCAAGCTGATTAACGATCTGGTAATAATTGTTAAATGCATAGGAGATGTTCCCACGAGGGTCCAGATTCCCGCATGAAGTACCATATCCAAGACTGGTGCAATCAGCGTGCGAGCAGGCGTAACTCACGCTCGGTACCACTTGCGGGTCATCAAGGCTTGCCATTGGCGACATGACACACCATTTCTTGGCCAAATAATGCACATCCTTAGCTGCCACCAAACCATTGGAGCTTGTCGTTCCCAGTCTGAGCGAGTACTTGGGCTGCCCGTCGAAGTAAAATAAGCCCCAGTGGCGCTCAAAGTTGCCTGGCACAATGCTTTTGGCATCTTCATCTATGAGGCTGAATAGGTAGGCATCCACAGGGTTTGATCTCATCGGAGTCCCTTTTCCGGCCATCACGCGGGACATAAACCCTTGGTTGAACTTCTGTGCAAAGTCAGTATTTGCATTTTTGTCCCCGTCAGTCGGCCAACCAATTTCTCCGACGATTATGGGCAAGTTCCCATATCCATTCTTCTGCAATGCCCATACAAGTGTGTCGTAATTGGCATCAAAAACATTGTCATACATTCGTCCGCCATCGTTAATGGGGGATGAGGAGCCATCAAAGAAGGCAAAGTCAATGGGGAAATTGGGATCGTCATAAAGGCTTATGAACGGATATATGTTTACGGTGAATGGGGCCCCATTGTCATTTAAAAACTTGACAATCTGCAGCATGATATCGTGGATATCTGGCCGGAAATCGCCAGTAGAGGGTGGGGAACCCTGATACACATCGGCATTAAGTGGCACGGTTACTTTCACTTGACTGCCCAATCCAGCCTTTATTAGAGCTGACTGAACATTCACCATTGCAGGCAGCGTAAGACTAACGTAGCTTCCATTATATGTTTGAAGGAATGGTTCATTGCCAACAGCGACATACCTTCAGGACCAGGAGAAAACCCAATTATATGATAATCGGAAGGAACCAAAGTAAAAATGACTAAACATGTTCACTAAAACAGAAAATGGAAATTTCTGACACCCTTTGCCGAAGACCACTTCCATTTGGAAACATATATTTGAGACCAACGTACCTTTTTTAGTATTATAGTAGCAAATAGGAATGCAATTCGAGAAATAAAATCAACAAGATCAAAGCTAATTCTTCATACTCTTTAAACGGATGAGAAGAAAGGGAATGTTTCACGGACTGGAGATAGAAAGATAGAGATTCTGCACCATCTTAAGCTTTTGATCACAGATGCTCCTATGAATATATGGCCAACATTCACTTTGTTAATATAAGCCCATACCCGTGGAAATATGGTTCCAAAGCACTGTCTATTTGTCCGATGTCATGTCATCTCAGAGGCAGCAGCGATGGGCTGTCTGAACTCTGTTTTCTAAAGGAAATTAACCTAACTAGAGCAGTTAATCTGAGTCGGATTAGCTAACTAATTAAGCAAATCTCACAATATTAATACTAAAACTAGGTGACAAGATGTTGGCTACTGTTGTTATTGGCACCATCATAGCTTCATATCACCTTCATCATCAGCACCTACTCTAATTTAAAGTAAATCAAATTGGAATTAATGTTTCGGGTGTTGAAGGTTGAAAGCGAGTACTAGACTCTGTTTCTGTGAAGTAGTATGAATATAAGATCAACATAGGAAGTATCACCTGATGTCAACAGCGTTGGAAGAGACATGGGAAGAGAGATTCTGAGCAACCCAATCTTCAGCGGCTTGCACACTGTTGGCAAGGGAAACGAGCATGTCATTGGGAATACCCACCATCACTTGAATTCCGGACCTGCTAAGAGCCTTCAAAATAGAAGCATCTGCATCGAAAAGCTTAGCTTTTTGGAAGCCGTTATCTTTGAGCATCTGTACGACGGTTGAAGGGGGCAGATTATGTGTTGCTTGGGTTCCCCAGTTCACTCCAATTCCTCTGATCAATAAAGCCATATGAAGAAGAAGAAGAAGCACAAGAAAAAAACCCACACTGCTGTGGGAAGCCATCCGTGAAGTAGGTATATATGATCAAAATAGTTGGCCCTCCTGTCTTGGGGCTTAATTCAAATTCCTTCGGAAGTAGGGCTGGAACTAGGTAGTAGTTACAGAACACAACAGAACAGAGGGGTATCACAGGTAACAGAATCTGAAGGATGACCATCAACCAAGAAGGAAACAGAGAGTTAAGCGTCGTAGAAGACTCGAAATAGTACTGTAACAAGAAGGCAAAATTTTTGTACTGTAACTGAGAATTTTTCTTTTTGATCTGAGTAACTGAGAATTGAGAATCGGAAATTTCTTGCTAGCATTATATTGTACGACACCGAACCCGATGCTTTTGTTAATGTCTTTTGCGCAGAGGATAAGATCGGTGGATCCAAATACGCAAGCAACTTGCTTAATTAAAATTTTAAAGAATAAGTGCTACCTATATATATATATATACATATATATATATATACATATATATATATATATATATATATATATATATATACATATAAAACCTAATCATTCTAGATGTGGGACTTTGTTGTTTGATTACGAAATCAAACCAGAATATTACATTAGTGTGTGTATATGGGTAGGCTATATGAACTAATATCTTCATTTCTCATTCTATCCTTTTTTGTATATTTACATATCCACCGTAACATTCGCATTTCTGTTACACTCATCTTTTGTGTATGTAGTCTCTTAGTTGCCAAACATTCACTACCATATAACAATGTTGGTCTAACAACTGTCCTATAAAACTTGCCTTTCAACCATATAGGAATTCCTTTATCGCACAATACACTTGTAGCACTTCTTCATTTACTCCATCAAGCCTGGATCCTATGAGTCACATCACCATCAATCTCTCCATCCGTTTGTACTATCGATCCCAGATATTGAAAATGGTCCAGCTTAGGTATCGCCACCTTATCTAACATCACTACATCACGCTCTTTCACTTTGTTTGAACTGAATTTACACTCCATGTATTCAGTCTTCACTCTACTTAGTTTAAATCCTCTTGATTCAATGTTTGTTTCCATAATTCCAACTTTGCATTAATCTCCGTTCTAGTTTCTACACATAAGACAATGTTAGCTTTAAATTGCCATATGTATTTTGAAATGACAAAAACTTAAGTAAGCTTTAATGTTTTAATTCATATTGTAAATTTGCCATATCACACATGATTTTCTCAATCCATTTTTAAGTGATCATATCAAACATTAAGACCATGATTTAATTACATATTCTTATTGGTCTTAGTACTTTATAAATGTGTTGAATATTTTAGAAAATCACTTGATGAATTTTTGGACTATGTTTTCATTTAAGAAAGTCAAGAAAAACTCCCACAAAAGTGCCAATATGTTTTGGGTTGGATTAGGATCAAAGGTCACATCATTTCTAACCCAAAAGTGCAGGAAAATGGTTTTCTGGAGGCATGGGATCGATCCCCTAAGGGAAGGGATCGATCCCTTTTTGGCAGTAAGCAGTTTGGTGCAAGAAAAGGTCCCTCAGCCCAGAAAACTCAAATCTGGAATGAAGGGATCGATCCCCTATGGAAAGGGATCGATCCCTTTGTTCGAAAATAGCCTATAACGGATAGTTTTTGTGAGACAACGGTAATATCCGAGATTTGGCTCCACCCAACGGCTAGAATACATCCAAGGGACTATAAATAGAGGCTTAGAAGCTAAAGGAAGGAAGAGGAACTACTTAGCAACTCCATAACACATATTCCTCAAATCCTCAAGCCTCAAACAACAAATCAAGAGCTCCAAAGTCTTCATCATCTATCATTCTCTTATTCCTTGTAGTGCTTAGCACAAATCTTGTATAGGTTTTCATTGTGCTTAATTTCTGTAATCACTTGCCTACCTAGAGGCCTTTCTTTGATTACATTATTTGTATCCCATCATTCCTTGTAAAGGGGAGGTTTCTCTTAAGCCTAGAAAAAGAGGGAGGTTTCTCTTTAGCCTTAGAAAAAGAGGGAGGTTTCTCTTGAGCCTAGAAAAAGAGAGAGGTTTCTCTTGGGCCTTGAAAAGAGGGAGTGTAACACAAATTCAAGTTAGTGAATTTGGGGAAAATCCTTGGGAGCGTCTCAAGGTAGAGGACGTAGGCAAGGTTGCCGAACCTCTATAAATCGCTTGCGTACATTTCTCTTTCCCTACTCTCTTTACTTACTTGCAATTATATTTGAGTTTATTGTATTGAATTTACATTGTATAATTGCCTAGCTTAGAGAACTTAGAAAACATTCAAATAGGCTAGAGAATTTAGAGAATCGCAAAAACGGGCATAAGGTTAGCTAAGAACCGATTCACCCCCCCTCTCGGTATAGCCTATAGAGCCAACAGACAACATCATCTGCAAACATCATATACCAAGACACCTTATCCTGGGTGGATTTTGTTAGTTCATCCATAACTACCACAAACAAGAATGGACTTAGTGCTTACCCTTAATATAATCCCACTATGATAGAAAACTCACTTGTTTGCCCTCCACATGTCCTCACATGTGTCTTTGCATCTTTATAGATGTCCTTAATTAGTTCAATGTATTTAAAAGGATCTCTTTTCTTCATTAAAGACCACCATAGTACCTCCCTAGGCACTTTATTATATGCTTTCTGCAAATCTATAAGGACCATATGGAGATCTTTACCCAGTATATATTTATAGTAACTCGAGCCAATAATGCAGATTCAAATTCAATAACCCATTCAAATCGATCAGTGATTAAACCTAAAACAATCTAATTAACTTTAGAAAATTAAGAACTTAAATCCAATTCAATTTGAATTTGAAACAAACTAAATTTGAAAAAGATTGAAATTGATATAACCTGAACCCATAATAGTCCGAATCTATAACAATCGAACTTGAAATCAATCTAATCTAAAATTAAATAAAATAAATAAAAAATTTGAACCGAAAAAAATTTGAGCTATAATCATATGATTTTATTTATAAATAAATAAAATATTTTATAATTACTATTAATTTTTTTTGGTCGGAAAATTCCTCTCTATTGATGACTAAGAGTATGGGTACAATGAATCACAATAGTATTAGAACAAGCTAATAGAGAATATGTACAAAACTCAAAGCTTGATCCCACAATCAAAACTATTACATTGTGGGAGGAGTGGGTAAGTCATCTTTGTCTAGTATCCCAACCAAAGAGGCTGAAGGTTTATCTATCCAAACATTCATTAATAACCCCTTTTTGGTCTGAGATGACACCCAATCTGCAACACCATTAACATTTCTTTTAACCAGATCCACCTTTCCTTATGGAATTGAAGTTAACCACCCAAGAATGTCTTTAATGATAGGCTTTACCTTCCAGTCAGTGTCCAACTTTCTGTGGACTATACAAGAGTGAACAACAAAAGAGTTTATCTCCCATACAACTCTATTGAACCTTTTCTCCATAGCAATCTTTACCCCTTCCTTTAAAGCTAATGCTTCTACAGTTGGGGCCTCGTCAACTTGAACATTTTACCAAAGCCACCAACCAAGTGACCCTTGTCATCTTTGATAACAACTCTAATACCTCTTTTCTTGGTCATAGGAGAGAACAATTTATTACAGTTGATCTTTAACCAACCCTTTTCTGGAGCCCTCAAACAAAATAAGACTTCACTTTTGTTCCCAAATCTTCCTGTCTTGTTCAACAACTCAATACCTTTTAAATAGCTCAACCATTCAATTAGAGAAGCATTACTTCTAAAAATTCCCCAATTAGCATCAAATCCGTACCTCCAATCAGAACTTCATTTCTAATCGTCCAATATACCAACAAGTGAATATAATCCATATCATCATATGTAACATATTAGCTTTCTTCAAAACATCAAACATCTATAAAAACCATCTATCAAACATAGTAACATCATCTACAACAATTTGCATACCTAGACTAACTTCAAACCATATGCCTCTAGTCCACTTGCAAATTAATAACAGATGTTCAATTGATTCCTTAGCCTGATGACATATGTTGCATATAGGGTTATTAACTACTTTCCTCCTCCAAAGCATAAGTTTAACAGGAAGAGCACTATTACAATATCTTCAAATGAACACCTTAAGTTTACTAGGAACCTTTACACCTCATATAGCATTCCAAATATTCTTATCAATCTCATGCAAAGAAGAAGGCACTTTGCAAATCAATTCTTTGGAACTAGCAACATAGTGATATCCTCTTTTCACTAAATAAGTACCATTTTTGCTTAAAGTCCAAATCAATCTATCCGATCCTCCACTCTGGCATATAGGGATAGGTTCAATAGCTAATCTCTCTTCATCAGTGATCCACTAACTAATACTCTCCTAATTTCGTCTTTCATTTCTTACATTAATTAAATCAGCTACTTTCCTTAGAACATCACTCTCAACATTCTTTAGCATTCTTAACAAATTTCTTGGCATATTTGGAACCCTTTGTTCATTCCATATGGAAACGCTTTTACCATCCATAACCAGCCACATGATGTTTGCTTTTAACAATTCTCTACCCACCAATAGGCTACTTTACCCCATGATGCCTTCCTTCCTTTTCTTGTATTCATAAAGTCACCATTGTGGAAATAAATTCCTTTAGGAACCCTTGTCCATAAAGCATCTTATTCATTTACAAGCCTCCAGTACCACTTAGCTAAAAGTGCATTATTGAAACACCATAGATACTTAAATCCCATACCACCTATGTTTTTTACCATAGTCATATGAAACCAACTCTTCCAACATATTTTCCTTTCTTATTTCTTTTGGCCCCACCAAAAATTCGATATTGCAGTAGTTAGATTATCACAGAATCTCCTAGGCAGTTTAAAATATGCCATAGTATAAGTAGGGATAGAGCAAATAATAGCCTTTATTAAAACTTCTTTACCTCCCATAGGAAGTGTTTGCTGTTTTTTATTAGCTAGTTTGCTTCCAACCTTTTCCTTTATGAATCCTTCATAGTCCCCATAAAGAAGGAATATCCAAGTAGATTCCCGAATTAGTAGCAGCTTTAATGCCTAGCTTCTCCTTAACCTCTTCCTTATCCCATTAAAAGCATTTGCACTAAAAGTAACACTGGATTTTTCCAAATTCACCAACTGACCTAAGGCTTCAGAATACTCCATTATGCAGTCTTTCATTCTCTAACAATTCCTGGTATTAGTCAAAAGAAAAAACAAAGAGTCATCTGCAATGTGTTAGTATGGGACATTCTTTGCTAAGTTTAATACCACAAATGTGTTTGACTTGCACTCTATTTGACACCATCTTAGACATGACATCCACCATAATAAGAAGCAAATATGGTGATAAGGGATCACTTTGCCTAAGTCTTCTAAATGGATGAAACCTAGGAGAAAACATACCATTTAGAACTAAAGAATATGACACAGACTTGACACAACTCATTATCCATCTCACCCAAGTATTCTCAAACCCTAACTTGTATAGGATAGCCTTTAAAAACTCCCACTACACAATCATAGGCCTTGTTCATGTCCAAATTTAAAGCACAATCCACCTTCCTACCTTTCCTCTTCATCTTCAAATAGTGGAAAACTTCCTGAGCAACAACAATGTTATCATAAATATGTCTCTTCTCTATGAAGGCACTTTGATTTTCAGTAATTATCTTCCCTATAATTGGCTTTATCCTATTCACTATTACTTTAGATATCACTTTGTACACAAAGCTGTACAAACTAATAGATTTGAAATGACCTATCATTTTTGACATTTTAACCTTTGGAATTAAAACCATATTAGTCATGTTCACCTCCTCAGGAAGCACACTTGTCTTAAAGAAATTCAAAACTGCATCTATTACATCTTTCTTTACAACATTCCAATATTTTTCATAAAAAACCCCACTAAAACTATCAGGCCTCGGTGCCTTGAGTGTTCCAATCTGGAAAACAACTTCTGTTACTTCTTCTTCCTTTATCTCAGCAACTAAGCTCATATTCATTTCCCCACTAACAATTCGAGGCATACAATCTAAAACATTATTCCATCTCCTATAACCATTTGATTCAAACTTTAAGTAATGCTTCATAAAAAATCCAATATCTTCTCTTTTTCCTCTATCCAAATATCATCTTCAAATCTAATTCTAATAACGCAATTTTGATTTCTCCTTTAAGTAGTGGAATGATGAAAAAAATTTGAATTCTTATCACCAAAACTCAACAAGTTAGTTCTAACTCTTTGAAACCAATAAACCTCCTCTTTCATCCAAACCTTTTTTAGTTTAGCTTTAGCCTCCTTTAACATTTCTAAACTCTCTACTGTTTTCCTATCTTTTTGTATCTCTTTAATTTTATTGACAAGTTCTCCTGCCATCTTATTATTATAAAAACAATTTTGCTTACTCCACTTTATTTAAAGCCTCCTATAGCACTCCAACTTTCTAACTACCTGTAGAACTTTAGAACCACCAAAATTTCTCCTCCATCCTTCTTGTACTATTTCATTGCATCCTTCTTCGCATAACCACTTGGCCTCAAATCTGAATTTTGTACCACCCTTTCTACATCTGTAATCTTTCTCTAAAAAAAATAAGAGAATGATCTGATTCAATGGCAAGTAGATTTGTAACCTACATATTGGGAAACATCTCAAACCATTATGTATTCACCAATGCTCTATCCAACCTCTCCTTTACCAATTCTCTTTCTTTAATGCCATTCCACGTAAATTATAACTCTTTGCATTGAACATCATTAAGATTACTAAACCCAATCATATCCTGGAAACATTCCATTAGCCTACTTTCCTTCCTCCTTTCGCCCTCTTTCTCCATGTTACTTACAATGTCATTAAAATCACTAATACATAACTAGGACAATCAATATATCAAGATTTCCTCTTGATTTGTTCCCAAACCAATCTTCTTTCTCCAAATGTTGGATCACTATAAATTCAACTAACTCTATAACTCACCCCTTTCTTTGTATCAACTATTACTGAATCAATTATATTTTTGTTTCCTGTTAGAATCTGAACAATAAGTCTATTCTTCCACCATAAACCTAATCCTCCACTTAGACCCTCAGGCTCAACATATAAAGCTTCATCGATCTTCAACCTCTTTCTAATCCTCTCCATTATTTCCTTTTTTATTTTTTGTTTCCATAAAAAAAAAAACCACCTGTAGATTAAATTTTCTAATAAGCTCTTCTAGAGCTGAAATTGTCAAGGGTGATCTAGCCCCTTGATAGTTTCATGAAATGAGCTTCATTGTCCCTTTATGGTTATTTTTGGCTAGCCACCATTGCCATTTCTATTCAGACCCTCAATGCCATTCTCAAACTCCTCATTCACCCCTTTTTCTCCATAGAAACCTATAGGCACCTCTACCAAACCCAATTCAAAGTTATTTAACTGCAATTGCCTCTTATTATTTGCTTTCCTCCTTGCACCTATTTGTTTATTGTTGAATGACTCTTTCTTTCCCTTTTCACCTTCTTCTCCTTAAAACTATTCTTTTCATTATAAGTAAAACCTTCCTTACAAAATTAAAACTCTATATCTTCATTTCTTTTGAACTTCTTTAGAATTCCACCTTTCTCCTTATACTTCATAAGACCCCTTTTTAAATTTATTCTATCAAATTCAGGAACTAGAATCATCTTCACAATCTCAAACAATGGAAGCATATGCAACTATCTCACCCTCGAGAGGCAACTTAAAAATATAAGGAAGATAATCATTATTCTTCTTAGACACTTCTTCAACAATAATCTTCTTGCCTTCTTTTTCTTACAAACATCTTCAGCATGATCCTATAGACTATTAAGACCTTTGCCACCAAAATCCTTTAAATTAGAATAGTTTGGTAAAACTTCATGTTGTATGAATCATTGCTCACAAAATTATTTTGATGCTTTTTTGCTAAGTTGATTGTTTCCCTATCAAACCCTTGCTGCTGACTTGTTAACTTGAGCTCTGACTTATCTTCCAGCTGTCTACAATCGTTAATGATACCATTACCAACTTCTTTTTCTGCCAAACAACTTTTCGTGCCTAATTCCTCCACCAAGTGCTTCCCACCTACCTTATCCTTATCACTAACCATAACCGTTTCCCTAACCTCATGCACTACATTATCTGTAACTTCCTCACGTGCCACTCTCCATCAATCCAATATCACTCTACTCGTCGTAGAACTCACTTTCTCCATCCTCGTAACTTTGATCAATTGAGAGCATGATTGTTTTAACTATCAATGTCCTTCTGTAATGGCATTGCTTGGTCCATAGTTCATCTTCAATCTATCATATGTCACCCTGCAAATCTCTTCCCATAACTTTTAAGCAGATGGCCAAGTTTGCCACAAGCAAAGTAGAAATCAAACAATTTTTCATACTTGTGCCCAAACTTTCTCCTTTCCACATCTGGGAATAAAAAATCCATCAATCAAAGCATTAAGAACATTAAACTCTATCTTACCCTATATTACAATGGCTCGAAGATGATTAAAAATTGAAGGATTTCCATTATCATGCTCTATTTGTTCTGTATAATTTATATACAATTAATGAAAGCTAAAGAGAAACTCTTGAAAACTCTTAGTACCTATTGGAATATTACAGAGTGTTGACTAACTCCTATAGATTATCTAGCTAATTACATTTAAGTTTAGCTAATTAGGTGATGGTTCAGTTCTCGAGGTAGGATAAGGTGAATAACTGCTGGATGGTTGTTACTGAGTGCTCAGCTAAGTTGATGGTTATTGATGCTGTGACGGTTGTTGTTGAGTGCTTGGTTGCTGTGATTACCCCTCGTAAGCTGGAGAGTATAAATTTTATACCCCCAGCTTGGAAAGAAATATGTGAAAAGTTGTTGGATGGGAGGCTTTAGTGAACATATCAGCTAGCTGATCTACTGCCTTGATAGGCATGAGACGAAGAACACTAGAAGTGAGTTTTTCTTGCACAATGTGATAATCAACATCAATGTGCTTGGTCCTTTCATCGAATATTGGATTTTTGGCTATGTGTATGGCAAATTGGTTGTCACAAAATAACACTGTTGGGGATGGATGAGCTATGTGAAGATCTCGTTAAAGGTAAAGGGGCCATTGTAACTCACAAGTAGTTACTGCCAATGCCTTGTACTTTGCCTTAGAAGATGATCTAGAAACAGTGCTTTATTTCTTAGGTTTCCAACTAATGAATGAAGGACCAAAGAATATGTAATAACTAGTGTGGACTTTCAAGATCAAGGCATGATGCCTAATTTGAATCTGAGAAGACTTAAAGTTTGAAATCTGATGAGGCTAGGAAAAAGACACCTTAGCTAGGTGCTGCCCTGAGCTACTTGAAAACTTGATGAGCTATGATAGATGTTGCTGAGTGGGCTTATCGAGAAACTATGATAGTTGTTATGTAGCATAGTTGAGATTAGGTCGAGTAACTGTGAGGTACAAGAGTTTACCAACCAATCTTTAGTAAGAAATAACATCTAATAAAGGAAAACTATTTATACTATGAAGCTTTGTGGCAGGTAGCATAGGTGATGATGCAGGTCTGCAGTATAAGAAACCAGCCTCAAATAAAATATCTAAGGCATACTTGCGCTGATAAATGTTAATTCTAATAGTAGATCTTGCAACTTCCAACCCTAAAAAAATACTTCAAGGGGCCTAAACCTTTGATTTTGAATAAATCATGTAGCAAGGTCTTAATGGAAGTAATCTGGTTGATTTCATTGCCAACTAGAATAACATCACCCACATAGACAAGTAGAGCTGTGAATGAAGAGCTGGAAACTTTGACAAATAAAGAAGTGTCTGAAGTTACTTGAGAAAATCTAGATTGAAGTAGAACAGAAGTGAGTCTAGCATTCCATTGCCTGCCGGACACCTTAAGTCCGTATAAAGACTTACACAATTTGCAAACTTGATTAAGTTTAGGAGAAATAAACCCTGGTGGAAGCTCCATGTACACCTCTTTATTAGAGGTGGCAAAAATTGATTTGACTTGAAAATCCAACTTGATCGATCTGATTTGACTAAAAAAGTCAATAACCCAAATCCAACCATATCTGAATCCGAATTGATTCGAAACCAAATTGATCCAAATTCACATTGATCCAAACCCGACTTAATCCAAACTCGAATTATTCCAAACCCAAATTCATTTGAATTTAGATTAACCCAAATCTGAGCTGATTTGAACCCAAATTGATTTGATGTCACATTCAAAAACGTGAAATTTCAGTCTACCTTTTTTTTTTATACAATCATTTGCATTCTAACATTCATTACCATTTGGTTTGCATTCGATATTGGTGTAAGTTCACTTTATAACCTTTCATTTGCTATCAATTCTTATGCCATTAAACCATTTAACAGTGAATATTAAATATGTCGTCAGAGTATAAACCAAAATACCACAGCGTATAATTTGATAAATATCAACTTAATTCAAGTACATTATACTAGTTCTTTTGACATCCTTTGACACTACATTATACGATTTACATCCCAGATTATGAACACATTAGCTGTACACTTATTGTTTGAATACAAAAGCATAATACTTATCATATACCTTCTTACTCGATACATTAGGCTTCTAATAATCCTCTTCGATTAACCTTGATGCAGTAGTTATTGTGTATACTGATAAGGATCTGTGAAGATGAGTAAGGTGAGCTTTAAGCTCAGTAAGAAACAGATATAAAAGAACAAACATCATGCTAACCATATGCAAGAATCCTATATATGTTTCTCTACATGACGATACAAAATCAATGCAATTCTTTCATTCAACAAACTGTTGAATACCAATAACATTGACACGGACTCGGAAGGAAGGAATACTATAATCGGTTAGGGATATTGGGTTGAGTATGGAAGGATACTTTAAAGTGTCCCACTTGTCCCAATTCCTAGGTTCAACTATAGGTGTCTTAATGAAACTGACACACGATGAATTCATGCTTTGAAATATTAGTGTAAATGTAATTCATTACTTTCATAACCATAACAATATAGTTCGTTACTTTTCAAACCATAACAATACGGTTCATTTCTTTCAAAACCATAACAATGCAGTTTATTACTTTCGAAACCCTAACACTACATCTTACATATATTTCATTTCAAAATCTTACTTTCAAATCAGTAACAGTCAAACGATAAACAGTCGTTCATTTCAATTGATAACAATCATAAATAATGAATCCAATCAAATAATTATGTCAAATATAGTTAAATAAACACTTGCACTTTCACTTGGTACAGTCAAATCATCAGTATCTTTTTTGACAATCAAACATTTCGTTTCTATAAGTAAAACATCAAATCTTTATTTCATCAAACAATCAATCGATAAAACATTCAGTGGAGACTATTAACATCTTGATAGAATCATGTGATAAAGTTCCTGTAAGGGATATAAATAAGACATATGACTATAGTCAAAAGGGGTGTCTACTGTGTGCACTGATCAAGTGACATATAGGACTACTGAAGACATGATCAATGTCATTCAGCGAATGGTACACCTCATAGTACCACTGAGCAGGTGATACAGAGATGGCTGTAGACTTGCTCAAGGTCTAATAGCAAATGGTCGGTCGGTCAGTCGATAATGCATGATTGCAAAAAGCAGTTATAGGAGCCAACAATCTCAAAACATTTACTTGATTCCCATAACACTAAACATTTTGTACTTTAAAGCATAGTATAAAATACTTTCAAAAGATTTAAACAATTGGGAACCAAGTTTCGTTTACCATTTCAATGCGATAAAACTCAAAACACTTCATATTCTTTTTATCTTTAAAATGTTCAAACCATGCATTCTTTCGGATCAATTTAAACAGTAAAATAATGCATTTTAAAACTAGTGTGCATAATAATTGAAAAACTATCAAACATATCTATGACGTGAACGATACAATCATGCATGATTAAACGCATGCAAAGACACTATCATTCCAGTTCAATTCTATACAATTTTTTTTTTAAGTTCCTAACTTAACTCTTTCCATATGATCGTTGAAATCAAGCATTTACCATTCGATAGTTACAAAACAATTTCAAACATTTCTTTTGGATTAATAACAGTCGATTATTTCAATATTTTCACTTCAAAATCCACTCAATCATTTTGATAAATTTTCAATCGATAAATAAAATAGATATCTTCAAAATTTTTTTTAAAACCCCTAATAAATCGATCTTTCGAATACTTAACCAAAAATCATAATCCTTTTCAAAACAAATACTTTTCCTATCTAAATTTTTATAAAAATTTCAGCAGCATAACTTTTTAGAAAATTGGACCTCCTGCAGGTTCAAAACAACAATATTTAATAAACCCAATCCAATTCATTTGCAGTATTTGATTATTTTTCTAATCAATTCATTTTTCTATGAATCAATCGTACATTAACAAGACAAATCCTCATTTACTTGACATATTTCAAATTTCAATCACATTCAAACATCATTTCTTTAACTATGACAGTAACCAGTACAAAATCATGAAATCGTTTAATCATCAAACGAAAATTTCTATTTATATTCATTAAACTTTAAAACTTAAAATCAATCAAACTTCATTCTCTTTCCAATAAACAAACCAAAACCAATTCAATATGCGAACATGATATCATCCTACTTCTTCTATATATATCCCTTACTAGTATAAAGGTAATGTCACATGTACAGTTCAATTTGTAGTACTAAACTAGTAGGTAATATTCCTTTTACAAAGAATGTTCTAAACTCTAAGACCTTTCATATATTCTAATACAATAGAAAATTTGATCTCCTTCTTACCAGATGCTAAAACTACAATTATAGTTAAAACTGGTCCTTTTTCGAATCTGACTTCACAAATAATCTTTCTATCATTAGTACAGTATTCTATAACCATCAAACTATCAAATTGGCGATGGTAACCCTACAAACCCTCTTTGGTTGAAATCACTAACATTCACTGCACTCTTCATTTTACAATTCTATCACTACATTCATGCATTTCATGTTCTCTACTTCATTTCTCTACTAGTTTTACATGCAGCCACATCTTGTTCATCATCAAACCTTAAGTGGTTGAATTCATAAACCCTCTTAAACATGATTTTGTTTCATTTTAAGCTCATAGACATGTTAAACAATCATAGAACAATCAAATGGAATGGACAAAATTGAAAACCATGCACTCTCTCTCTTACCTCCTTAATGGAAAAATCTTTAGGGCTAGATTTCACCCACCAAATGGCCTTCCCCAAGGCTGGTTTGGAAGTATGTTGTAGAGGAGATTGAGAGGAACAAGTTTGCTTTAGAGTGCAAACTAATTTGAGGCTTATTTGGAAGTATGTTGTAGAGGAGATTGAGAGGAACAAGTTTGCTTTAGAGTGCAAACTAATTTGAGGCTTGTATGGTGGTGTTCTACAGGCTTTTCTCTCTCTACACTTGCTTTGAAAATGGTTGAAAATGGTGGAGGTGGTGTCGGCTTGGAGAAGATGACAAAAAAAAATCTGACTTTTACTATTTTAATTTTAAAATATCAACCCAAGCTTATTTACCATTATGCCTTTTTAAAATTTAGATATTTCCATCCATATCTCCTCTTATATATAATTATTATTTAATAATTCAGATTTCTTTTTATTTAATTTATAAATTATATATATTTTATATTTTGAAGTCAAACTTTGACTTTTAAGGTGTTTGACTTGTCATTTGGTGTGAAATTACTAAAATAGGCTTAAATGAAGGCTTTTTGGCTTATTTACGTTGTTTTTAGCATTTTCACATGATTCAATCTACGACTTTGAATCACATGAAACTTCTTCACACAAGGGTTTGACATAAATGTCTATTGGTTAAAATTCAAACTAGGTTGAGCATTATTCACAAACGTTTTCTTGGCCTATGGACACAATCGTCATTTTCGAATTTGTTGCATATAAACCTAAGTAGGCTCAAACAAATGAATTTTGAAAAAGTAGTCTTCTAACCGATTCTATATTTCGATTTCAAAATTAACAATTTCAGACTTTCGTCCCCATTTGGGTTAAAAAAAATCCTGTGGGGCCTTGCGAGTCCTGTTTCTACTGTAATGTACATATATTTGTAATTATTTATTTAATGAAATATAATATATTTTGTGATTCTAAGTGAAAGTGTAATGTGGGCCTCACTTTAATTTTTATGGTTTTGATGGATTCAAAACTGATAATATAGTGTACAATGGGTGAAATAATATAAAATGATGATTTTGAAGCATAAGAATAGTTTTATATTATTTGGAATTATTTTATGAATTTTGGAAAAAAATTGGAAAATGATGGTTACATCCCGAAGGCATTTTTGTAAATTATGTCCAAATTAAAATGAGTTGGGATGAAGTAAAAATATCATGATATTTTACATGAAAAGGAGAATAACATAGTGGCAAGAGATTGATAGAAACAGTGATTAATCGAAAAATTTCGCTGGTGGTCTACTAGGGTAAAATTGTAATTTCTCATTATCAGTGCTCCGCGTGTCAACAAAACCACTTCCAATCATCAAGATACATTAAATGTGATTGATTGGTACTGGAATCCAAAATTTTGGAGTCTAATTACATGGTTTTTACGACTACGGAAGTTTAGGGCGAAATTGTTCGAAATTTAAATAACCAAGGGCAAAATGGTAAATTTTTATCTTTCTAGAAGCATTTGTATAAGTCAACAAGGGATGGCCGGCCACTATTTACTTTCTTCTTCATGTGGACAAGAACAAGAGGAAACTATGCTAAAATTTACATGAAATTAGTGCTAAATTGCTTAATGGAATTAGTTAAACCATTCGGTAAGCTTAGATTTATCAAAAGCTTCAAGAATGGCTATAGGTACATATTCATGTTAAGTGAATTAAGTGAATTATGGATTTTGGAGTTTATTTCCATAAATTTTCCATAAGTTGAAATTTTATTGAAAAATAGTAATTACATATTGTGATAACCGTAAATTTTTCATTTATTGGAAATTAGAAATATTGAAAATAAATATTGGAGAACTTAAATAAGGGGAAATAAATAAAATTTGCGAGAACGGGATATTGGTGAAAATCCCGAGAATTAAGGAAGTGAAAGAATCGAAAAATTGTTGTAAAGGAAATTAAAGTGGAAGTGAAAATAAAAATAATAGAGAGAGGAAAAGAATTAAATTGGATAAATTAAAATCCAAATTTAATAAGGAAAACGAGAAATGAAAATAAAATATGTTTATATATTTTATTATTTTATATAAGTGTATTTTATACAAATACGTATGTATTTAAAATACTATATGGTATATTTTAATATACGTTGGTGTATATATATATAAACTATTTCATGAATTTAATTAATACATATATATATATATAAACATAATATTTTATGTATATATAAATATATATATATATACATACATATATAGAAAATGTAAATGTTATTTTATATTAAAGTTTATAGGTATATATATATATATTCTATTATAACATTTATATAATTCTATATATAAATGTTATTTATTCTAAAGTATATAAATATATATATATATACTAGACTTGTATTTTGTAATGTACAAGATATATTTTATATATAATAAATATTGTATAACATTATGTATGAAATAATGTATGTATAACATATAATATATATTATATGTATAAAATATATTGTATAATATATAGTATATAGTAAATACTAAAAATAGAAAGAGAACAAAAATAGAAAGAAAGGTAAAACAAAAATGGAAAGAAGAAACAGAATCGGAAGACCCGATTTCTGCCTTCCCCAGGCGAGATCGCCCCCGTCAGCGGCCGCCGGAGAAGGAAAGGGAGAGAGGAGAAGAGAAAGTCGTCGCCGGCAAAGGAAGAGGAAGCTGATGGCAACGCCGGCGAAGCGAAACGGAGAAGGGATCGACGCGAAACGGCGGAAAACCGAGGAAGAAAACGGAACTAGATCTGGCGGTTGCCGGCGGAATTGGCCGCCGCCATTACAGCCGAAGCATCGGTGGAAGGAGAGGAATGGGATGGAGGCCACCGGTGAGGCCAACGACGGCGGAGGAAGGCCGACGGAGGAGGAGAAGTGACCGAAGGTAAACCGAGTGGATCCGCCGCCGTGCCGCCGATCCAGGCCAAGCTGAGACCACCGGCAGCTTCGCCTCGACGCCGGCCAGCTGAGGGACCAACGAGCCGCCGGAGAACCGGCCGCCGGCGAGGAACCGGCGAGGAAAGAAGCTGGACCGGTCTGAACCGGTCTGACCGGGAAAGGAAGAAGAAAAAAGAAAAGAAAAAGAAAAGAAAAAGGAAAAAGAAAAAGAAAAAGAAAAAGAAAAGAAAGAAAGAAAAGAAAAAGAGGAAAAAGGAAGAAAAAGTAAGAAAAAGAGGAAGAAGGAGAATTTCGGGAATTCGGAAAATTCCCGGAAATTCGACAACCCGGGATTTTACAAATTCGGTAAGAAATTTCCCGAGAATTTAATTTCAGAAAAAATTAAATAAATTATGAAAAATTCTAAAAATTCTAAAAATTAGAATTTTAATTCCAGAAATTATTTTCAGCAATCGAGATAAGGAATCGGGAGAAATGGAGCGCGGGCGCGATCGATAAGCGGAAGTCGCCGACCCGAAAAAAGGTAAGGGATGCATGTGCAGCACTGTAAGGATACTCAGTCTGCATAATTTAATTTGAAATATTTTATGCAATTATTTTATGAAAATTATTATGATGCATGAATTGCTGAAAATAATTTGGGAAGAAGTACTGGCTGAAAGATTTTAAACTGTATTTTCCGTGCAGGAGGTTAGTGAATCGGCAGCCGTTATGCTGCCGAAAATTTTAGAAAAACTTTATAAAATCATATTAAATGATTTATTTCCGAATTTCGATAGTAAATCACGAGACATGAGGAAATTTCTAAATTTCATAAAATATGAATATAATGAGATGGAACTTTAGAATATTCATGTATTCGAGAATGGTGATAATGAAATCACCGAAAATTCTCGAAATAGATAAATTACACGAATTACGAGACGAAAGATGAAGTGAAACATAGTGAATATTTTTATGGATATTTTTATCAATATTCACTAAAGGATTATAACCCTTATGGTTTTATATCATGGAATTATATAATTATATAAATCCCATAAAGGTGTATTTTATGATGAAAAATACGGTTTTGAGACTGGTTGGTATTCTTATCATGCTGATACATGATATGTGACATGTTTAGTCCCGGTAGACACCTAATCTATGACCCACCGAGGACAATATAGATTATGGTCATAGATTTGACCGGTTTAGTCCTTTACCCTCCGTGGTTTATAGTACGACAAAATTAACGTCTATATTAAAAATCCATAAATGATAGGTGACATGTTAAAAAGGGGAAATATTTTACATGACATGAAATATGTCAAACGAAAAAGGCCATACCGAGCAGAGACTCGATGATTGAACCGTGGGAGCCACCTCTAGAGTCCTTCGGGAACTAAGTGCTACACGTGTTCCGATATTTCAGTACAGGCCATACCGAGCAGAGACTCGATGATTGAACCGTGGGAGCCACCTCTAGAGTCCTTCGGGAACTAAGTGCTACACGTGTTCCGATATTTCAGTACAGGCCATACCGAGCAGAGACTCGATGATTGAACCGTGGGAGCCACCTCTAGAGTCCTTCGGGAACTAAGTGCTACACGTGTTCCGATATTTCAGTACAGGCCATACCGAGCAGAGACTCGATGATTGAACAGTGGGAGCCACCTCTAGAGTCCTTCGGGAACTAAGTGCTACACGTGTTCTGATGTTTCAGTACAGGCCATACCGAGCAGAGACTCGATGATTGAACAGTGGGAGCCACCTCTAGAGTCCTTCGGGAACTAAGTGCTACACGTGTTCCGATGTTAGTATGAGAAATCGTAGGATATTGTGACGATAAGTAAGTGAGTGTGATTCGTGAATTCGACAAATGTCAAAGAATGAAATAGATTTTAATAGCTTATTCTGCTTTTTAACGGACAGAACTAATTAAGAGAGTACATTAAAACATGAAATAAGTTTTAAAGAAATAAGATGATGATTTAACTAATATTCTTTTCAAGGAATATACGGATATTAATTATTCTATTTAAAGGCTTTATTTCGTAGAAGCATTATTTTGAAAAGAATATGAAAAAGATTAGGAAAGATTAAAAAAGGAAAAGGATTTATTAATTCAAAACAAAAAGAAAAAAATTTTTCTCTACAGTTGCTTCTAGGTTCCGTAACAAGTATGGTATTCTAAAATACCTACCTTACTCCATTCGGATCCCTAGCCGACTGTAGTATCTTTCCTACATGCGAGCCTAGAGCCCATAGGAATAATGAAAAAGATTTTCAGCATATAGGAAGCTGAGTATCAAGTGAGGCATATAATTCTCTTACTGAGCCGTGGTTTTGCTCACCCCTTAATTTTCAACATCTCAGGTTTTGACGGATGTGAGATCAGTGCATTGTGGATCCTGGCTGTACACGAAGGACAGTGTGTCAGACCGACTGATTATTTGAGGTATGATCATTTAATTCTCTGTATTTAGACACGTCAATAGTACTACTTATCTGATGTATTACGATAGGGGATGTGTATAATATAAACAATATTATGTAAAATTGTTTAACAGCTAGTACAAGTGAAGTATCACAGACAGCCCAACCGGTTAAGATGTGTATAAATAGGGAAAAAATGTGGTCACGGGTCGTGACAGATTTAGTGACAGATTTAGTGGTATCAGAGCATTGGTTGGCCTGATGTCTGTGGATACTTTGGAAAGAAAAGAGTTAAACATCCCCTGTAGTACTGTGTCGTCTGAATACATAGAGAAAATAAATGATTGTAAATGGGGTAAAATGATTTAAAGGGAGTGAGAAAGTATAAACTGAGAATGTGAAAGAAGAAAATAGGCTCAGAAATTACCGAAAAATTTGTGATCCTTCAAATCTATATGAAGGCCTGTTCGGTAAGGAACAGAAATGGACTCGGTGAGGGCCCCACCAGTACTTTTCTGTCCGAACCGAACTGAGACCTGAAAGTGATGGTATAAAATAGGGGAATAAAATATCATCATTAAATAGACTTTAAGATCACCGATTGAGGGTAATTTGAAGAGAGAGAAAATTTTTAGCCAAAAATGACCAAAATACCCCTACCCCCAAAATTTTACTGAGAGTCAAAATAGATCACTAGAAGTTGGAATTGATCGATTTGACAGAGAAATTAATGATATAAAGCTGAATTACAAGTAAATTAATCCCATTGTGGATTTTAGTGAACTTCTCTGTCGAAAATCGAACGAGATCTAACTTGCTGTTATAAGTATCAGAAAGGATACTATCAACACATAGACGATCAGTTCATTGATTTGAATGTATATTGAGGAGATAGAAAATAAATGTCGAAATGACGAAAATGCCCTTATATTGGGCGATGTGCGGAATAGTGTAAAAATCGAGCTGAATTGGAATCCATTGATAGTAATGGAATTATTAATGGCATAGAAGATGTCATATGAATCTAACGATCCCTATTACTGATTCCACTAACACTTAGATTATGGACGCGAAAGAAAAACCCCGAGTGGACTGTGGGCCATAGGGGATAACAGTATGGTTCAGTGAGGCGGCCAGGGCTCCCCCACGAGTGGACTTTGGGCCATAGTGGTAAATCCTGGGCTTCACAATAAAACAATCCGTGAGGGACTAAGTGCCACGTCTGTGTGACGGGGGCCACCTCTAGAGCTCAGAGCGGACAGCACGGATGAGTGGTGCGGCTCGGGCCCCTCCGGCTTGAGACCGGCAAATCCGAGGCATCACAATAAAACGTGTACAGGCAGACGGCGAACGAGCCGGGGCCTTATATGATGCGATCCAAAGAGTGTAGTGGAATGTCATCAAATGTTTGGCCCGGTTATTGACTGAAAGGGTCGAAAATTAAGAGTGTATTGAACGGGATCGTTAAATACTATGAAAAGTGAAATGATTACAAGAATTGACTGAGGAGGTGAAAAGTACAGATAATGAAATACATACTGGTATGATTACTTATGGTTCTGTACGTTTTCATTTCTTTGAGGTATCAAATAGAGAATCGTACATAGAACCGACGTATCTTGGAATATGTGCTACAGAATAAGGTACTGTTTGGAGTACTGTGAATTAGAGGATAATTATAAGAACAGTCAAGTGATAAAAAGAAGATGACCGCTAACCTAAATTCTTCAGGACCCTTGAGACAGAACTGTGATGGGCGACCCAATGGTGGGCGACCCGTAGTGGATCATGTGTCGTGAGATATAGGCGAACTATCTCATCGCCTACTCACTAGTAAGGATAAACCTGAGGCGAAAGGATCGCCTAGGGGATGCTCGTCGATGGTCGATATGAACGGGCGAGGCCCTTATAAGCATCTCAATGGTAACACGAGTGTAAGGAACTAGGTACGTAAGGGGTGCCAAGGTTCAAACCTCGTGGAGAATATACTCAAGGGAACTAAGCCTGAATTCAGTAAATGGAAATGGTTTTAAAGTGAATAACGGAATTGAAACGGGTAGCTGTGAAGTGTGTTGAGAATCATTGTAATTGTTACAGCTTACCAGAATGAGATTCGTAACGCTGTAAAGTATGACTAGGTAATGAAATCAAGGTAGAGTATGTATCAAAATGATTTGAATATGGAATGTCTCTGACTTGAAACTACACTGTGAAATGATGGGAAACAATGATGAAGGTCCAAGATGATAAAAGAAGTGTGGTTAAAGAAACTGTCGGTTGAGAATCCCAATAAATTCCAAAGTAACATAGATTGAGAAATCAGGTTAATGTTGATTCGATCGTGGATATGAAATTTATTCTTAAGCTTGTATCGAAGAATATAGAAGAAATCCGACAAGCTTAAGAAAATAATTTTGGAAAATATTACGGATGATGAAATTCACCAGTATCGATGTAAAGGGAGGAAATACAAATGATATGATTTGAGGATGAATTAAATGATGTATTAAAATTTTTGGTTATACACTAAAAATTCTTATGAAGAACAAATAAATATTATATGGAAGTGATGCCTTAAATATGATTTAATCGGAGATGTATAAGGAGCGTATAGGAGCAATCTTTGTAAAAGGCATAATCAGATAAAAAGTTAAAGAACGATGGTCACAAGATGATAAGAAAAGTACGATTAAAGAAAGTATCAGATTTGATTTCCGATAAAACTTCCAAAGTTATATAAATTAGAGGAATCGAGATAACACTGATTTGATTTTAAATATGAAGTTAAATTCTAAGCTTATATCGGAGGATGTAGAAAGAATCCGAAAAGTTAAAGAAAATAATTCTGAAAAATGTGTGAATAATGAAATTCACGTGTAGAGGTCTGAATGACGAAAATACAGATAATGAAAATTTGAGAATAATGAAATTGTCTGTATAAGTATAAATGAGAGAAATGCAAATGATGTTGAGTTGTAGACAAAAAAAAAAGGATATATTAAATTTCTATCATTGATGAAGTTCTGGTGAAGAACAAGTATTAATCTACGTGAAAATAGACGCTTTATTGATCTGATCAGAGATACGTGAGGAGTAAATAAGACTAGCTGCTGTATAAAGCGTCCTTAGATAAAAGATTGAAGGTTGGTGTCCATAAGATGATGATTTGAACTCGAAGTGAATTTTACGAGTTCCGATTGAAGTTATAAGGGTAATGAGTTGCCTTGTAAAGTAGATAAGCCTAAAGAATGAGGCATCCTTACATGAGTAAAATTGATGAAATACTGATAGAGTCTAAAGTATAAATGGAACATGAGCAACATTGTGATATGATCCTTAAACTCTTAAAGGCTATGGGATTGTGCTAAGATTAACAACTAAGAAATTTGGCTAGACAGTATCTCCTCTTGAGATATATGATTTTGAGACGACAGGATGACAGTGAACCTGTCTATGACATAAAGATAATGATTGAGATACGAAAGTAATGAGTCTAGCTAAATACTACTGCCAGCCTATAAAAGAGTGATGAGACTGGCTGCTTTATAGACGAGATCTAATTAAAGAAATTAAAGTCGGCAGATGGCTAGTGTAAAGAAAAAAGATGGTACGCAAGATTTTAAAAGATCTTAGCAGTATAGTACCATGCCAATTAAAAATATATATATGTATATATATATATATATGAAGAGATAAATAGTAGAAATATGAAAACGAAAATGAAAGTGGAATAAGGAAATAAATTGCTTGATGAGAAGGGAACATCAATATAAAACAGTTCCCGCAGTTAAGACTGAAAACGAAGGGTGTTGGTTATCACATAACTGTGGCAAGATGTAAAATCAAAGCCAGAACTGATAAGTGAAAGTAATGATACTCCAAGGAGTAAGATAATTGATATGTTTACTGCCAGTAAAATGTTTGTACACATAACCACCTCGAAATGATAGAGATGGTGGAATTGTATAGATAATGTGGTGCTTAAATGGATAATTCGAGGATTCAATCACAGAATCTAAATTATGAAAAGAGTATATTCTCAGGTATATTCTAAAATTTAAATGTTATTGAATATACCATAAGAGTAAGAGATGTAATGACCATACTACATGAAAAGAGACATGGAGAGAAAATGATTGTCTCATGATTTATTTCTGTAAGAGATGATTAACAGTAAAATTTGCAATGATATGTAGCCTTGATGGAATAAGTGTGAAAATGAATATTGTGGACAATAAAGAGTCCAAAAGAGAAATAATGATATGGAAGTGATTAAAGACTGATGATCTAAATAGAATCACTTTCCATTATCAGACATCTAGATTCTCTAGTGCCTTAGTCGAAGTATAAGTGTTAAACGGTGTGAATGTGTATGTACAGTTCCAGTGAGCCTTACATGTGATGGGAGTCTCTGTGTTGCCATATGCTAATGAGAGATAGCAAAAGGCTTTGAGATCCCAAGTGTATTGATAGCACCGCTCCATACTGATATATATTTATATATATGAGCGTGAGATGTAACCGCTCCATGATATTGAGAGAGAGCGTGTGCACGAGATGTGAAAGCTACTGGGACACTTACATATAATTGATTGACACGAGTACATGATAGTACCAAATTATGTCGACTCGGCACTAAGTGAGAAGCATGGATGATGAACAGCATAGATCAGCTGTAATATTAAAATATTATTTATGGCTCTTATATGAAAAGAGTAAAAGGGAATAACTCCCGATTTTAGAAATGAACTTACGGGAGTATAGACATATATGATGAAAGACAGCATGTAGTGGTCTAAAGCACTCTTGATGTTGAAAGTGTACTGGCAGTATTACTTGGAGGATGAACTAGAGGTCAGGAGTCATAAGTATACGGCGTATACCCCCTTTGGACTTAAGTTAAATTCGGAGGACCGAATTTCTTAAGGTGGGGTGGATGTGATAACCGTAAAATTTTCATTTATTGGAAATTAGAAATATTGAAAATAAATATTGGAGAACTTAAATAAGGGGAAATAAATAAAATTTGCGAGAACGGGATATTGGTGAAAATCCCGAGAATTAAGGAAGTGAAAGAATCGAAAAATTGTTGTAAAGGAAATTAAAGTGGAAGTGAAAATAAAAATAATAGAGAGAGGAAAAGAATTAAATTGGATAAATTAAAATCCAAATTTAATAAGGAAAACGAGAAATGAAAATAAAATATGTTTATATATTTTATTATTTTATATAAGTGTATTTTATACAAATACGTATGTATTTAAAATACTATATGGTATATTTTAATATACGTTGGTGTATATATATATAAACTATTTCATGAATTTAATTAATACATATATATATATATATATATATATATAAACATAATATTTTATGTATATATAAATATATATATATACATACATATATAGAAAATGTAAATGTTATTTTATATTAAAGTTTATAGGTATATATATATATATATATTCTATTATAACATTTATATAATTCTATATATAAATGTTATTTATTCTAAAGTATATAAATATATATATATATACTAGACTTGTATTTTGTAATGTACAAGATATATTTTATATATAATAAATATTGTATAACATTATGTATGAAATAATGTATGTATAACATATAATATATATTATATGTATAAAATATATTGTATAATATATAGTATATAGTAAATACTAAAAATAGAAAGAGAACAAAAATAGAAAGAAAGGTAAAACAAAAATGGAAAGAAGAAACAGAATCGGAAGACCCGATTTCTGCCTTCCCCAGGCGAGATCGCCCCCGTCAGCGGCCGCCGGAGAAGGAAAGGGAGAGAGGAGAAGAGAAAGTCGTCGCCGGCAAAGGAAGAGGAAGCTGATGGCAACGCCGGCGAAGCGAAACGGAGAAGGGATCGACGCGAAACGGCGGAAAACCGAGGAAGAAAACGGAACTAGATCTGGCGGTTGCCGGCGGAATTGGCCGCCGCCATTACAGCCGAAGCATCGGTGGAAGGAGAGGAATGGGATGGAGGCCACCGGTGAGGCCAACGACGGCGGAGGAAGGCCGACGGAGGAGGAGAAGTGACCGAAGGTAAACCGAGTGGATCCGCCGCCGTGCCGCCGATCCAGGCCAAGCTGAGACCACCGGCAGCTTCGCCTCGACGCCGGCCAGCTGAGGGACCAACGAGCCGCCGGAGAACCGGCCGCCGGCGAGGAACCGGCGAGGAAAGAAGCTGGACCGGTCTGAACCGGTCTGACCGGGAAAGGAAGAAGAAAAAAGAAAAGAAAAAGAAAAGAAAAAGGAAAAAGAAAAAGAAAAAGAAAAAGAAAAGAAAGAAAGAAAAGAAAAAGAGGAAAAAGGAAGAAAAAGTAAGAAAAAGAGGAAGAAGGAGAATTTCGGGAATTCGGAAAATTCCCGGAAATTCGACAACCCGGGATTTTACAAATTCGGTAAGAAATTTCCCGAGAATTTAATTTCAGAAAAAATTAAATAAATTATGAAAAATTCTAAAAATTCTAAAAATTAGAATTTTAATTCCAGAAATTATTTTCAGCAATCGAGATAAGGAATCGGGAGAAATGGAGCGCGGGCGCGATCGATAAGCGGAAGTCGCCGACCCGGAAAAAGGTAAGGGATGCATGTGCAGCACTGTAAGGATACTCAGTCTGCATAATTTAATTTGAAATATTTTATGCAATTATTTTATGAAAATTATTATGATGCATGAATTGCTGAAAATAATTTGGGAAGAAGTACTGGCTGAAAGATTTTAAACTGTATTTTCCGTGCAGGAGGTTAGTGAATCGGCAGCCGTTATGCTGCCGAAAATTTTAGAAAAACTTTATAAAATCATATTAAATGATTTATTTCCGAATTTCGATAGTAAATCACGAGACATGAGGAAATTTCTAAATTTCATAAAATATGAATATAATGAGATGGAACTTTAGAATATTCATGTATTCGAGAATGGTGATAATGAAATCACCGAAAATTCTCGAAATAGATAAATTACACGAATTACGAGACGAAAGATGAAGTGAAACATAGTGAATATTTTTATGGATATTTTTATCAATATTCACTAAAGGATTATAACCCTTTTGGTTTTATATCATGGAATTATATAATTATATAAATCCCATAAAGGTGTATTTTATGATGAAAAATACGGTTTTGAGACTGGTTGGTATTCTTATCATGCTGATACATGATATGTGACATGTTTAGTCCCGGTAGACACCTAATCTATGACCCACCGAGGACAATATAGATTATGGTCATAGATTTGACCGGTTTAGTCCTTTACCCTCCGTGGTTTATAGTACGACAAAATTAACGTCTATATTAAAAATCCATAAATGATAGGTGACATGTTAAAAAGGGGAAATATTTTACATGACATGGAATATGTCAAACGAAAAAGGCCATACCGAGCAGAGACTCGATGATTGAACCGTGGGAGCCACCTCTAGAGTCCTTCGGGAACTAAGTGCTACACGTGTTCCGATATTTCAGTACAGGCCATACCGAGCAGAGACTCGATGATTGAACCGTGGGAGCCACCTCTAGAGTCCTTCGGGAACTAAGTGCTACACGTGTTCCGATATTTCAGTACAGGCCATACCGAGCAGAGACTCGATGATTGAACAGTGGGAGCCACCTCTAGAGTCCTTCGGGAACTAAGTGCTACACGTGTTCTGATGTTTCAGTACAGGCCATACCGAGCAGAGACTCGATGATTGAACAGTGGGAGCCACCTCTAGAGTCCTTCGGGAACTAAGTGCTACACGTGTTCCGATGTTAGTATGAGAAATCGTAGGATATTGTGACGATAAGTAAGTGAGTGTGATTCGTGAATTCGACAAATGTCAAAGAATGAAATAGATTTTAATAGCTTATTCTGCTTTTTAACGGACAGAACTAATTAAGAGAGTACATTAAAACATGAAATAAGTTTTAAAGAAATAAGATGATGATTTAACTAATATTCTTTTCAAGGAATATACGGATATTAATTATTCTATTTAAAGGCTTTATTTCGTAGAAGCATTATTTTGAAAAGAATATGAAAAAGATTAGGAAAGATTAAAAAAGGAAAAGGATTTATTAATTCAAAACAAAAAGAAAAAAATTTTTCTCTACAGTTGCTTCTAGGTTCCGTAACAAGTATGGTATTCTAAAATACCTACCTTACTCCATTCGGATCCCTAGCCGACTGTAGTATCTTTCCTACATGCGAGCCTAGAGCCCATAGGAATAATGAAAAAGATTTTCAGCATATAGGAAGCTGAGTATCAAGTGAGGCATATAATTCTCTTACTGAGCCGTGGTTTTGCTCACCCCTTAATTTTCAACATCTCAGGTTTTGACGGATGTGAGATCAGTGCATTGTGGATCCTGGCTGTACACGAAGGACAGTGTGTCAGACCGACTGATTATTTGAGGTATGATCATTTAATTCTCTGTATTTAGACACGTCAATAGTACTACTTATCTGATGTATTACGATAGGGGATGTGTATAATATAAACAATATTATGTAAAATTGTTTAACAGCTAGTACAAGTGAAGTATCACAGACAGCCCAACCGGTTAAGATGTGTATAAATAGGGAAAAAATGTGGTCACGGGTCGTGACACATATTCATGTTATACAGTTCCATTAAAGTGAGAATAGAAAAATGTCTTTTTAAAGCATTTTATAATGAAAATGAACATTTATAAATTTTCTTACCAAAACATGAATATTTTATTGACTGTTTTCATTGTACTATTAAATATGAATGTAATACCTTTTTGAAATTTTTATTAAATTTAATGATAATTTTTATTTAAATTCCTTAAAGGTATTTATATTGAAATAAAATGATTTTTTTTTAGACTTTAGGCCCCAACTTCATGCTTATTGCTCCTGTATTGTCACTGTGGCTGATTGACCTGCCAAGTCATTAGCAGTCCTGGGGTCACCTGGCAAGTATACTCTATGGACACTCTATAGATTATGGCCATAGATCTTACTGCATATTGTTACTGTTTCCCTAAGGGGATAATGACAGCATGATTTTTTAGGTTGTTGCCTAGTCTCAACCTACTGTTAAATGATTATTGAACTGTACTGAGACCTATTATTTACTGAACTGTGATTTATTGATTACTGTTTACTGAACTATACCGAAATATACTATTTACTGCACTGAACTGTGTATTCACTATTTACTGAAGCGTTTTATCATACTGTTACTGAACCGACTAGTATATTATTTTCACTGTTTAAATTCAACTGATTTACTGTACTGTTTTACTACTGTTACTATCACGTGATTTTGAAAGTGTTATTGAAGTGATTAAATCAAATGGTTTATTTACCATTTATTATATATGGAATAAATCAATAATAAATTGTTTTGTATCCACAAATTACGAAATATTACTTATAGTTACTTTGGGTTTCTGGGACAAGATAGGTATTTTAAAATACCTTCCATACTCCATCTGGATTTCCCGACCAACTATAGTATCCATCCGTTTGCTGTGCTTTGTGAACAGTTAGGAAAATGAATATTTTCCAGCATATAGTTTTCGTTATATCGGTCTTGCATACGACTCCTTTACTGAGCACGTTTCGCTCACCCTTTTACTTTCCACTCTACAGGATACTATATTTGGATAAGAGATATACCATCTCGAGATTATCGACTGCGATTTCGGTTACCCAAGTCTGCATATTGTCGATCTTGGAGGTATTTTATTTTCTTTTTTATATTCAAATTAATTGTACAGTACTACTTAAATTATAAAATAGATATAGGAGATGTAAATTGCTAAAGAATATACTTTAATTTCATATTTCGGTTTTGTAAATAAATTAAAGTTACTGTTATCATTGTTATTGTTTAAGTGATTAAGGCATTACAGACGGTCCAACCGTCAAACATGTGTAACAATGTATATGATTTACTGTACAATTGGACTGTAACAATTTGACTGGTATCAGAGCGAGGTTGGTCTGATGTCTGTAGGTGTCTTAAAATATAAGTGAAGTGATAAGCACCCCTTATAATACTATATAGTTTGAATGTATAATTGAATAACAAATGGGAAGTGAAATAAATTGTATTTGTGCTGCAAATATGAGTGGAAGGAAGGTAACGCGATCTGTTAGGGGTAGAGGTCGAGGTAGGGCAGAGTAGACTCCGGAGCCCTATACTCCCAAGCCAGCACCGGAACCTGTCTCAGGACCTGCTCACCCACTGCAGTCGGAGAGTCTTAACGCATAGATGACGAGAATGGAGAGGATGCTAGCCGATTTTATGGCTATGTATCAGGTTGGTCGAGTTGCGGATAGGGCAGAGAGAGAGTAGCTCTTGTGATCCAGTAATAACACCACCCCTACCTCAACCAGCACCAGTAGCACCTGAGCCTCAACCTATTCTACCACTGCCACCTCAGCCATAGGCAGTTCCACCACAGCCACCAGTTTAGTCGCCCAGAGACGTGGAGTCTTATTGTGATGTAAACTTGGTGCGGTCATTTAAGAAATTGGATCCACCGAAGTTTAAGGGTACCAGGGATACATTGGTGGCAGAACAGTGGATTATTATAGTTGAGAAGTTATTAAGGTATGTGAGGTGTTTGGAGACTGAGAATGTGGGTCTAGCAGTGTTCCAGTTGATGGATGATGTAGAGCACTGGTGGAAGGCGACACAAATAGTTTTGTTTGCTCAACATCAAGTGGAGACATGGGATATTTTTGTTAAGGCTTTTCAATAACAGTACATCCTCGACACGGCCCAGCAAAAGTTACAGTAGGAGTTTCTGGGGTTGGTTTAGGGGAGTATGTCAGTAGACGAGTATGAAGCTAGATTCACCATACTGAGCAGATTTGATCCACAGACCTGAGTTGATGAGAGACATACGCTTGATAGGTTTAAGGCTGGATTGAGACCCTCTGTCAGATTTAAGTTAGCCCCATTTGATATTTGTACTTATGATGAGGTAGTACAATGGGCACAGTTATGTGAGAGGGACTTTGAGCAGTACCATATAGATGTTAGTCAGAAGAGTAAGGCGAAGGGAAAAGATAAAGCTAAGAGAGCTTTTGAGGACAGATCTATTAGGAAGCAGCCTAAAAAGGCTAAGCCTTCGAGCATTCAGATTCTTGAGGGGCGATTTACGAGATCAACAGCTTCAGCCCTTGCTATTGGCCCCATTTCTACTTAGAGGAGTGCAATGCCTAGATGTGCACACTGTGGTAGGTCGCATGGTTCACGTCCTTGTTACTTATTGACTAAGGCATGCTTTAGATGTGGACAGATGGGGCATATGGTGAGGGATTGCCCGATGCTCAAAGAGTCTGCTGCTTCCACTGTTCCCTCTATAGCTCCACCAGCACTAACATCGACAGCTCCAATTGAGTCGGAGAAAGCTACACCCTCATAGCCGAGGAGTGCGACAGCAGCAGAGAAGAAAAAGAAGGTTGTGACATAGGGATGAGTGTATGCCTTGGATCAAGGGACTGCCGATGCTTCTGTTGAAGTGATTAAAGGTAAAGTTTATATTTTTGATATTCCAGTACATGTGTTAGTTGATCTAGGCTCTACCCATTCATTTTTGTCACCTACATGTGCTAACTGGACCCCTGTAGAATCGGAGCCATTAGGGTATACTTTGCAAGTGAATTCCCCATTTAAAGAATCTCAAATGACAGATATTGTATATAGGGATTGTAAAGTGACTGTAGGAGAGAAGGAAATGACAGCTGACCTGATTTTGTTAAATATGTATGGTTTTGATGTAATCTTACGAATGGATTGGTTAGCTACAAATCATGTTAGTTTGGATTGTTATACTAACTTTATTACCTTCTCTCAACTTGAAAAGTACATTGTAAAACTGGTTGTAAATTAATAAAAGTGATGCAATTATATGTTTACTAAAATGATATATTTACTGAATTGTGTGATTATATATGAATGTATGTGAAGGTTTCATTGCTTATGTGGAGGACATAGAAAAGGAACGTCTAAAGTTACATGAGATTCCTGTGGTCAGGGATTTCCCAGACGTATTTCCAAAGGAGTTACTAGGGTTACCATCGTACTGGGAGATGGAGTTTACTATTAATTTGGTGCCCGGTACGGAGCTGATTTCTATACCCCCATATTGGATGACACTAACTGAGTTAGCTAAGCTTAAGAAGCAACTTCAAGAGCTATTGTATAAGGGATTCATACGTCCTAGAGTGTCTCCGTAGGGTGCTTCGGTGTTATTTGTCCTAAAGAAGGATGGTAGTCTACGATTGTGTATCAACTACAAGATGTTGAATAAGGCTACCATTAAGAACAAATATCCCCTGCCCAGGATTGATGATTTATTTGATCAGCTCAGGGGCGCACAGGTGTTTTCCAAGATAGATCTCTAATTGGGCTATAATCAGTTGAAGATTCGGCAGTCAGATGTTCATAAGACAACATTTTGAACTCGGAACAGACATTATGAGTTTCTGGTGATGCATTTCGGGTTGACGAATGCCCCTATAGCGTTTATGAACTTGATGAATGAGATATTCAAGCCGTATTTGGATAAATTTGTGATAGTATTCATTGATGACATATTGATTTATTCTAAGTCTCTACAGGAGCATAAGTTGCACCTGTACATAGTTTTGTAAACCCTCAGAGACTAGAAGCTGTATGCAAAGTTTAGTAAGTGTGAATTCTGGCTGGATCATATTATTTTTCTAGGATACATAGTGTTGAAGGATGGGGTGTCTGTTGATCCGTCCAAGATAAAGGCCACCGTACAGTGGGAGAGGCCTAAGATTGTTACAGAGATACGAAGTTTTCTAGGTCTAGCCGGATACTATCATCGGTTCGTCGAGAGATTTTCTAGACTAGCTACTCCACTGACACAACTCACACGTAAGGATGTGAAGTTTGAGTGGATCGATGCGTGTGAGCATAGTTTTCAGAAGTTAAAGTAGAGATTTACTATTGCCCCTGTACTTACCCTTCCCATCGGATCTAGTGGATTTTTACTGTATACAGATGTGTTTGCACAGGGATTGGGAGTGTACTCATGTAGAATAATTGGGTTATTGCCTATGGTTCTCCGCAGTTGAAAGATCATGAGAGGAACTACCTGACGCATGATTTAGAGTTAGTCGTAGTGGTATCTGCATTGAAGATTTGGCGGCATTATCTATACGGGGAGAAATTTTAGGTCTATACAGACCATAAGAGTCTGAAATATTTATTCTTGCAGCGGGAACTAAATATGAGACAACGACGATGGATGGAGACGTTAAAGGATTATGACTATGAGATTTTGTATCACCTGGGGAAAGCTAATATGGTGGTAGATGCACTGAGCCACAAGCATGTGGGCATGGTATCCTACATGATGGTCAGGGAGCACGATCTTTTAGAGTAGTTCTCAAGCCCCAGTTTGAATGTGATTCTTCTGACAGATATCGGTTTACGGCTAATTTCAGGACTGAGCCGAATTTGATGGATCGTATCAAGGAACCTCAGAGGAGAGATACTTACTATATCGGGGTTGCAAGTCAGGTACAGATGGGAGTACAGTTAGATTTTGAGATTGGCATCGATGGTATTATGAGGTTCAGAGGCAAGATCTGTGTCCCCAGTGATCAGCGGTTAACGGATTTGATTTTGTTAGAGGCCTATACCTCTAGTTACACTCTACATTCGGGTAGTACTAAGATGTACCAGAGTTTATGGAGGGTATATTGGTGGCCTAAGATGAAGAAAGACATCGCAGAGTATGTTTCAAGATGTCTTACATGCCCGCAGATTAAGATTGAGCATCAGAAGCCTGCAGGTATGTTATGACCTCTATTGATTCCTATGTGGAGATGAGAGCATGTAACTATGGATTTTATTATGGGTTTACCATGGACCCGAAGAGGGTATGATGCTATTTGGGTGATTGTGGATAGATTGACAAAGTCTGCTCATTTCTTAGCCATGAAATCTACTGACCCAGTTAGCACCTTAGTCGATCTATATGTTAAAGAGATAGTGAGGTTGCATGGTGCTTCAGCTAGCATTACTTCTGATAGGGATTCCCGGTTTACATCTCACTTTTGGGAGAGATTTCAGGAGGTCATGGGATCCCAACTGAATTTCAGCACTGCTTTTCATCTGTAGATTGACGGATAGTCTGAGCGCACGATATAGATGCTCGAGGATATGTTGAGAGCATGTGCACTGGATTTTAAAAGCTCCTGAGATGATCATCTACCTCTAGCAGAGTTCGCTTATAATAACAGCTATCATACGAGCATCGGTATGGCACCTTATGAGGCATTGTATGGCAGACGATGTAGATCCCTGATAGCATAGGAGAAGTGGGAGACCGTAAATTATTAGCTCTTGATTTGGTCGAACAGGCTTCTCATGAAGTACTGGTGATTTGTGAAAGGTTAAAGGTGGCTCAGAGTCGGCAGAAGAGTTATGCAGATACTAGACGCCGACCACTAGAGTTTTCTATGGGTGATTATGTGTTCTTGAAAGTCTCGCCATCTAAAGGTATAATGAGATTCGGTAAGAAAAGAAAATTGAGTCCTCGATACATTGGACCTTCGAGATCTTAGATTGTGTAAGAGACGTGGCATACAAGTTGGCACTACCACCAGACTTGTCAAGAGTGCATAATGTGTTCCATGTCTCGATGTTGAGAAAGTACCATCCAGATCCTTCTCACGTAATTCGATACGAGCCACTAGAGATTAGAGAGGACATGAGTTACGTTGAGAGATCGGTACGGATTTTGGATAGGAATGATAAAGTGCTACGGTCTAAGACTATTCCATTGGTAAAAGTGCTATGGCAGTATCACACTAAAAAGAAGGCTACTTGGGAGTTAGAGAGCCTAATGCATGAAAAATATCCAGAGCTTTTTCAGTAATCGGTACAGGTGAAATTTGGAGCACCAAATTTCCTAAAGGTGGGGAGAAAATGTGAGACCTGTTTCTATTGTACTGTACATAATTTTGTAATTAATTATTTAGTGAAATATAATATATTTTGTGATTTTAAGTGAAAGTGTAATGTGGGCCCCACTTTAACTTTTATGGTTTTGATGGATTCAAGAATGATAATACAATGTACAATGGATGAAATAAATATAAAATGATGATTTTGACGCATAAGAATAATTTTATATTATTTGGAATTATTTTATGAATTTTGGAAAAAAATTGAAAAATGAAGGTTACATCTTGAGGGCATTTTTGTAAATTATGCCCAAATTAAAATGAGTTGGGACGAAGTAAAAATACCATGATATTTTACATGAAAAGGAGAATAACATAGTGGCAAGAGATTGATAGAAATGATGATTTAATCGGAAAATTTCGATGGCGGTCTACTAGGGGTAAAATCATAATTTCTCCTTATCGGTGCACTGCGTGTCACTAAAACCACTTCTAATCATCAAGATAATTAAATTTGATTGATTGGTATTGGAATCCAAATTTTTGAAGTCCAATTACACGGTTTTTCGACTATGGATGTTAAGGGCGAAATTGTTTGAAATTTAAATAACCAAGGGCAAAATGGTAAATGTTCGTCCTTCTAGAAGCATTTGTATAAGTCAACAAGGGATGACCGACCACTATTTTCTTTCTTCATTTGTTTGCATGACACAAAGAAAGAAAGAAAGAAAAAGAAGAGAAAGAAAAGAAAAGAAAAGAAAGAAAAAGTCAACAAAAACCCACCAAACTTGACTTTCTCACTTAAGGTTGCTTCTAGGAAATTACTCTACACAATTCCCTCTCTCCATTGACACCAATATCTTATCACATGAAGAAGAAAATAGGGAGAAAAGTGAAGAGGAATGTGGCAGCAAAGGTGAGTGTTTATGGTGATTCTTCATTTCTTTACAAACTAAGGTTGAATTTTTATGTTTTTCAACATACTAAGCATAGATCTAGCTTTGGTTTTGCTTAAATCTCATTAGAACATGAAGAAAGGGCATATTGGGGTTTTGGTGTGGACAAGAACAAGAGGAAACCATGCTGAAATTTACAGGAAATTAGTGCTAAATTGCATAATGGAATTAGTTAAACCATTTGGTAAGCTTAGATTTATCAAAAGCTTCAAGAATGGCTATGGGTACCTTTCAGCCATGGGGTTTTGTATAGCCTAAGATGCAGCAATCTATGGTTTGAATATGCTAAATGACTATAGAAATTAAGAGAAGAAGACTGGTGAAGTCGGATATGAAATCGGAGCTAAAACGGAAAAGTTAAGATTTACTATCGGTGTAATTTACACTGTTAGACATAGATAGTATCTTACATGGCTGCATTTAGTGAAATTTAATAGCTTAAAAACAAGACAAAAATTAATGATAAATTTTGATAAAATTGTTTTGTAGCCAGAATTATCGGATTACGATTGGTGCTACCGAACGGGTCGGTACTATTAGACAGGTAAGAGAGAAGTGTGGAAGTTATAGGGATATAATGAATTGCATGATTTTATGAATATAATTTTATGAAATTATTTGGATGTTGAATTGCCTTGAAATCATGCAAATTGGGATATTATGGCTGTTTTATAAATTGTATCTCAAGTGTAGGGGGTTAGGGAATTCCAATTGTTATGCTGCCAAAAAATTATCAAAATTATTCTAAAATGGCATGAAATATTTTTGATGCATGAATTAAGTGAATTATGGATTTTGGAGTTTATTTCATAAATTTTCCATAAGTTGGAATTTTATTGAAAAATAGTAATTACATATTCATGTTATAAAGTTCTATTAAAGTAAGAATAGAAAAATGTTTTTTTTAAAGCATTTTATATTGAAAATGAACATTTATAAATTTTCTCACCAAAACATGAATATTTGATCAACTATTTTCACTGTACTGTCAAATGTGAATTTAATACCTTTTTGGAATTTTTATTAAATTTAATGATAATTTTTATTTAAATTCTTTAAAGGTATTTATATAGAAATAAAATGATTTTTTTGAGACTTTATGTAAGAATCACAATTTTATAAGTATATGAATAATATGGATTAAGCAAACAATGAAAAAGACGCTTAATCAGAAAATTTCGGTTTCAGGTGACTATAGTTTGAATTTTGTGCAAGTAAGCTGGTGGGCCCCACAAGAGTGCGCACTTAGCCAAAGACATTTGAATTATCATATGTTGATGATTTATGTGCTCAAGTAAGTCAAGTTAAAGCTTTTACAGCTATTTGAGCTTAATTCGTAATTATAGCGAAAAGACCGAAAAAGGCTAAATTGGGCCATAAATCCTTTAAAGCATTATCATAGCCAACCAAAATATTTATTTTGTCATATATGAATAGCACATGTGTGAAATTTATTTAATTCTCACCTACCATGCAAAAGTAACCAATGAGAAAATAGAGGAATAAAGGATATGGGAGAAACAAGTAGAAAAGTTAAATAAAGGGGCCTTAGTCTTTACCATCAGAGATAGGCATGGAAAAGAATTGCAACTAGTTGTTTTCACCCCTCAAGTGGCTGGCCAACCCTTGTAGACAAAGAAAAAAAAAAGAAGCAAAGTCAAGGAAGAAAGGTGTATGTAAACTTAGACTTTTGGTTGCAAAGCTTATGGGATAAGCTTCCACCTTCTCCAAATTAGCTAATTATTTCTTCCCCTCATTAAGTGACCAGCCAACCCATTATTCCAGCCTCATTTCTCAGCTATTTAAAAGCCAAGACAGAAAGAAAGAAAGAAAGAAAGAAAGAAAGAAAAACAAAACATGAGAGATTGGAAGAAAAGAGGAAAACCCGTAATTCATTGTGCAAGCAGATTTTGTTGCCATTTTTCATCCTACTTCCAGTCAGTTTTAGCCTTTCCTCCCTTCATGAAAGTTGTTCCAAATCCTCTCCTCTAATACATATCCGAAATTCATCTCAAAAGGAGTTCGTTTGGCTGGTGAAAAGGTTGCTGGAAGTCAGATCTGTCAAGCTGCCCTGTTTTGACGAGATTGAGAGAATCACTTTGTAGGGCAGAAACGATTAGGAAGATGACCTTTTCTTGAAATGGTCAAGAAGGAGCAATTGAAGATCTACCTCTTCTATACCACATATCTGAAAATCAAATCAAACGGACCAATTTTGATAAGGGAAATCTGTTCTGGAAATATCTGCTGCACAGGGTAAGCAGTGCTGGAATTTTCTGTTCTTTCTAAATTGGATATAGGTTGCATTTCTAATTTTTCTAGGCCTATTTCTAGTGTTATAATGGTGTAAAATTGACCCTAAAGAACTGTTTTAAGTATTGGAAAATTGGGTTTCCATAAGGTGAAATGACATTGGTAAATGAGAAGAGGACGAATACTAATGTGAATGGTGCAGTTGGAACGATCAAAAAGATCGTATAGTGACTCTTATCACAATACAGCTAAAGGGTAGCTAAGAAAAAGTAACAATTAGTTAGTGTTAAATGGCTATGCGTAAGTGTAAGGTGATAAATGACATTGTCTATATATGCTTGTAGTGTTAATGACGCGGTTTGATGGTGTACAGTACACGGATTTCCAAGCTTGAACGAATGAGCTTAGTCTTTGCTTTCGGTAACTTTATTATGCAAGTTACGAGTAGTAGCTTACAGGGTAAGTGCCCTACATGAGCTACATGTAATGATTTACAAAATAAATGAAAGCTTTTATAGCTCAATGACATCATGTTTTGAAGTATGTGAATGATATGACTTGATAGCATATTCATATGAGTTTTGAATTGAGCATGCATTGCTTGTACATGCTATTGATGTCAAACTTCAAAACATGAGATGATGACTAGTTTACAGACTTTTACAACATCCCATTGTACTATGAGACTAATAGAGCATATGGAACATGTCCGAGTAGCTGATACTCTTATATGGGCAATACGAGGCTTGTCCGACATTGTCGTTGACAGGTTCCAATTCTGGCGGATCACTGGGATTGGAGATGACGAGGATCTATGGCCATAGGTAACACCCTAGTTCCGGGGTAACGAGGACTGCTTGCTGATAACTACAGTAGGCTAAGACTTTATTAGTTGAATTACTGGGTTTGCCTAACAAGAAATGTTTTATGAACATGATATATGAGATTGTATGATATGTGATTAAACTTTATGAAGCATTGTTTTTATGATAACTACATGTTTTGACAAAATCGACTTTTCATCGTTTCACGTGCATTGCATCGGTTTTACCATAAAGGCATGGTGCTATTGAGTTACATGAAAGATGAAGTTTAAATGAGTTAATGATATGTGATTTTATACGTGACTTTATACAAAACATGTGTTGCATGCATTAACGGTGCTATATCTTGTTTGTTACTATCTCTGCCCTTGTGTAGTGGCTTACTGAGCTTTTCCCCAAAAGCTCACCCCTTCATTCTCCTCCACAGGTTAAGCTGAGATAGCAACATTTGATAAGAGCCGTTCCTCGTTTTGATGTTTCAAGCTAGACGTCGACCTCAGTTCAGAGCTCGGTATATATGTTTACTATTCTTATGTACTTGCAATTTGATAATTTTGTACAGTAATTAGTGTGAGATGTGATAAGTATAAATATCTGATTACTTTAAAAAAAATTGAATTAAAATGGGATGTAAATGAGTGTTGGTTGATTGTTGATGTGAATAGTATTTATGTTGTGGTTTGAATTATAGTGCAGGGGGTTTTCCGTAGTTGAGCGAAAATGCTGCCAAAATTTAGCCTTGAGTAATTTTAAGTTGTGAAAGGAACTGGGACCTAAGGAAATCAACCTTGAACTGTGATAAAGGTGAATAGTAAATCAAAATTGAAAGAGTAAGACTACTCGCTACACAAACCGTAGTTAAAGGAAAAGGAAAGAGTTAGCCCCAAAATCCCTTCTTCCGCTAATTCATTATTGAAAATGTCTCGTATTTTCAGGGTATGACACTTTAGGCCCCAACTTCATGCTTACTGCTACTGTACTGTCACTGTGGCTAATTGTAGATGTGGTTATTAGGTCGGGTTGGCCCGACCAGGTTCGCAACTGGATCGGGTCGATCCGGCCAAACAACCGAATCGGTAATAATCAATTCCAATTTTTTGGGCCCAGGCCCGCTAAGGACCGGGACCAGATCAAATCGGATAGGTTCTGGTTGAACCGTTCTAGTTCAATTTAAAAAAAAAAGGAAGCGCATAGTGGCAGCCTTACCTTAAGTTCATAGCAACCCCTTAATGGGCAACGACCATCCATCCATCATCTGTCTCTTCCTTTTTGTTATTTTTAAAATTTTCAATTTTTTTCCCTATAAATACCCCTATTCCTCCTTTTATTTTTCTTTACATTTTCTTCTATATTTTCTCTCAAATCTACTATCTACACTCATGCACTCTTATTCTCTTCACTCACACTCTCTCAATATTCACTCAAACTCTCTCAAATTCACTTACATTCCCTTATTCCAAATTTATAATATCATCATTTTTCTCTCTAAATTTTGTTTTTCTTTTTTATTTTATAATTTTACAAATTTTACTTTTAATTTTCAAGTTTCAATTTCCAAATTCCAATATATTATATATATCTTACATCTATTTTTTTTAAATTTTAACATATATTTATTTTCAAAAAAATATAAAAATGTCAAATTTCTTTTGTCGTTCATGCTATGTTTCTCAACTTTTTGGTTCCACTGAAATTCCTAATTTGGGTGACGAATCATTTAATGAAATCGAACCTGATATTCATCCGGAGGAGGAGGAGCTTCCTTTGGCACCATCGATTGGTCGTGGTCGTGGAGGAGGTCGTGCTCAAACACAATCATCAGCTGCCACCACTGCTGCTACATCATCAAGACCAAAGTTTAGTCGAAAAAGAACAGGCAAGGTATGAGAGTATTTCGACATTGTAGTAAAAGAAGGTACAACGGATAAATATTGTGCTATCTGTAAATTGTGCAAAGGCGTTTGTTTACTCTTATAACTCCAATGGAGGTGGTGGCGGTATAGGTACGTATAAAAGACATTTAATTACTACAAATAAAATTAATCCTAATGTCGAAGAAAATGAAATTTTAGGAGGCAAACAATTTCAAATTAATACACATAATAGTAGAAAAAATTTTATTTTTGATAATGTTCAAGCTAGACGTGGTTTAGTTAGATTTGTAGTTAAGACTGAACAACCATTCACCATTTGTGAAAAAGTAGGATATTTAGAATTTGTTTGTAAATATTTACAACCTGCATATAAATCTATTTTTAGACATACATTAAAAAAAGATTGCATGGATATGTTTAAAGAATATAGACAAGCTTTAATTGATAAACTTAGTAATATTTCATCTAGGGTTAGTTTAACGAGTGATATATGGACTAGTACTAACAATATAAGTTATCTTGTTATAACTTGTCATTGGATAGATGAAGGTTGGTGCATGCAAAAACGAATTTATCTTTAGATGTAATAGAAGAAGCATATAATTCATATACTATTCATAAATATATTACTAAAGTTTGTAAATTATATGGACTAGAAAATAATAGAGTTTTTGCTATTACTTTTGATAATGCTTCGAGTAATAATGCAGCTATTTTTCATTTAATTAAAAGTTTAAACCCTGTTATGCAAGGTATATTTTTTCATGCAAGATGTGCATCTCATATAATAATTTATGTGTTCAAAGCGGTTTTAGTTCTAGTGTTACTGGTAGTGGCATAGGTCCAATTGATAAAATTAAAATTTTAGCAAAATAGATTCGCACGCCAAATAATAAACGTGAATGGAAGCAAATTTGTATAGCAAATAATATACCTGTTAAAGCATATCCACTTCTCGTGGAAACAAGATGGAATTCACTTCATCGTTTGCTTTCTTCTGTTTTACCTTATAAAGAACTTGTTACTCCTTTTTATAACAATTATACAAGTAGCAGCATTTAGCACTTTTTGAAGAAGATTGGACTTTTATTGAATATTGTGTTGTTTTATTATCTACTTTTAAAGATGCAACCGAAAGATTTTCAACTCAATTTTTTCCAACTACACTGTATTTTGTTCATATTATCTACACAATGTTTGAAAAATTTGTAAAATTTAGGAATCATGAAACTTTAAGTTCTTTTGTATATGATATGGAGGAAAAATTTTAAAAATGTTGGGAAATAATTCCTCTTATTTATTGTATTGCAACTTTACTAGATCTTAGTCAAGGTGAGATAAATATAGAGATTCTTTTTGATTGTTATAAAGAATTTCTTGGTCTTGATTCTATTAAGGATCAAAAGTCCTCAATTAACAATCTTTTTCGAAATTGTTTAATGTTTATGAAGCAGAAAGGGAGTAGTTCAACTTTAATCGAGGAGAAGAAGATTCGTACGAAGAAATCGAGAGTAGCAATAAAAAAGGAAAAGGAATTTTGAATGCAATTAAGGAAGTAGCAAAGAAGAGAATGAAGCTAAAAGGAAAAGCCAGCAGATTTGGATCAACAACTCGACGAAGTTCTAGCTTCAATGAGATATGATTTTTCTTAAGTCAGGATTTTTCTGTAGATGAAAACTTTGATCTTCTCCGATGGTGGAAAGAAAACCAAAAATAATTTTCCATTTTAGCTTCCATGGCCCGAGATATTTTTGCGGTGCAAGTTTCTTTTGTTGCTTCAGAATTCGCATTCTTAACACGTGGAAGAATTATTGGAGACCATCGAACCACTCTTAATTCGGATTCATTGTGCATGTTAACATGCCTTAAAGATTGGTTTGATGCGGAATCGCTCAATGTTGAACTTGGAATGGCCAATGAATTCACTGATAATAATTCAGAAGAGGGGGAAGAAATTTCCAAGGCAATTCGTATAAATTATGAAAAATAGATAATAATCTTTTTTTTGTAAATTGTATGTAAAATTGTAAATAAGTTTTTAGTCATAGTAAATATTTTTGTGGACTAAGGTCCCGTGGTTTTTACCCTTCTAACTTTTGAAGGGTTTTACACATAAAAAATCTATGATCTCCTACTCTCTCCTTTTTCTCCTTGGTCTCCTACTCTCCTTTTTCTCCTTTGTTGTTGTTGTTGTTGTTGTTGTTGTTGTTGTTGTTGTTGTTGTTATTATTATTATTATTATTATTATAACATACTAAATTAATTAAAGTTATACTTATCTATGTTTAAAATAAATAAATATTTAAAATACAAAATGAATGAATATTTTAAAAACATATTAAATAAATGAATAAATAAATAAATGAATAAATATTAAGTTAATGATACTTCAAATATAATAAATTATTTTAAATGCAAAATGAATATAATAAATGAATATAAATAATGATATGCAAAATGATATTGCAAAATAAATATAATAATAATATTCATAATATCATTATTTATATTTTGAATCAAATATCACTTTATCATAATAACTTTATTATAACATTAGATTCATAATATAACTTAATTTTATTATAACAATAATTTTATTAGATATTTTTATAGTAATTTATTTTTACATTATTGTTACATTAATTAAATAAATTATAATAACTTTATAATAAATTATTGTTAAATAAACTATTAACATTATTTATTATAAAAATAAATTTATTGGATTAAATTATAAAAATATATTAATATATATTTGTTTTTATTAAAATAAATTAATATAAATTTTAAAAAATAAAAATTTTAAATTTATCCAATAAAAAAATAAACTGGAGCGAACCGGTTTAACCCCCGGTTCGATCCGATTTTGAGGTGAATCGGTCCCGCAAATCGGGCCGGTTTGCAGCTAAATATAATGTGAACTGGCTCGGCTCAGACCGATTCACATACTGGTTTAGATCGGTTTCATTAATTATGGGTTGAAATCGATAAAAATCAGTCCGAAACTTGGCCGGTTCGACCCACAACCAGCTCTTGCTGATTGACCTGCCAAGTCATTAGCAGTCTCAGGGTCACTTGGCAAGTCTACTCTGTGAACACCCTATAGACTATGGCCATAGATCTTACTGCATACTATTACTGTTTCCTTACGAGGATAATGATAACATGATTTTTTTTAGGTTGTTGCCTAGTCTCAACCTACTGTTAAATGATTACTGAACTGTACTGAAACCTATTGTTTACTGAATTGTGATTTATTGATTATTATAATAACTTTATAATAAATTATTGTTAAATTAAACTATTAACATTATTTATTATAAAAATAAATTTATTGGATTAAATTATAAAAATATATTAATATATATTTGTTTTTATTAAAATAAATTAATATAAATTTTAAAAAATAAAAATTTTAAATTTATCCAATAAAAAAATAAACTGGAGCGAACCGATTTAACCCTCGGTTCAATCCGATTTTGAGGAACCGATCCTGCAAACCGGGCCGGTTTGTAGCTAAATATAATGCGAACTGGCCCGGCTCAGACTGATTCGCATACCGGTTTAGATCGGTTTCATTAATTATGGGTCGGAATCGATAAAAATTCGGTTCGGCCCACAACCAGCTTTTGCTGATTGACCTGCCAAGTCATTAGTAGTCTCAGGGTCACTTGGCAAGTGTACTCTGTGAACACCCTATAGACTATGGCCATAGATCTTACTGCATACTATTACTGTTTCCCTACAAGGATAATGATAACATGATTTTTTTAGGTTGTTGCCTAGTCTCAACCTACTGTTAAATGATTATTGAACTGTACTGAAACCTATTGTTTACTGAATTGTGATTTATTGATTACTGTTTAGTGAACTGTACCCAAATATACTATTTACTACATTGAACTGTTTATTCATTATTTACTGAAGCGTTTTATCGTACTGTTACTGAATCGACTAGTATACTGTTTCCACTGTTTAAATTCAACTGATTTATTGTACTATTTTACTACTGTTACTGTCACATGATTTCAAAAGTGTTACTGAAGTGATTAAATCAAATGGTTTATTCACCATTTATTATATATGGAATAAATCATTAATAAATTGTTTTATATCCACAACTTACGAAATATTCCTATAATTGCTCTGGGTTTCTGGGACAAGACAGGTATTTCAAAATAACTTCCGTGCTCCATTTGGATTTTTCGGTCGACTATAGTATCCATCCGTTTAGTGTGCCTAGTGAACTGTTAGGAAAATGAATATTTTCCAGAATATAGTTTTCGTTATATCGGTCTTGCATACGACTCCTTTACTGAGGAAGTTTCACTCAACCCTTTACTTTCCATTCCACAGGATACTATATTTGGATAAGAGATATACCATCTCGAGATTATCGGGTGCGATTTTAGTTACCCAAGTTTGCATATTGTTGATCTTGGAGGTATTTTATTTTCTTTTTATATTCAGATTAATTGTACAGTACTACTTAAAATATAAATAGATACAAGGGATGTAAATTGCTAAGGAATATACTTTAATTTCATATTCTGGTTTTGTAAATAAATTAAAGTTACTGTTATCACTGTTACTGTTTAAGTGATTAAGGCATCGCAGACGGCCCAACCGTTAAACATGTGTAAAAATGTATATGATTTACTGTACAATTGGACTGTTACAGGCCCACCTTATGGTTTTCTGCTATACTTATAAAGTATAGTTATTTAATGGCTAATCTATTATAGAGTATAGAAGCTATATCACTTACATTTAATATCTCCAATTACTAAATAAAGAATCAAGAGAAATTAAAGAGATGTTTAGTAATATATTATGATATTTAGTAGAGATTATTAAATCCTTTTGATCCATAAAATCATTAATTATTATACATAATGGAAATAAAGTGAAAATGTTGTAATTAATTTATGAATATTTGTAAATATATTATAAAGAAAACATTATATAATTTGATTATTTCAATCCCAATTTTATTATAGGTCATGTAAGAAGAAAATTTTATTTTCATGAATTTTGTTATTTTTAGAAATATGGTTTCAGTTCATTTTCATACTAGACAAATGATATCAAGATGACCAAGTCATAACCCAAAAACCTATCCGCTCGAGTCGAATCCAAATCCAACCAACCTGAATTGATTAAAAAAGTCAACACCTGAACTTGACCTAATCCAAACCCGAATTAATCCGAATCCTAATTAATCCGAATCTTAATTAATTTGAATTCAAATTGACCCAAACTCGACCTTATCTGAACAGAAAATAGGCCGATTTTTCCTTGACCCAAACCTGACTTGACCTAAACTCAAAATTATCCGAACTCGAAATTATCTGATTTTTTCTTAACCCAAAATAATTTGATCCAAAAGAACCTAACCCAATCCCAAACCTGAACCAACTCGCCCATTTGCCACTTCTACTGTTCATGTAACTCTTCATGGAGAAAGGCATTATTTATATCCAATTGTTCAAGAAGCCAATTCTTGACTACAAAGAAAGCAAGAAGCATCTGAATGGAGCTCATCTTTGCTACAGGAGAGAAGGTATCCATGTAATCAATTCCTTCTTGCTAAGTATAACCTTTTGCGACAAGCCTTGCCTTGTATCTGTCTAGGGTATCATTTGCTTTTAATTTGACTTTGTACACCCATTTGCAGCCTATAGTGTGCTTGCCAAGAGGAAGATTAGTAAGTATCCAAGTGGAATTATCCTGTAAAGCTTGAAATTCTACCTATATGGTATCTCTCCAACAAGAATGTTTAACAGCCTGGTTATAAGTTTGAGGTTTATAAAGTGAATCAAAAGCAATAGAATAAGCTTTATGGTTAGAAGAAAGATATGAATAATAAAGAACTTGGGATAAAGAAGGAGGTGAGGACCTATTGGCAAGTGATGACTGGTTACATTCAGGGAAGTCATATTTGTAATCATGTAGATAAGAAGGAGGATGTTTTACTCTTTCTGATCTTCTAGGAATAAGAGGAAAGGTGTTACTATTATCAGGATTAGCAAAACCTGGAATTGGAGACTCATCACCAGCATCAAGTAAATTAGTAGAAGAACTTGGTGAGGATGATGCAAGATCAGGTTGAAGAGACAAATTAGAATCATTTTGAGTGGATGAGAAATCTTGAGAAGAAACATTTGGAAGAACGAAATCTTAGCTACTTTATTTTATGACTCTCTCATAAAACATTTGGAAGAATGATCATGAAAAGAAGAAGGAAGTGTGCTGTGATGATTGAAATGAGAGAAATGAAACTTTGTTTCATAAAAAATGACATGCCTAAAGGAAAACATTTCAGGTGTTTGAACATCATAGCACTTGTAACCTTTTATGCCATTACCAAAACCAAGAAATATGCACTTTTGAGCTCTTCGATCAAATTTACTTCTGTTGACAGATAGTGTAGAGGCAAAACATAAATAGCCAAAAACTCTAATATGTTATACTTAGGAGGTGTATTAAAAAGAATCTCAAATAGTGTTTTGTTATGAATTAGAGGTAAAGGGACTTTATTAATTAGATAAGTAGCATGAGGTATGCAATCTACCTAGAAAATTAAAGGAAGTTTTGCTTGAAATCTTAAGGCTCTAGCTTCATTTAATATGTGCTGATGTTTTCTTTCTACTTTACTATTTTGCTGGGGTATGGAAACACATGATGTCGGCTGTAGGATGCCTTTAGAAAGGAAAAACTTAGTCATTCTAAACTCTTATCCTTGGTCACTACGTATGCATTTGATCCTAGCTTGAAAATGAGTCTCAACAAAGGCATAAAAATGTTGAATAATACCCCTGACTTTAGACGCGGATTTCATCAAAAAAGTCCATGTACCTTTATTGAAATCATCCACTATTGTTGAGATATAAAGATAAATAGAGAAAGATGGAGTGGGACTGGGACCCCAAATATCTACATGTACTAGCTTAAAACAGGATTTGGTAGAAGATGTATTGATAACAAATGAAAGTTTTCTTTATTTAGCATAATGACAAATGTCTCAAGCACTATAATCATTTTTAACATGAATAGATCTATCTAAGGAATTTAAAATTTTAATCCTAGAATTAGAGGCATGACTAAGTCTGTAATGCTAAATGTTGGAATGAGAAATAGTACATAATTACAAGAAAAATAGAAAACTGATTGTAAAGGACAAACTAGATGAAATAACCCATAAATCTCCTTAACCAAACCATTCATCTTCTTACTGTGGAGATCTTGGATAAAACAAGTGTTTAACTAAAAATTAAGGCAAAAACATTATCAGAAATGAGTTTACTAATTGAAATTAAATTATATGAAAAAGAAGGGATATGAAGAACATTATCAAGTGCTAAGGCAAAAGAAATCTGAATGAAGCCAATATGAGCAACAGTAGCCCTTTGGTTGTTAGGAAGTTTAACAAATAGATTGGTTAAAGGTTTATAACTCAAGTATAGGGTAATTGAGCATGCAACATAGTTTGATGCTCTTGTATTTATGATCCAAGAAGCATGACAAAGAGAATCAAAAAATATATTTGCCATATTGCACATTGAAGACATATAAGAAGTAATGGCATTGATGGAAGTGGTTTTATCTAGTTGAGAAGGCTGAAGCAATTTTGTGTACTGATCTGAATAAATACAAGTTGTTCACAAGCTTGCTGTTGAACCTTAGAGTTAGAACTAAAAACTCTAGTACTATTCTCCTTAAAACTAAGCCGATCAATCTCCTCATGCTGATTAATAGTGATATCTCTCTCTTTAGGCTTAAAACCAAGTGGATATCCATGCTTTTTAAAGCATTATCCATAGTGTGCCTAACAAATCCACAATGGGAACATTTTGGCCTATTCTTGAATTGATTTCCCTTGCTTGGTACATAATTCTTCTAATTTGAAAAAGTAATAGAACGATGGATGATGTGAAGGAGTCTTATGAAATTGTCACTCATTTTGAATGACTAAAGCAAAAACTTGGTTGATAGAGGGGAGAGGTTCCATAAGCATGATCTGAGATCGAATAGTGGAAAAATTGTCATTCAAGCCTCTCAAAAACCTTATGACATAATCAGATTGTTGGGATGATCAACGGTAGGAAGAGCTACATAGGAGCATCGAGTGTTGCAAGTGCAAGAAGGAATAGGCCTTAAATTGAGTTGTTCATCCCAAAGAGTTTTGAGAATGGTAAAATAATCTGTCACTGAAAGAGTTCCTTGCTGAAATGCATAGATTTCTTCTTGTAAAGTTGCAATATGAAAAGAATCCCTTTGAGCAAAATGATTTCGAAGATCTTGCCATACGTTAGTTGCATAATCAAACCAAATAACACTTTGAGCAATCGAAATGCTCAAAGAATCAATCAGCAATGAAAGAACCATAGTATTGTAGCGTTTCCAGGCTGAGTAGAGAGGGTTGTCTGGATCTGGAGCAGTGATTGAACCATCAACAAATTTTAATTTGTTTTTTTGACAATAAGGCCATTTTCATGGCTCGAGACCATGAATGTAGTTAGAACCATTAAGTAGAGAGGAAACTAATACTATAGAGGGATTTTGATTAGAACAAAAATAGTAAGGACTAGCAGGTTGCTCTTCCAGTTTTGGTGTTGTTTGAGCCATCTGAGAAAAGTGTTTGGCTAGTTAGAAATCATGAGAAAATAGAAGAAAATCAAGAAATTTTTTCTACTCTGATATCCTATTACAATGGCTCGAAGATGATGAAAAATTGTAGGATTTCCATTATCTTGCTCTGTTTGTTTTGTACAATTTATATACAAGTAATGAAAGCTAAAGAGAAACTCTTGGAAACTATCAGTAGCTGCTTAAATATTATAGAGTGTTAACTAACTCCTACAGATAAGCTAGCTAATTACATTTAAGTTTAGTTAATTAGGTGATGGTTCAGCTTTCAAGGTAATGGAATCTGAATAACTACTGGATGGTTGTCATTGAGTGCTCAGCTGAGTAAATGGTTGTTGATGCTGTAATGGTTGTTGTTGAGTGCTTGGCTGCTTTGATACCATGAGAAAACCTATTCCAATGCCTTCTGTCAACAATTGATTATCCACTTCGATCACCCTTCCTAGCTTTTGACCAATTAAACTAGCATTCCTGACCATCATCATTTCCATTGGAATATTATGTATTTGAATCCGAAAAGCCACTTCTGAACAATCAACTTCCCCCGTTGTGTCTCTAATCGGTCATTTCTTCGACATCAAATAGCATCCTATTATCAACCAAGGACTTTCTGCCAATGCTCTTCTCTAGCATTCTTCAGATTTGAAGGAAATTCCATATTTATTTTCTCCAACATCACTGATGAAGGGAGCAACTTCAATTAACCAAATCCCCCTTAGAACGTTGAAGACTCCTTTGCGATTGATCCTTTTGTCAGAAATAATTTTCCCTATTGCCATGAATCTTGATCGCTTCAAGCTCTCTTCATCTCCCTCTTCCAATCTTATCTCCAATTCCTCCATGATTTAAGATACGTAGATGAGATGTTAATGAATTAGTGAAACTATATTGATTCTTATGTTCCAAATGAAAGTGACTCCTGATCTATCTTTGTAATAACTGAAAATTTTTCCAATTATAATTTAATTGTTTACTATTTAATATAAATTCTGTAATTGATAAAAATGAATTTAAATAATTATATAGGGACATATAGACATGTGGACCTCTTGGCACAACACATACGTTGCGGGCAAATTGAGATCGCATTTACTTTGAGTTATTATGAATAGCTATATGTTATACCTTATATATATGTTAATATAAATAAATATTTCATACATATATAAATAATATTGATAAATATGTGTGTGTGTGTGTGTGTGTGTGTGTGTGTATGGGTTATTATATAATATATATTATATGTTAAATATATATAAAGTATATATACATAAATATATATCATAATAAAATAATAAAAAATAAATAAAAGAAAATGCAATTGATTGGCTTCTTTAAGAAAAAAATCGACTACACTATTTTCCCTCAATTGTGGCATTTGAAATATATAAAAGAAAAGAAACATAATAGAGAAGAAACGAAGGAGAAGAGGATGGAAGGAAAGGAAGAGAAAGGTGATGAGGGTGAGGAAATCAGTGAGATTGAAGGTGGGGCTCATGACAGAAACAGCAAGCAGCAAGGGAAGAGCTTCGGTTCTATTTGGGTTGCTTGGGAGGAGTTTTTCGACATCGAAAAGGGAAGAAAAGAGTGGTTCGGCACTGAAGAAGGGAAGAAAAGGAAGGAAATATGGAGAGGAGACAAAAGAAAATCGGGTTGAAGGAGAAAACTTTGTGCCAAGAAAGAAAGAAAAAGAGGAAAGAAAAGAAAAGAGAAGAAAGGAAAGGTGAAGAAGTATTAGGCTTGGCTAGAAATCGGTGGAGGAAGAAATTGAAGGAACTGCTCACGGCAGAACAAAAAACAGTAAAGAAAGGGCATTCAGCTCCCCTTTGAGGCTGCCAAGGGAAATGTTGGGCATTGACATTGGGTGGCTAGGAGCTAAGTTCGGTGTTCGAATTAGGTGTTGAACCAAAAACAGTGGTTTGGGAATCGATTTGGGGTTGATTAGGACACTTTTAGTGGCTGGAACAAGGGCATAAAGCAGGGGACTTCTTGGCTTAAAAAGGGAGAGAGGCTAAAACAGAACACACAACAACAGGGGAGTGTTTAGCTACTAGTTCCTTTTTCTCTCAGGCTAAGATAAAGTGCTAGGAGAGAGATGGCGAGGCAGTAGCTGAAAATCGTGGACTGCTACTGCTGCAATCAGTGTTAAGCCGAGAGAAGTGTTGGCTCTACCGAGATGGGGTGAATCAATTTAACTACTAATTTTGAGTTTTTAAGAACTTAATTAACAAATAAAACAATTTATGCAATAATGTAACAAATGCAGTAAATAAAGAGAAGGGAAGAGAAGCAAACACAGCATTTATAGAGGTTTGGCCAATCTTTTGCCAACGTCCTCTCTCCTTGATCCTCTTGTCAAGGGATTGATTCCACTTTTCTTTAAGAATCAATACAAACCACTTTAAGGTGTGGAGAGGCCTCTAACTGTAAAAACTACAAATTTTGTACCATGTTAGTGAATAAATAAGAGACATAGAATAAGCTTGGTATTATGATGCACTTTGTAGTTAGCATTATTTCAAGTAATGAGAATGAAGTTGCAAGTTTAGTAAATTTAGCAACAAATGATCCTTGAGATAATTTAGAAATCTTATATAAGTTCAAAAATCATATAAGAACAAATAAGTGCATATCTTCCACAAAATATATATATGTATACTTGTTTTAATAAAAACGAAATCACAAGTATACTAAAAGAAAATGTAGTATACTCGAATATTAAAATAGTTAAAAATAAAATAAATAAGGAATACATATACACGTATATATTGAATGTTAAATATGTATACATATATATATATATATATGTAAATTTTAAAAGAAAGGAAGAATATATATAAATACATATATCTATACACATACCTACACTAAAAATATACTAGACATGAAAACATATATATATATATATATATTATACATATATATATATATATGGACATGTGCATGTATATATTTTATAATTAAGATTTTAAGTCCAGGTAAATATATATTACATGTAGAAAATATAATAAAATAAATAAATTACATATGAATATATGTTGGTATATGTATATATAAATATAGATATATATTATTTAAAGACAACTATACATTATATGAATTATAGATATATAAAACAAGAATAGAAAATTTAATAAAAAAAAACAAATTTAAGATAAATTAAAAAATTAGGAGTTAGTGGAGTTTGATGGGACTTTCTCCCATCAAACTCCACTCGTAATTCTCGGCAAACACATGAAGCTTCTCAAGGAAGCTTTGAAAATAGAAAGAAAAGAAAAGAAGTGAAAGGAGAGTGAGGCCGACGGGGAAAGAGGCTGAAGATTTAGTAGTTTCGATGAAGAGAAAAATAAGAGAAGGAAAGAAAGGTGCAGCCGAGAAAGAAGGAAGAAAAGAAAGGAAAAACCGAAAAGGAAGAAAGGAAGGGTAAGGCCGAAAAGGAAGAAAGGAAGAGGAAGAAGCGTACAGCCTCTGCCCTCCCATTGTGAGCAGCAAGGTGCAGAATCGAAGGGGAGGACCTTCGGCTGGAAGTGGTGGCTAAGCAAGGCGTGATGGTGGCCACTCGTGAGGGTTTTCCAAGGGCTGAAATGCTGAGTTAAATGTGGGGAAAGAAGGATCTTGGCTGTGTTAAAAGGCTGTGAAAAGGGGGGAGGGGGCTGGAAGTGTAGGTGGCGGCAAGGGCCTTGAGAAATATAATGAGCTGAAGCTGTGAGCTTCTTGGAGGCTAAAAAAGAACAAAAAAAACTGATTTGCCGTGAGTAAGGGCTAAGAGATTGGTGCACTTGGTTTTGAAGGTAATTTTAAGAGTGAGAGTTGTGTTTTTATTTTAAAAGATTGTGTGATTTAATTATACAATTAAATACAATATATTTTGATAATGTTTGCATGTGTATGGGTGCATAAACATGAATAAGATAGAGCTAAATATATAAGTATATATATATGTATGTATATATATATATATATAGATAAGCACACACATATATGTATGGATATATATATATATACATACATGTAAATATATATATATATGTATATATTAGATAGAGATTTCAAGGACATAATGTAAAGAATTAAATATGATCATGTAATTATACATGGATAAGTAGACATGCATTTTGTGTATATATATGTGTCATGGGTCTAAGAGGAAGAACAACATTAATTTTAATTTAGATAGCTACACTTGGATACAATATGAATATATTAGGCACTTATAGATATCCAAGTACTATCAAATAAGAAATGTAGAAATAGAATTTTGATATAGGAATTTATTTGGAAACATTAAGGCAAATGTTTGGCACTAAATCGAATAAGAGAAATTTTAAAGTAAGGATTAAATCCCGGTTTAAGGATTTATATGTCTAAGGACGAATGTAGATATATATATATATATACACGTATATACATATATACTCTTCAAAACAATAATTAGATTCTAATTATAGACATAATACTAAGCCCGATTAGATATGTGTAGTTTTAAATTATGCGCTTTAAGTTTGGTATTTAACATGATATGAGTAGTTGACTGAGACAGTATTAGAATGATTGTAGTGACTTCAACGAAGTGGAGGAGTAAATTTCTAATTCGGAGGGTCGAGGAAGATACTCGCTAAGGGTATAAGGTAAGTGGGTTAAATAAGTCTTACTAGTATCACCTCGTAAGAGATGAACGAACCCTTATTCGATAATTACCTAAATTCACATTAAGCTTGGTAAAATATAATGGAAAAGATTAGGAGGGTAAGTCTTGGTAAGATATGAATTTGACTCGATGTGAACGTGAATAGTACTTGATTTGGGAAGAAATCTTGTTTGTGACTTACGTGTTATGTGTTATGGTTTATTTGTGTTTACTGAGCATATAAAGTCGTATAAATTTGGTGCCTGCATTATGAAATATGCATGTGAATTCATTAAGTCGCACAAAGTGAGCATGTTAATATATTGTGATACTTTGAAAATATATACGTGATTTATGTGCAATATATACAGCTCTCGATGTTGAATTCATAGACCTCTATTAGTACCTAGTCGTGTTTGTCGAAAACTAGGAAAATGGCAACTGAACAATACTTGATCTTTTATACCGTGTGAGCCACCTCTAGAGAACTCAAGGGAACTACGTGCTACACAGATTCTTCGGAACTGTGGGAGCCACCTCTAGAGTCCTTTGAGAGCTAAGTGCTACACGAGTTTCGATGAATCACTAGAAAGTATGTGTCATAGAGGTTAACTCGAGTAAAGACTCGATCCTTTGTACTGTGTGAGCCACCTCTAGAGAACTCAAGGGAACTACGTGCTACACAGATTCTTCGAAACTGTGGGAGCCACCTCTAGAGTCCTTTGAGAGCTAAGTGCTACACGAGTTTCGATGAATCACTAGAATGTATGTGTCATAGACGTCAACCCGAGTAAAGATTCGATCCTTTGTACCGTGTGAGCCACCTCTAGAGAACTCAAGGGACCTACGTGCTACATAGATTCTTCGGAATCTGTGGGAGCCACCTCTAGAATCCTTTGAGAGCTAAGTGCTACACGTGTATCGATGAACCATTTGAAAACATAAGCCATAGAGGCAAACCCGAGTAAAACTCGATCTTTTATACCATGTGAGCCACCTCTAGAGAACTCAAGGGACCTACGTGCTACATAGATTCTTCAGAATCTGTGGCAGCCACCTCTAGAGAACTCAAGGGACCTATGTGCTACATAGATTCTTCGGAATCTGTGGGAGCCACCTCTAGAATCCTTTGAGAGCTAAGTGCTACACGTGTACTGATGAATCATGAGAAATTCTATGCCAATGAGATGATGGATAAACGATTATGAATTGCGAATGTGACAACTATCATTAGATAGGATAGATACTATACATATGATTGAGAATTGAAATAATTATTGAACTTTACTTACATTGTGCTATAGAACCATATGTTATTTGAAATGGTTGTGTTTTTCATACTTAACTATATCGACAAAAAGTGACAAAAAGAATGATATTGTGTGAATTAAAGAAATGAAGGAAAGCATGAATGACCTTATGAAATCTGTTGTACATACAAGTTAGTAGCTAATCTTGACATAATGCATACATGCTATTTTATAGAGTTCATATATGTATGATCGTGTTTTACGATATGACCCTAGTCTATATTCATTTAACCTACTTACTGAGCCGTGGATTTGCTCACCCCTTTAAATTTAACATCTGTAGATCATATGGGTTGATATCCCGCTCAGACATTGTATAGGCTCTCGGGAACTGTACCTAGTTGTGGTACTCATCTACGTTCTCCGGACCTAGCTTTTGTGCCTTTGAGGTATACTAATTGACTATCATTTTGATAGTCATATAAACTTTAAATTTCACAGTACTAGGAAGGAATATGGGATGTAGCGTTGGATTGCACTAGATTATTATGTGAGTCTAGGTGATTATCGAGTACGATCCGGGTTAAGATGTATATTTTGAATTATGTATAAATTGCAAGATGTGGATTTATTAATGGTTAAATCCTTGAGAAATATGAGATGCATGATTATGTGAATTGTGGGAAACAAAAGCTGGCTGTATTGTGAAGTTTGAAATGTGTTTTAATGCATGTGATTTTACTGGGGAAATTGATAAAATACAAGGGGGAGGTTTTCGACCTGTTTCTTTTAGAATAGTAAAAATAATGCTAAAATCATAAAAATCACCTTGAGAAACATGACATAGCTCGAGAAATAATATTAGTAAGATGAGATTTGATTTAGATACTACATTAACACCGAATACAAACCATAAGTAGAAAAAGAAAAATTTGGTTCGTAATTTTTCAAAAGCAATAAAGTAAGTGTTAAGTGGACGTCATTGGCCTTCAGGTCGTGACAGATTTAATGGTATCAGAGCCTGGTTTGTCTAGTACGTGTTAGTGTAGTTTAGACCGTCTGTGGTGCTGCATCCCATGTACTGTGAAATTTATGTTTAAAGTTTTTCCAATTTTGACTTATACTGAGATTGATCTGCTCTTGGTATAGGCAATTGAAATTTGATTAGAATAAGGAGAACAAGACGTAGAGGTGGACTCGAGAGGCCATTTTGGGGGTCGGCAATACCACCCTCGACTCCTTCACCCTCTACACCTTCATCACTTTCACATTCGACTCCTCCACCCCCGGACAGCATGGAGGTGAGGATCGCTAGAATGGAGCAGAATTACGAGGTTATGACAGCTTTGCTACAACAACTAGTGGCAAACCAAACTAGTGTACCTCAGGCTCCGCCACCTCCGCATACACCTCCAGCACCTTCAGTGCCTCCATCTGCACCTTTAGTGCCTCCGCCTGCACCACTACCACAGGTGCCACTTCTACCGATTCCCGTAGAGCCACAGGCTGCTCCTCCTCCAGTTATACCTCAAGCAGCTGTGCCTCAATCAGCTACTACTCAGACACAGTGTTCAGTAGATCAGAATATGTCCCTCTTGAAGCAATTTCAGAATATGAATCCTCCGCAGTTCAAGGGGGAAAAAGATCCATCTAAGGCAGAAGAGTGGATAGAGCAGATGGAATTCCTCTTTAAATATATGGGCTGCAATCCCACCGAGAAAGTATCACTAGCTGTATACATGATGAGAGGTGAGGCTCAGAAGTGGTGGAAGACTAATGAACCCTTGGTATTAGCCAAAGATTTGGGAGAAATTTGTTGAGACCTTCATGGGCTACTACGTCTCAGCAGTGGCAAGACGAAAGAAAAAGACAAAGTTTCTTGAATTAAAACAAGGGTCTATGAAGGTTGACGAGTATGAGACGGTTCACTACCTTAGTCAAGTATGACACGAATTATGCCAACAATGATGAGAAGAAGGTAGAGAAATTCACTTCGAGTTTGAGGTTGAACATTAGGGGTAGAGTTAGCCCCTTTGAGCTTACAGAGTATGCTGCTGTTGTGAGGAAAGCACTGACAGTCGAGCAAGAACTTGAGACTTCACAGGCTGAATATGATGCTAGGAAGCAACCCAAACCTAGATAGCCCATTGATAAGAGATTTGATAGAAGAAGGCCAGAGCAAAGCAAATATCAGGGCCCTAGTAAGAGGCAGAATTTTGTTGTGCCTCGACCACAAGCTGTTAGGCCTATTGCTACAGCTGCTCCTACTACTCGAGCCATAGCTGCAGCACCTGTTGATGCTTCTCAGCCGTGTACCACTTGCGGTAGATTCCATAGGAATCGGCCTTGTTATAAAGCTACAGGAGCTTGCTTCAAGTGTGGTAAGATAGGCCACGTGGTTAAAGATTGCCCTCAGTTGAAGGCCACTGAAAAACAAAATGATAGACAACCGGTGGCACAATAGAGAAAAATTCAGGATAAGGGTAAGAAACCCGTGGAGCATGGAAGGGTGTTTGCTCTCGGCCAGGAGACGGCTGATGCTTCAAGTTCGGTCATTAAGGGTAAGCTCACTATCTGTGATTTAGAAGCATTTGTACTTATCGATCTAGGCTCAACGCACTCTTTTATTTCACCTATGTTTGCTAACAAATTGCATATAGAGTCTGAGCCCTTAGGTCATCTATTACATGTTATTACTCCGTTCAAGGAATCTCAAATGACCGAACATGTGTATCGTAAGTGTAAAGTAAAGGTGGGAGATAAGTACTTAGTAGCAGATTTGATGTTATTAGACATGTATGACTTTGATGTAATACTAGGCATGGATTGGCTAACCAACCATCATGCTAGTGTAGACTGCTATAGGAAGGTTGTCACTTTCTCCTTACCTGAAAAGCTTGTATTACGTCTTGGAAATAATGAATAGAATGTTTATGATTTTATTGGTGTCTCACTAATATGAGATTGATTTGTTTATGAAGGCTATCTCGCGTTTATCGAGGATGCCGAAAAGAGCCATTCAGAATTGTCTAACATCCCAATTGTCAAGGACTTCTTCGATGTGTTTTCGAACGAGCTACCAAGGCTACCTCCGAAAGAGAGATGGAGTTCGCTATAGAGCTACTCCCAGGCACTCAACCTATATCAAGCCCCCATATCGAATGGCCTTAGTTGAGTTGGAGGAGTTGAAAAAGCAATTGCAAGAGTTGTTGGACAAAGGAGTTATAAGGCCGAGTGTGTCACCATGGGGAGCTTCGGTGTTGTTTGTGAAGAAAAAGGATGGCAGTTTGAGGCTATGTATAGATTATAGGCAGTTGAATCAAGCAAAGATGAAAAATAAGTATCAACTGCCTAGGATTGATGATTTGCTTGATCAACTGAAGGGTGCCCAAATATTTTCGAAGATTGATTTGAGGCCGGGGTAACACCAATTTAGGATTAGAGGGGAAGATGTACCAAAGACAGCCTTTAGGACTTGATATGGCCACTACGAGTTCCTGGTTATGCCATTTGGCTTAACGAATGCCCCTGTAGCATTCATGGGATTGATGAATGAAGTGTTCAAGCCTCACTTGGATAAGTTCGTCATCGTATTCATAGATGACATATTGGTGTATTCCCGATCCCGGGAAGAACATGAACACCACCTTCACATAGTACTCCAGACTCTTCGAGAAAAAGAGCTATACGCGAAGTTCAGCAAATGTGAATTTTGGTTGGAACAAATCAGTTTTCTGGGACATGTGGTATCGAAGGATGGTGTAGCAGTAGGCTTAGTTAAGATAGAGGCCGTGATGAATTGGGAGAGGCCTAAGACAGTGACTAAAATTCGTAGCTTTTTAGGGCTTACGGGTTATTATAGGAGATTTGTAGAGGGATTCTCCAAGCTTTCTACTCCACTAACCCGACTCACATGCAAGGATATTAAGTTGGGGTGGAATGATGCGTGTGAGCATAGTTTTCTAGAACTGAAGCAAAGGCTGACTACGGCTCCTATGTTAACAAGTCCAAGTGGATTTGGAGGATTTGCAGTGTATAGCGATGCCTCTTTACAAGGTCTAGGGTGTGTGTTGATGCAGAATGGTAGAGTAGTTGTATATGGTTCGAGACAGTTGAAGGACCACGAGAGAAACTACCCTACCCATGATCTGGAGTTGGCAGCAGTAGTGTTTGCGCTAAAGATATGGCGCCATTATCTGTATGGTGAACAGTTCCAGATTTATACCAATCATAAGAGTTTAAAGTACTTATTCTCGCAGAAAGAGCTGAATATGAGACAGAGACGATGGATGGAGCTGTTGAAGGACTATGACTGCGAGATTCTCTACCATCCGGGTAAAGCAAATCGAGTGGCTGATGCATTGAGTAGGAAGAGTGTGGGTTCAGTTAGCTACATGATGGTACGAGAGTGGGATTTGACGGAGAAATATTCAGAGCTAAATATCAACCTAGAACTAGATGGTGAGTGTTTGATGGCTAGCTTGAGGATAGAGCCTAGCATTATGGATCAGATTAGACAAGCCTAGAAAGAGGATCCTAGACTTGTGGAGATTGCTAGTAGAGTACAACCGGACCAAGACTCAGAGTTTGGGATTTCAGATGATGGGTTGTTGAGACATAGGGGCAGGATTTGTGTCCCGGATAATGGGATGTTGAAGAGGCAAATTTTGGAAGAGGCACATAGCTCCAAATACACTATGCATCCAGGCAATACAAAGATGTACTAGAACTTACGCAAGGTGTATTGGTGGGCTGGCATGAAGAAGGATATAGCGACCTTTGTGTCCAAGTGCCTAGTGTGCCAAAAGGTTAAAATTGAATACCAGCGGCCTGCGAGCTTACTAAAGCCCTTGCCCATACCTTCGTGAAAGTGGGAGCACGTCACTATGGACTTCATTGTGGGGCTCTCGAGGACTCGTAGGAATCATGATGCAATCTGGGTGATAGTTGACAGATTGACAAAGTCCGCTCATTTCCTAGCTATGAAGGTTGCCGATTCGCTTAGTGCCTTAGCAAATATGTATGTCAAGGAGATTGTGAGGTTACATGGAGTCCCAGTGAGCATAGTTTCAGACAGAGATTCTCAGTTTACTTCCCGTTTCTGGGAACACTTCCAGGATGCTTTGGGAACTAAACTGAGTTTTAACACAACCTTTCATCCTTAAACCGATGGGCAATCAGAGAGGACTATTCAGACACTTGAGGACATGTTGAGGGCATGTGTTATGGATTTTCAAGGCTCATGGGATGATCATCTGGCACTAGCGGAGTTTGCATATAACAATAGCTTTCACTCTAGTATTGGGATGACACCTTACGAGGCATTGTATGGGCGTAGGTGTAGATCCCTTATTGGCTGGGAAGAGGTAGGCGAAAGAAAAACATTCACTCTAGAGATTGTAGAGAAAGCTTCTGAAGATGTGAGGTTGATATGTGATAGATTGAGGATAGCCCAAAGTAGACAGAAAAGCTATGCCAACTGTCGGAGGAGACCTTTAGAGTTTCAAGTTGGTGATAAAGTGTTTTTGAAGATCTCTTCGTCTAAAGGCATAATGAGATTTGACAAGAAAGGGAAGTTAATCCCTCGATACTGTGAGACCCGATTTTATTTCACTGTACACCATAATTGTAAATGATTGATAGTGGAAATAAATAATTTAGTGAGATTAAATAAATATTGAATATGAATTTCCACTTTGAACTATGGAATTATTGGAAAAAAAATTTATAATATGGTGTATATAAATAATAAGAAAAATTTTATGGTACATGTGGAATTTTGTTGAACGGAATACGCAAAAGAGAGAAGGAGTCAAACCGAGTAGCAAAAAAAATCAATCTGCACTGCCACCCTTTTTGCTGCAGTTTTCTTCAAGTTTTTAATGCATGAAAGACGTGAAATGATGAAAGAAAACGGGATAAGAAACAGGTGGTAGGTTCTGATTGGATTAACAGGACTATAAAAGAAGACTTCATGAGAAAACCGACATTAGCAAACTTCATCTTCTTCAAGAAAACCACTCTATTGCTTCTCGTCCATTATGTTTTATTGCAACTTCAAATCTCGTTTCTTCCGTTCCTTTCATACGTGAGCCATGAAATTTCATCCTTTAGTTAGCTAAACCTTTTCTCCATCGTTTGAAGAGCTAAGGAATAAGCAAAGTAAAGCTAACGTGAGACAGAAAACAATCTGTTCTGGAAGTGCAACTCAGTTAAGGTGAGTTCCATATTTCGTTGGTTCTCTTGATGTTTATTGGTATATTTCTATGTTTTACATCGTAAGAAACATAGATATAGCCTTGTTTTAGTTAAATCTTGTTAGGATATAAGAAACTAGAACAAGCGATGAGAAATAGGCGAGCTCAGCTGTTATGGGCGAGCTAAATAATATGGAGCGTGGTATAGTGGGCGAGGTCACCACATGCTAGTTTAATTCATAGGCGAACCCACCTCTGAATAAAAAGTCGTGTATGGCGAACTCACATGCATAGGCATGGCGAGTTGAATTGTGGGCGAGCTCCCACGTATAGGCCAATATATGAATGGCGAGTTATATTGGGCGAACTAGAGGATTAGCCTCAAGTCTCGCCAAAGTATTGGAAAGATTCGAACAGAATATATTGATAGTCTTGATAATTTATTTTGCAGCCGGGAATTGAGAATTGATAAAGGTGATCGGGAAGCTAGGCTTCATAAGACCAGGTAAGGGAGATGTGTGTGAAGTGAATGCATGTTCTGTGGAGTTAAATTTTATGGAAATACTGAGAAAATGATTTGATTTGAAACATGCATTAGTTTGATAAACTGTTTTCACAAACCATGATTTGAGCGAGCTATAAAGCCGACCCCTTTGTTGTTTCTGGGCGAGCCAAGGATAGGCGACCCTTGTTTAAATAAAATCCGGATGAGCCAAAGATAGGCGACCCTTTGTGATATTCTAGGCGAGCCAAAGAAAGGCGACCCCTGTTTTAATAAAAATCCAGGCGAGCTAAGGATAGGCGACCCCTTTGTGATATTTTGAGTGAGCCAAAGAAAGGCGACCCTGTTTTAACAAAATCCGGGCGAGCCAAAGATAGGCGACCCCTTTTATATAATTCTGGGTGAGCCAACAGTGGGCGATCCCTTGTTTTTTTTAGAGAAAGATTTTGTGAGCGAACCCCAATTCAGCTCGGTGTGAGAGCCACAGTGGGAGATGTTAGTTCGCCACAGTGGGCGAATGAAAACATGCGAGCTCAATCCACTGCGATGGGGGAACTATAATGGGCGAGCTGATAAGGGGCGAGCCAGTTTAACTTGTGTTTTTCTCACACGAAAAATGGTGAGATTACGGGCTGTTTTTACTGTGTTTTGTAAATAGAAAATATAATACCTTTTTGGAAAACAATCATTTTGAGAAAATGATGAAATATGTGAAATATTCCTTAAGGGTTCTTTATGAGATATAAAGTGATTTTTGAGACTTTAGGCCCCGAGTTTCATGCATTACTATTCACGGGCTGATTGACCTTCCAAGTCATTAGAGGTCTCGAGGTCACTTGGCAAGTGTACCCGAGGATCACCTATAAATTGTGGCCATAGATCTACTGTATCCCTGTGGGAGTGATTACTACGTTCCTTCGGGAACGATGATAGCATGATTTAATTGTAGGGTGATGCCTCGTCTCAACTTATTGATTTCTGTTTACTGAAAGGATTTATTGAATCTTGTTTACTGTTTACTATACTATATTGTAAACTGTTTAGCCAGTGATTTGAATATTAAATACTGTTTACTATATCCACTGTTTTCCTACTGGGTATGTTGTTATGGAAAATAAACGTTTTGGGGGATATAGTTTTTATTTTTATAAAGCAGCATACACCTTCCTTACTGAGCACGTCGTCGCTCACCCTTGATTTTCCGCTACACAGGCTATTGATTTGAAGTAAACAGTTTACCTTCCAGAGTTATCGGCTATTGGAGTCAGCAGATATACGATATCGAAGGTACATTATATTCTTTTATATATTTAGTAAAATTTTACAGTACTACTTTGAGTAAGAGGGAATGTAAATGATCTCAAATAAATTAAATGTGATAGTTATAATTCTGTTATAGTACTATAAATGGAAGTACTATGACATACTTAAAGGGTTACAAGTTGTTAAGTATCACAGACAGCCCAACCGGTAAGTAAGTGTGATTTATAAGTAAATATTATATTATACTGTGGATTCGGGATGTTACAGATACATTGGTCCGTTTGAGATATTGGAGAGGATTGGTGACGTAGCATACCGACTAGCATTACCGCCAGAGCTATCGGGTGTGCATAACGTCTTCCATGTGTCGATGCTAAGGAAGTATCATCCGGACCCATCCTATGTTATTGAGTATGAACCATTGGAGATCAGAAAGGACTTAAGTTATGTCGAGAGATCTATTCAGATTTTAGATAGAAAAGATAAGATATTAAGGTCTAAGATAATTCCTTTGGTTAAAGTGCTTTGGTAGCATCACACCTCTGAAGAAGCTACATGGGAGCTAGAAAGCTTAATGAAGGAGAAGTCCCCTCACCTATTTCAGATGGACATGGAGAATTTGGAGGACCAAATTTCCTAAGGTGGGGAGGATGTAAAAACTACAAATTTTGTACCATGTTAGTGAATAAATAAGTGTCACGACCCGTGACCACATTTTTACCCTTCTTATACACATCTTAACCGGTTGGGCTGTCTGTGATACTTCACTTGTACTGACTATTAAACAATTTTACAATGTATTATTTATATTATACACATCCCCTATCGTAACAAATCAGATAAGTAGTACTGTTGACGTGTCTAAATACAGAGAATAAATGATCATACCTCAAATAAACAGTCGGTTTGACACATTGTTCTTCGTGTACAGCCAGGATCCACAATCCACTGATCTCACATTCATCAAAACCTGAGATGTTGAAAATTAAGGGGTGAGCAAAACCACGGCTCAGTAAGAGAATTATATGCCTCACTTGATACTCAGCTTCCTATATGCTGAAAATCTTTTTCATTTTTCCTATGGGCTCTAGGCTCGCATGTAGGAAAGATACTACAGTCGGCTAGGAATCCGAATGGAGTAAGGTAGGTATTTTAGAATACCATACTTGTTACGGAACCTAGAAGCAACTGTAGAGAAAAATTTTTCTTTTTGTTTTGAATTAATAAATCCTTTTCCTTTTTAATCTTTCATAATCTTTTTCATATTCCTTTCAAAATAATGCCTCTACGAAATAAAGCCTTTAAATAGAATAATTAATATCCGTATATTCCTTGAAAAGAATATTAGTTAAATCATCATCTTATTTCTTTAAAACTTATTTCATGTTTTAATGTACTCTCTTAATTAGTTCTGTCCGTTAAAAAGCAGAATAAGCTATTAAAATCTATTTCATTCTTTGACATTTGTCGAATTCACGAATCACACTCACTTACTTATCGTCACAATATCCTACGATTTCTCATACTAACATCGGAACACGTGTAGCACTTAGTTCCCGAAGGACTCTAGAGGTGGCTCCCACTGTTCAATCATCGAGTCTCTGCTCGGTATGGCCTGTACTGAAACATCAGAACACGTGTAGCACTTAGTTCCCGAAGGACTCTAGAGGTGGCTCCCACTGTTCAATCATCGAGCCTCTGCTCGGTATGGCCTGTACTGAAATATCGGAACACGTGTAGCACTTAGTTCCCGAAGGACTCTAGAGGTGGCTCCCACTGTTCAATCATCGAGCCTCTGCTCGGTATGGCCTGTACTGAAATATCGGAACACGTGTAGCACTTAGTTCCCGAAGGACTCTAGAGGTGGCTCCCACGGTTCAATCATCGAGTCTCTACTCGGTATGGCCTGTACTGAAATATCGGAACACGTGTAGCACTTAGTTCCCGAAGGACTCTAGAGGTGGCTCCCACGGTTCAATCATCGAGTCTCTGCTCGGTATGGCCTGTACTGAAATATCGGAACACGTGTAGCACTTAGTTCCCGAAGGACTCTAGAGGTGGCTCCCACGGTTCAATCATCGAGTCTCTGCTCGGTATGGCCTGTACTGAAATATCGGAACACGTGTAGCACTTAGTTCCCGAAGGACTCTAGAGGTGGCTCCCACGGTTCAATCATCGAGTCTCTGCTCGGTATGGCCTTTTCCGTTTGACATATTCCATGTCATGTAAAATATCTCCCTTTTTAACATGTCACCTATCATTTATGGATTTTAATATAGACGTTAATCTTGTCGTACTATAAACCTTGGAGGGTAAAGGACTAACCCGGTCAAATCTATGACCATAATCTATATTGTCCTCGGTGGATCACGGATCAGGTGTCGACCGGGACTAAACATGTCACATATCATGTATCAGCATGATAAGAATACCAACCAGTCTCAAAACCGTATTTTTTTATCGGAAAATACACCTTATGGAATTTATACAATTATATAATTCCATGATTTAAAACCATAAGGGTTATAATCCTTTAGTGAATATTGATAAAAATATCCATAAAATATTTACTATATTTCACTTCATCTTTCGTCTCGTAATTCGTGTAATTTATCTATTTCGAGAATTTTCGGTGATTTCATTATCACCATTCTCGAATACATGAATATTCTAAAGTTCCATCTCATTATATTCATATTTTATGAAATTTAGAAATTTCCTCATGTCTCGTGATTTACTATCGAAATTCGGAAATAAATCATTTAATATGATTTTATAAAGTTTTTCTAAAATTTTCGGCAGCATAACGGCTGCCGATTCACTAACCTCCTGCACGGAAAATACAGTTTAAAATCTTTCAGCCAGTACTTCTTCCCAAATTATTTTCAGCAATTCATGCATCATAATAATTTTCATAAAATAATTGCATAAAATATTTCAAATTAAATTATGCAGACTGAGTATCCTTACAGTGCTGCACATGCATCCCTTACCTTTTTTCGGGTCGGCGACTTCCGCTTATCGATAGCGCCCGCGCTCCATTTCTCCCGATTCCTTATCTCGATTGCTGAAAATAATTTCTGGAATTAAAATTCTAATTTTTAGAATTTTTCATAATTTATTTAATTTTTTTCTGAAATTAAATTCTCGGGAAATTTCTTACCGAATTTGTAAAATCCCGGGTTGTCGAATTTCCGGGAATTTTCCGAATTCCCAAATTTTCCTTTTTTCCTCTTTTTTTCTTCCTTTTTCCTCTTTTTCTTTCCTTTCTTTCTTTTCTTTTTCTTTTTCTTTTTCTTTTTCTTTTTCCTTTTTCCTTTTTCTTTTCTTTTTCTTTTCTTTTTTCTTCCTCCTTTCCCGGTCAAACCGGTTCAGAGCCTTTCCTCGCCGGTTCCTCGCCGGCGGCCGGTTCTCCGGCGGCTCGTTGGTCCCTCAGCTGGCCGGCGTCGAGGCGAAGCTGCCGGTGGTCTCAGCTTGGCCTGGATCGGCGGCACGGCGGCGGATCCACTCGGTTTACCTTCGGTCACTTCTCCTCCTCCGTCGGCCTTCCTCCGCCGTCGTTGGCCTCACCGGTGGCCTCCATCCCATTCCTCTCCTTCCACCGATGCTTCGGCTGTAATGGCGGCGGCCAATTCCGCCGGCAACCGCCAGATCTAGTTTCGTTTTCTTCCTCGGTTTTCCGCCGTTTCGCGTCGATTCCTTCTCCGTTTCGCTTCGCCGGCGTTGCCATCAGCTTCCTCTTCCTTTGCCGGCGACGAATTTCTCTTCTCCTCTCTCCCTTTCCTTCTCCGGCGGCCGCTGACGGGGGCGATCTCGCCTGGGGAAGGCAGAATCGGGGTCTTCCCGATTCTGTTTCTTTTTTCTGTTTAGTTTCATTTTTTTTTTGTTTTACCTTTCTTTCTATTTTTAGCATATAAATATATTATATACTATATACTTTACACTTTATACATATATATAATATACATACTATATATTACATATGTATTATTTCATATAAGTATAGTATAATATATATTATATATAATATATATTGTATATTACAAATATATATTTAGTATATATATTTGTATATTTATATACTTTAAAATACATAACATTTATATAAGTATTTATATAAATGTATTAATTCCATATATATATTGTATTAACAATATATATATTCAAACTTTAATGAAATTTAATATTTACATTTTCTCAAATATGTATATACTTACATATACATAAAATATCATACTTGAATACATATGTATTATTTAAATTTATCAAATAGTATATATATTCTTATATATACCAATGTACCTTTAATATATACTATATACCATACAGTATTTAAACACATATGTATTTATATCAAAATACATTTATATAATTTGTAATTATATAACCATATTTTATTCTCATTTCTCATTTTCTTATTTAATTTGGATTTCCATTTATCCAAATTAAATTTCCCTATTTTCCTCATTTAATTTCCCTCACTTAAATTTCCAAATTTTATCACTTCCTCAATTCTCGGAATTTTCACAATATTCCGATTCTCACAATTTTATTTATTTACTTTAATTTATTTATTTCCTCTTATCTATTTTCTTTAATTATTTATTTTCAATATTTATTATTTCCAATAATTGAAAAATTTACGGTTATCACATCCTCCCCACCTTAAGAAATTCGGTCCTCCGAATTTAACTTAAGTCCAAAGGTGGTATATGCCGTATACTTACGACTTCTGACCTCTAGTTCATCCTCCAAGTAATACTGCCAGTACACTTTCAACATCAAGAGTGCTTTAGACCACTACATGCTGTCTTTCATCATATATGTCTATACTCCCGTAAGTTCATTTCTCAAATCAAAAGTTATTCACTTTTACTCTTTTCATATAAGAGCCATACATAATATTTTAATATTACAGCTGATTTATGCTGTTCATCATCCATGCTTCTCACTTAGTGCCGAGTCGACATAATTTGGTACTATCATGTACTCGTGTCAATCAATTATATGTAAGTGTCCCAGTAGCTTTCACATCTCATGCACACGCTCTCTCAATATCATGGAGCGGTTACATCTCACGCTCATATATATAAATATATATCAGTATGGAGCGGTGCTATCAATACACTTGGGATCTCAAAGCCTTTTGCTATCTCTCATTAGCATATGGCAACACAGAGACTCCCATCACATGTAAGGCTCACTGGAACTGTACATACACATTCACACCGTTTAACACTTATACTTCGACTAAGGCACTAGAGAATCTAGAAGTCTGATAATAGAAAGTGATTCTATTTAGATCATCAGTCTTTAATCACTTCCATATCGTCATTTCTCTTTTGGACTCTTTATTGTCCACAATATTCATTTTCACACTTATTCCATCAAGGCTACATATCATTGCAAATTTTACTGTTAATCATCTCTTACAGAAATAAATCATGAGACAATCATTTTCTCTCCATGTCTCTTTTCATGTAGTATGGTCATTACATCTCTTACTCTTATGGTATATTCAATATCATTTAAATTTTTAAATATACCTGAGAATATACTCTTTTCATAATTTAGATTCTGTGATTGAGTCCTCGGATTATCCATTTAAGCATCACATTATCTATATAATTCCACCATCTCTATCATTTCGAGGTGGTTATGTGTACAAACATTTTACTGGCAGTAAACATATCAATTATCTTACTCCTTGGAGTATCATTACTTTCACTTATCAGTTCTGGCTTTGATTTTACATCTTGCCACAGTTATGTGATAACCAACACCCTTCGTTTTCAGTCTTAACTGCGGGAACTGTTTTATATTAATGTTCCCTTCTCGTCATGCAATTTATTTCCTTATCTCACTTTCATTTTCGTTTTCATATTTTTACTCTCATTCCTTTTTGTCGGTTTTCTCGATTGGTATGGTACTATACAGCTAAGATCTTTTAGAATCTTGCGTACCATCTTTTTCTTTACACTAGCCATCTGCCGACTTTAATTTCTTTAATTAGATCTCGTCTATAGAGCAGCCAGTCTCATCACTCTTTTATAGGCTGGCAATAGTATTTAGCTAGACTCATTTTTTTTTTATCTCGATCATCATCTCTCTATCATAGATAGATTCACTGTAATCCTGTCATCTCGAGATCATATATTTCAAGAGAAGATACTGTCTAGCCAAATTTCTTAGTTGTTAATCTTAGCACAATTCCACATCCTTTAAGAGTTTAAGGATTATATCACAATGCTGCTCATGTTCCATTTATACTTTAGACTCTATCAGTATTTCATCAATGTTACTCATGTAAGGATGTCTCATTCTTTAGGCTTATCTACCTTACAAGGCAACTCATTACCCTTATAACTTCAATCGGAACTCGTAAAATTCACTTCGAGTTCAAATCATCATCTTATGGACACCAACCTTCAATCTTTTATCTAAGGACGCTTTATACAGCAGCTAGTCTTATTTACTCCTCACGTATCTCTAATCAGATCAATAAAGCGTCTATTTACACGTAGATTAATACTTGTTCTTCACCAGAACTTCATCAATGATAGAAATTTAATATATCCTTTTTGATTTGTCAACAACTCAACATCATTTGCATTTCTCTCATTTACACCTATACAGATAACTCCTTTATTCTCAATTTTTTCATTATCTGTATTTTCGTCATTCAGACCTTTACACGTGAATTTCATTATCCACACAATTTTCAGAATTATTTTCTTTAACTTTTCGGATTCTTTCTACATCCTCCGATATAAGCTTAGAATTTAACTTCATATTTAAAATCAAATCAGTGTTATCTCGATTCCTCTAATTTATATAACTTTGGAAGTTTTATCGGAAATCAAATCTGATACTTTCTTTAATCGTACCTTTCTTATCCTCTTGTGACCATCGTTCTTTAACTTTTCATCTGATTATGCCTTTTACAAGGATTGCTCTTATAAGCTCCTTATACATCTCCGATTAAATCATATTTAAGGCATCACTTCCATATAATATTTATTTGTTCTTCATAAGAATTTTAGTGTATAACCAAAAATTTTAATACATCATTTAATTCATCCTCAAATCATATCATTTGTATTTCCTTTCTTTACATCGATACTTGTGAATTTCATCATCCGTAATATTTTCCAAAAATTATTTTCTTAAGCTTGTCGGATTTCTTCTATATTCTTCGATACAAGCTTAAGAATAAATTTCATATCCACGATCGAATCAACATTAACCTGATTTCTCAATCTATGTTACTTTGGAATTTATTGGGATTCTCAACCGACAGTTTCTTTAACCACACTTCTTTTATCATCTTGGACCTTCATCATTGTTTCCCATCACTTCACAGTGTAGTTTCAAGTCAGAGACATTCCATATTCAAATCATTTTGATACATACTCTACCTTGATTTCATTACATAGTCATACTTCACAGCGTTACGAATCTCATTCTGGTAAGCTGTATCAAGTACAATGTTTATCAACACATTTTACAGCTACTCGTTTCAATTCAGTTATTCACTTGAAAACCATTTCCATTTACCGAATTCAGGCTTAGTTCCCTTGAGTATATTCTCCACGAGGTTTGAACCTTGGCACCCCTTACGTACCTAGTTCCTTACACTCGTGTTACCGTTGGGATACTTATAAGGGCCTCGCCCGTTCATATCGACCATTGACGAGCATCCCCTAGGCGATCCTTTCGCCTCAGGTTTATCCTTACTAGTGAGTCGGCGATGAGATAGTTCGCCTATATCTCACGACACATGATCCACTACGGGTCGCCCACCATTGGGTCGCCCATCACAGTTCTATCTCAAGGGTCCTGAAGAACTTAGGTTAGCGGTCATCTTCTTTTTATCACTTGACTGTTCTTATAATTATCCTCTAATTCACAGTACTCCAAACAGTACCTCATTCTGTAGCACATATTCCAAGATACGTCGGTTCTATGTACGATTATCTGTTTGATACCTCAAAGAAATGAAAACGTACAGAACCATAAGTAATCACACCAGTATGTATTTCATTATCTGTACTTTTCACCTCATCAGTCAATTCTTGTAATCATTTCACTCTTCACAGTATTTAACGATCCCGTTCAATACACTCTTAATTTTCGACCCTTTCAGTCAATAACCGGGCCAAACATTTGATGACATTCCACTACACTCTTTGGATCGCATCATATAAGGCCCCGGCTCGTTCGCCGTCTGCCTGTACACGTTTTATTGTGATGCCTCGGATTTGCCGGTCTCAAGCCGGAGGGGCCCGAGCCGCACCACTCATCCGTGCTGTCCGCTCTGAGCTCTAGAGGTGGCCCCCGTCACACAGACGTGGCACTTAGTCCCTCACGGATTGTTTTATTGTGAAGCCCAGGATTTACCACTATGGCCCAAAGTCCACTCGTGGGGGAGCCCTGGCCGCCTCACTCAACCATACTGTTATCCCCTATGGCCCACAGTCCACTCGGGGTTTTTCTTTCGCGTCCATAATCTAAGTGTTAGTGGAATCAGTAATAGGGATCGTTAGATTCATATGACATCTTCTATGCCATTAATAATTCCATTACTATCAATGGATTCCAATTCAGCTCGGTTTTAACACTATTCCGCACATCACCCAATATAGGGGCATTTTCGTCATTTCGACATTTATTTCTATCTCCTCAATATACATTCAAATCAATGAACTGATCATCTATGTGTTGATAGTATCCTTTCTGATACTTATAACAGCAAGTTAGATCTCATTCGATTTTCGACAGAGAAGTTCACTAAAATCCACAATGGGATTAATTTACTTGTAATTCAGCTTTATATCATTAATTTCTCTGTCAAATCGATCAATTCCAACTTCTGGTGATCTATTTTGACTCTCAGTAAAATTTTGGGGGTAGGGGTATTTTGGTCATTTTTGGCTAAAAATTTTCTCTCTCTTCAAATTACCCTCAATCGGTGATCTTAAAGTCTATTTAATGATGATATTTTATTTCCCTATTTTATACCATCACTTTCAGGTCTCAGTTCGGTTCGGACAGAAAAGTACTGGTGGGGCCCTCACCGAGTCCATTTCTGTTCCTTACCGAACAGGCCTTCTTATAGATTAGAAGAATCACCAATTTTTCGGTAATTTCTGAGCCTATTTTCTTCTTTAACATTCTCAGTTTATACTTTCTCACTCCCTTTAAATCATTTTACCCCATTTACAATCATTTATTTTTTCTATGTATTCAGACGACACAGTACTACAGGGGATGTTTAACTCTTTTCTTTCCATAGTATCCACAGACATCAGGCCAACCAATGCTCTGATACCACTAAATCTGTCACGACCCGTGACCACATTTTTACCCTTCTTATACACATCTTAACCGGTTGGGCTGTCTGTGATACTTCACTTGTACTGACTGTTAAACAATTTTACAATGTATTATTTATATTATACACATCCCCTATCGTAACAAATCAGATAAGTAGTACTGTTGACGTGTCTAAATACAGAGAATAAATGATCATACCTCAAATAAACAGTCGGTTTGACACATTGTTCTTCGTGTACAGCCAGGATCCACAATCCACTGATCTCACATTCATCAAAACCTGAGATGTTGAAAATTAAGGGGTGAGCAAAACCACAGCTCAGTAAGAGAATTATATGCCTCACTTGATACTCAGCTTCCTATATGCTGAAAATCTTTTTCATTTTTCCTATGGGCTCTAGGCTCGCATGTAGGAAAGATACTACAGTCGGCTAGGAATCCGAATGGAGTAAGGTAGGTATTTTAGAATACCATACTTGTTACGGAACCTAGAAGCAACTGTAGAGAAAAATTTTTCTTTTTGTTTTGAATTAATAAATCCTTTTCCTTTTTAATCTTTCATAATCTTTTTCATATTCCTTTCAAAATAATGCCTCTACGAAATAAAGCCTTTAAATAGAATAATTAATATCCGTATATTCCTTGAAAAGAATATTAGTTAAATCATCATCTTATTTCTTTAAAACTTATTTCATGTTTTAATGTACTCTCTTAATTAGTTCTGTCCGTTAAAAAGCAGAATAAGCTATTAAAATCTATTTCATTCTTTGACATTTGTCGAATTCACGAATCACACTCACTTACTTATCGTCACAATATCCTACGATTTCTCATACTAACATCGGAACACGTGTAGCACTTAGTTCCCGAAGGACTCTAGAGGTGGCTCCCACTGTTCAATCATCGAGTCTCTGCTCGGTATGGCCTGTACTGAAACATCAGAACACGTGTAGCACTTAGTTCCCGAAGGACTCTAGAGGTGGCTCCCACTGTTCAATCATCGAGTCTCTGCTCGGTAGGGTCTGTACTGAAACATCAGAACACGTGTAGCACTTAGTTCCCGAAGGACTCTAGAGGTGGCTCCCACTGTTCAATCATCGAGCCTCTGCTCGGTATGGCCTGTACTGAAATATCGGAACACGTGTAGCATTTAGTTCCCGAAGGACTCTAGAGGTGGCTCCCACTGTTCAATCATCGAGCCTCTGCTCGGTATGGCCTGTACTGAAATATCGGAACACGTGTAGCACTTAGTTCCCGAAGGACTCTAGAGGTGGCTCCCACGGTTCAATCATCGAGTCTCTGCTCGGTATGGCCTGTACTGAAATATCGGAACACGTGTAGCACTTAGTTCCCGAAGGACTCTAGAGGTGGCTCCCACGGTTCAATCATCGAGTCTCTGCTCGGTATGGCCTGTACTGAAATATCGGAACACGTGTAGCACTTAGTTCCCGAAGGACTCTAGAGGTGGCTCCCACGGTTCAATCATCGAGTCTCTGCTCGGTATGGCCTTTTCCGTTTGACATATTCCATGTCATGTAAAATATCTCCCTTTTTAACATGTCACCTATCATTTATGGATTTTAATATAGACGTTAATCTTGTCGTACTATAAACCCTGGAGGGTAAAGGACTAACCCAGTCAAATCTATGACCATAATCTATATTGTCCTCGGTGGATCACGGATCAGGTGTCGACCGGGACTAAACATGTCACATATCATGTATCAGCATGATAAGAATACCAACCAGTCTCAAAACCGTATTTTTTTATCGGAAAATACACCTTATGGAATTTATACAATTATATAATTCCATGATTTAAAACCATAAGGGTTATAATCCTTTAGTGAATATTGATAAAAATATCCATAAAATATTTACTATATTTCACTTCATCTTTCGTCTCGTAATTCGTGTAATTTATCTATTTCGAGAATTTTCGGTGATTTCATTATCACCATTCTCGAATACATGAATATTCTAAAGTTCCATCTCATTATATTCATATTTTATGAAATTTAGAAATTTCCTCATGTCTCGTGATTTACTATCGAAATTCGAAAATAAATCATTTAATATGATTTTATAAAGTTTTTCTAAAATTTTCGGCAGCATAACGGCTGCCGATTCACTAACCTCCTGCACGAAAAATACAGTTTAAAATCTTTCAGCCAGTACTTCTTCCCAAATTATTTTCAGCAATTCATGCATCATAATAATTTTCATAAAATAATTGCATAAAATATTTCAAATTAAATTATGCAGACTGAGTATCCTTACAGTGCTGCACATGCATCCCTTACCTTTTTCCGGGTCGGCGACTTCCGCTTATCGATCGCGCCCGCGCTCCATTTCTCCCGATTCCTTATCTCGATTGCTGAAAATAATTTCTGGAATTAAAATTCTAATTTTTAGAATTTTTCATAATTTATTTAATTTTTTTCTGAAATTAAATTCTCGGGAAATTTCTTACCGAATTTGTAAAATCCCGGGTTGTCGAATTTCCGGGAATTTTCCGAATTCCCAAATTTTCCTTTTTTCCTCTTTTTTTCTTCCTTTTTCCTCTTTTTCTTTCCTTTCTTTCTTTTCTTTTTCTTTTTCTTTTTCTTTTTCTTTTTCTTTTTCCTTTTTCCTTTTTCTTTTCTTTTTCTTTTCTTTTTTCTTCCTCCTTTCCCGGTCAAACCGGTTCAGAGCCTTTCCTCGCCGGTTCCTCGCCGACGGCCGGTTCTCCGGCGGCTCGTTGGTCCCTCAGCTGGCCGGCGTCGAGGCGAAGCTGCCGGTGGTCTCAGCTTGGCCTGGATCGGCGGCACGGCGGCGGATCCACTCGGTTTACCTTCGGTCACTTCTCCTCCTCCGTCGGCCTTCCTCCGCCGTCGTTGGCCTCACCGGTGGCCTCCATCCCATTCCTCTCCTTCCACCAATGCTTCGGCTGTAATGGCGGCGGCCAATTCCGCCGGCAACCGCCAGATCTAGTTTCGTTTTCTTCCTCGGTTTTCCGCCGTTTCGCGTCGATTCCTTCTCCGTTTCGCTTCGCCGGCGTTGCCATCAGCTTCCTCTTCCTTTGCCGGCGACGACTTTCTCTTCTCCTCTCTCCCTTTCCTTCTCCGGCGGCCGCTGACGGGGGCGATCTCGCCTGGGGAAGGCAGAATCGGGGTCTTCCCGATTCTGTTTCTTTTTTCTGTTTAGTTTCCTTTTTTTTTTTTTACCTTTCTTTCTATTTTTAGCATATAAATATATTATATACTATATACTTTACACTTTATACATATATATAATATACATACTATATATTACATATGTATTATTTCATATAAGTATAGTATAATATATATTATATATAATATATATTGTATATTACAAATATATATTTAGTATATATATTTGTATATTTATATACTTTAAAATACATAACATTTATAGAAGTATTTATATAAATGTATTAATTCCATATATATATTGTATTAACAATATATATATTCAAACTTTAATGAAATTTAATATTTACATTTTCTCAAATATGTATATACTTACATATACATAAAATATCATACTTGAATACATATGTATTATTTAAATTTATCAAATAGTATATATATTCTTATATATACCAATGTACCTTTAATATATACTATATACCATACAGTATTTAAACACATATGTATTTATATCAAAATACATTTATATAATTTGTAATTATATAACCATATTTTATTCTCATTTCTCATTTTCTTATTTAATTTGGATTTCCATTTATCCAAATTAAATTTCCCTATTTTCCTCATTTAATTTCCCTCACTTAAATTTCCAAATTTTATCACTTCCTCAATTCTCGGAATTTTCACAATATTCCGATTCTCACAATTTTATTTATTTACTTTAATTTATTTATTTCCTCTTATCTATTTTCTTTAATTATTTATTTTCAATATTTATTATTTCCAATAGTTGAAAAATTTACGGTTATCACAATAAGAGACATAGAATAAACTTGGTACTATGATGCACTTTGTAGTTAGCATTATTTCAAGTAATGAGAATAAAGTTGCAAGTTTAGTAAATTTAGTAACAAATGATCCTTGAGATAATTTAGAAATCTTATATAAGTTCAAAAATCATATAAGAACAAATAAGTGCATATATTCCACAAAATATATATGTATACTTGTTTTAATAAAAACGAAAGCACAAGTATACTAAAAGAAAATGTAGTATACTCGAATATTAAAATAGTTAAAAATAAAATAAATAAGGAATACATATACATGTATATATTGAATGTTAAATATGTATACATATATACATATGTAAATTTTAAAAGAAAGGAAGAATATTTATAAATAAATATATCTATACACATACCTACACTAAAAATATACTAGACATGAAAACATATATATATATATATATGGACATGTGTATGTATATATTTTATAATTAAGATTTTAAGTCTAGGTAAATATATATTACATGTAGAAAATATAATAAAATAAATAAATTACATATGAATATATGTTGGTATATGTATATATAAATATAGATATATATTATTTAAAGACAACTATACATTATATGAATTATAAATATATAAAACAAGAACAGAAAATTTAATAACAAAAAACAAATTTAAGATAAATTAAAAAATTAGGAGTTAGTGGAGCTTGATGGGACTTTCTCCCATCAAACTCCACTAGCAATTCTCGGCAAACACATGAAGCTTCTCAAGGAAGCTTTGAAAATAAAAAGTAGAGAAAAGAAGTGAAAGGAGAGCGAGGCCGACGGGGAGAGAGGCTGAAGAATTAGCAGTTTCGATGAAGAGAAAAATAAGATAAGGAAAGAAAGGTGCAACCGAGAAAGAAGGAAGAAAAGAAAGGAAAAACCGAGAAGGAAGAAAGGAAGGGTAAGGCCGAAAAGGAAGAAAGGAAGAGGAAGAAGCGTACAGCCTCTGCCCTCCCATCGTGAGCAGCAAGGTGTAGAACCGAAGGGGAAGACCTTCGGCTGGAAGTGGTGGCTGAGCAAGGCGTGATGGTGGCCACTTGTGAGGGTTTTCCAAGGGCTGAAATGCTGAGTTAAACGTGGGGAAAGAAGGATCTTGGCTGTGTTAAAAGGCTGCGAAAAGGGGGGGTGGGGCCTGGAAGTGTAGGTGGCGGCAAGGGCCTTGAGAAATATAATGAGCTGAAGTTGTGAGCTTCTTGGAGGCTGAAAAAGAACAAAAAAAAAACTGATTTGCTGTGAGTAAGGGCTAAGAGATTGGTGCACTTGGTTTTGAAGGTAATCTTAAGAGTGGGGGTTGTGTTTTTATTTTAAAAGATTATGTGATTTAATTATACAATTAAATACAATATATTTTGATAATTCCATACATTATGTGTGTGCTTATATATATATATATATATATATATATATTAGATAGAGATTTCATGGACATAATGATAAAGAATTAAATATGATCATGTAATTATACATAGATAAGTAGACATGCATTTTGTGTATATATATGTGTCATGGGTCTAAGAGGAAGAACAACATTAGTTTTAATTTAGATAGCTACACTTGGATACAATATGAATATATTAGGCACTTATAGATATCCAAGTACTATCAAATAAGAAATGTAGAAATAGAATTTTGGTATAGCAATTTATTTGGAAACATTAAGGCAAATGTTTGGCACTAAATCGAGTAAGAGAAATTTTAAAGTAAGGATTAAATCCCGGTTTAAGGATTTATATGTCTAAGAACGAATGTAGATATATATATATATACACGTATATACATATATACTCTTTAAAACAATAATTAGATTCTAATTATAGACATAATGCTAAGCCCGATTAGATATGTATAGTTTTAAATTATGCGCTTTAAGTTCGGTATTTAACATGATATGAGTAGTTGACTGAGACAGTATTAGAATGATTGTAGTGACTTCAACGGAAGCGGAGGAGTAAATTTCTAATTCAGAGGGCTGAGGAAGATACTCGCTAAGGGTATAAGGTAAGTGGGTTAAATAAGTCTTACTAGTATCATCTCGTAAGAGATGAATGAACCGTTATTCAATAATTACCTAAATTCACATTAAGCTTGGTAAAATATCATGGAAAAGATTAGGAGGGTAAGTAACATTCGAAATTACAAAAAAATTATATATCTTATAAAATTCTAAGATTATTCAAATCCATTTAGACTTATTTGAGCTTGAATTGAACCGAACTTAAAATAATCTAAACCCATAATAGCTCCTATTGGAGATAATCTGAACTTGAAAAAATTTAAAATTGAAAATATCGATCGAAAATGTTTAAACTTAAAGTAATCCAAACTCGAAATAACTTTGAATTCGAAATAACCCATAAAAAAATAACCTAATCGAATCCGTCCAAACTGACCTATTTACGGCCTCTAAAAATAATGATAATGATATTGGTTGTTGGTTGATTCAACTTTCAAGCCCAAATGCCAAACATATAAATGTGGCTTTTCAATTTTCAATAGCTACAGCATAAGCCTGTCTAAGAAAAATTCTCTCATTTTCCCTTTCTTTTTCTTGCGTTGCTGTCGTGCATTAACACAAGGGATTGCGACTGCCAAAGCAAAAATTTTAGTAACAGTAGCAGTAAACAAAGAGGAGTCCTCGTCAATGCTAGTTTTTGCTATAAATGCCAGCACGTTATCAAAGTCAAATCTTTTGGAGAAGTTAAAAGTCAAGCATAGAAGAGCTTTGTAGATAAACGTATGAAGTCAGGTAGTAGTATTTCATTTTCATTCATTGATGTGTGTGGGTGCATGAGCCTCAAATATTGCATTGCGGTTCTTATGGCCCCACCTTGACTTCTCAATTACTTTGGCCCATCTTCACCTAATCTTCTCTCTATGTGCTATGTGTGTGTGTGTGTGTTAAGAAATCATCATCATCATCAATTCATCATTTGCATAATAGCTCAGAAATCTCCAGCTCGTGCAGTCATGCTAATTGCTTTTAGTACTACTAGAATGATGTCCTATGTTGTCAGATTTTTTTTGAAATGTTTATAATTTTCTTAATTGAATTAGAAATTAATTAAAGTTATGAATTAAATCATATTAAATAATAGTAGTTTATTTCAGTCATTTTTATTTTTTCTTTTAATATATTATTAATATTCATATAATAATTTTTAATAATTATGAAAATTAAATATCTAAAAAATTAATTATAAGCTAATTACATAATACAAATGCATTTGCAAGTGTTATATTTTATATGTATTTTTTAAATGCATATATTTTATAATTTAATCTATATTTTATTTATGGTATAAAAATACATTAATATTTTTTGAATTATCAAATTCTTTTAACAATAATAATATGTAAGGCTCCAGTTTACTAATGTCACAGCCCGTGACCCTATTTTTCACCTTTTTCTATACATCTTATTTGGTTGGGCTGTCTGCGATACTTTACTTTTCATATTCATTAAACTATTACATTTAAAAAAATATAATTATCATTTACATCCCCTATCTTAATTTACAAGAAAGTAGTACTGTAGATAAGTCTAAATACAGAAAATAAATGATCGTACCTCATGTAATAAATCAAGCTGTCGCATCGTCTTCAAATGCACAGCCAAAATCCTCAGATGTCATACTCTCAGTCCTTAAAAATCTGAAATGTTAAAATTAAGGGATGAGCAAACCACGGCTCAGTAAGAGAGTTATATGCAACACTTGATATTCAGCTATCTATATGCTGAAAAACTTTTTCGTTTTTCCTATAAGGGCTCTAGGCTCACATGTAGGAGGGATACTACAGTCGGTTAGGGATCCGGATAGAGTAAGGCAGGTATTTTGAAATACCTGTCTTGTCCCAGAACCTAGAAGCAACTGTAGAGAGTAATAAATTTCTTTTCGTTTGAAATTTAAATCCTTTTTCCTTTTTATTCCATATCATTTTCATATTCTTTTCAAAATAATGCTTTTATGAAATAAAGCATTTAAATAAAGTAACTAATATTCAAATATTCTTTGAAAAGAATATTAGTTAAATCCTCATCATTCTCATTTAAACTCATTTCATGTTTTATTGTACAATCAAAATTAGTACAGTACTTTAAATAGCAAAATAAGCTATTAATTCATTTTCGTATAACATATACATCATTTAAATCTAATATTCAATTTAAAAATTAAAATAAGAATATTATATTTATTTTCCTCCTCTTTCCTTTTTGAAAACATATCACATGTTCATGTCACATATAGTCTAATATTCACTTTAAAATCATAGTAAGAATATTAGACTTGTAAACTCTTTTCTCTTTTGAAAACATGATACGTGATCATATCACATGTCATATAAAAATCATCTCGTAATACTAAAATCAGTACCGTAATAAGCATTATGTAAAATGTTATAAATCACTTTCATTTAACTTGTCACATATCATGTAAAACATTTACATTTCACGTATCACATATCATATAAAACATTTTCATATATGTAGACTGAGGCAATCATCACTCATATCATGCTATAGACCCCGAAGGGTATAAAATAATCATGTCAGATCTATTGCCATAGTCTATAATTGTCCTCAGCGGATCACTGATCAGGTGTCGGCCGGGACTACATATCACATATCACATATCACATGTCACATATCAGCATGATAAGGTTGCCAACTAGTCTCAAAACAGTATTTTTCATCATCAATAAAACCTTCATGGAATTTATAAAAATATATAATTTCATAATTTAAAACCATAAAGGTTATAAAACCATTTAGTGAATATTTAAGAAATATATATAAAAATATTCACTTTATTTCTTTTCATTTTTCATCTCGTATTACGTGTAATTTACATATCAAGAAAAATTTTCGGTGATTTCATTATCACCATCTCGAAAACATGAATATTTTAAAATCACTTTCATTTTATTCATGTTTTCATGAAAATATTTATTTTCTTGATTTTCGTGGTTGAAAATCATTTCTCGTGACACAAAATCATTTATTATGATTTTCGATAATTTTCTAATATTTTTCGGCAGTATAACGGCTGCCGATTGGCTAGCCTCCTGCACGAAAAATACAGTTTATACTTTCAACCGGTAAATCACCACAATTTTTCAACCAAGCATTTTCCATGGCATTTTATAAATTTAATGCATAATTAAATTTATGCATAATTAAAATGTGCATACCGAATATCCTTACAGGCTGCACATGCCTCTCTTACCTGTCCCGGGTCGACGACCGCCTCATTACGTCGTACCCATGTTCACCTCTCCTGATTCCATCGTCTCGGTCATCGATGGTGATTTTCTAGAAATAAAATTCTATAATTTAGAATTTTTTCATAATTTATTAAAATTCACTCGAAATTAATTTCTTGAATTTCTTATCAAATTTTCATAAAATTTCGAATTTTCGAATTCCCGAGAATTTTCGAATTTTCGAAAATTTCCTTTTCTCTTTCTTTCTTCCTCTTCCTTTTTCTTCTTCTTTTCTTTTTCTTTTTCTTTTTCTTTTCTTTCTTCTTTTTCTTTTCTTTTTCTTTTCCTTTTCTTTTCCTGGTCTGAACCGATTTAGACCAGTCCAACCCCTTCACCACTGGTTCTCCTCCAGTGACCGGTTCTCCAGTGGTTCGGTGTCTCCCCAACTGGCCGACGTCACGACGAAGCTATGGCTGGTCTCCGTTCAGCCTAGATCGACGGCACGGCGGTGGATCTGGCTGCGTGGGTCTCAGCTTCATCCTTCCCTTTTTCTTCCTTCCTCTGTCGTTTCCTTTGCCACCGGCGACTCCTCTCACCTTCGTCTCCCTTCGGCGTGGTGCTGGTGGCGGTGCCCGAATCGACCGGCACTACCGATTTCCCTTTTTTTTCCTCTCCTCTTCAGTTCTTCCGCTTCGCTTCGCCTCGCCTTTCTGTTTCCTTTTCCCTGTCGTCGGTAGCTTCTCTCTTCCCCTTCCTCGGCTCGTCGGCCAGCGACGGCCCTCATCTCTCTCTCTCTCTCTCCCTTCTCCGGTACTGTCGACAGGGTCGGCTTCCTTCTCTGTTTTGTAACAGAGAAGGGAAACGGGGATCAGGTTATATCCCGATCCCGTTTCTTTTTTTTTTAATTATTATATTTATAAATTATATTTATAAATATAATTTAATTAATATATGTATATATATATAATTAAACTCTAAATAATTATATATAGATATACATATATTTTGTGTTTATAATATATATATATATATATATATATATATATATCTATACATTTTTAATTAAAATACCATTTATATTTCATATATATATATACACATAAATATGTATAATAATAATATACATATATATTTATTCAATTATATAAAATGGTATATCAACATATAATATATACATATATGAATATATGAATATATATTTAATAAAAATATATTTATATAATATCATTATATAAATATATAAAAATACATATTTTTATTTCTTATTAAGTTTGGATTTCTTAATATCCAAATATATTTTCCCCCAATTTCAATTTCTCCAATCTATTCCTTCATCAACCTCTTTAATTTCAACAATATTCCAATTCTTGTGAATAATTTATTTATTTACTTTAATTTCTCTATTTGCATTGGAATTTAATTTACAAATATTTAATATCAAAATATTAAAATTCGCGGTTATCACAACTAAGCAGGGTCACCTTACTCCCTTGTACTATCCGTTTTGGGTCCTGATCACTAAGCAAAACCTTCACAGTTTTCTTTTGTGTCCCCATTGAGGTTTAAAGCCAGAACCCTTAGGTACCTAAGCCTTACACTCATGGTTCCATTTGTTCGTAAGGCCCTAGTTCACTAAGCAGAGTCACCTTACTCACCCGTACTATCTGCTTTAAGTCCATATCACTAAGCAAAACTCTCACAGCTTTCTTTCGCATGTTTAATGAGGTTCGAACCCAAGACCTTTAGGTACCTAAGCCTTACACTCATGCTACCATTTGTTCCAACGCGTTTTATTGTAAGGCCCTAGTTCATTAAGTAGGGTCACCTTACTAACCTGTACTATCCGCTTTGGGTCCAGATCACGAAGCAAGGCTCTCACAGTTTTCTTTCGCGTCCCCATTGAGGTTCGAACCCTAGACCCTTGGTACCTAAACCTTACACTCATGGTACCACAACAAATGGTACCATGAGTGTAAGGCTTAGATACCTAAGGGTCTAGGATTTGAACCTCAATGGGTACGTGAAAGGAAACCGTAAGAGTCTAGGATTCGAACCTCCATGGGTACGTGAAAGGAAACCGTAAGGGTCTTGCTTCGTGATCTGGACCCAAAGCGGATAATACAGGTGAGTAAAGTGACCCTGCTTAGGGAACTGGGGCCTTACATAATATAATTGTGAAATAACATCATCATTTGAAATATAATCTCAAAAACAAAATTATTTTTTATATAAATATTTTTAATTTTTTTTACTTTGTACTTTTAAAGAAAATTTGTAATATTTAATTGACATTTTATCTCAAAAAAATACCATCACCTTCCTCTCAATCTCTTTTATCCTTCCTATGAATTAGATTTATTAAAAAAAAATAGAATAGCCTTAGGGATGTAAATGGTTATCCTATACTCTGACTACCTGACCCAATTAAGATTAGGATATCTAATAACCAAGTTTGAATAAGTTTTGAATAGTGATCTTAGAATACCCCATTACTCAAACTCGATAATAAATAATAATTTTTAAATATTACTATATATATTTTTATTTATAAATTATTTATTATTAATATAATATTTAATTAAATTAATTCATAAAGTATTTTAATTATGATTTGTAGAATTAATTTATATTTATGAGTTAATTTAAATTTTATTAATTTATATTTTCTTAATAATATGCATTAAAATGATTTTAAATTTAAATTTGAAAATCCGACTTTAATTTAATAAACAAGTATTTAACGGATTTGGGTAGTTAACTGGTATTTTTTATAGTATATAGAAAGGATTTGACTGGTAAAAATCAAAATATTCAGCAAATTAATCAGCTTCGGATATTATAAAATATAAGTAATTTTGAGTTTGTGTACATCAAAATTAGTAGGTACCCTATTTGTTGCCATTCCTAGACCTACAACTAAAACTCTCGACTAAAACTTTTAAAAGTCATTGGTATAAGGGAAGTGCATAACGATTTTGTCCGTGGACTCAATTGCAACATGATTTTGAAAACCTGAAAGAGTCGCCACCAATCTTTTTTATTAGGTGTGATTAGCTATCTAAAAACATTTATTTTTTCAATAAAATATTAAAATTAATTGTTTTATTAAAAACAATTTTTGGTCTGCGAAAACAAATTCGGTTACGCATGAAAAAGGATTAGCACCCCAGGCACCATTTAATCATGTATTATCCTTTAATTTTAATAAAATGGTCTTAATTAAAAATTTTAAAAAAATTTCTTTCATTTTGAAATCCTTTTTTGTTTATTTTGAAACCACTTAATTAAAATTTTTTTTAAATTCTTTTTTTGGTAACGAGTTGTTGTTGTTTGAAATATTTAAATTTTATTAATTTTTATAAGAAACATATTAGAATATTTTATATTGAAAACTATTTTCAAGTACTTTGCACTCTAAAACTTTTAATAGCATTTCAAATAATTTTCTTACTTAGGATGTTTTTAAGAATCACTATTTATTATTTCTATAGAATCTTATCTTTGAAAGATTTACATTTAATTCAAATTCCCATGAATGCGTGTGATGTAAGTACGTACATAATGCATAATGCATATGAGAAATCTTTTTTTATCATTATTTTTATTTTTATGAAAAAACTATTATTATTATTATTATTATTATTATTTTAAATAAGAACTTATTTATTGAAAAATTACATTGAATACTTCAATACTTTTGGTAAATATTTAGTGAATTTTACTTACCTAAAGATCAATTAGGATTTTTAAGAATTTTTTTTCAAAAAAATTCATTTTCTTATTTTATCAAATCAATAAATAAAAAACTCATTTTCTTCTAACAGACAAAATTTTGTTGAAAAATTCTAGCAATTTTAAAAATTTTAGGTCTGAATTTTTTAATTAAAAAATTCAGATTTACGATTATGTCTTGTCTTTTATTTTTATATTTTATTTTTTAACCTAATTTTATTATTAAAAAATAAAATCATATATGAAAAAAAGTATGACCAACAACAATTTATCTCCGTATCATGCAACTTTTCCGTTTTGAAGGTTAGTATAACCATAAGTGTTTAGAATATTATTTACTAAAACAAATTATAATATATGCTTTGATAAAATTTTGTTTAACACTTGTTGATTGAAAACGGACGGTGCTTCTATCTTATTCTTAGGAGCTTGTGTCTTTTTTTTAATTCAATTATTTGCAAAAATGAGCACTTGTGTATGTTTGCACGTGTGGTTTTGTGTATGTTTCCTTGTCGCTGATCTATCTCTTCATTGGTATTGTCATGTTTCCCTGCTGCTTGATTCGTGTGAACCAAATACCATGGTGTGTCAAGCTGATTTTGTCTTAATTATAACAACTTCAGAATCTAAATTTTTTATTGAAGTGCCTGATAAGGAGGGATAGATTGCTCATTTTCAGATTGTTGAACTTGTACATTGATTTTAGACCCCTTGTCTTAAATGTAAAGTTGATCATTATACAAATCTTACTGTATGTAATTAATTTGATGAGGCATGTTGGTTTGACTGTTTGGCTCATATGTATTTTGAACATAGCCTTGTAATTCTCTTCTAAATCCAGTGAGGGCTGGTATAGTTCGCCATTGGAGTTTTTCAAAAAAAAAAAAAAAAGGATAAAACAGAAAACTTGTATAAAGAAAGGAAGAAAAACATTATTACCAAAAAAAAAATTGTTCTAATCATTTTTATGTAATGGAAAGTGATCTTTTTTAAGGTGATAGCGTAAAGAAAAGTTTGCCCTTTTTTTATATTAATATTTATAATAACAATCTGATGCGAAAAGATTGTTAATAACGTGACAAGCAACAATTTGTTTTTATTTTAAAATGATATTTGAAACGTAATGAAATAGGTAAAAATAATGGGTTTATATATGATGCATTAACAGTGTATAATTTTGTACACTGTCAATATACTAGAGGTTGATACCTCATCAATATATAAACTAAAAAAAGTCAAGCTCTTAAGAATAAATACAAGTAAATTTTTTTCAATTCACTCATAAAGGCTTATTGATGAAGTGTCAGCCTTGTATACATTGACAGTATATAAAGTCTATACATTGTCAATACATCATATATAATTCCAAAAATATTTTTATTTAATTTCTTTTTACCCGAATTGACATTTTTGGATGTATTTGATGGATGAAATTAACAAAAAAGGTATATTTCTTTACATTAAAGCAAGATCTCTCATCGAGTAAATTTTGACTTTTCTATATCTTCTTGCTCTTGTAAGACACTAATGCTCATGTTTGTCACTAGTTTCTTGAAAAAAAAAAAAACTACATTACAATTTTTGTTGTCATTTTTCTTCTTTAGGCATTTGGATATGATTCAAATCTTGGAGTTTCCATTGTTGAGAGAGTTTTACCGTTTACCACCCCAACCCGAACAAGATTAAGCTCAAATCGTAAAACGGATGAAAATACCTGTGATTATACAAAAAAAATACTATTGTCATTTCTATTTTAGATTTAAATATGCAAATTGTAATAACAACTAAGTGAAGTGACTATATATAGCAGAAATTTTCAAACATTAGAGCTAGAGGTAAATGATCATAGGTCCATTCAGGCCAAGCCTGGACAGTATGTTAAAAGATTTTATGTGTGTCCAAGTCCGATTCAATCCAATGTTTGAGCCTAAGTTTTCTATTTAGACCCGCTTTTAAAAATACCAAAAAAAAAAACTTGGTCCACTCAAGCTCACTCAAATAAAACAATATTTTTTCAACAAAAAAAAAATTAACATTAATTTGATTCTACTATTAGATTTGTTCTTTAATTGGGCTTTTCAATATGTGTTTCTTTTATTATTAATGGGTTGGCAGATTTAATAGGTTTCATGGGTTTTATTAATTAGGCTCAATTTGTTGGGTTTATTTGATTTTGACTTAATTAATGGGTTTATGTTACACATATTGGGATACTTAAAAATATATATAAATATTATCGTGCCTAAGTTGGCCTTTTCAATGGTGAGATATATGTTTCGATGCAAACGCAACAAGGACAATGAAATTTGTAATAGTATATATTTGATATTTATAGAATTAAATAAAAATTATTAAAATTAATTTGATATCAAATATTATTTTTGTTATTAAATATTTAAAATCATTTTTATGTACATTTCATTGTTACTAAACATTTAAAATCTTTAAAAAAATTATTTAATAAATAATAGAACATTATGTATAGGATTTTAAATAATAAGAAATTAATAATGAACCAATTAAATAAACTTATTTAAGAACTCTGTTGGAATGTCCCCTACAAAGTGACGTGTTACATTGGAGCTTAGGTCTACTAAAAAGAATGCAAGAGTTGCTAGTTTGTTGCCTAGAAACTACGCACATGATTGATGCTTAGAGATGTAGTATCAAATAAGCAAGAGTTCTTACACCACAATGGATAGGGGTTGGTAAAAAAATTAATCCACAACCATAAGCTTAAGTTAGGATATTGGAATATAGGTACGATTAACAATAAGTTTGCTAAGATTTCTGAGGTGATGAGTAGGAGGAAGGTTAACACTTGTGTCACTAAAAGACCACAATGGTTGAGGAGAAGGTTATGGTGATACTACCTTGATGATATAAGTTTTGGCACACCCGAAAAGATTGAAACCATAATGGTATAGGTATCATCATAGACAAAGAATATCAAAAGGATATTATATATGTTAAGAGACAAGGGGGTATGATTAATTTGGTTAAGCTAGTTCTAAATTGGAAGGTTTTGAATCTTATTAGTGCATATGTACTGTAGATAGGATTGGATGAGGCTAGTAAATAACAGTTTTGGAAGGATTTAGATAAGGTAGTATAAGAAGTTCCTGTAGAAGGAAACCTTTTTATTAATCGTGACCTTAATGGCCATGTTAGTGCTAGTAGAAAGGGTTTTGAGAGCATACATGGGGGTTTTAATTATAGTGTAAAAGCAAGGGAGGAGATGCTATCCTAGATTTTGTTTTATTTTACAACCTAACCCTAGTGAACACTTTACTTAGGAGGAGAGAATCTTACCTTATAAGCTTTAAAAGTACATTAAACGCAATTCAAATAGATTTCTTTTTAATTAGAAGGAGAGATAGATGCAATTCTTTAGATTGTGTAACAGTCTAGTTACACAATAATACACATATCATTACACAATTTTGACGGTTGGGCTGTCTATGATACTTTACTTTTCAGTTACATTTAAACAATTTCGTATGAAATTATAACACGAATTACATCCCCTATCTTAATTCTCAAGAAAGTAGTACTGTAGATAAGTCTAAATATGAAAAATAAATGATCGTACCTCATGTAGTAAATCAAGCTGTCGCATTGTCCCCAAATGCACAGCCGAAATCCTTAGATATCAGCCTCTCAGTGCTCGAAAATCTGAAATCTTAAAATTAAGGGGTGAGCAAACCACAGCTCAGTAAGAGAGTTATATGCAACACTTGATATTCATCTATCTATATGCTGAAAACTTTTTCACTTTCTTTAAATCTTCCTAAAAGGCTCTAGGCTCACATGTAGAAAAGATACTATAGTCGGCTAGGGATCTGGATGGAGTAAGGCAGGTATTTTGAAATACCTGTCTTCTCCCGGAATCTAGCAGCAATTGTAGAGAGTATTTCATAAATTGTTCTCAAAACGATTTAATATTCGTTTTCCATATATTAAACCATTTATTTCTCTTCACTTTAGTATGGTTTAAAACACGTGACAATGCAGTAGTAAAACAGTGGTTTACACCTGTTCTCTTCAGTACAGTTAAAAACATGTGACAGTACAGTAGTTTGTAAATATCCAAATCATTGGATAAACAATTCTGTAATTATTTTTATCTTAGAAATAATCTTCATGTTATTCTTTTTGAATCAACTTTAATTTCTCTTTAGTTCAGTAACCGTATATTACAGTTCAGTAAAACAGTAATATTCAGTACAATACTATTCGATAAAACAGTATCTTGCAGAACGGTAAAACAATATCTTGCAGAACAGTAAAACAGTAAAACAGTGTCTTGATACGGTTCAGTCAATAAACAGTAAATAGTAGCTACCAATTCAGTAAATAGTATACAGTAGCTTTCAGTTCAGTAAACAGTAAACAGTAGCTACCAATTCAGTAAATAGTATACGGTAGCTTTCAGTTCAGTAAACAGTAAATGGTAGCTTTCAGTTCAGTAAAACAGTAATCAGTGGCTACCATTTCAGTAAACAGTATACAGAACAATACAGTTCAGTAAAATAGTGTTTTGGTACGATTTTGCTTAGTAAACAGTAAACAGTATAGTAATTCAGTAAACAGTAAACAGTACAGTACAGTAAACAGGATTCAGTAAATCCTTTCAATAAACAGTAATCAGTAAGTGAGACTAGGCATCACCCTACAATTAAATCATGCTATCATCGTCCACTAGGGACACAGTATCAGTAATGAGATCTATGGCCATGATCTATAATATGTCATCGGTGTATACTTGCTAGGTGACATTCCGAGACGCTAATGACTAGCTGGTCAATCAGCCACGTGACAGTAACAATAATAGTACGATGCATGAAACTCGGGGCCTAAGTCTTAAAATAGTATAAAACTGTACCATAGCCTTTATGGATTTTAAACACAGTAATTTGAAATATTTCACAATTATCCATAAGGCTCATATGTATAAATCCTCACCTTTATGAAACAAATAAAATAAATAACATTTTTCAAAATATTTCATAAAGGCATAAATTTCATTTACCATACGGTGAAAACAGTATATAAAATAATCATAGTAAAATATAAAATGTCAAAATGTTTCTTTTTTCATCGTAAAACGTGTACGCACGCTTTTTCGTGCTTTCTATCGAAAACATAGTTTTCAAAGTTATTGGGATTCAAATCAATTATTTTTATGATTTATGGAAAATTAAAATATTTATTTTCCAAATCAACACTCTCGTCGCCATGTTTTCCTCCGTAAACACATGTAGAGACCTTCTCATCTCAAAATGCCATTTTTCATCTTTAGTTAACCTTTATGGAATTTCTATAAATAATTATTTTCATAATTAGAACCATAAAGGTTATTTATGAAATCAGTGGATATTTGAAAAATTATTAATAAAATATCCACTTTGTGTCTTTTTACCTTCCATCTTGTTTTACGTGAAATGTACACCTCGAGAGGAATTTTCGGTGGTTTTATTTCCACAATTCTCGAAAACATGAATATTTTACAATTAATCATCCGTATATTCATGTTTAATGAAAATTAATTGATTTCTCGATTTTCGTGATTGAAAACCATTTCTCGTGAAATCAAATCATTTATTATGATTTTCAATGATTTTTCGAAAATTTTTCGACAGTATAACGGCTGTCGATTGGCTAGCCTCCTGCACGAAAAATACAGTTTAAATCTCAACCGGTAAATCACCACAATTTTCCAACCAATCATTATCAATAGCATTTATAAAAATTAAATGCATAATTTAAAACATGTGTGCCAAATAGCCTCACAAGCTGCACATGTCTCCCTTACCTGTCCCGAGTCGGCGACCGCCTCATCACGTTGCGCCCGTGTTCACCTCACCCGATTCCATTGTCTCGGTCATCGGGGGAATTTTCTAGAAATAAAATTCTAAAATTTAGAATTTTTCCATAATTTATTAAAATTTACTGGAAATTAATTTCCGGAAATTTCTTATCGAATTTCCGTAAATTCTCGAATTTTCGAATTCCCAGGAATTTCTGAATTCCTGAAAATTCCTTTTCTCTCCCTTTTTCCTCTTTTCTTTTCTTTCTCTTTCTTTTCTTTTTCTTTTTCTTTTTTCCTTTTTCTTTTCTTTTGTTTTCTTTTTTCTCCATTTTTTTTCTTTTCTTTTCCAGTCAGACCGGTTCAGATCGGTCAACCTCCCTTACCACCGGTTCTCCTCCTGTCGTCGGTTCTCCTGCGGTTCGACGACTCCACAGCTAGCCGAGGTGGCGGCGAAGCTGGATCTAGCCTCCGTTCAGCCCAGATCGACGGCACGGCGGCGGATCTACTCGGTTTAGATTCGACCTCTTCTCCCTCTTCACCCTTCCTCCTCCGTCGTTCTCCTCCTCTCCGGTGGCCTCCTACCCTTTCCTCTTCGTCCGTCGAAGGTTCGGTTGCAGTGGCGGTGGCCAAATCGGCCAGCACCGCCACTTTCCCATTTTTCCTTTTCTTTTTCTCGGCTTCCGTCGGTTTCCTTCCTTTCTCTTTCTGTTTTTCCTTCCGTTACCGTTCAAGCTTCCTTCTCCTCTTCCCTCACCGGCGACTACCTCCCTCATCTCTCTTTCTTTCTCGCCGACAACGGTGGCTGGCTGCATATCGGGGAAGAATCAGGATTCTTCCCGATTCTTTTCTTCTGTTTTCTTTTTTTTTGTTTTATTTTATTTATTATATCAATTATACATATAATATATTATATACCATATATTATATATCATACATATAGTACATACAATAAATTATACATATAATATTATTATTTTATATATAGTATTGTACTATATATATTATATAAATATACATATATATTAGGTATTAACAAAATATATATCTAATATATATATACTTATATACTTTAAATTAAATAATATCTATATATATATATATATTTTTATATAAATGTAATAATACAATATTTCTATTGTATTTACAATATATATAAATATATATATTCAAACTTTAATGTAAATCAATATTTACATTTTTCATATATGTATATATTTATATATACATAAATTGTTATATTTGTATACATATGTACTATTTAAATTATAAAATAGTATATATATACATATATACATACCAATGTATATTAATATGTACTATATACTATACAGTATTTAAATACATATGTATTTGTATAAAAATACATTTATATAACATATAATTATATAAATATATTTCATATTTCTTTTCTCCTTTTCTTATTTAATTTGGATTTCCATTTATCCAAATTAAATTTCCTCGTTTCATTTTTTTCCATAATTCCAACCTTATTTTCCAATTTAAATTTTCTTCCACTCGAGCTTCTCAATTCGTCACTTCCTTAATTCACGGAATATTCACTAATGTTCCGATCTCATAATTATATTTATTTATTTCATTTATCTATTTTCTTTAATATTAATTTTACAATATTAAATAGTGGAAATTTTTGCTATTATCACAGATTGCAAGGTTATTCTAGGTGAATGTTACAACACAACATATACTACTAGTCTTAAACATCAAGATTTATAGACGTAATCGAAAAAGCCAACATATAGGAGCTGCAAGGATTTTGTGGTGGAAGTTAAAAAATGGTTATATGTAGTATATTGAGATAGTTGGAACCAAAAAGAGGACCAAAAAACAAAGGATAACTTAAATGTAATGTAGAACAAGATAGCAAAATGCAATCAGAAGGTAGGAAAGGAGATACTAAGAATATCAAATGGAAAAGCACCAATTGGGAATGATGCAACATGGTGACCTGCAACAGTTAAGAAAGCTATAAAAACCAAGCAAGATTGCTATAAAACTTAAAGAAGAACAACATTGATGAAAGCTTCGCAAATTATATAGGTTAGCTAGGAAAAAGGCAAACAATTACAATGGCAGAAGCTAAAGTGAAGGTCATGAAAGAGTTATGACAAGTTAGGCACAAAGGATAGATAGAAAGAGTTATATATATTGGTGTAAGAAAGAGATAAGTTACTGTAAGGATCACATTTTTCCAAGAAATTTCATAAGTTAAAGGTTGTGAAAATAAAAACATCAAGGATGAATTACCAAGAAATAGAATAATTGGACTTATAGAAGGAAATTGTTATGTAGGCCCCAAGGACTTCTATAGTCCGGATTGGGTTGAAACTTCAAAGTCATTATATTTGGAGTGAAATACTGAGATAGAAGGAATTTTCACCTTGAAATTCCTTCGTTTGAGCATGTTTTAAAAAACGTACAACAATTTCGAAAATGACAATTACGTTTATAAGCCCAGGAAATTTTTGTGAATAACAATCAAACGAAGATGATTTTTGACCAACTGACAGATGCAAGATAATCTTTGTTTGAAGGAGTCCTATGCCATGTAAATAGGTAGACTGAATCACACGAAAAAGTAGAAAATTATGGGATTTAATGGTTATGGGTATTTTGATAATTTCACCTTTATTATAGCCAAACCCCAACAAAAGCTTATTCAATGATTAGAATGAGTTAAATAGATGTATCTTATGAGTGAATGAAGTATTTGGAAGTTAGATTGAACATTTAAATAGAAATTAGAAAGAGAAGGAACGTAGTTGGAATTTTTTAAATTTGTTGGAGGGCATTTTGGTAATTTTTCCCCAAAAGATATTTTAAAAAGATTTTTCCAGCATCATCTTCTCCAATTCATCTTCTCACTCTAATATTTTGGGTTTAGAGAGAGTAAGTCCGTGAAACCCTAGCCTAAACACTTTAAAACCGAAACTGTCTTCACCAACCCTACCCAGTTTTTAGTGCTCTATCTTTTGACACCAAAATCAAGTCCTAAAGCGGCCACATTCATGGTGAATCATCCCACATCAAATCTAGTCATGAAAAAAGGTGAGAGAATTCTTGAAATTTTCATGATTTAATGGTTTTAAGCTATGTTTTTAAGGTGTTTAAGCTTATATCTAGCTTTGAATTGAATCAAAACCATGAAATTCTCTCTCTTAAGGTTTCGATCACCATCCATTATGCACGAACATGATGTTGTTTGATGAGAATTTGATGTAGAATCAATGTAGAATAATGGTAGAACATGAATTTAAGCTTAAATGGAAGAAATAAGTTGTGTAAGAGAGATGGAAGCATTCGGCCAAATCAAGGGGAGGTAGGAAGAGTACTCAATTCAATGTGTTTTGGGTTCTATAATAATGTATAAATTAATACAAGATTGTAGGCCAAATCAAAACTAAAAACGGAGCTGTTTTGACTGTAGTTGTAGTGTTAGCACCAATATGAAGTAGATCGAAATGAAAGCTACTGTAGACAATGTAATAGATCTTAAGGAGCTAATAATTCTTTATAACTGAAGTGTGATGAATTGACAATGTTTATGTGGTGTTTCACAGCTCAAGAAAAGGAAAATGAAGCTGGTGCTAACGAGCATTACTGCAACAAACTGTGCGGTAAGGAATATATATAGAAGGCGTAGGGGTATTGTGTTGCATGTTTTTGATGAAATATGATTTTTCGAGATTGAATTGATGCTTTGATTGGCAATTGTGAACTGGAATTGTGGATTATAAACTGTGTTTTCTGCAGATAGGTTAGATAGGTGCAGCTGTTATGCTGTCGAAATTTTCTAAAATGAATTTTAAACTTCTAAAATTATCATTGACATTATTTTGGAAATAGTGAAATGAAGAAAATGAGATTTGGATCAATAGTTTCCAAAGGTTTTATTTGTATATAAAGTTTGTAATTCAGTTTTAATGAGATTTTTATTAATTTTTATACATGTCATGATGCACATACATTTCCATATTACTATGATACGTAAATAAAATATTTTAAACTGTGATTTTTGAATTGAGAATATTTGGTGAATTTTTATATTTCGAGTGTAATGATTTTATGATTTTAATACTTTATGAACTGATTAAAGATATATTTTACTAAATTGATCTCCATAAAAACTTTGAAATGTTTTGTGAACTGTTTTGAGACTGTTGGCCCCATAGCTTCCTACGAGCACATGCTCCTATGAGTGTATGATCGTATGATTTATTTCTAGACTAATTGACCTTGATCCCGTCATCAGCGTCCCAGGTAGCACCTGATCAATGCACACCAAAGACACCACTATGACTATGGCCATATATCGTTATTTGCATGAGTCTATTGGGTGCCTTGTCTCCACTATACTGTTTTTACTGAGGTGGCAAATTCCTGGTATTCCGAGCACTCCCAAACTTAATTGATTTATGATTTTAGATTGCTATTAATTATGTTTTCCAATCTTTACATGAATTACTGAAATTGATTATGTTTTGTTTATGGAAAGCTTTGGAAACTAATTATTTGAATCTATGTGATTTTTAAAGCTTTCATAGTTGCATTCTGAATTTTAAAATGATTATGATTTATATGGATTTTTGAATGATTTTTGAAATTCTGACATGTGAACTTTGAAATCTAAAAATGGTTTAATTCTGATGGTACGAATATTATTCAAAATATGAATATCTGCATGTTTTCTGACGGGTTTAAGATCATCTGAATGTCAATTGAACATCAAAAATCTACATGGTTTTTTATTGATTTAAGATATTTGCATTGTACGATTTTGAAATGAAGTCGTGAAAGTTACATTGTTGGGACTTTGAATTTTGAAATGTAAGAATTCTTTCCGTGATATTTCGTAGTCTACTCTATAACCAAAATGTTAGGAAAAGGGTTAGTGTACTATTTGTTAACTAACTTTCGATTTGTAACTAAATTATAATTGAATCGTTTTATTGAATGGCTATGAATGCGATTACTGTTTGTTTGAAACTATTTATTGAACCAATTCACTGACGAATTACTGGATGTTTACTGAACTGTTTTTGGAACTAATTTTGAATGGTTTCTGTGTAATCAATCTTTGAACGATTTTCTATGCATATTGTTAGCTTTAAATTGACATATATATTTTGAAACGACAAAAACTTAAGTAATCTTAAATGTTTGATTCATATTGTAAATTTGCTTTATCAATTATGATTTTCACAAACCATATTAGTGCTTTTATCAAATATAAAACCATGATTTAATTGATTATCTTTATTGGTTTTAATCAATTTAGAAAACATTTTTAATTATTGGTTTAAGTAATTTTCTTATGGAATTATTGAATATATTTTAAGAAAATTACTTGATAAATTTTTTGGACTCAAATTCATGTTTTCAAAGTCATGTCATATTTAAAAATACTCAAAATTGGTTTTAGAATGTTTTTAATGCCTAAAAACCTAGAAAAGACAAATGAATAGTGCAAGGAATGGATCCCCTAATCAAAGGGATGAATCCCCTGTCTGAAGGGGATCGATCCCTTCATGGCAGAAAGTCTTGGAAGCGTAGAATGAAGCAAAGGATCGATCCCTTTGGTCAAATGATCGATCCTTTTTTTTTGAAAATGGACTGTAACGGCTAGTTTTGTGAGATACAATAGTCATATTCAATTTTGGCTCCTACCAACGTTCATAAACCATCCAAGAGACTATAAATAAAGGTTTGGAAGCTCAAGAAAGAAGAGAGAGCACCCAAGACATATCATTCTTCAATTTCTTCATATTTTCAAGCAAATCAAAGATTTCAAGAGCTAGAATTCAATATCTTCTATCACTCTCATATTCCTTATATAGAATAGCACAACTATTGTATAGGATTTCTCTTGTGCTTAACCATTGTAATCATTTGTCTACCTAGAGGCCTTCTTTGATTACACTTCTTATAAACACAAACACACCTTGTAAAGGGGAGGTTTCTCTTAAGCCTTAGAAAAAGAAGGAGGTTTCTCTTGAGCCTAAAAAGAGAGAGAGGTTTCTCTTGAGCCTGCAAAAAGAGTGATTGTAAAGACAAATTCAAGTTAGTGAATTTGGGAAAAATCCTTGGGAGCGTCTCAAGGTAAAGGACGTAGGCAAGTTGCCAAACCTCTATATATCGCTTATGTACATTTCTCTTTCCCTTCACTCTTTATTTACTTGCAATTATATTGTGTTTGTTGAATTGAATTTATGTTGCATATCTGAGTAGCTTAGATAACCTAGAAAACCTCAACATAGCCTAGAGAATTTAAAAAAATCGAAAAACGAACCTAAGAGTAGCACAAAATCGATTCACCCCCCTCTCGGTTTAACTCATAGAGCCAACAATTGGTATCAGAGCTTGGGCTCTTATGTTAGGATTAAGCCCCTAAGAGTTAAACGATCCTTGGAATGACTCAATTCAACAGTTAGAGGTATTTTGATAATTTCGTCCAAATGACCAGTCAAACCCCAATAAAATCTCAACCAATGATTAGTGCATGTCAAATAAAAGTGTTTTATGATTGAATGAAATATTTTGAAGATTAGATTGATTGTTTTCAACGAAGGCAAATCAATAAGGGCAAAAGGGTCATATTTTAATGTTTTAAGGGTAAAATGGTAATTTGTACATTAAGATATTAATTTTCAAGAAACTTCCAACCTTCTTCTTTCTCAATTTTGGCAGCCACCATATTTTCCTCATTTCCACCATTGTTAACATCTTAAAGAGAGAGAAAGATTCCAAAAACCTTAGTAAACAACTCCGAAACCAAAATCTGTCTTCACCAAACTTATACAGCTTTCAGAGCTGTACAACTTGACACCAAAATCAAGGGTTAAAGTGGCCATATTCTTGGTGAAACATCCCCCATCAATTTCGGCCACCATAGGTAAGAGAGAGAAAGTTTATTCCTTTAATTCAAATGATAGTTTTTTATATGTTCTTGATGTTTAAGCTTGTTTATGGCTTCAAATTGAAACAAAACTTAGTGAACCATACCAGGAGGGTTTCAACCAAGAGGGTTTAGTGTAGGATGATGCATGGCTACATGTAAAAGTGGTGTAGCAATGATGTAGAGATCATGAATAAGCTAGCCATGGTGTTGGAATTTAATAGAACTTAGTGAATGCTGATGCTATGTTTTCATCCAAGCATAGTTAGTGGGGTTACCATGTTTCAATTGTTAGTTTAATGGTCTTAGAATATTGTAATAATGATAATAAGATTGTCAGTGAAGTCAGATTCAAAAAAAGAAGTGTTTTGACGATAGTTGTAGTTTTGGCATCTGATAGGAAGTAGACCGAAATTGCTATTGTATTAGGAATTATGGAAGTTCTTGAAGTGTAGAATAACCTTTATAAAATAAGTGTTGAGTTTTAAACATGTTTTTATATTGTTTTTACAGCTTTAAGTGAAGGAGACTAAAGCTTGAAATGCTTATTGGTTTACTGCCTTTGAATTCCTATTGGTGACTACTGGCATTATGGTAACGGATATATATAAGTGTAGGAGATACTATATTGCATTGGAAATATTAGTTGATTGTGAGACATAAATTGTGTTTTCAATTCAGGAGGATTAGGCTAGTTTCTGCCATTATGCTACTGAAATTTCATAAAACAAAACCCAATTTTTATGCACCATTAGCACCAAATTGTTTTGAAATAGCTAAGTAGAAAGAAAAGAAAGAAATGAGAGAGTGGGATATTAGGTCTTAACATTGCATGAATTTCTAATGTGGGTTTTGAATGGATTTTTAACTATTTTAACACGTTTTCAATTTCTTGCATGTTTTAGATACATGGTCACACATAAGCAAAACATTTTGAACTTTGGTTATCGTACTGAGAATATTTGCCGAATTTTTATACTTGATATGTAACTATTGTTTATTTTAAATGTTTATGGACTGACTGAAAATTTGATGGGTTGAAATGTTTTATGTAAATGTTTCTTAATAATAAATGAATGTTTTAAGACTTCAGCTTCCGTAGTTGCCGTTTGGTAATCATGCAAATGAATGAAATGGGTTGTTTGACATTGATCACGTCTTCAGCACCACAGTAGTCACCTAATTAGTGCTCTCTGTGGACCTTTGATTATGGCCATAAGTCTTAATGAACTATCCCTCACGGGAATATTAATGGCATGATTCTACTGGGATGTTGGTTGTCTCCATTTAATGTTTTACGAAATGAAATGAGATAGAATGTTTATTTATTTCTTAGAAATGAAATGAAATAGCATGAGATGTTTTACGTGTTTTTCTACAAATGAAGTGAAGTGTTTCTACGCGAAGAAATACATTTTTGAGATTGTTTAAATGAAATATTGTATCTTATGGTCATTTATATGAATTTAATCAGTTTTATTATTTATTGGTTTTGAATGAGAATGATTCCATAATGCATAGCATTTCCTTTGAAGTTTGGATGAATAAAACTTTAGTTTAGAAGTATGAATTTCTTCATTGAGAAATACGTTTATATTCCCTATAATCGGACCTAAGAATCGGGACAAGTGAGGTACTTTAAAGTATCCTTCCATACTTAGCCTGGTATCCCTGACCGATTATAGAATCCTTCATGTTTGAATTATTAACGTTGTTGATTTTACATATTGTCATAGAGCCAAGAAGAATAATTGCATATAGTTGCATAGTATCTACTCTTTTATATATATTTCTTAGTGGGCATAAGCTCACGACCCCTTATTTTTCCTTTTATATTACTTTAAGTAGGCTTCGGTGCTTTGGACTAGGAGTTTCGTGTTTCTTCAATTTTTGGATAATATCCCTCGAGGCAAAACTTTAGTTGTCCCTCAAGGTATAATATATTTTAGTTATGTGTTCAGACTTCATGTATAGTAACTTGTTGTACATTTGTATTGTACTTGGGGATGTAAAATAGTTCAATTTGAGTGCATGTACAGATGTGGAGATTAATTGTAGTATGTTTAATAGTAAATACTGTAACAATCTGCGTGTATATTTTTAAACAATATTTACTAGTATTTTACATATTTTTACCGGTTGGGCTGTCTGTGATGTCTTTAACACTTGATCATTAACAGTAATAAATGGTAAACATTTATTCAATAAATTCGGAATATAAAATTTTTTACAATATTCTATGCACTTTACATCCCCTGTTTCTATTTTACAATAATGTAATACTGTATACAAATGTCTGAATATATAAGAGAAGTGACTGTACCTTAAATTTCAATGCTCTTTGTCCCAGTGGGCTACTCGCAGCTATATTCCGAGGAAGCCATGAAATAATTCTCATAATAAATCTGGAAAATTTGAAAGTAAAGGGTGAGCGAACTATATGCTCAGCAAAGGAGTCGTATGCTACTTGATATAATGAAAACTATATGCCATAAAATATTTATTTTCTAACTGTGTACTAAGCACAATAAAGGAAGGATACTATAGTCGGCTGGGAAATCCAGATGGAGCATGGAAGGTATTTTGGAATACCTATCTTGTCCCAGAAACCCAGAGCGACTATAGGGAGTGATTTATAAATTGTCTTTATAAAACAATTTAATACCCATTTTCCATAATTATAAACGAGATAAACCATTTATTTTCCTTCCTTTCAGTACAGTTCAAAACACGTGACAGTACAGTGGTAAAACAGTAGTTTCAATAAACAGTCTTTTTAGTACAGTAGCTTATAAATATCTAAATCACTGGATAACAGTTCAGTAATTATTTCTATTTTAGAAATAAATTTTCAAGGTATTCTTTCTCGATAAATAGTAAGTTTCCTTTCATTTTAGCAAATCGTAATTAGTAGTTACCAATTCAGTAAACAACAATCAGTAGTTTTCAGTTCAGTAAACAGTAATCAGTAGTTTTCAGTTCAGTAAACAGTAATCGATAGCTACTAGTTCAGTAAACAATAAATTGAGACTAGGCATCACCTTACATGTTATCATGCTATAATCGTCCACTAGGGACACAGTAATCGTTCTCGAAGGAACACAGTAACAATATATAGTTAGATCTATGGCCATAATTTATAGGTGGTCCTCGATGTACACTTGCCAGGTGCCTCTGGGACCGCTGATGACTGGCGGGTTAATCAACCACGTGACAGTAACAATATAACAGTAAAGCATGAATCTCGAGGCCTAAAGTCTCAAAATCAATTTATTTCTCAAAAAAACCTTTAAGGAATATTTTGTAAATTTCATCCTTTATTTAAAGAATTATTTTCGAAAAAGGTATTTTATTCCCCATTTTCACATACAGTAAATCCATCAGTAGATATTCATGTATCAAGTGAGAAAATAAATAAATATTCAATTTGAATATTTAATATCATATAAAATAATTCAAATTTTCACTTTAATAAAATATAAACATGAATATTTAATTTATCATAACTTTCTCATAATTTCCAATTTATGGAAAATTGGTGGGAATTATGTTTAAATTTCCCATTTTAAATCATTTCATGCTTCTAAAATATTTTATAATGTTTTAGAGTATTTTTGGAAATTTTCCGACAGCATAACGGCTGCGGATTCCTAACCTCCTGCATACAATTTGCGGTATATAAACCAACTTATCAACCACAATTTTGCATGTTTTCAAACCAAATCTTGCATTAAATATGCTCATAACATTTAGCTCAAGAAAACATGCAATTCATTATATCACTACACCTCACACACTCCCCTCTTACTAGTCTTATGAAGCCGAGCTTCCCGGTTACTTTTACCGAATTCCGTCGACTCGGGCTGCAATACAATTTTATAAAAAATTATTGTGGATACCCCATTTTGTCCGGGATCTTTTAATGTTATTAGGCCTATTGGGTTTAATAATTAAAAAATGAATCTAATTTTTGTATTACTATCTTGTCTATTATTTAAAAAATAAAAAATAAAAAAATAAAAATGAAAAGAAAATAAAAAAACAAAAAAAAAATAACAAAAATAAAGTGATCAAAGAAGGAAAACTTGAAAAAAAAATCAGAATCTTAAAACAAAAGCAAAGTCAAAAATTTGAAAATTTTAGAAAGAAAATCAAAATCAATGAGTGAATCAAGTGAGAATCAATGAAGATACAAGTCAACCTCAAATTTGTGCATGGATGGAAAGAAAATAAAATTGGTTTAATACCCGTATCAAAAAAAAGGAAAGGAAAATTAAATGAAAAAGGGGCACCACACGGGTATAAAAAAAAAAAGAGAGAAACCTAAACTAAGAGGGAGAAAAAAGAGAGAGGAAAAAAAAAATCCTAGAAAAATTTCTACTGCCATCAGCCACCATCCTTTGTCATCCTCGCTACAGCCACCGTTGATTATCTTCAACTCAGCTTCACACGCAGCCATTGTTCATCATCTTCATTGAACCTTGCCTTACCATCACCATCCCCTCCATTACTGCCTTTTCCATTTTTTTTTCATTTACCTTCATTGCTTACTGCCTTCATCTTCTACACCAAAACCACACTCTCCTCCTCCACCGTTCACATCCCAGTGTTCCTTACCAACTCAGCACCATCTTCACAGCACTACCGCTCACGTTACTCGCGCACTACCCACAACTCTATTGCTCCACCTACTGCTACCTTGCGTGCTGCCCTTTTTTTTTTGTTAAGCTTTTAACGTGAATAACAAGACAGAAAGGAAAGCTTGAAGAATAAAGGGGTATAAAAAAATCGGTGCAGTATTGAAGCTTTCCTCGTTCAAGCCCTGTTGGACCGCTGGTTCACTTCCGCTGTCCACTGCCCCGAGCATTGCTGCACCATCCTTGATCTGTTACGCCTAGCCACGACTTGCGTACGGCCTTTATTTTTTTGCACAGTTCTATAAGCTTTTAACGTGAATAACAGGAGGACGGAGAGAAAGACATGGGGGCGTGAGGTTTGAGGGGGCCGAAAAGAAAAGTTTGCAGAGCATAAAGGCAGCAAAGAAAGAAAGAAAAATAAACAAAGAAGGCATTGAAAGATTGGCATGAAGGCAACCTGACGACGTCAAAGGCTTTCTTGAAGCATTCTGGAAAGAATTAAACATCAACAAATGAAAAAAGTTGAAAACGTGAAGGATGATAGATTTGCAAAGTTAAGGCAAAGAAAGTGGAGCAAGGTCACGTCAAAGGTTTGATATTTTATTACTAATGTCATATTGTGCTTAGCATTCATTCCATAAATTTAAGTTATTATATTAGTTTAGTTTGGATTATTATTTAATTTGTTTAGTTTGATTATGTGTTTGTTTGGATATTAAGTTTAGGTAATGTTCTTTGTAAATCATTTAAGTAGAATTATTTTATTTAATATTAAATTGAGTGGATTAGTTGGAATTAATTAATTTTAATGACTAATAATCAAATTTATATTAAATTATTTGGTAAATAAAATTTGTTTATAAATTATGTAAAATTATTAAACTATAAAATTGAACATAAATTGTACCGATGATGATATTTCAAGAAAGTCAATCGAGACTCCTTGAAATTTCTAGGTGAGAGGATTCTTCCTTAAGTTGAGCCAAATTGATGGGATACTTTTGGGAGAATTTTCAATAAAATATAATTCATATTTATTTTAAGATTAAATAGAGATAAAATAAATGAAACGAATAAAAATTAATTAGTAAAGACTAAAATTAAATGAGCATAAATAAAAATAATAGATAAATAAAAAGGATAATAAATTAGAAATAAGAATTAGATTGAGAATTAGATTTTATAGAATGAATGTGAATTGTACCAATGATGAAATTTCGAGAAAGTCAATTGAGACTCCTTGAAATTTCTAGGTGAAGGGATTCTTCCTTAAGTTGAGCCAAATTGATGGGATACTTTTGAGAGAATTTTCAATAAAATATAATTTATATTTATTTTAAGATTAACTAAATATAAATAAATAAAATGAATAAAAATATAAATTAGATAAAGACTAAGCTTAAATAAATATAAATAAAAATTAGATAAATAAATAAACGAATGAATAAATAAATAAATAAATAAATAAATAAATAAATAAATGTGACATGAAGACAAGAGTACAATAACAATAAAATAAGAAATAAGTATGAATTATGCCGATGATGAAATTTCAAGAAAGTCAATTAAGACTCATTGGAAATTTCTAGGTGAGGAGATTCCTTTTGAGCCGAGCCAAATTGATGGGACGCTTAAGAATGGATTTTTAATAAAACATAATTCATGTTTGTCTCTTAAAAATAAGACGAATAAGAATATAAAAAAATATTAAAATAAATAAACAATCTAAGAAATTTATAAAATAAATATAGCGTCAAAATTAGAGATAAGATTAAAAAGGGGAACCTCATAAAATATTAGAATTTATCCGACGATGGAATTCAAGAAAGTCAATTGAGACTCCTTGAATATCTTGAGGTGAGGGGAATTTCTAAGGTTGGAGCCAAATTGATGGAAAAATCTTAGAAATTTTCCCAATGCATAAGTATATCGAAATTAATACGAACCAAAGCAAATCGTAAAGATAACCTAAATCTAGTTGGTACCATTTTAGGATGGGCGTTGTGAGGGTGCTAATCCTTCCTCACACGTAACCGTACTCCCGAACTTAGAACTTTTAACGTAGACCAAGCCTTATCCTTAGTTTGAATAGGTGACCAATCACACCAAGGTTAGAATGGTTGGTGGCGACTCCATGTCTTTGTGTCTAGCTATTAGGTTTTTTTTCTAAAACTTAATACGTTATGACAGTTAACTGTGGACACCCCATTTTGTCCGGGGTCTTTTAATGTTATTAGGCCTATTGGGTTTGATAATTAGAAGATGAATCTAATTTTTGTATTACTATCTTGTCTATTATTAAAAAATAAAAAATAAAAAAAATAAAAATGAAAAGAAAATAAAAAAACAGAAAAAAAATAACAAAAATAAAGTGATCAAAGAAGGGAAACTTGAAAAAAAAATCAGAATCTTAAAACAAAAGCAAAGTCAAAAATTTGAAAATTTTAGAAAGAAAATCAAAATCAATAAGTGAATCAAGTGAGAATCAATGAAGATACAAGTCAACCTCAAATTTGTGCATGGATGGAAAGAAAATAAAATTGGTTTAATACCCGTATCAAAAAAAAGGAAAGGAAAATTAAATGAAAAAGGGGCACCACACGGGTATAAAAAAAAAGAGAGAAACCTAAACTAGGGGGGAGAAAAAAGGGAGATAAAAAAAAAACCCTAAGTTTGGTCCCATTCTCATCAAACCGGTGTCGCCTCTGCCTTGTTCCATTACGGTTCGATTTTGGATTTCTACTGTACACCGTCACTTCCATCTTTGCTGCTATTGCACTAGCACACTTCAAACTTGGCACCTTGACCACCGATCATCATCACCATCTCTCTCTCCTACTTCCGTTCCACCTTGCCGCACCACTGCCTGTACTGCTTTGTTCTTTGCTGCCTCGCACGTTTTGCACTTGCTGCACCACCGTCCGTTCTTGCATTTTGAAGCTACCGTAGAAGCCACGTCCTGCCACTGCGTACCTCTCTCTACTGCAACTCATTTGCTGCTGCATTATACCTGTTCTTGCACCATACTTGCTGCACGTTCATCTCGTCCCTTTTGCTAGAACCGAGACTTGTTTAGAGAAAACCAAAAATCGAAGCAGAGAATAGTCCGCTTGAGGGACTGAAACGGTGTGCTGATTGGGAAGCAAAGAAAAGAAATAAGGAGAGGCAAGGTAGCTAGAGCTTCCAAACTGATCGAAAGCTTTTCAAACCGTGAAGACCTGCTGTGTTTGGTGTCTAAAGTTGCTGAACCAAGAGAGAAGATCGCTTATTGTTGGGAAGCAACAAGTGAACCACTGTTGTTTGTTTGGGGCTGAACCGAAATTACTTGAACAGAACAAAAGTGTGACTGTGCGTGTGACGCAGGCTGTTGAAGCAGGAGGGAATCGATCTGAGGAAGGGGACCGAAATCTACTGGAGGCGTTGCTTGGAGAACGTGGCCGAACCGTTGCCGGTTGTTGCGTGAAGTGCTTCTGCCAACGCCACATTTGCTGTTGCTGTCCACATGCCTAGCACTTTTGCTGCCACGTGAAGTAAGAAAGAAAAGTGAAAGAAAGTTTTAAAGAAAAAGAAAGAAAGAAGGTGAGAAAAGGTAAAAAATAATTCTTTTTTATTTATTTGTTTATTAATTTCTTTGTTAGTTTTATATCTATAATTAAATTGGTAGTTTTAATTAATATTTGTGATAGTTAAATTTAAGCTAGGAAATTTTATTAAATTAGGTAGACTACTTAGTTTATCAAATTAATTTATTTAGGTTTGTAAATAAGTGTAATAAATTTACGGAAAATGTTTAAATAAATCTATTTGGTTAAAATAATAGACAAGGAAATTAAATTTTAAAAAGAAAAAAATTAGTTCTTTTAGAAATAAAATAAAAGTTAATTAATAAATATGAGTTATACCGATGATGAAATTTCAAGAAAGTCAATCGAGACTCTTTGAAATTTCTAGGTGAGAGGATTCTCCCTTAAGTTGAGCCAAATTGATGGGATACTTTTGGGAGAATTTTCAATAAAATATAATTCATATTTATTTTAAGATTAAATAGATATAAAATAAATGAAATGAATAAAAATTAATTAGTAAAGACTAAAATTAAATGAGCATAAACAAAAATAATAGATAAATAAAAAGGATAATAAATAAGAAATAGGAATTAGGTTGAGAATTAGATTTTATAGAATGAATGTGAATTGTACCAATGATGAAATTTCGAGAAAGTCAATTGAGACTCCTTGAAATTTCTAGGTGAGGAGATTCTTCTTTAAGTTGAGCCAAATTGATGGAATACTTTTTGGAGAATTTTCAATAAAATATAATTCATATTTATTTTAAGATTAAATAAATATAAATAAATAAAATGAATAAAAATAAGCTTAAATAAATATAAATTAGATAAATAAACAAAAGAATGAATAAATAAATAAATGTGACATGAAGACAAGAGTACAATAAAAATAAAATAAGAAATAAGTATGAATTATGCCGACGATGAAATTTCAAGAAAGTCAATTGAGACTCCTTGGAAATTTCTAGATGAGGAGGTTCCTTTTGAGCCGAGCCAAATTGATGGGATGCTTAAGAGTGAATTTTCAATAAAACATAATTCATGTTTATCTCTTAAAAATAAGATGAATAAGAATATAAAAATAATTAAAATAAAAAAATCTAAGAAATTTATAAAATGAATATATAGTCAAAATTAGAGATAAGAAGGAACTTCATAAACTATAAAAATTTATCCGACGATGGAATTCAAGAAAGTCAATTGAGACTCCTTGAAAATCTTGAGGTGAGGGAGATTTTTAAGATTGGAGCCAAATTGATGGAAAAATCTTAGAAATATTCCCAATATATAAGGAAATCGAAATTAATATAAACACAGGGCAAATTGTAAAGATAACCTAAAACTAGTTGGTACCATTTTAGGATGGGCGTTGTAGGGGTGCTAATCCTTCCCTACACGTAACCGTACTCCCGAACCCTAGTATCTTTGAACGTAGACCAAGCCTTATCTTTAGTTTGAATAGGTGACCAATCACACCTAGGTAGAATGGTTGGTGGCGACTCCATAATTTTGTGTCTAGCTATTAGGTTTTCTCCAAAACTTAATACGTTATAACAATTATTAATATTTGTCCTTTTAATTTCAAGCCACCAGTATTCATAAAATGCAGCCACTAATGTGATAATATAAGCACAACAGTATAAATTATACTGGTGCTACAACTCAACTTCCTCAATTTAGTTCCTTTTTCGGTTCTAATTTCACCAATCCTTATCTTTAAATTTCTATAGTCCTTTTCTACTATTACTTATAAAAATTCAGCATATTTCATGCATAAACCAAGTCATGGCCAAAACCCTAATTTGGCCATTTCTTTGACTTTCCATCTTTTCTTTAATTTCTTGGTTTCCAATTGGTTAGTTCTAGTCCTTGTAAGCCTTTCATATATTTTTCATGCATGAAAAATCAATTTCTTATTCTTCCATGTCCAAATCGTAACCCTCATCTTCCACAACCAAATTTGATTTTTCAATCATCTCATAATTCCCAGCTTCCTCTTCATATTGTTCATTTTCTATTAATCATTTCTCATCATCATCATACAATTTCTAGCATGAATTCTTGCTTATTCTCAATCTATATCAAGATCTCAATTTGTTCTAATTCCATGATCTAATAGGATTTAACTATAACAACACTAGAACCATGTTTATTATGTTATAAAACATAGAAATATACTATTGAACATCAAGAAAACCATGGAAATCAAATTGTCTTACCTTGACCGAATGCTACCTCCCAAAACAGATTGTGTTCTGTTTCAAGTTAGCCTCACTTTGCTTGTTCCTTGGTTATTTAATTGATGGAGGAAAGGTTGTTGAGGAAGTCTTAAATGGTTAGGTAACAAAGGTACATAAATTTGCTGAGTTTCCTTGGATGAACGAAGGCCAAACGAAACACCAAAATGAAACACAATCTTGACTCTAGTAGAACAGCAAAGGATCGGTGAGGAAGATGTAAAAATTGGCTGAAGTTTTGTTTCTTTAGTCTTCTTTTCATTCAAGGTATCCAATAAGAAATAGCCACTTAGCTTCTTATCTTATTTTCCTCATCATTTTATGTCCAACATGCATTAAAATTCTGAAGAAATTGGCAGCATAAAGGAACGGTTGGAATGCTTGCTTGGCTATTTGGTTTTGAGTAGTTTCTTCTCTTCTTTTTATAATTTTCATCCAATGAAAATTATTCACATGGTATTTCTAACTTCTCTTCCCTTTTGTACTAGTTATATTGCATTTTATTGTATAAAATTCATAGTTAAAAACTCATTAAAAACCTCCAGCTGAGCACGCACAATGGCAAAATTGATAGTGGCATACTGTCCATAACTTTGGTTGCACTTTCTTGACTTCTTTTTGCTTCTTTGAAATATATTTCAGCCAATGAATCTTCAGCCTTATATCCTATTAATAATATTCTCTTCCTTTTTATGTTATTCATATTGCTTTTTATCCTCCTTTAGCAAATTTCCAGCCATGCAATTCACGGCAGCAAGGGTGACGTGCAATCCATTTTTTTTTTTGCACATGTTGTTGACTCCTCTTGCTTACTTTTAATGTATATTTCAGTCAATAAATCAGCCAATAAAATTTCACCATATTTCTACTTAATAAAGTCCTCTTTATCTATCATTATCATCAATTTTTTTACATCATAAAATTTGAACAATTTTGTGTTTAGCCGTTCATCATAACAGCAGCACATTAGATGCACGGTTTGGACTTTGCTTCTCATTTCTTTTTTATATCTTCTACCCAATCAAAATAAATCATATGCATTATAATAAATTTTCCTTCTCTTATAACTTATGTATTTGTATCTTATCCTATGAAAATCGCACTTCCATTTTAAATTTCAGATTTCTTTTCTTCCTTCATTCCATACCATACTTTCTATTCATCATTCAATATTTGTTTCATCTCTTATACACCATACTATACTTTATAATTTATAATTCCAATTTGAGAGTGGAAATTCATTCAATCTTTATTTAATTTCACTATCAATAATTTACAAGGTATAGTGTACAGTGTTATAAAATCGGGTCTCACATTTTCCCCCCACCTTAAGAAATTTGGTCCTCCAAATTTCACCCAGACCTGTCACTGAAAGAGCTCTGGATACCTCTCCCGCATAAGGCTCTCTAACCAAAGGATTCAGTGTGATGCTGCTAGAGCACCTTAACCAAAGGAATCTTCTTAGATCGCAATACCTTATCCTTCCTATTCAAGATCTGTATCGGCCTCTTAACGTAACTCAAGTCCTCTCTAATCTCCAGTGGCTCATGTCGAATTACGTGAGAAGGATCTGGATGGTGCTTTCTCAGCATCGAGACGTGGAATACATTATGCACTCTTGATAACTCGGAAGGTAGTGCTAACTAGTATGCCACCTCTCCTACACGATCTAAGATCTCAAAAGGTCCTATGTATCAAGGACTCAGCTTTCCTTTATTATTGAATCTCATTAGCGGTTGAGACCTTTGAAAATATATAATCACCCGTACATCTCGGAAACCTGCTCAACCAAGTCGGGAGCTAATAACTCACGGTCCCCCACTTTTTTCTATGCTATCATGGATCTTTATTGTCTGCCACATATAGCTTCGTAAGGTGCCATTCCGATACTCGCATGTTAGCTATTATCATATGCAAACTCTGCGATGGTAGATGATCGTCCCAGGAGCCTCTAAAATCAAGTGCACAAGCTCACAACATATCCTCGAGCATCTATATCATACGCTCGGACTGTCCATCAGTCTACGAATGAAATGCGGTGCTAAAACTTAGTTAGGATCCCAGGGCCTCTTGAAATCTCTTTCAACAATGGATGTAAGGTGGGACTCCCTGTCAGATGTAATGCTCGCTGGAACACCATGTACTCTCACTATCTCCCTGACATATAATTCGGCTAAGGCAATAATTGGATCAGTAGATTCCATAACCACGAAATTGGGCAGACTTAATTAATTTATCCACAATTATCCATATATCATCAGATCCTTTACGGGTTCTCCAAATTTCACTTAATTTAGGAAGTACCACCAATATAGGTATTTTTCTTCCTTATATAATTTCTAACTTTCAGTTAATCCTATATTTAAGATGAGACTGACTTTCCTTTAAATCACACATTTCCTTTTTCACAATCAATTTATACTCCCTGAAGTTATTTATCATCTTTGGGAGTTAACAATTTCTACTTCTTTTTATACAGTAATTAATTCACACTATTATCACATACTATCTCATTTGGTGTCAAGTCGATAGTAATTTGGCGACAATCATTTAAACAATTTTAATTGCTCATATGTAACCGTTCCAGTAGCTTTTTAAATTCAGTGCACTCGTTCTCAATATATCTTGAGCGTCGATACAATGCACTCGGATATTTACATCAATAAGAAGCGGTGCTAACAATAAATTTGGAATCCCAAAGCCTTTTGCTATTCTTTTTAAAAGCATGCGGCAAGTCAGGGATCCATATCACATGTACTCACTCACTGGAACTTCACATACATTCTCACCGTTTCACAAATATATATCGACTAGGACACTCAAGAGATCTAGAAATTGAATGATGTAGAAGTGAATCAGTTTGTCAATCAATCTATAGTCACTTCTATACCAGCATGATTCTTTCGGATTCTTTACTATCCCACAATAATCATTTCACAATTTAGCTAAGGCTGCACTTCTTTTTATAATCAAATTATGTAATTGAATTTATCAAAATACCAATTCAGTCTCCACATTACTTATGCAATTTCACAATTCCAATATATATACATATATATATATCCATTTACATGACTGGCAGTAAATCATTGATTTATTCCTCTGAGTATAAATAAATTTCATCTGTAAATCTGACTCGATTTTAAATCTAGCCATAACTGTATGATAGTCAGGGGAATCACATTCAATCTTAGATTTGGGAATTATTTCATAATTCGTGTTCCCTTATCACCATATGACTTGTCTTTTTATGTATTTTTATTCTTGCATATTTATCACTTCAGTTGCTTTTCCAAATGGTATAGTACTCTTTCGTTAAAGCCTTTTAACATTTCGAATACTATGCTCCCATATATATGTATCATATCAATGAAGCAGCTGATTCCACAAACTCCTCAACAAATCCTTATTCACTTTATCATTCGAGACCACACGTCTCTAATAGTGTTATGATTCAGTTAAAACTCAATTTTACTGAGCTTAACAATAAAATTCTCAGTTCCCAAAAGTTTGTGAAATCGTTCAAGGGTGCTGCTTATATTATTCAAATGAGTTGGAATATATTCACATCATAGTCGTATGCTATTATACTTTGTCTGTATGTGATCAAAATATATTATTCATTAAACGCACATACATCACAAAATATTTCATTAACCTCATAGGCACCATCAAGAACTCATTAAAATTATACCGAGTTCTAAATATTATCTTATAAACATCAATCTCTAGGCTTTTATCTGTTGACACCCTGTTCAGATATTGATCTTAGGAATTCCTTATACTCTCTCCAACGAGATCATCAGTGTTTCCTCCGAACACCTTTATACAATAAATTCTTTATCCATAATTTTCCGAAGTAATTTCTTAAACTTTTCAAACTCCTTTATATTCTCTGATAAGAGCTTAGAAATGGAATCCATACTGTGAATCATGTCAATGATCTCTCAAATCTATTCTACTCCAGAAATTTATTTGAAGTTACTTTCAGTAACTTTTAAATCATAACCTCATACCACCTTGGATGTTTCGTCATTTACTTCCTGTAATTTTACTTTAAAATCATATTCATTTAATAATCTGTGATTCTCTTATAGTCACTTAACAACTCTTACACACATTTCTTCATGTCTGTATAGTATATCATTTTGTAGAGCATACCCCAAAATATTCTTGTTCTATAATTATCTAATTTATTTCCTTAAGAAACAGAAGGAATATATAGAACCAAAATTAGTAACATTGATATTGAATCATCAATACACAATTCACCTTTTAATCACACTCAGTAAATGTATCACTTTTCGTAATATCCAATAATCTCTAATCAATATTCCCCATATTTTTGTGTTTAATTCAAGCCCTAAAGAATCCATAACAGGGCCGACTAATTCGCGACCTCCCACAGTATACACTTCGGGCCGCATTATTCATCAAAGTATAAGTGGGGCTCATAGTAGGGACCATTATACATGTAACATATTCTTTACACCATCAGTTACTCTCTCACCATCAATTAATTCCGAATAAATTTAATCATCTTCGATTCGGGGAATTATTTCAATATAGGGGCATGTTTGTCATTTCCCAGTTAATTTTTCTCTCTTCAAGATACCTTCAAGCAGGCGATCATAAGATCTATACACTGATGATATCTCATTCCACTCCAATATCATCATTTCAGGGTCTTAGTTCGATATGTATAGGGAAGTCCTTGTGGGATCCTCACCGAGTTCCTCTTTGTACCTTACCGAACAAACCTCCAGTACGACCATAAGATCACTTATTTCATGCAAAATTCTCAAGTTATAATCCCTTTTTGTAACCCTTGATTCATAAACTTTCACACCATTTTAAACACTTAACATAATTTACAGTCGCTTGGTTTCTCTATCCATTCAGACTATACAGTACTACAGGGGATGTTAACCTTTTTCAACACTTTTTGTTTATAGGCATCAATAGACATCAGGCCAACCTTGCTCTGATATCATTAAATCTGTAACAGTTTGAGTGTACATTTTTAAACAATATTTACTAGTATTTTACATATTTTTATCGATTGGGCTGTCTGCGATGCCTTTAACACTTGATCATTAACAATAATAAATGGTAAACATTTATTCAATAAATTCGAAATATAAAACTTTTTACAATATTCTATACACTTTACATCCTCTGTTTTTATTTTACAATAATGTAGTACTGTATACAAATGTCTGAATATATAAGAGAAGTGATTGTACCTTAAATTTCAATGCTCTTTGTCCCGATGGGCTACTCGCAGCTATATTTATCCGAGAAAGCCATGAAATAATTCTCATAATAAATCTGGAAAATTTGAAAGTAAGGGGTGAGCGAACCACATGCTCAGTAAAGGAGTCGTATGCTGCTTGATATAATGAAAACTATATGCCATAAAACATTTATTTCCTAACGGTATACTAAGCACAGTAAAGGAAGGATACTATAGTCGGCTGGGAAATCTAGATAGAGCAAGGAAGGTATTTTGGAATACCTGTCTTGTCCCGGAAACCCAGAGCGACTATAGGGAGTAATTTATAAATTTTCTTGATAAAACAATTTAATACCCATTTTTCCATAATTATAAATGGGATAAACCATTTATTTTCCTTCCTTTCAATATAGTTCAAAACACATGACAGTATAGTGGTAAAATAGTAGTTACAGTAAACATCTTTTCAGTACAGTAGCTTATAAATATCCAAATCACTGGATAACAGTTTAGTAATTATTTCTATTTTAGAAATAATTTTCAAGGTATTCTTTCTCGATAACAATAAGTTTCCTTTCATTTCAGTAAACCGTAATTAGTAGTTACCAATTCAGTAAACAGTAATCCATAGCTTTTAGTTCAGTAAACAGTAATCAGTAGTTCTTTAGTTCAGTAAACAGTAATCAGTAGCTACCAGTTCAGTAAACAGTAATCAGTAGTTTTCAATTCAGTAAACAGTAATCAGTAGCTACCAGTTCGGTAAACAGTAAATTGAGACTAGACATCACCCTACATGGTATCATGCTATAATCGTCCACTATAGACATAGTAATCGTTCCCGAAAGAACACAGTAACAATATATAGTTAGATCTATGGCCATAATCTATAGGTGGTCCTCAGTGTACACTTGACAGGCGGGTCAATTAGCCACGTGACAGTAATAGAATAACAGTAAAGCATGAATCTCGGGGCCTAAAGTCTCAAAATCAATTTATTTCTCAAAAATACCTTTAAGGAATATTTTGTAAATTTCATCCTTTATTTAAAGAATTATTTTCCAAAAAGGTATTTTATTCCCTATTTTCACATACAGTAAATTCATCAGTAGATATTCAAGTATCAAGTGAGAAAATAAATAAATATTCAATTTGAATATTTAATATCATATAAAATAATTCAAATTCTCACTTTAATAAAATATAAACATGAATATTTAATTTTTCATAACTTTCTCATAATTTCTAGTTTATTAAAAATTGGTGGGAATTATATTTAAATTTCCCATTTTAAATCATTTCATGCTTCTAAAATATTTTATAATGTCTTAGCGTATTTTTGGAAATTTTTCGACAGCATAACGGTTGCTGATTCCTAACCTCCTGCATACAATTCGCACTATATAAACCAGCTTATCAACCACAATTTTGCATGTTTTCAAGCCAAATCTTGCATTCAATATGCTCATAACATTTAGCTCAATAAAACATGAAATTCATTATATCACTACAACTCACACACTCCCCCCTTACCAGTCTTATGAAGCCAAGCTTCCCAATTACTTTTACTGAATTCCGTCGACTTGAGCTGCAATACAATTTTATCAAAAATTATTAATATGTTTCCTTTTAATTTCAAGCCACTAGTATTCATAAAATGCAGCCACTAATGTCATAATATAAGCACAACCAGTATAAATTATACCGGTGCTACAACTCAACTTCCTCATTTTAGTTCCTTTTTCGGTTCCTTCTCTTTAAATTTCTATAGTCCTTTTCTACTATTACCCATAAAAATTCAACATATTTCATGCATAAACCAAACCATGGCCGAAACCCTTCTTTGGCCATTTCTTTGATTGTGATAACCGCAAATTCCCCTATTCTTGGAATTAGGTATCTATAAATTCAACTTTTGATATTAATAGATAAGTTAAAATAAATTTATTAGAGGATTGAAATATTTCGAGATTATGATATTTTATCCATTAATAAATTACAGATTTGATAATTAAGAATTTAAATTGGGTATTAAGGAATTTAAAATTTAAAAAAATAAAAATATGTATGTACATATATTATTATATATACAAATATAAGTATATAAATACATACAATAAATGTTATTTTGTATTGAAGTGTGTATATATATATTAATAAATAATAAGAAATAGATAAATAAATAAGTAAATAAATTAAGTTTAATTCAAATAAAATCAAAAATCTGGAAACTAAAAAGAATAAAATTAATGATTTAATGGTAAATATTGATTTTTAAAGAGGACAAATAAGTCAATTAGCATGTGAGATTTTTGTACACTGAAATTTTATTAAATAAAGTTAAAATCTGGTTTAATTAGCTGAGAGGGGTTCGGTTACAGCAAACGTTTTCCCCTCCCCTACTGCTGCTCATTTTATTCGGTCTTCCCTCAAGAAAATTCCTCGCGTCTTGCCATCTTCACCTTGCAAAATCTTTCCTTTAAGCCTTCAAACCATTAAGCCCTTTTATTAATCTTGTTCCCTACCCCAAGGACGGATCAAAGTTGGGAATTCTTGGACAGTAAACAACGTGGAAATGGGTTGTTTCAAGGGTGTTTCAAGGCTGTATAGAATCGGTTATGAAGAAAGGTAAGTGTAGAGATGAATTCAGCTTTACAACTTGTTGTTTATGGTTGTGCTGAACTTGTAAAAGATGATTATTGTTGTTGAGTTAAATTAAAATTGATTTTAGGCAGTGATGATGTAATCGGTTATGGAAAGAAAAATGGAAGAAAATTATGAAAGCATGGCAATGGGAAGCTACGGTTTGGCTGTTTGGGGAATAAGATTTATGCAAAATTTAAGTATAATGAGGTGTAGAGGAATATATTAAATGAATGGAAATTGGTTAAAATAGAATTGTAGGGACAATAGGCAGAACACTAGAAAATGGCGTGAATGATGGGTTTTTGGACCAAAAACAAGGGCTGAGTGATGTAGATGAATTTTCATGTAAGGGAGACATTAATGTATTTCCTGGATGAATAGAAAAAGGTTTATAAAACTAGAATTAATTTTATAATGGAAAACACTATGAGGGAGTTATTAGAACTCTCAGCTAGACAAGGAAAATGAGGAAGATGAGTCCCTATGGGCCATTCAACCATGAATTGTGGTTGAGTATTTTTGTGCTGAAAATTTGTTATGGGATATTTGGTTATGCGTAGGCTAGGTGATGATGACGATTTGTTGATTAATTAAAGATAACTGATGAAGGTTCTATAATAGTAAGAGTGATTATAAGATGAGAATTTAGGAAAAAGTCATGAAGAAAAATCATAGAGAAAAAGTAACGTAGCAGCTGGCCATTAAGAGAAAATAAAGAAATGATAGTGATTTTGCTGTATAATGAACATGGTGTGGATGTATGTCATGTTGAGTTTGATTGTTTAAAAGATATATAAAAAAAAATCCTGATTGAAGTAGGTAAAACTCTTATGTGAAATTAAATGGAAAATAAATTGAAAACAATATGAAATAAAATAAGCTATCATGAAAGTGAAAATCAATGGACAATAAGAAGTAATAGAAATTACTGGGGGTAAAGATATGAATTATTAGGGGAATTAAAATTGGGAAAAGACTGCAAGTGTGGTAAAGTTAAGGCATTTAGTAGGAAATTAAAGAAAGAATAAGATATAATTGAAATTGTATTTTGGTATTTAGTAGAAAATAAAATAAATAAATTGTTGAAGATAATAAATAGGAAATAGAAATAAAAGGAATATTTATTAGAATTACGACATGAGATTTTAAATATATTTGGAATTTTTATGCAGTGTTAAATTCGGGAAATAAGGAGATGTGGAGACGTTAGTGGATTTTTATATCGCGCAGAATAGAGGTAAGGAACATGTATAGGAGTTGCATAAAATAATCTTTACTTGCATTTAGAAATTTTCGGATACCGAATCATAACCGTTTATTCACTTAATCCTCCTAAATGAAAAATAGAAATCTATCTTAAATTTCTATAGATCCAAATATTGCCTTACCTAAAATGATTTATACGAATTAAATTACATGAATTGATTTATACGAAATGATTTACATGAATTGATTTATATGAATCAAATTACATAAAGTGATTTATATGAATTGACTTACATAGAACGATTTACATGGAATGAATTAGATAAAATGATTTACATGAAATGAATTACATGATATTAATTACATGAATTGAGTAAATTGCATAAATGATATTTTATTTGTTTTCACATGAATGATTTATTAGGTATGTGCCAAAGAGTTATTGGCAAATTTAAAGTTTTCATTAAGCTTTTAATGAAATTTATGGCTACCAAATACAATAATTATTCTTATATGACTTTGGACTGACTGAAGATAATTGCTATTTGAAATGATTTCTACTGCAAACTGCTATTTTAAATAATTCCTACTGTTAATCGCTATTTGAAATGATTTCTATTGTTGAATGAAATGATTTATGAAAATGTTTTGAGATGGTCATTCTTTATTGATCATGCATATTGTTACTGATTGCGAGACCTGGTCTAGTCCGCAGGTTATTGATATATTATTTACCAACTGTGGGATTATTATGGTCAAACCCACAGGTTTACACAGTGAGCACCTGACCAATGCGAACTGTGACCGACCGAACCGAACGTCCCTACAGCGATACCGATACCGATACCGATCGTCCCTTCGGGGATACTGACACTGTTTTACGCATGATTCAATTAGATGTGACTGTCTCCACTGAATTGTATTTGAATGACTTGAATACCGAATGATTTGATTACTAAATGATTTGAATACTGAACAATTTGAATACCGAATACTTTGAATACCGAATGATTTGAATACTGAATGATTTGAATACTAATTTACTGATTTTACAGAAAGAAAAAAAGGTTTGAAATCAAATGATCAAAGGTGCTAAACTTAAATGAATTGCTTTACTGTATAAAATGAAAATCTTGCTTATATTGACATTTAAAATTGTTACCGAAGTTGCATACCGAAATTTGTTTTATAGCATCACCTACATAAATGGTTTATATATTGATTAATGATTTCAAATTGCATTGCATAAATTATAAAATGTTTTATACGGATTATTGATTTGAAATAGCATCACATGAATTATTAATTGTTTTATATTGATTAATGAATTGAAATTGCATTGCATAAAATGTTTAGCATGTATTTAATATGTTTTTCTCTTAATTAGTAAAATAAGTGATTTTTATTTAACTGTATTTTATACGCGCTTTTATATATGTTTCTTACTGGGCTTTCCCCAAAGCTCACCCCCTTACTCACCATCCCAGATCGTCCATCAGTGTATAGGATATCCGCTGCCTCCGGGTTAGTTGAAGAATTCACTACAAGTTTAAAGTATCAAGTGAACAGGTATATATATGTATATATATATTGAATTTTATATTTATATTTATATTCAGATTTATAAATGCATAGTAGATGTATTTGCGATGGGATGTAAATAGCGTGATGTTAAGTTAAAGCATGTTTATGAATTGTAATGAAAATTGAAAAATAAACTTACACTGACACCGAATGCAAACCGATTGATACCGACTAATTGAAAGGGAAATATAGTATTTAAAAGGAAAAAGTTAGTCCGAATTTCATAATTTTGGATGTTACAAAAGTGGTATCAGAGCAAGGTTTACCTAGTACGTGTCGGTGTAAATAGGTTAGAATTGAGTTACATCCCACACTGCTGTGCATAATCTGAATATAATTGTGAAAAAAAAGGGTTAGAAAATGGAACAAGATGTCGATTGATAGAGGAATATTAGTAGTTGATGGAAAGAACAAGAAGGATAGTTATAGATTTAGTAGGAAAATATTGTGGAGATAGATACTGAATGATCGGAGATAATTGATAATGATGAATGGAATCAGATTAAGTAAGAGTGATTGAAAGTGATTAGTGGTTTTCGAGTAATTGGAGATGAGTGGTACAAATAGAAATGAGAATTGTTAGCGAATAATGTAGAGGTTATACGAAAGTACGAATACAAATGAATGAGATAGGTATTAAGTGATCGAAAATGATTGATAACATTGTGGTCAATTGAAGACGATAGAATGATCTCATGGAATATGTTGATCTGGAAATCGATGTGAATTAACAAAGCCAAGTGAATTGATGGAAAATGGTGTAAACATAGTTTGAGAATATTGATACGAGTGAGTGATAGGACGAATTGCAACGAGTAGTTATGAAAATGATAAGTCTCCAGGTACTGAATTGTTGGAGTACTTGTATTGAATTTGGAGAACCTCAATTTTTTTTTATTTGATAAAATCTACAGTGCATAGGAATTTCAAAAGAAAATATTAATCGTTAAAATAATCAAATAAGGGTCTATTCGATAAGGTTCAGAGAGGTACTCGATGAGGGCCCCATTAGGACTTTCTCTGTCCAGATCAAAGTGAGACCCAAAAATTAAGATGTTTGAGATGAAATATGAATATAGAAAAAAAATTTGTAAGAGTATTGGTGTCAATAAATTGGAAAGAGGATAAATTATGTGTATGAGGAGGGGTATGGTTTAAGTGTAATGATAGAATTGTGGTTGTTTGGAAGTGATAAAATGATTATAAAGGATATTAATACTATGGAAATTGATGAAAATAGAAGGAATGCAATAAAATAGTTGATAAATGGTATGGACATGACATTGTATAGAAAATCGTGTATCACCGTAAAGGAATAAGATAGATATCAAATGATCGAGACTGATTTATTGAAGTATGTAATTATTATGTAATTGATGTGGAAACTTATACAAATCAACCAAAGTAAGAGAATTGTTAGTAAATTGTGTATATATTGTATGAGAGTATTGATAAGAATAAATGAAATGAGTGACTGTTAAGAGTAAGTATGAGAAATTGATAAGTCTCTATGCATCGAATCAATGGAGTACGTGTGTTGAATTTGGAGGACCAAATTCTTTAAAGGTAAGGAAGATGTGATAACCGCAAATTCTCCTATTTTTGGAATTAGGTATCTATAAATTCAACTTTTGATATTAATAGATAAGTTAAAATAAATAAATAAATTTATTAGAGGATTGAAATATTTCGAGATTATGGTATTTTATCCATTAATAAATTACAGATTTGATAATTAAGAATTTAAATTGAGTATTAAGGAATTTAAAATTTAAATAAATAAAAATATGTATGTATATATATATATATATATTATTATATATACAAATATAAGTATATAAATACATACAATAAATGTTATTTTGTATTAAAGTGTATATATATATATATATATATATATTTTAATAAATAAGTAAATAAATTAAGTTTAATTTAAATAAAATCAAAAATCTGGAAACTAAAAAGAATAAAATTAATGATTTAATGGTAAATATTGACTTTTAAAGAGGACAAATAAGTCAATTAGCATGTGAGATTTTTGTACACCGAAATTTTATTAAATAAAGTTAAAATATGGTTTAATTAACTGAGAGGGGTTCGGTTACAGCAAACGTTTTCCCCTCCCCTGCTGCTGCTCATTTTATTCGGTCTTCCCTCAAGAAAATTCCTCGCGTCCTGCCATCTTCACCTTGCAAAATCTTTCCTTTAAGCCTTCAAACCATTAAGCCCTTTTATTAATCTTGTTCCCTACCCCAAGGACGGCTCAAAGTTGGGAATTCTTGGACAGTAAACAACGTGGAAATGGGCTATTTCAAGGGTGTTTCAAGGCTGTATAGAATCGGTTATGAAGAAAGGTAAGTGTAGAGATGAATTCAGCCTTACAACTTGTTGTTTATGGTTGTGCTGAACTTGTAAAACATGATTATTGTTGTTGAGTTAAATTAAAATTGATTTTAGGCAGTGATGATGTAATCAGTTATGGAAAGAAAAATGGAAGAAAATTATGAAAGCATGGCAATGGGAAGCTACGGTTTAGTTGTTTGGGGAATAAGATTTATGCAAAATTTAAGTATAATGAGGTGTAGAGGAATATATTAAATGAATGGAAATTGGTTAAAATAGAATTGTAGAGACAATAGGCAGAACACTAGAAAATGGCGTGAATGATGGGTTTTTGGACCAAAAACAGGGGCTGAGTGATGTAGATGAATTTTCATGTGAGGGAGACATTAATGTATTTCCTAGATGAATAGAAAAAGGTTATAAATCTAGAATTAATTTTAGAATGGAAAACACTATGAGGGAGTTATTAGAACTCTCAGCTAGACAAGGAAAATGAGGAAGATGAGTCCCTATGGGTCATTCGGCCATGAATTGTGGTTGAGTATTTTGTGCTGAAAATTTGTTATGGGATATTTGGTTATGCGTAGGCTGGGTGATGATGACGATTTGTTGATGAATTAAAGATAACTGATGAAGGTTCTATAATAGTAAGAGTGATTATAAGATGAGAATTTAGGAAAAAGGCATGAAGAAAAATCATAGAGAAAAAGTAACGTAGCAGCTGGCCATTAAGAGAAAATAAAGAAATGATAGTGATTTTGCTGTATAATGAACATTGCGTGGATGTATGTCATGTTGAGTTTGATTGTTTAAAAGATATATAAAAAAAAATTCTTGATTGAAGTAGGTAAAAGTCTTATGTGAAATTAAATGGAAAATAAATTGAAAACATTATGAAATAAAATAAGCTATCATGAAAGTGAAAATCAATGGACAATAAGAAGTAATAGAAATTACTGGGGGTAAAGATATGAATTATTAGGGGAATTAAAATTGGGAAAAGACTGCAAGTGTGGTAAAGTTAAGGCATTTAGTAGGAAATTAAAGAAAGAATAAGATATAATTGAAATTATATTTTGGTATTTAGTAGAAAATAAAATAAATAAATTGTTGAAGATAATAAATAGGAAATAGAAATAAAAGGAATATTTATTAGAATTACGACATGAGATTTTAAATATATTTGAAATTTTTATGCAGCGTTAAATTCGGGAAATAAGGAGATGTGGAGACGTTAGTGGATTTTTATATCGCGCGGAATAGAGGTAAGGAACATGTATAGGAGTTGCATAAAATAATCTTTACTTGCATTTAGAAATTTTCGGATACCGAATCATAACCGTTTATTCACTTAATCCTCTCAAATGAAAAATAGAAATCTATCTTAAATTTCTATAGATCCAAATATTGCCTTACCTAAAATGATTTATACGAACTAAATTACATGAATTGATTTATACGAAATGATTTACATGAATTGATTTATATGAATCAAATTACATAAAGTGATTTATATGAATTGACTTACATAGAACGATTTACATGGAATGAATTAGATAAAATGATTTACATGAAATGAATTACATGATATTAATTACATGAATTGAGTAAATTGCATAAATGATATTTTATTTGTTTTCACATGAATGATTTATTAGGTATGTGCCAAAGAGTTATTGGCATATTTAAAGTTTTCATTAAGCTTTTAATGAAATTTATGGCTACCAAATACAATAATTATTCTTATATGATTTTGGACTGACTCAAGATAATTGTTATTTGAAAAGATTTTTACTGCAAATTGCTATTTTTAATAATTCCTACTATTAATCGCTATTTGAAATGATTTCTATTGTTGAATGAAATGATTTATGAAAATGTTTTGAGAGGGTCATTCTTTATTGATCATGCATACTGTTATCGATTGCGAGACCTGGTCTAGTCCGCAGGTTATTGATATATTATTTACCGACTGTGGGATTATTATGGTCAAACCCACAGGTTTACACAGTGAACACCTGACCAGTGCGAACTGTGACCGACCGACGATGGCCATTCGTTACCGAACGTCCCTACAGGGATACCGATACCGATCGTCCCTTTTGGATACCAATACTGTTTTGCGCATGATTCTATTAGATGTGACTGTCTCCACTGAATTGTATTTGAATGACTTGAATTTTGAATGATTTGATTACTAAATGATTTGAATACTGAACGATTTGAATACCGAATACTTTGAATATCGAATGATTTGAATACTGAATGATTTGAATACTGATTTACTGATTTGACAGAAAAAAAAAGGTTTGAAATCAAATGATCGAAGGTGATAAACTTAAATGAATTGCTTTACTGTATAAGATGAAAATCTTGCTTATATTGACATTTAAAATTGTTACCGAAGTTGCATACTGAAATTTGTTTTATAGCATCACCTACATAAATGGTTTATATATTGATTAATGATTTCAAAGTGCATTGCATAAATTATAAAATGTTTTATACAGATTATTGATTTGAAAAAGCATCACATGAATTATTAATTGTTTTATATTGATTAATGAATTGAAATTGCATTGCATAAAATGTTAAGCGTGTATTTAATATGTTTTTCTCTTACTTAGTAAAATAAGTGATTTTTATTTAACTGCATTTTATACGCGCTTTTATATATGTTTCTTACTGGGCTTTCCCTAAAGCTCACCCCTTAGTCACCATCCCAGATAGCCCATCAATGTACAGGATATCCGCTGCCTCCGGGTTAGTTGAAGAATTCACTACAAGTTTAAAGTATCAAGTGAACAGGTATACATATATGTATATATATATATATATATATATTGAATTTTATATTTATATTCAGATTTATAAATGCACAGTAGATGTGTTTACGATGGGATGTAAATAGCGTGATGTTAAGTTAAAGCATGTTTATGAATTGTAAAAAAAATTGAAAAATGAACTTATACTGACACCGAATGCAAACCGATTGATACCGACTAATTGAATGGGAAATATAGTATTTAAAAGGAAAAAGTTAATCTGAATTTCATAATTTTGGATGTTTCAATTTCCATCTTTTCTTTAATTTCTTGGTTTCCTATTGGTTAGTTCTAGTCCTTGTAAGCCTTTCATATATTTTTCATGCATGAAAAATCAATTTCTTATTCTTCCAAACCGTAACCCTCATCTTCCACAACCAAATTTGATTTTTCAATCATCTCATAATTCCTAGCTTCCTCTTCATATTGTTCATTTTCTATTAATCATTTCTCATCATCATCATACAATTTCTAGCATGAATTCTTGATTATTCTCAATCTATATGAAGATCTCAATTTGTTCTAATTCCATGATCTAATAGGATTTAACTATAACAATACTAGAACCATGTTTATTATGTTATAAAACATAGAAATATACTATTGAACATCAAGAAAACCATGGAAATCAAATTGTCTTACCTTGACCGAATGCTACCTCCCAAAACAGATTGTGTTCTGTTGCAAGTTAGCCTCACTTTGCTTGTTCCTTGACTATTAATTGATGGAGGAAAGGTTGTTGAGGAAGTCTTAAATAGTTAGGTAACAAAGGTGCATAAATTTGCTAAGTTTCCTTGGATGAACGAAGGCCAAACGGAATACCAAAATGAAACACAATCCTGACTCTTGTAGAATAGTAGAGGATCAGTGAGGAAGATGTAAAAATTGGCTGAAGTTTTGTTTCTTTAGTCTTCTTTTCATTCAAGGTATCCAATAAGAAATAGCCACTTTGCTTCTTATCTTATTTTCCTCATCATTTTATGTCCAACATGCATTAAAATTCTGAAGAAATTGGCAACATAAAGGAACGTCTGGAATGCTTGCTTGGCTGTTCAGTTTTGACAGTTTCTTCTCTTCTTTTTATAATTTTCATCCAATGAAATTATTCACATGGTATTTCTAACTTCTCTTCCCTTTTGTACTAGTTATATTGCATTTTATTGTATAAAATTCATAGTTAAAAACTCATTAAAAATCTCCAGCAGGGCACGCACAAAGGCAGAATTGAAAGTGGCATACCGTCCACAACTTTGGTTGCACTTTCTTGACTTCTTTTTGCTTCTTTGATATATATTTCAGCCAATGATTGTTTAGCCTTATATCCTATTAATAATATCCTCTTCCTTTTTATGTTATTCATATTGCTTTTTATCCTCCTTTAGCAAAATTCCAGCCATGCAATTCACGGCAGTAAGGGTGACGTGCAGTCCATTTTTTTTTTTTGCACATGTGTTGACTCCTCTTGCTTACTTTTAATGTATATTTCAGTCAATAAATCAGCCAATAAAATTTCACCATATTTCTACTTAATAAATCCTCTTTATCTATCATTATCATCAATTTTTTTACATCATAAAATTTGAACAATTTTTGTTCAGTCGTGCATCATAATAGCAGCACATTAGATGCAGGGTTTGGACTTTGCTTCTCATTTCTTTTTTATATCTTCTACCCAATCAAAATAAATCATATGCACCATAATAAATTTTCCTTCTCTTATAACTCATGTATTTGTCTCTTATCCCATGAAAATCACCTTCCATTTTAAATTTCATATTTCTTTTCTTCCTTCATTCCATACCATACTTTCTATTCATCATTCAATATTTGTCTCATCTCTTATACACTATACTATACTTTATAATTTATAATTCCAATAATTCCAAATTGAGAGTGGAAATTCATTCAATCTTTATTTAATTCCACTATCAATAATTTACAAGGTATAGTATATAGTGTTATAAAATCGGGTCTCACAAATACATATAACGATATCGAATTTACCTTTAGCTTAAGTTATTAAATGAAATGAAAAAAAATGATACGACAAACCACCTAACCTAAATGTAATGAGGAAAAGGAAAAAGTTAATTCATATTTTAGGAAATGATGTGTTACATAACTACTCGGGCATGTTCCATAGTGCTTTATTAGTCTAGTACAATTGAATGCCATAAAAATTTGTAAACCAAAGATAATCTCATGTTTTGAAATCTTGTATTAGTAGGATGTATAGGCAATGCATGCTCAATCCAGAAAACTCAATGAATATGCCATAAGGTCATATCATTCACATACGTCAAAACAAGATGCAAATGAGCTGTAAAAGCTTTTATACGTTTCGTATAAACCTCATGTACACTTAAATCTCATAAAACTCATTATGCATAAAGATGCAATAGCATGAAGCAGACATAGAGACCCACATCTAACTTTTCACAATTTTTCAAAATTTTTGTAATTAGATAAGATTAGGATATGTCATTACCCAGCTTGCAATGAAAAACAATTTATATCCCTAGTAGCAACACATCTCAATATTCACATACAAATCAATTCATTTGCTTCATAAACCTTTCATTTATTCTATATATCACTACTTGTAGCTTACGTAAGACACTTACCTTGTAATCTACTACTCGTAGCTTGTATAGTAAACATACCAAAAGCAAGGATTAAGCTAGGTAGTTCAAGCTTTGAAATTCGCATATTGTACACCACCAAACTGCGTTTTTAACACTACAAGCACATATAGACAATGTCATTTACCACCTTACACTTACACACATTTAACACGAACTACTCATTACTCTTTCTTAACTGCATTTTAGCTATAATATGACAAAAGTCACAATTCGATCTTTTCAATTGTTCCAACTGCACCATTCACATTAGTACTCATCTACTTCTCATTTACCAGTATCATTTCACTTTAAAGGTGAATTTACTACATTGCCCTTCCTTAGGCTGAAAGCTTGTCTTTCCATATACAAGTCCAAATTTCACTTTAGAGCTTCCATACATTTAACTCATGTTCATTAACATGAATTACACTATCAACAGCAAAATCACCTTTGTATCCTTACACTTTCCTTATGGAAACCCATTTGGCCAAAACTAAAAACACTACTTTAGGATCACTTTCACACTATTTTAACAATAGAAATGGGCTTAGAAAAAAATTTTAAAAATGCAACATATATCCACTTTCAAAAGAATAGAAAATTCTAGCTCAACTTACCTTGTGCAGCTAAAATTTCAGAAATAGATTTCCCCTATCAAACATGGTCCGATTGGGCTGATTTTTGGATATGTTCTAGAGAAGAGGTAGGGCTTCAATCGATCCTTCTTGGCCATTTTGAGAAAAGGTCGTTTTCCTAGTCGTTTTAGCTTCACAAAATGGTTTTCTCAATCATGCCTAAAATATGGCAGTGTGATAGGCATACCTTCTAGCAAACATTTCACCAACCAATGACCTCTGTTTAAGCTAAATTTTGGATAAGTTATAGAGGAGAGAATTTGGAACAACTTTGACGTCAAGACCCCGCCCGTTTCAATAAGCCGTCAGCGAGCATCCCCTAGGCGCCCTCGTTGCAAGTTTATCTTAACACCTAAGGTTGGCGGTAGCCCACGCTCACTTACGTATTGTCCGCTTTGGCGATCGCCCACCTCACGGCTTTATTCCAAAGGGCCTGAAGAACTCAGGACATAATCCATTGAGCGCGTTTTCACTTGAGGTTCGAATCCCGGTACCCTTAGGTACCTACGCCTTACACTCATCATACCATTTGGATAAGTTGTCCAAATGGTATGATGAGTGTAAGGCTTAGGTACCTAAGGGTACCAGGGTTTGAACCTCAAGAGAAAACACGCTCAAGGGATTATGTCTTGAGTTCTTAAGGCCCCTTGGGATAAAGCCTGAGGTGGGCGACCGCCAAAGCAGACAATACGTGAGTGTGGGCGACCGCCAAAGCGGACAATACGTGAGTGTGGGCGACCGCCAACCTCACGTGTCAAGATAAAGCTGGGGCGAAGGCGCCTAGGGAATGCTCATCGATGGCATATTGAAACGAGAAGGGTCTTGACATAAAAACATGCATTTTTATGTCAGGGCCCTACCCGTTTCCCAGGCTGTCGGCTAGCATCCCCTAGACACCCTCATCCTAGGTTTATCTTGACACGCGAGGTAGGCGATCGCCCACTCTCACTTACGTATTGTCTGTTTCGGCGATCACCTACCTCACGGCTTTATCCTAAAGGGCCTAAAGAACTCAGGACATAATCCCTTGAGCGTATTTTCATTTCAAAGGTTCAAACCCCGATACCCTTAGGTACCTAAGCCTTACACTCATCATACCATTTGGACATGTCAAGGCCCCACCTATTTCCCAGGTCGTCAGCGAGCATCCCCTAAGCGCCCTCGCCCCAAGTTTACCTAGACACGCAAGGTAGGTGATCGCCCACCTCACTTACATATTGTCCGCTTCAGCACGCTTTGCGAAGATCGAAAATCACTGACACGCTCATCAGTAACGACAAACTCCAAGGGAACCTCGGCAATCTCAAATGTAAGTCCACCTTCGGGAATACGGAAAGCATGAGAGAGTGATTGCTTGGTGGCCTCAACATGCCTTCCCATAACGAACGATCTGATTCCCACAACCTTGCATAGATCATTTGGACTCATGATAAGCTCTACGTTAGAGAAGAATGCCAGAATGATGTTGCAAGGTATCGAAGTGTTGATCTTCAAAAAATGGGTCTAGTGAAAGGCATCAAATTTCGCCAAATAAGGGAATTTAATTTCTTCGAGGAATTCAAAGTCAATTTGGTGCCAATGCTTGATGCACATGTAGGCGAATTTCTCATGAAAGCTGTTTTTCTCTTCCGCATTCCTAAAACACTGGTTAAATGCTATAAGCACGGGGGAAGTGGGAGAGGTAGGATGTCTTCAACGTTGGGCAGTGTGTTTAACACGATGGGCCATGAGAAACTAGGCAGAGGGAGGAAAATAAGTTGTTAAGGAATATCCTCGAACACGTGATGGGCACTACTTTGAATAAGTGTATAGGGGAATGAGAACCTAACCAACAACTAAATCCCACAGAATGCAATGCAAACTATAATTTTGATAAAAGATCAATGATGAAATACGAAGGAAATCAAGAGTGATGCATCCTAGAAGTTGAACAAATAAAATGGGTATGATGTGATATGCAAAGTGAGATAGAATAATAATTTGTGCAATAATTGGAAATGGGTTTACAAAAAATGATGAAATAAATGAAAATTGCAAGATAAATGATAGAAATTGATGAAGAAATACTTATAATTCATATGTTGGGCGTGAATAGTGGATATGGTGTTGGAGGAAAACCAAAATGGGAAAAGATGAGATTTTAAGGAGAAGTGATGATGGGAAGTGAAAAAGAGGAAGAAATGAAGTGATTTGGTGGAGAAATGAGTGAGATATGGAGTTTTGGAGGTAAGGAAATGGTGGAGTGGCGTTTGGGTGGAGAGGGAAGATGAATAGTGAGAATTAGAGTGGAGGCCGACAATTTTAAAAGGCCACGAATCGTGTTCTGGCCCGAAGGGATCGATCCCTCATAGCTAATGCCAAGTAATTTTAGCCAGAAAACCCAGGGAATCAATCCATTTTCTTGAAAAATCGATCCCTCAGTCAATTGCTATAGTTTTAATGCATAAAAATGATTTGAAAATAGATGAAATGATGCATTTGCAGTATTTTGAAATCAAAATGAAATTTGAGTATATTTAAAAACATGTAGTGTGAGTTGTCAAAGGTAAAAACATGTGAAAAAGTCATTGAAAACACTTTTGTTATGATTTTGAGGAATTTCTAAGCATGAGAAGTGAGTTTTAGCTGATGGAACTGAATGGTAAGATGTGAACATGATTGAACACACAATTTCAACAATTCATCCTAATAGCTAGGAAAAATATAGCCAGTTATTGTCATGAAAACCAAGTGGTTAGTTCATTCTCTAAATTCCTAACATGTATTCATCACAACCAACTTAAATCATTCATTCAAAATCAGAAGGGAATCAATTTAGTTCAATGAGCATTCATGAGACCTAGTTCACCTCTAAGTGTGCAAAATCATTCCTTATCCAAGGGCTTTGTGAAAATATCAGCCAATTGGTGCAAGGTATCTATATACTCTAGAATAATATCACCTTTTTGCACATGATCTCTGATAAAATGCTGTCTTATTTCAATGTACTTAGTTCTAGAGTGTTGTATGGGGTTTTTGGTAAGGTTGATGACACTAGTATTATCACACTTGATAGGAACTTGATTCATCCCTATTCCATAGTCACTCATTTGTTGTTTAATCCATAATACTTGAGCACAGCAACTTCCGCAAGCAATATATTCAGCTTCGGTTGCGGATTGAGCTACACTATTTTGTTTCTTAGAGAACCATAAAATGAGTCTATTTCCTAAGAATTGACAAGTTCCGGATGTACTTTTCCTATTAACTTTGCAACCACTAAAATCCGCATCGGAATAAGCAAAGAGAGCAAAAGTAGAATCTTTAGGATACCAAAGTCTTAAGGAAGAAGTGTTTTTAAGGTATCTAAGGATTCTTTTTACAGCTTGTAAGTGTGATTCTTTAGGAGATGACTGAAATCTAGCACATAAGCATACATTAAACATTATATCGGGTCTACTAGCAGTGAGATATAGCATTGAACCAATCATAGACCAGTATAGTTTAGTGTCTACACATTTTCCTCCTTCATCTTTATCAAACTTGATATTTGTGCTCATTGGGGTGGAATGAGGTTTAGACTCATCCATTCCAAACCTCTTGAGCAAGTCTTTAGTATACTTAGCTTGATTTATAAAAATACCTTCTTTACATTGTTTAACTTGAAGTCCTAGAAAGAAGGTTAACTTTCCCATCATGCTCATTTCAAATTCACCTTACATTAACTTAGAGAAGTTTTTACATATGACTCATTTGTAGATCCAAAAATGATATCATCTACATAAATTTGAACTACTAATAAATCACTATCCTTAAATTGGATAAACAAGGTTGTATCTACTTTGCCTCTTGCAAAACCTTTTTCAATCAAAAATTTTGAAAGTCTTTCATACCAAGCTCTAGGAGCTTGTTTTAATCCATACAAAGCTTCTGATAGCTTGAAAACATAGTTAGGAAACTTTGGATTTTTAAAACCGTGAGGTTGCTCAACATAAACCTCTTCATTTATGTAACCATTTAAGAAAGCACTTTTAACATCCATTTGATATAGTTTGAAATCCTTGTAGCATGCAAAGGCAAGTAGCATCCTAATGGCTTCTAATCTAGCTACCGAAGCATAGGTTTCATCATAGTCTATTCCTTCTTCTTGCCTATATCCTTATGCCACTAATCTAGCTTAGTTTCTAACTATTATACTATTCTCATCCATTTTATTCTTAAACACCCATTTAGTTCCAATAATTTGATAATCCTTAGGTCTTTCCACTAATGTCCAAACTTTGCTTCTTTCAAATTGGTTTAATTCCTCTTGCATAGCCATAATCCAATTTTCATCTTTTAAAGCCTTATGTACATTTTTTTTGTTCAAATTGTGACACAAAAGCTACATCTTGACATATGTTTCTATATGTTGACCTAGTTCTAACACCTATATTTGGATCTCCAACAATGCTATTATCCTTCACATAACTAAGTTCTCCAGGACATCTTGATTCTTTCTCAATTATTTCTTATTCCAATAACTCTCATTCTTATTTATATCAAGATCTTCTAATTGTTCCCTAACATCTTTGTCTTGAGATGGATCAATTTGTGGTTCATCAAATATTTCTACTTTATCATCAAGATTGGTTCTATTAGAAGAACTTGACTCATCAAAAATCACATGAATTGATTCTTCTACAACTAGTGTTCTTTTGTTGAAGACTCTATATGCCTTGGAATTTGAAGAATAACCAAAAAAAAATACTTTCATCACTTTTTGCATCAAATTTTCCTAAATTGTCTTTTTCATTATTCAAAACAAAACATTTGCAGCCAAATGGATGAAAGTAGCTTATGTTAGGCCTTTTTCCTTTATAAATCTCATAGGGAGTTTTCTTTAAAATAGGCCTAACCATAGCTCTATTTATAACATAACATGCAGTGTTGATAGCTTCAGCCCAAAAATATTTTGGCAGGTTGTTGTCACAAAGCATGGTTCTAGCCATTTCTTCTAAGGTTCTATTTCTCCTTTCAACTATGCCATTTTGTTGAGGAGTTCTAGGAGTAGAAATATTATGGCTAATTCCATTTTTGTTACAATAAGTATCAAAACCAAGGTTTTCAAATTCTTTTCCATGATCACTCCTAATGCTAGTTATAGAATAACTTTTTTCATTTTAAGCAAGTTTTGAAAAAATGATGAATTTCTCTAAGGCTTCATTTTTTACACTTAGAAAAAACAACTAAGTGAACCTAGTGTAGTCATCAACTATGACGAAACCATAGTGTTTTCCTCTTAAACTAGTGGTTTTAGTTGGTCCAAAAAGATCTAAATGAAGGAGTTGAAATGATCTAGAAGTTGTGACACACTTCTTAGGTTTAAATGATATTCTCTTGTGTTTTTCTCTTACGCAAGCCTCACAAACTTTATCATTTTCAAATTGGAGTTTAGGTAAACCTACCACTAAGTCTTTTTTAGCTAATTTAGATAAAACATGCATGCTAGCATGACATAGTCTTCTATGCCATAACTAAGGTTCTTCTTCTCTAATGGCCATAAAACATACATTTTTGCTATTTAACTCATCTAAATTAACAATGTAAATGTTTCCTTGTCTATGTCCAATGAAAAGAATTTGATTAGTTTTAGCATTAATCACATTGCAACACAAAGCATCAAACATAACTTTAAAACCTTTATCACACAATTGACTTATACTAAACAAGTTATGTTTTAAGCCTGAGTTATCGACAGAGATTCCTTCAATTTGTCCTTTGGAGTTGTCTCCAAAAGTGACTTCTCCACCACTTTTAGGCTTTAAGAACTTAAATTGGCTCTTGTCACCGGTCATGTGTCTTGAGCATCCACTATCAAGGTACTAATGCTACTTGGACATAGCCTTGTAGCAATGCTCTTCCTCTTGCACACAAAAATATCAAACTTTTTATCTTAGGTACCCAAATTTTCTTGGGTCCTTGAGAATTAGTACTAATAATTTTTTATCCTTTAGGGATCCATTTCAACCTTAATGATTCATCATTTGAAATTAAAACATGCTTTGACACCTAAATTTTCATGGCTATTTTTCCTCTAATGATGGTCTTCCTAGATATGCATGCTTGTGAGGAGTGTCCTAGCTTGTTACATGAAGTACACAGCACAAATTTTTCGTTTTTAACAAGAAAGTTTTTGAGGTGAGTTTCTTTGTTTGATGCATTGTAGCCTACACCTTCTTTATCAAAGAATGCTCTTTGGGTCTCTAGCATGTAATCAAGTTTTTGTTGACCCATATAAAATCTAGAAAATGAATTTTGTAAATTTATGTTCTTTTGACTTAACTCTTCTATCTCTAGATTTGCATTCTCTAATTTCTTCTCACATTCTAACTTAACATTCGTGAGTATCTCATTTTCCCTTTTTAATTTTGCAATCATTTTCTTATATTTTATATTCATGCATTCAAACACATTTGCTAAATCATCAAATGCATCTTACAGCTCATCAAATGTATATTCATGAGTGTCAAATGAGTTGGATTTTACCTTCTCATCTTCAATGGCCATAAAACAAAGGTTGGCCACTTCTTCTTCTACATTTTCTTCATCGGAGCAGTCACTATCACTCCATGTAGCCATCATTTCCTTCTTCCTTGGTTTCTTCCCATTTTGTTTTCTATAAAAAGGACAATCAAATATGATGTGACCAGGTTTCTTACATTCATAACAAATGATTTGGTCCTTTTCTTCCCTACTTGTTTCCCCTTTGCTAAAATCTCTCCTAGGAGGTCTCCTAGAGTTTCCACCAACTCTCATTTTCATGAATTTGTTAAATCTTTTTGCAAACATAGCCATCTCTAAATCCTCATCATCACCACTTTCATCATGATCATCTTTGGATTCCTCATTTGTGGTGGATTTTAATGCAACTCCAACTTTCTTGGGAGGTTCTTGATTCCTTTTAATTTTCATCTCATAGGTGAGTAAAGATCCCATGAGTTTATCTAGAGAAAGTGTATGGGGATCTTTAGATTCCTCAATAGCTGTAACTTTTGCTTCCCATGATTTAGGTAAGCTATTTAGAATCTTCTTCACCATTTCAACATTGGAAAATGTTTTTCCTAAAGACTTGAGACCATTTATGATATAGTAAATCTAGTAAACATATCATTAATTGATTCATCACTCTTCATTTTAAATAACTCATAATCTTGAGTGAACATTCCTACTTTAGTCTCTTTAACTTGTGTGGTAACTTTATGAGTAACTACTAGCTTATCCCAAATTTGTTTAGTATTCTCACATTGTGACACTCTATTATACTCATTAGGTCCTAATGCACAAAAGAGTGTGTACATTGCCTTAGCGTTTAATTGTGTCATTCTAAAATTGTTTGTGTCCCATTCATCCTCTTTTTTTGGCACTTCCTCCCTATCTACTTTCTTAATAGGAACTAGGGGACCTTTAACTATAATTCTCCACACTTCATAGTCATTTGCTTGAATGAATAACATCATCCTAGTCTTCCAATAAGCATAATTTTCACCATTGAAAAGTGGTGGCCTAACTATAGAGTGTTCATTTCCTACCAAGGGTGTAGCTACACTATTTTGAGCCATCTAGATCGTTTATACTCGAAGGAAATTACTCCTAATCGATTCTCGAGCCCAAGCTCTGATACCAATTGGCTCTACCGAGAGGGGGTTGAATCGATTTTATTACAATTTTTGAGTTTTTATGAGCTTAATGAACAAGTAAAGAAAATATTGCAATAATAAATAAAATGTAGTAAATAAAGTAAAGGGAGGAGAAGTAAACACAGAATTTTATAGAGGTTCAGCCAACTCTTACCTACGTCCTCTCTTCTTGATCCTCTTGTCAAGGGATTGATTCCACTCTTGTTGTGAATGCTTACAATCCACTTCAAGGTGTGATTAGACCTCTTACAATTCCTTTGAAACCTTAGAAACAAACTTCTAAACCTATCCCCTTGTAAAGCTACCCTTTCACTTACAAGAAAACCTTACAAGGATAATATACCCCTTTTAATATTAGAAATTTATGTAGGTGGGTGATGAACAAGATGAAATGTCACAAAAGAGATACAAAAGATGAATTTTTTAGCTTGGATTTCTTTCTTGAAGCTTTGAGAGTTTCTGAGTGCTTGTTCTATCTTCAAACTTCATAAATGCCTCTATTTATAGTCCATCAATTGCTTGGGACGGTTGTTGAAGCATTAATGCAAAACTTCACATTAAAACCCTAAAAAACTAGTCGTTGGGCACTATTTTCGTGAAAAGGGATCGATCCTTTGCCATAGGGGATCGATCCCTATTTTCCAGAATGCCTTCCAATGCATTCTGCCAATTGGGGATCGATCCCTTTCTTCCAGAATGCTGATTTTCTGCCTCGGAGCCTTTTCTGCCTTTGGAAAACCTTCATGCACTTATTTGGTAATAGATTAATGGCTTTTGTGATTTCAAGTTAGTTCAAAATATTCTATCACTTTTATAATAGTATTTTCTGACTTTTTCAATTGAAATCACAGTCCAAAATTATGTTTAAAGGATTTTCCATCATTAAGTCCATTTTGAGCAAATTTACACTAAAAGCATTTATTTAAGTTTTTGTCATTTTAAAGCTAACATATTCCCTTTAAAATTTAATTTAATTTTTCAAAATTTGTATGTCAATTTTCATATTAAATACTTATAATCATGTTTATTAATAAGTATTGTTTTATATATAAATATATATATAAAATTATATTATACTTAATAAATGTAAAAAAATATAATTAACATTAATATTCAAGCCAGGCTTAGGCTTTGAAAGGTCAAGCCCAAGCCCAATCCAATTTTTAAATGGGCCTAAAAATTTTGCCCAAACCCGGTAATTACATCAAATATTTTTGCTTAAGTCCGGCCAAATATCAGGCGGGCCTTCGAGCTTGGGTGGGTAGCCCAGCCCTTAGGCACATTTAGTAAGGAGTAAATTTTTTTATTAATTATTGGCCTAAAATAGGTAAGAGTATTCATTCTATCTATTTAATTAATTTCAAATCAAAATTTTCAAAACCAAATTTATCTAAAATAATTTATTTTTGTTTTCTTAACAAAATCAAAATTTTTTATTTCTAAATTAATCGAACCAAGTTAAATTTGGTTGGATTGGTTAATTAACTAAAATTAAAAAAAAATTGAAGTTAAATTATTACTTTCTCATATTTAAAACAAACTAAATTATATCATCCAACACAAATATCAAAATATTAAATTAAAAACATTAAATTTCAAATATTAAATATATATTAAATAACATTAAAAAAATTTCCTTCTTTTGGGTAACCAATTGTTGTTGTTGTTGTTACTTGAAATATTAAAATTTTATTAATTTTTATAAGAAATAAATGAGAATCTTTTGTATTGAAAACTATTTTCAAGTACTATGTGCTCTAATACTTCTAGTAGCATTTCAGATAATTTTCTTACTTAAGAATTTCTTAAGAATCATTAGTTGTTATTTCTATAGAATCTTATCTTTAGAAGATTCACATTTAATCCAAAATCCCATTCATGCATGTGATGTAAGTATGTACATAATGCATGATGCTTATGAGAATTTTATTTTTATCATTGTTTTTATTTTTATAACAAAAACTATTATTATTTTTTTATTTTAAATAAGAACTTATTTTATTGAAAAATTACACTAAATATTTCAATACTTTTGGTAATATTTAGTAAATTTTTCTTGCCTAGAGATTAATTAGGATTTTTAAAAATTTTTGTTGAAAAAATTCATTTTCTTATTTTATCAAAGCAATGAATAAAAAACTCATTTTCTTCTAACAGACAAAATTTTGTTGAAAAATTCTAGCAATTTTAAAAGTTTTAGGTCTGAATTTTTTAATTAAAAAATCATATTTACGATTATGTCTTGTCTTATATAAAATATTAAAAAAATAAAATCATATATAAAAGAAAGTATGACCAACAACAATTTATCTCTGTATCATGCAACTATTCCGTTTTAACCATAATTATTTGGAATAGTATTTTTCTATTCTAAGGGTCTTGGGGTCGAACCTCAATGGAGATACGAAAGAAAACCGTGAGGATTTTGCTTCGTGATCTGGACCCAAAGCGAATAGTATGGGTGAGTAAAGTGACCCTACTTAATGAACTGGGACCTTACATAATATAATTGTGAAATAACATCATCATTTGAAATATAATCTCAAAAACAAAATTATTTTTTATATAAATATTTTTTACTTTTTTTACTTTGTACTTTTTAAAGAAAATTTGTAAAATTTAATTGACATTTTATCTCAAAAAAATACTATCACCTTCCTCTCAATCTCTTTTATCCTTCCTACGAATTAGATTTATTTAAAAAAAAAAATAGAATAGCCTTAGGGATGTAAATGGTTATCCTATACTCCGATTACCTGACCCAATTAAGTAAGATTAGGATATCTAATAACCAAGTTTGAATAGAGTTTGAGTGGTGATCTTAGAATACCCCATTACTCAAACTCGATAATAAATAATAATTTTTAAATATTATTATATTTTTTTATTTATAAATTATTTATTATTAATATAATATTTAATTAAATTAATTCATAAAGTATTTTAATTATGATTTGTAGAATTAATTTATTTTTATGAGTTAATTTAAATTTTATTAATTTATTTTTTCTTAATAATATACATTAAAATGATTTTAAATTTTAATTTGAAAATCAAACTTTGCCTTAATAAACAAGTATTTAACAGATTTGGGTAGTTAACTAGTATTTCTTATAGTATATAGATAGGATTTGAATAGTAAAAATCAAAATATTCAGCAAATTAATCAGCTTCAGATATTATAAAATATAAATAATTTCGAGTTTGTGTACCCCAAAGTTAGTAGGTACCCTATCCGTCGCCAATTCTAGACCTACACCTAAAACTCTCGACTAAAACTTTTAAAAGCCGTTGGTATAAGGGAAGTGTCATAACGATTTTGTCCATAGACTCAATCACAAGATGATTTTGAAAACATAAAGGAGTCGCCACCAATCTTTTTTATTAGGTGTGATTAGCTATCTAAAAACATTTATCTCTTCAATAAAATATTAAAATTAATTTTTTTATTAAAAACAATTTTTGGTCTACGAAAACAAATTCAGTTACATGTGAAAAAAGATTAGCACCCCAAGTACCATTTAATCATGTATTATTTTTAAATTTCAATAAAATAGTCTTAATTAAATATTTTAAAAAATTCCTTTCATTTTGAAACCATTTTTTTGTTTATTTTGAAACCACTTAATTAAACTTTTTTTCATTCTTTTTTTATAACCAATTGTTTTTGTTGTTGTTGTTGTTGTTTGAAATATTTAAATTTTATTAATTTTTATAAGAAATAAATGAAAATCTTTTGTATTGAAAACTATTTTCAAGTACTCTGTGCTCTAAAACTTCTAATAGCATTTCAGATAATTTTTTCACTTAGGAATTTCTTAAAAATTACTATTTGTTATTTCTATAGAATCTTATCTTTGAAAGATTCACATTCAATTCAAAATCCTATGAATGCGTGTGATGTAAGTACGTACATAATGCATAATGCATATGAGAAATTTATTTTTATCATTATTTTTATTTTTATGAAAAAACTATTATTATTATTATTATTATTATTATTATTATTATTATTATTATTATTATTATAAATAAGAACTTATTTTTTTGAAAAATTACACTGAATATTTCAATACTTTTTGTAAATATTTAGTGAATTTTACTTACCTAAAGATCAGTTAATTTTTTTAAGAATTTTTGTTGAAAAAATTCATTTTCTTATTTTATCAAATCAATAAATAAAAAACTCATTTTCTTCTAACAAACAAAATTTTGTTGAAAAATTCTAGCAATTTTAAAAATTTTAGGTCTGAATGTTTTAATTAAAAAAATTCAGATTTACGATTATGTCTTGACATATTTTTATATTTTATTTTTTAACCTAATTTTATTATTAAAAAATAAAATCATATATAAAAGAAAGTATGACCAACAACAATTTATCTCCGTATCATGCAACTATTCCGTTTTGAAGGTTAGTATAACCATAAGTATTTAGAATATTATTTACTAAAATAAATTATAATATATGCTTTGATATAATTTTGTTTAACACTTGTTGATTGAAGACGGACGGTGCTTCTATCTTATTCTTAGGAGCATGTGCCTTTTTTTTAATTCAATTATTTACAAAAATGAGCACTTATGTATGTCTGCATGTGTGGCTTTGTACAAATTATCGTACAAAAGGATAAAAAAGGAAAACTTGTATAAAGAAAGGTAGAAGAACATTATTACAAAAAAAAAACCGTTTTAAACTAATACTAATCTTTTTTATGTAATGGAAAGTGACTTTTTTTAAGGTGATAGCGTAAAGAAAAGTTTGCCCTTTTTTTATATTTATATTTATATTTATAATAACAGTCTGGTGGTAATAAGATTGTTAATAACGTGACAAGCAACAATTTGTTTTGATTTTTTAATAACGTGACAAGCAACAATTTGTTTTGATTTTAAAATGATATTTGAAACGTAATGAAACAGGTAAAAATAATGGGTTTATATATGATATATTGATAATGTATAGTATTTGTACACTATCAATGCATCAAAAGTTAACACTTCAACAATATACAAACTAAAAAAAATATCAAGCCTTTAAGAATAAATACAAATAAATTTTTCTCAATTTACTCATAAGAGCTTATCGATGAAGTGTCAACCTCATATATATTAACAAGATATAGATTCTATATATTGTCAATGTATCACATATAAAACCAAAAATAATTTTATTTAATTTCTTTTTACCCTAATTGACAGTATTGGATATATATGATGGAAGAAATTAACAAAAAAAAAGGTATATTCCTTTGCATTAAAGTATCTCTTATCGACTAAATTTTGACTTTTCTATATCTTCTTGCTCTTGTAAGACACTAATGCTCATGTTTGTCGCTAGTTTCTCGAAAAAAAACCTACATTAAATTTCTGTTGTCATTTTTCTTTCTCGTGCATTTGGATGGTTCGAATCCTGCAATTTCCATTGTTAAAAGAGTTTTATCATTTATTACTTCCGGCCTGAATAAGATTAAGCTCAGACCGTAAAATGAATAAGAATACTTGTGGTTACACAAAAAAAAATATTATTGTCATTTCTATTTTAGATTTCAATACGCAAATTGTAATAACAACTAAGTGAAGTGACTATATATAGAAGAATTTCTCAAGCATTACAGTTAGAGGAAAATGATCGTAGGTCCATTCGGGCCAAGCCTGGACAGTATATTAATAGATTTTATGTGTGTGCAAGTCCAATTCAATCCAATGTTCAAGCCTGAATTTTCTATCTAGACCCGGTTTTAAAAAAACCAAAAAAAAAACTGGGTCCACTCAAGCTCACTCAAATAAATCAATCTTTTTTCAACAAAAAAAATTAACATAAATTTGATTCTACTATTAAGTTTGTTCTTTAATTGGACTATTCAATATGTGTTTCTTTAATTATTAATGGGTTGGGATATTTAATAGGTTTCATGGATCTTATTAATTAGGCTGAATTTGTTGGGTTTAATTGATTTTGACTTATTTAATGGGTTTATGTCATACATATTGGGATACTTAAAAATATATATAAATATTTTTGGGCATAAGTTGGGCTTTTCAATGGTGAGATATGTGTTTAGATGAAACGCAACAGGAATGATGAAATATTTGATATTTGTAGAATTAAATAAAAAATATAAAAATTTATTTGATATCAAATATTATTTTTGTTGTTAAATATTTAAAATCATTTTTATGTACATTTTATTGTTACTTAACATTTAAAATCTTTAAAAAAATTATTTAATAAATAATAGCAGTTATGTATAGGATTTTAAATAATAAAAAATTAATAATGAACTAATTAAATGAACTAATTTAAGAACTTTGTTGGCTCTATAACAATACCGAGAAGGGGGTGAATCGGTTTTTAGCTAATCTTAAGTTCGTTTTTTGGTTCTTCTAAATTCACTAGCCTATATTAATGTTTTCTAAGTTCTCTAGGCTATGCAAGCATGCAATCCAAATTCAATACAACAAACACAATATAATTGCAAGTAAATAAAGAGAGAGGGGAAAGAGAAATGTACACAAGTGATTTATAGAGGTTCGGCAACCTTGCCTACGTCCTCTACCTTGAAACGCTCCCAATGATTTTCCCAAATTCACTAACTTGAATTTGTCTTTACAATTCCTCTTTTTCGTAGGCTCAAGAGAAACCTCTTCTTCCTCTTTTTCAAGGCTTAAGAGAAACCTATCCCCTCCTTTTTCTAGGCTCAAGGAGTAAACCTTATCTATCCAATTCTCACTTACAATAATGCACTCAAGAGTTCATTCCCCTTTACAAGATATGATTGTGTGAAATCCCCAATTTTCTGTAATTTTTCCCATACTTGTACAGTTTTCCAACTTGGATTAATTGAATAAATGAAATTCTCTGATATATGTAGGGTGTATGGGACATGGATGGAATTAAGCTAATTGAGGGTCAAATAGTCACATAGTCAAAGGGTCAAAGGAGGTGGTCAATGGCTGAGATGATGAGCATGCATTTATGGGCATTTAATGAAATAACATGACTCATCATCATCATCCCCATCATCCCACACGGCAGCAACACCAACCCATTTCCCCTCTCCCTCTCGTTTCTTCCATCTTTCCTTCAAGTTCCAATTTTAACTATCTTGACAAGCTACCTTAATCCCCTATCGATTCGTTAAGTTCCTTAAACAAAAAACGATCCTTATCGATAGCCTAAGCTATGCCTTTAATATGAAAGGCTAGATCCAAGTGAGTAAGGAGATCTAGAAATCTTGAAAGTTGGTGAATAGCAAAGGTAAGAGAGCTAGATGGTTTTAGTTGATAATTTTGATGGTTTGGGATTGTATGAAGTTGATAGAGTAGGCTTATTTAGTTTTAAATTTCCATGATGTTTACAGCTTGAAGAAGTGAAAAAGGACAAGGGTTGATTCTACCAAGCTTGTGGATTAATCTCAATCGATGTAAGGAATTTATGTAACGGACGTAGGGAGGCTATGTCCGCATGTTATAAATGTATTTGAAGTGCTTTGGGAAAAAGTACAGCTGTTTAAGTGCAGAAAAAGGGACATTTTGGGTCCTACTTCTAGTACTAATTAGGCTAGGAGCAGCCGACTGCCTTAAGTAGCAGCCGACTGCCTAGAGACAACCAAAACGCCGTTTTTTGAAAACCGAGATAAACCAGTCGACTGCTATGTAAGTCAGTCGACTGCCATTTTTCCAGAAACATTCTGTTTCAAAACCAACCGACTGCCCAGGGGGCCAGTCGACTGCTTATTCTCGGGAAACATTCTGTTTCAAAACCGGTCGACTGCTATTTGGACCAGTCGACTGCCCTATTTGTATTTTGAAAAATAAAATAATTGAATTTCAAAAAGGGAAAGAAATTCAATAAGGCAAAACGTGGTGTAGCGGTCGACTGCCATATATGACCAGTCGACTGCCTATTTGAAAGAAAGGTTTTGAAAACCTATTTCAAGAAAAGATAATTGTATTTGTTTAAAACCTATATAAATGAGGTTTTGGAGACTATGAATCTCTTGAAAGAGCATGCACATCATTTGTTACTTGTATTTGACTGAGGAGCCCTAGCCCAGCCCTCAGACCCGCAGTACAGCACTTGACTAGTGAAACTGTGGGCTATAGACAATGGCCATGAGTCTCTTATTTGATTCGGCTTTGGGGAGGATCCCTGGCCCATACATGGGTACGCCACTTATTTGATATCTCTCAGGATTATCCCTAATCGGGGTATATTTGCGATATCCTCATGAGATCCTTCTATTGGATTATCCCTTACGGGATATAATTGTTGTATCCATTATCTCTATTGGATTATCCCTCACGGGATATATTTGCAGTATCCATTATGAGAACTATTTGGTGCATGATTCTGTTGGATATAAATTGTCTCCCATCTATTTGAAAGTATTTGTATTTGCCTATTTGGTTTCACGTGATTTGAGATCCGTGGAAATAGTTGAAAGCATGATTTACTTGTATTTGATATTTGCGAAAGAAATATACGACATATGCTTTATAATGATTTTACATGACATTATAGAGCCAAGCAGGAAAACTGCATATAGTGATATAGTACGCTCTTTTACATAAGTTTCTTACTGAGCGTAAACTCACTCCTTTACAAACATTTTTCATACAGATTTCTTGAAGTAATTTCGCTCCGGATAGAGGAGCTCATTTCGGGATTTTGAGATACCTTCGAGGCACGCTTCCTACTTATCCCTAGAAGGTATATTTAGTTGGCCGCTACTTCGGCTAATGTACAGTACGATACTACCGTTTTGTATATGTGGGGAATTAGGTTGTCTGAATATTTGAGATCCTGATGTATGTGTCACATGTTTATAAATGAAAAATTTTATGCATGTGAAAATGGATATTATACTCTGAAAAAATGCCTAAAGTATAAGAGTACGGAAGATTGACATTGGATAAACTAGTCGATTTATTTGTTATTTGAAGTAAAAGTTAGTTGCTATTTGGTTAGTGACGAGGACGTCACAGATTGGGTTTACAATGGGTGTAATCAAAGAAGGCCTCTAGGTAGGCAAATGATTACAAAGGTTAAGCACAAAGAGAAGCTTATACAATATTTGTGCTAGTTTATACAAAAAAGATGAGAATGATAGAATATGAAGAATTTTAGCACTTGAAATGTTGTTAAGACTTAAGGAAAATGAAGAAGATAAAGAAAATTGATGCTCAGCTATCCCTCTTGCTTCCTTGAGCTTCTAAGCCTTTATTTATAGTCTCTTGGATGGTTTCTAAACGTTGGTAGGAGCCAAAACTGAATGTGACCGTTGTATCTCACAAAAACTAGCCGTTCAAGTGCATTTTTGAAGTAGGGAATCGATCCCATCGATCTCGTGCTTCAGATTTTTCTTCTAGGAGCATTCTGCCATTAGGTGATCGATCCCTTCCCTCAGGTGATCGATCCCTTGGGGATCCATCCCTTCAGGCACTATTCATCTACCTGTTGATCAGGGGATCCATCCCTTCAGGCACTATTCATCTATCATGTTCTAGTTTTTTTTTTTTAGGCATTAAAAACATTCTAAAGCCAATTTTGAGTATTTTTAAATATGACATGACTTTGAAAACATGAATTTGAGTCCAAAAATTTATCAAGTAATTTTCTTAAAATATATTCAATAATTCTATAAGAAAATTACTTAAACAAATAATTAAAAATGTTTTCTAAATTGATTAAAACCAATAAAGATAATCAATTAAATCATGGTTTTATATTTGATAAAGCACTTAATATGATTTGTGAAAATCATAATTGATAGAGCAAATTTACAATATGAATCAAACATTTAAGATTACTTAAGTTTTTATCATTTCAAAATATATATGTCAATTTAAAGCTAACAATCTCTCCCTTTTTTATATGACAAGACTTAAGGTAAATTTGCTTTGAAAAATTATTTAAAGAAATGCTCTCTCTTAAATAAAGCATGATTTTGTCAAGCTCTCCCTTAATATAAGCATGGTTTTCAAAAGAAGTTTTCAAACCCTATTATTTCTCCCCCTTTTTGTCATAGCAAAAAGAAGGGAAAAACAATGTAAAGCACCCCCTAAAATTATGGCTTAAGGAAATGTAAGAACAAAGAAATATGCTCCATTCAACAAGAAACATGTTAGTACATGGGACTCATAGCACAAATAAATAAGTCAATGTCCATAAAGAGTATGAAATGTTTGTGCATGCAAAGAACATGACTTATGATCTTATACCAATTGTTTATAAATAATTTTGCAAGAAGTTCCCAATTGGTAAATATTGAAGCAAGTTGTTTATAAATTATCTACTAAGTTTTATAACTTGCTTATTTTAATTCTATCAAGCACCTAAGTATATCAATTGTTCTCTAAGGTCCAACTAAGGTATATGTCAATACATCATGATTATGAGCTGAAATTAGATGACATATCATATGCATGAGCTCATAAATCATTTTCAAGAAAGAGTGTGCATAGAATTAAATCATACATCAATTAACCACAAATTCTAGCACAATAGTGTCTCATGCAAAAGTGTCTTATATTAATTCTTCCCTATTTGTCATTTCAATCTAAAGAGCATAAGAAGAATTGTCAATTTAAAGCTCATACCAATTGTTACCAATGGTTGACTTAGTCATTTTGCATGATGTTAATTGTTATGTGTGCTGTGCTTAGTGAATAATCAAGCCAAACATGTAAGAATACAATCACACACACCATAAACATGAATATGGATTAATTAAACATTAGCATACTATCATAAAGTAGTAATCCATATTCATAAGCATAACTCTAATTATATGAAAAATGTAAAGATTCATGTCATTCAATTGCACACATTTTCTTCCATAAGACTAAAGAATCCTATGCTCAATTTTCCAATCAAGATCTTAACCAATTACGAGCAAGGAAGAGTTCAAGATTTTCATCTTAATCATTTTAATAGTCATATCCCTAATTGTTATCATCATTTAAGGTTCTCAAGGGTATATGTTATTTTAACTAAAATGGCTTTACCTAAGTGAATCAATATTATCAAGCTAAAATGTGTTTTATCATTAAAATTTTCAATCTATGAGTAAGGTCAAGTACAATTTCATGAAAACTAATATTCTTATCTCATAGACATGATCATTGATTCAACTTAAGCAAACATGCAAGTTCAACATCAAAGCAATCAAGATTCAATGCATGTATACAATCAAAGTGCATTTGTTCAAGTTTGCATTTATCCTTGAATGTTGATGTTGTCATTAAAGCCTAAGTTCTTTAAAGATTTGGCTAATAAGAAAAATCTAAGTTCATGGATGACAAATTTTCATACATTTGAACGTTTGAGATTCATTTATCATCACAAATTGTAGGCCAAGGATAATTATGACTCTAGGTAAAGCTTTTTGTATCTCATGTATTTCATTCACCTAAGTCATGTTTGAATTAAGGTCAAGTTATAATGATTTTATCATTCAAGCATATATATATATATATATATATATATATATATATTGACCTTTAATTGTTTATAATCCAACAAAAAAAATATATATTATGATGCCTAATGGGAATATGTGAGTCAAGCTATAAGATGAAGTCCTCTTAAGCATGCTTGACTAAGATGAACAAAAGAAGTGAAAAATATCTATCATGCATAAGTTCATCAAATTCTCAAATATATACACAAATCATTGAAATAATTCTTGAAAATTATGTTTAGGCATTTATTGAAAATATATTTCAAGATTATTTCAAGATTTTTGCAAAATCATGAGTTTTTTTAACAAGAAAAATGATTTTTCTCTTTTAAGTTCAAAGAAAAGAATATTTGTTGAAAATAATACCAATTGTTGGCGTTGAGGCATGACACCAATGAAAAATGATTACTCAATTTAATAAGATCATCAAGAAGAAGTTGAAAACAATGAATTTTAAGCTGAGAAGGAAGAAAGTATCAAGAAAATTAAGAAAACTTCTCAATTTTTGCTTAAAAGTGCAGAAATAGGCACATTTTGCCTAGGGTGATCGATCCCTAGAGTAAAAGGATCAATCCTTTAATTCCAGAATGTAGATTTTCTGCATTTTGACCAAGGGGATCGATCCTGCATGTAGAGGGATCGATCCCTCATCCAATTTCTGCAGAATTTTGACAGAAAGTTTAACTTTTGAGGTGCCAAAACTTCGTTTTTAAATATTTTAAGTCCAAGTAAAAGCTTAAACATTTGTGTAACATGATTTTGGACTTGTATGAATGAAAAATATGGATGAAAAATCATTTAACAATAGATTTCACAATTTTTAAAGGATTTGTACCATAAAATGCATTTTTGGCCTCAGAAGGGGTCATTTTAAGAGTTATGCATATTTTGTCAAAATCAAAGCATTGGAAAACACAAATATGCCAAAATAAACATGTCCATATAGATTTTAAGCACATATCATCAAATCACCACATTTGTGAACATTATGCCATAATTTTCACATGCATATTTCTCATTAATGCTCATGACATGGCACTTTGCATACATGACATATTTGACATTTTTTAGAGCAAGAAAATATATTATCAATACATTGAAAGCTTGCTTAAATTAAAGAAATCCAAAAATCATTTCAAAATCATGTTACATGCTTTTCATCCAATAATTAAGAATTATCCACAAAGTAATCAAAAATCATTTAGCATGCCTTTCATTTATTCATGCATCAAGGATCAACAACAAAATTTCTCATCAAATCATAAAATAATTTTTAGCAAATATGAGTTTTGAAGAGATAAAATTTAAGCTTACAAAACTCCTTTGCTTGAGAGTGCTTTGCCTTGATTTGTTAAGTCCACCTTGAGCTATCCCTTGAAACATTTTTGTGACTTTGCCAAGGGTGGATTCTCAAGCTTTTTCTTTTTCTCATTGGCATAAGCAAACTCTATGGAGGTGTGTAGAGCATTTGAACTCCATTGTTTCTTTATAACTCCATGCTCTAACACTCCTACACCAAACAATTTCAAGCATGCTTTGGTACCCAAATTTTCTTGGGTCCTTGAGGGTTAGTGCAAATAATTTTTGATCCTTTAGGGATCCATTTCAAACTCAATTCATCATTATTTATAGCATGCTTTGGGATCCACACCTTCCCAATTACTTTTCCTCTAAAAGTAGTTTTTCTATATGTGCATGCTTGTGAGGTGTGGCTTATCCTATTGTATAATGAGCATATGAGAGATATATCATGTATAGAATATTTGTTCACAAGAAAATTCTTAAGATAAGTTTCCTTTTTATTTGCATTATATCCTAACTCATCTTTGTCAAAGAAAGCTCTTTAGATCTCAAGCATGTTATCCAATTTTTGTGGACCCATATAGAACCTAGAAAATGAGTTTTGCAAATTTGTATTCTTTTTATTCAACTCATTTATTTCTAAGTTTGCTTCTTCTAATTTCTTTTGAAATTCTAACTTAGCATTCAATAACTCATCTTTTTCCATTTTTAATTTTGTAATCATTTTCTTGTATTTTCAGTTCATGCATTCAAATTCACTAGCTAGCTCACCAAAAGCATTTTGTATATCGTCATAAAAATGGTCATTACATTTACTAGAGCTAGGTTTCTCCTTTCCATCCTCAATAGTCAAGAAGCTAGGATTTGCTACTTTATCTACAATGTCTTCTAATTTCTTTTCTAGCTCTAATTTCACCTTCTTTAGTTCTTCATTCCTTGAACTAAGCTCTTTAACTTTCTCCTCCAACTCAAACTTAGTGTTTACCAAAATTTCATTCCCTTGTCTAAGTATATTTAACTTTTTCTTATATCTTGCATGCATTGATTTATATTCATCACTTAATTCATTAAATGCATCTTGAAGCTCATCAAATGAATATTCTTCTAAAGTTTGTGAGCTACTCTCAAAATCATCATCAAGAGCCATCAAACGATAGTTTTCTAAGGCGAATTGAGCCATTCTAAAGATCATTTAACTCTTAGGGGTTTAATCCTAACACAAGAGCCCAAGCTCTGATATCAATTGTTGGCTCTATAACAATACCGAGAGGGGGGTGAATCGGTTTTAAGCTAACCTTAAGTTCGTTTTTCGGTTCCTCTAAATTCACTAGCCTATATTAATGTTTTCTAAGTTCTCTAGGCTATGCAAGCATGCAATCCAAATTCAATACAACAAACACAATATAATTGCAAATAAATAAAGAAAGAAGGGAAAGAGAAATGTATACAAGTGATTTATAGAGGTTCGGCAACCTTGCCTACGTCCTCTACCTTGAGACGCTCCCAAGGATTTTCCCAAATTCACTAATTTGAATTTGTCTTTACAATCCTTCTTTTTCATAGGCTCAAGAGTAACCTCCCTCTTTTTCTAGGCTCAAGAGAAACCTCTGCTCCCTCTTTTTCAAGGCTTAAGAGAAACCTATCCCCTCCTTTTTCCGAGCTCAAGAAGTAAACCTTATCTACCCAATTCTCACTTACAATAATGCACTCAAGGGTTCACTCCCCTTTACAAGATATGATTGGGTTTACAATGGGTGTAATCAAAGAAGGCCTCTAGGTAGGCAAATGATTACAAAGGTTAAGCATAAAGAGAAACCTATACAATAGTTGTGCTAGTTTATACAAGGAAGATGAGAATGATAGAATATGAAGAATTTTAGCACTTGAAATGTTGTTAAGACTTGAGGAAAATGGAGAAGATGAAGAATATTGATGCTCAACTATCCCTCTTACTTCCTTGAGCTTCCAAGCCTTTATTTATAGTCTCTTGGATGGTTTTTAAACGTTGGTAGGAGCCAAAACTGAATGTGAACGTTGTATCTCACAAAAACTAGCGTTGGAGTGCATTTTCGAGGTCAGGGATCGATCCTATGCCCTAAGGGATGGATCCCATCGATCCCGTGCTTCAGATATTTCTTCTTGAAGCATTCTGCCATTAGGAAATCGATCCCTTCCCTTAGGAGATCGATCCCTTAGGGATCCATCCCTTCAGGCACTATTCATCTATCATGTTGTAGTTTTTTTTTTTAGGCATTAAAAACATTCTAAAGCCAATTTTGAGTATTTTTAGATATGACATGACTTTGAAAACATGAATTTGAGTCCAAAAATTTATCAAGTAATTTTCTTAAAATATATTCAATAATTCTATAAGAAAATTACTCAAACGAATAATTAAAAATGTTTTCTAAATTGATTAAAGCCAATAATGATAATCAATTAAATCATGGTTTTATATTTGATAAAGCACTTAATATGATTTGTGAAAATCATAATTGATAGAGCAAATTTACAATATGAATCAACATTTAAGATTACTTAAGTTTTTGTCATTTCAAAATATATATGTCAATTTAAAGCTAACAAACTTCATTGGAACGTCCTCTACAAAGTGACGTGTTACATTGGAGCTTAGGTGTAGTGAAAAGAATGCAAGGGTTGGTAGTCTGTTGCCTAGAAACGACGCGTGTAATTGATGCCTAGAAAAAACGTGCGTAATTGATGCCTAGATGTAGTATCAAATAGGCAGGAGTTCTTACACCACAATGGACAGAGGTTGGTAAAAAAATTAATCCATAACCATAAGTTTAGGTTAGGATATTGGAATATAGGTACGATTAACAATAAGTTAGCTAAGATTTCTGAGGTGATGAGTATGAGGAAGGTTGACATCTTATGTCACTAAAAGACCACATTGGTTGAGAAGAAGGCTAGGGTGATAATATCTTGACGATATAAGTTTTGGTACACATGAAAAGATTGAAACCATAATCGTGTAAGTATCATCATAGACAAAGAATATCAAAACGATATTGCATATGTTAAGAGACAAAGGGGTATAATTAATTTGGTTAAGCTAGTTCTAAGATGGAAGGTTTTGAATGTTATTAGTGCATATGTACTGTAGATAGAATTGGATAAGGCTAGTAAATGACAGTTTAGGAAGGATTTAGATAAGGTAGTACAAGAAGTGCCTGTAAAAGGAATCCTTTTTATTAGTCCTGACCTTAATGGCCATATAGGTGCTAATAGAAAGGGTTTTGAGAGCACACATGAGGGTTTTACTTATAGTGTAAAAGCAAGGGAGGAGATGCTATCCTAGATTTTATTTTATTTTATTTTACAACCTAACCCTAGTGAACACTTTACTTAAGAAGAGAGAATCTTACCTTATAAGCTTTAAAAGTACATTAAATGCAAGTCAAATAGATTTCCTTTTAATTAGGAGGAGAGATAGATTCAGTTGTTTAGATTGCAAGGTTATTCTAGGTGAATGTTACCACACAACATATACTACTAGTCTTAGACATTAGGATTTATAGATGTCATCAAAGGAACCAACAGAAAAGAGCTGCAAGGATTCTATGGTGGAAGCTAAAAGAAGGTTATTATGCAATATATCGAGATAGTTGGATCCAAAAAAAAGACCAGACAACCAAGGAGAACTTAAATATAATGTAGAACAAGATAGCAAAATGCATTCGGGAGGTGGGAAAGGAGATACTAGGAATATCAAATGGAAAAGCACCAATTGGGAATGATGCAACATGGTGAACTGCAACAGTTAAGGAAGCTATAAAGACTAAGCAAGATTGTTACAAAACTTTGAAGAAGAACAACAATGATGAAAGCTTCGCAAATTATATAGGTTAGCTAGGAATGAGGCAAAGAATTACAATGGCAAAAGCTAAAGCGAAGGTCATGAAAGAGATTTATGACAAGTTGGGCACAGGGGATAGATAAAAAGAGTTACTCATAATGGTGCAAGAAAGAGAAAGAATGAGTTACAACCTAGAAGTCGTGAAAAGTATTCAAAGATGAGTTCCAAAGAATTCTCATTAAAGACAAGGACATTAACGAAAGGTGGTGCAATTTTTTCAACAAACTATTGAACGACTAACAAAGCCAAATTCTGAACAATATCTCAATGCCTTTATAGGTCTTATTTGCTGCTTTATCCACAAAATCGAAGAGACAAAGATATATGAAGCATTAAAAAAGATAAAGATATGGAAAGCTGTTAGGCATAACGATATTCTCATTGAAATTTGGAAATTTCTTAGGAAGGTAGGAAGTTAGGTGGTTTACAAAATTTTTTTAAAAAGATTTAGCACACTACACTACAAGATGCTTAAGGAATGGGAAAAGAGTATCTTGGTAGCTTTCTATAAAAATAAGGAAGACATCAAAGTTGTTCTAACTACCGAGGCATAAAACTTATAAGTTATACGATAAAATTATGAGAGAGTGTGATAAAAAGAAAATTAAGGAAGATTGTAAAGATATCAGATAATCAATTTGGTTTTATGCTTGGACAATCAACTATGAAGGCAATACATTTGCTTAGATAACTTGTGGACCGTTCTCGAATACAATGAAAAGATTTTCTATCATGCCCCGAGACACGAGACATTTTTGGTAACAAAAAATTTGAAGTACGGATTTTGGGGCTAACATTTTCCTTTCACTTTAACTACGGTTTGCGTCACAAGTAGTCTAAATCTTTCAATTTCAAGTTACTATTCACCTAATCCCGGTTTAAGGTTGATTTCCTTATGTCCCAATTCATATCATGACTTAAGACTAAATTTTGGCAGCATTTCTGCTTAGCTATGAAAAACCTCCTACCACACAACTCAAATAGCAAAGCAAAATACTATTCATTACCCAATATCTTTGGCCCAAAATAGCCTATTGCACTCTCATACAGTCCAATAGAATATTCTAGAAATTTCATAATTTTTGGATGACCTGAAAGTGGTTAAAAAAATTCCTGACCAAATGTTATTATATCTTTGATACTATTCACATCAAAACCTAACAAACACTCATTTACATCCCGATTTAACCCATTTTTCAAAACTAATTACATATTCATACTTATCACATTTCACACTACAATACTGTACAAAATCATCCAATTCGAAGTATAAATGAATAGTAAATTCATATATCGAGCTATGAACTAAAGTCTAACATCTAGCTTGCAACGTCAAAATAAGATACTGCTCTAATCAAGCGTTGCAATCTCATCTTAACCTATGGAGGAAAATGAAGGGATGAGCATTAGGAAAAGTTCAGTAAGCCACTACACAAGTGCAGAGATAATAACAAATAGGATACAATACCACTAATGCATGTGACACGTGTTTCATATAAAATCACATATTAATAACTCGTTTAAACTTCATATCACGTATAACTCAATATCACAATCTCGTATTTCTAGTCTAGGACTCCGGTGAAGCTATCAGGGGCTTTTGAGGCATCGAATGAGAGGATACTTTGAACTATCTCATTTCCTCAGGCACTTGACATCACAACTATAGTCCTACATCCAATCACATGCACATATGCAATGTCTCATCATAATGCATTTATGGTAAAACTAATTTCATGCACGTAAAACGATGCAAAGTCGATTTTGTCAAGCCATATAGTTCTCATAAAAACAATGCTTTGTATAGTTCAATCATATATCATGTAACCTCATATACCATGTTCATAAAACATTTCTCCTTAGGCAAACCCAGTAATTCAACTAATAAAGTATTAGCCTGTTGTGGCTACCAGCAAGCAATCCTCATTACCCTAGAACTAGGGTGTTACCTATGGCCATAGATCCTCATCATCTCCAATCCTAGTGATCAGTTAGAACTAGAACCTGTAAACAACAATGTCGAATAAGTCTCGTATTGCCCATATAAGTGTATCAACTACTCGGGCATGTTCCATAGTGCTCTATTAGTCTTATAGTACAATGGGATGCCATAAAAATCTGTAAAGTAGAAATTATCTCATGTTTTGAAGTCTCATATTGGTAGGACATATAAGCAATGCATGCACAATCCAGAAAACTCAATGAATATGCCATAAGGTCATATCATTCACATACTTCAAAGCATGATGTAAATAAGCTATAAAAGCTTTTATACGTTTCATATAAACCTCATGTAAGTTAAATCTCATAAATCCCATTATGCATAAAGATGCAATAGCATAATGTAGACATAGAGACCTAAATCTGACTTTTCACAATTTTTCAAAATTTCTGCAATCAGACAGGGTTAGGATATGTAATTACCCAACTTGCAAGGAAAAACAATTTACATTTCTAATAGCAACACATCTCAATATTCACATACAAATCAATTCATTTGCTTCATAAACCTTTCATTTATTCTATATATCATTACTTGTAGCTTACATAGGACACTTACCTTGGAAGCTATTACTCGTAGCTTGCATAGTAAACTTACCAAAAGTAAGGATTATGCTGGCTTGATCAAGCTTTGAAATCCGTGTACTGTACCCCACAAAACTATGTCTTTAACACTACAAGCACATGTAGACAATGTCATTTACTATCTTACACTTACACATAGTCATTTAACACTAACTACTCATTACTCTCTCTTAGCTACATTTTAGCTATAATGTAACAAAGTCACTATTCGATCTTTTCGATTGTTCCAACTGCACCATTCATATTAGTACTCATCTACTTCTCATATACCAGTGTCATTTCACCTTAAATGTGAATTTACTACATTGCCTTTTTTTAGGCCGAAAGCTTATCTTTCCATGTACAAGTCCAAATTTCAGTTAAAGCTTCCATTACATTTAACTCAAGTTCATTAACATGAATTACACTATCAACAACAAAATCACCTTTGCATCCTTACACTTTCCTTACGAAAACCCATTTGGCCAAAACTTAAAACACTACTTTAGGATCACTTTCACACCATTTTAACACTAGAAATAGGCTTAGAAAAAATAAAAAATGCAACATATATCCACTTTAGAAAGAACAGAAATTCTAGCTCAACTTACCCTATGCAATCAAAATTTTTAGAATAAATTTCCCCTATCAAACGTGGTCTGTTTGGGGTTATTTTTGGATATGTGGTAGAAAAGAGGTAGAACTTCAATCGGTCATTCTTGGCCATTTTGAGAAAAGTTCATTTTCCTAGTCGTTTCAGCCTCACAAGATGGTTTTCTCAATCATGCCTAAAACAGGGCCATGCGATAGCAGAGCTTCCAGCAAACTTTTCACCAGCCAAATGAATTGCATTTAAGCTTAAATTTAGATATGTTATATAGGAGAGAATTTGGAACAACTTTGATGAAGGGAAGGAAAGCTAAGAATGGCTGGAAGTAGGTGGAATAGGTGGCACAAATCTACTTGCTGCTTGGGTAGCTCACGGTTTCCACTCTTCCATAAGCTCTTACGTTTTTCTCTTTCATTTTGACTTTCAAATGGCTGAAAATGCGGCTGGCTGGTCACTTATTCGAGAAGGAATGAAAATAAAATAATTTAAAAATTTTTGAAGCTTGTCTCATAAAGTTTTTAATAAAATATCTTACTTTTCCTCCACTTTCTTTCTCATATTTCTTTATTTTTCTATTTTCTCATCGATGGCTTTTGGCTTGGTAGGTGAGAATTAAATTAATTCCACACATGTCTTATTCATATAGTACAAAATAAATATTTTGATTGGCCATGATAAAGCTTTATAGGATTTTCGGCCAGGTTTAGCCTTTTTCGATCTTTTTCACTAAAATTTCGAATCAAGTTTAAATCGCTGTAAAAGATTTAAATTAACTTATGTGAGATCATAGATCATTAATATATGATGATTTGGACATCTCTAGTTAGGTGCGCACTTTCATGGGGCCCACGAGCTTGCCCATATTGATATTCGAACTGTAGACACCGAAAATCAAAAATTTTCAGTTAAGCTTCTTTTTCACTATTTAATTAATCTATACTCATTCACATGGTTCCTTCATTTTCATATGGTCTTTATAGATCAAGAAAAAGAATATGATAAAAAAGCCTATGAAGGTGCTATAGTGGTCTTTGTTGAAGAAAATAGTCTCTATGATATATATTGAACCAAATAAGAACATATATGGAGATGCAATGGCATATGTGAGGACATGTGAAGGGAAAACAAGCAAATTCTTTTCCACAATAAGGCTACGTCAAGGGTTGGCGTTAAATTCATTCTTGTTCGCTGCAGTAATGGACAAGCTAACAAAACCCATCTAGAAAAAGGTGCCTTGGTATATGATATTTGTAGATTACATTGTTTTATGTGTTGGGACTAGAGCGAAGGTTAAAGCAAAGTTAGAAATATGGAAACAGGCCTTAGAATCAAGAGGGTACAAACTAAGCAGAGTGAAGACTAGATACATGGAATGTAAATTCAATTCAAACAAAGATGAAGATCAAAACATAGTGATGCTAGATGTAGAGGCAATCCTTAAGCAGGATTATTTTCTATATTTGGGGTCAATTATACAAATAGATGGTGAAATTGATATTGATGAGCTAGTTGAAACAAGTGAAGAAATATTACAAGTGTGTTGTGCAATAAAGGAATTTATATATGGTTGAAAGGCAAATTCTACAAGTTAATTGTTAGACCAACATTGCTCTATGGTAGTGAATGTTGGGCGACTAAGAGATTACATACATAGAAGATTAGTGTAGCAGAAAGGCAAAAGCTAGGATACATGTGCAAATATACGAGAAAAGATAAAATAAGAAATAAAGACATTCGCAAGAAGGCTATGGTGGTACTTATTGAAAACAAAATGAATGCAAGTAGTTTACGTTAGTTTGGACAGCTACGGCAAAAACCTATAACTATGGACACTCTAATTAGGAGATTGGAGGTTATGAATAATGAAAAAAGGTCAAGGCTATGTGAAAATCGAAAAGAAATGGAAGAAAGTTATTCAAAAAGATATGGTGGCACGAGAATTGGAAAATGACATTACATTAGATAAGAATAAGTGCAGGAAGAAAATATATGCTAACAACTTAACATGAAGTTATGTATTAGTTCATATAGCCTATCTCAATATTAGAATAAAAGTTCTGATGATGATGATATTGTAAGGATAAAAATAATAATTCATATATAAATTTCTATATATTTAATTATTTCTTAAAAATTTTTAAATTTAAAAATATAAATATTTTTACTATTTTAATATTACATATTTTTATATTAGTATTTTAATGATAAATATAAATAAGTAACTTTTTTAGTAATATTATTTTCAATATAAAATAAATTTTAATAAAATCAATATTTTAATATTTTAGTAATAAATATTACAATTTTGATTATTTTATATTAAAATAAATGATATTTTAGTATTTAATTTTAAATATTTTAAAAATAAATAATATTTAATAATCATTTTAAAATTATTATTTTAAAAAGTCAATAAAAAATGAATTTACTGTCATTCAAATAATTTCTTTTTTTAAAGAAAAAGCTATGACAAATCGGAGGGTAAGGAATAAATATTTTTTATTAATTATTTGGCCTGTAATAGGTAAGAGTATTCATTCTAGCTGTTCAATAAATTTCAAATTGAAATTTTCAAAACCAAATTTAACTAAAATAATTTATTTTTGTTCCACTAACAAAATCAGAATTTTTTATTTCTAAATTAATCGAACCAATTTAAATTTGGTTAGATTGATTAATTAACTGAAATTAAAAAGATTGAAGTTAAATTATTAATTTCTCATGTTTAAAATAAACTAAATCATATCATCCAACACAAATATCAAAATATTAAATTAAAAACTTTAAATTTCAAATATTAAATATATATTTAGTTTTTATATATTTTTAATTTTGTTAAATTTTTTATATTTCGGTTAAAATTTTGATTAATTCAATTAATTTGATTAATGAACTAAAGCAACTAAAAAATTATTTTTTTTAAATTATTTTTATTAACAGATCAATTAACCAAATTAAATTTTGATTTAATTGCATAATTTAATTAAAATTGAAATACTAACAATTTAGGTATTCTCAATTCAAATATGGAACAGTCAAAAGTGACAGTTACAATCCAGCTAGAAGTCAAAACCGGTGAAAACGCAAGCTCATGGTTATTGGTTGGAAAATGGAAATAGAAGGAATTGAACGGAAAATAAGAAATTGACAAAGAGGGGCAAAAAGGTAATTGTAATGGATGGAGAGATTCCATGGAGAATCATATTTTTAAGTATATATAAATCATACATTCCTGATTCCCCTCATTCTCTGCCTCCTCAGTCGTAAGCCTTCCTAGCTGCCCGGTGAAACAGGAGACACCGTCGTCAGCCTCAGGCCTTCTGATCAGGTATGTATGTTTTCGTTCCTCCCACAAATACAATTAACAATTCAATCTGCATTGCGCACGCCCAATTTTCATCTCAAAGAAACCCTCTTTAATTGAATCGTTAGTTTGCACGGTTAATACCCATATAGACGGAGATGAAATTGCCTTACAAATCATCGTATTATTTATATTAATGTTACTGTTATTGCAGAGCATCGTCAAATCGAAATCGAAAATGGCTGTGACCATCAAGCAAGCGGCCCTCATTGTTGGCTTTCTTGGCGTTACGTCTTTCATCTTCGGAGTCATTGCCGAGAACAAGAAGGTAACCCTAATTACTCCTTTTATTTCTCAACCGTCTCTTCTGTTCAACTCTTTAGTCTGTTGCTGTTGTCTGTTAGTGTTAGTGTTTATTATATTAATAAGGAAAGCAACTTTTATAGTATAATAATTTTATTTTAAAATATATTATTAGTATTTTAAACATACGAGAATAAAAGTAAAATTAGAATTAATGGACAAACAAATTTTAATTTTTCTATAGATGAATTTATGTTTATTCTTGGGTGTGGGTAATCATGTGTGTTTACTTCTGTTTGATACAAATTTTATTCTAATTAATTAAGATTAAATCACAGCCTGCAGCTGGAACTCCAATTTCTGGAAAAGATGTGGTTATTTGCAAGTATCCATCGGATCCCTCCGTGGCTCTGGGCTACCTATCCGTTGCATTCCTGTTGCTTTCTACCATCGCTGGCTATTGGTCTCTGTTCTACCCTTACAAAGGAAAATCCATTCCGCATTCTGTTCTCTTCCGAAGCACTAGTTTCTTTGTCTTCTTCAACATTGCCTTGTAAGCACTTCTTCCTCTCTCTTTTCTAATCCATGATTATGTAAATTCAATGGTTTCCTTAATTCTCACTCATCTGATTAAGTTACCACTGCTATGTGTAACGTTTCTTAATTCATATTAGTTATTAAATCATGAATGGACCATCATATTCATATAATTTCCTGTCTTACTCGAGTCTTCATTCCATTGTTCTTAAGATATACTAGTCTACAACTTTGATCCGCTTGTGGCAGGTTTACTGGTGGCTTAGCAGCTACTCTGCTCTTATGGCCAACAATCACAGAGCACCTTCACTTGATTCGCAATGTTCACCACAATCTCGCCACAACATGCCCTACTGCCAAGACTGGTCTCCTTGGTGGCGGTGCTTTTGTATCCCTCGATTCAGCTCTCTTCTGGTTAGTTGCCCTTATGTTGGCTGATAACGCTCGAGAGGATCACTTTGATGAAGTTGAAAAAGACAGTAAAGCTGACCATGGTGAGGTTCTTACATCTGACTACCATGTCAAAGGGGGTGCTGTGTAATGTGTTTCATGGCTTATATTTCATCTTCTGTCTAAAAGCTGTCCCATACTCCTTTATCTTTTGCCTATGGCTTGTTTAGACCTTTTTCCATTTCACAGTCATGATTATGTAATGTAATGGTATTTGTTAAGGATCTCCGTGGAATGGGAATTTCTCATTGTCAATACTCCATCTATCAATTGGTGCTTTTGAAATCCTGACTTTCCAAACCTCTTTGGTTTTGGTGGGGCTTTACTTGTAAAGGGAAACTTGTGAATGGGATTGTCGAATATGCTAGGTTTGCTAAATCCATCTGGATTAGCTTGATTTAGCTTGGCCAGTGTTTTGCTATGAACAGAAATGGCAATTGGATTTGGTTTATCATAAGCGGCTAGCTGGCTACTGGCTGACATCTTAGCTTTGTGAATATGTGCAAGGGACTGAACTAAATTGTAAGGAATTGAGTCATAGAAGGTTAGAGCAGGAAAGGCCAGACATGGACGAGATTGGGCTGAAAACAAGCGGTATTGGTGGGTCGATCCTAAATGGGATTACTACTGGCACTTGATCTATGGACGGACGATGGTGGTTAGAGGTTTTATTGAAATATCTTATTGATTTGGCATTAATGATTTACTGTCGAGTCTAGTTCGATTTGGGTACATCCATTTTTACATAAAAGGAGTACACCCAAACTTGTTCAAATACAATTAATTTTATCAAAAAACTTATAATAAAAGATAAAAAAATATTAAATCACATTATAGTTAATAAGTATGACTCAATAAATTTGAATAAATCCTTATAAAAAATACAAAAAAAATGAAAGTTTAAATTAAAGTTTAAAAAATAAAACAAAATCAAATAAATTACACAAAAATTTAAAAGTAATTAAAAATGCATTAGTATAAAAAAAAGTAGCAAAAAATATAATTATCAAGCCAGATCAAGTCGAGGCAGGGTTGGATTTGAAATGGTGAACCGAAGTCTCATTTTTTTAGCAAGCATCGATTTTCAAGGCCAAACTTATTTAATGAGTTTAATATTTTTGTCCAAACCAACACAAAAATTGGACCGGTAACTTGGCCCTTAACAAGTTTAATTGTTGCTATTAAATTTATGTTGAAGTCAATTTAGCAGCTAATTGGCTTGCCCTAGCACTCCCCTTATGTCTTGTGCCTAGTGTCTTGTGCCTTGTTGCATGTTCCATCCATAGATAAATTAAACTAAAATCATAATTGATTAGTAAGTTCTAGACTTGATCATGAGCGGGCTCAGGTCAGGTTTGGGCCGGGTTTAAGGGATATAATAACAGCTTATATGCAAGCCCAAGCTTAGCCTAGTTCGAAAATTCGAGCTTGACTTTTAGTTCAAACTCGTTTTTTACTTTATATTGCAAGCCCAAGCCCGACCCAACCCACCCAAATATTATTTTATTTTTTTAGTATTTTAATTTGTTTATTTTTTTATTCTTTGTCCTTTTGAAGTTTAATTTGATTTGTCAAAATTTACATGTTAATTTTCATATTAAATATATAAAATCATGTTTATTAATCAATAATGTTTTATGTACATATAATTACAATATACTTAGTAAATATATTTTAAAAAAAACTTTAATTTATTTATGTTTGAGCATAGCCTGGCACGGGCTTCGAAGAGTCAAGCCTGAGCCAAATTCGTTTTTTGATTGAATTTAAAAATTTTGCCCAAGCTCGTAAAATACATTTCATATTTTTGTCCAAGCCCAATCAAATATCGAGTGGGCCTTCAAACTTGAGCAAGTAGCTTTGCCCTTGAGCAGGTCTACTAGTAACTAGCTTATGACTCGTACAATAAATAAAACACTGTTTATTTTATTATTTATGATTTCAATAAATAATAAAATAAATCAAAATATAAAAATAACATACTCAATTAAATAAAAATTTAATAATGGATCTGAAATATATACTTATTATTTAAGTAGTTTACTTAATTTATAACAAATTATATGATGCATAAAAATTATGCTAATGTTTAACTTTCTTTATTTAAAGGGTTTATATTTGAAGCATTGGCAATTTATAACATCTATTATTCTATACAATGTCAATCAACCACAAAGTTATACCTCATTAATGAATAAAGTTTAAAAATGCACTTGTCTTTAAAAATAAAATAAAAATATTTATTTTAAAGACTTGCATATTTCTTAACTTTATTCATTAATGAGATGACACTTTGTGGTTGACTAATAGTATATATAGGTTGTACACTATCACTACATAAAATATAATCCCTTATTTAAATAAGTGTTTGTAGATAAATGTAGATGATAATAATAATATATTTTTAATATTATTTTTATTATTTATTACCATATTTATCCTATATTTTTGTGTAAAATTAATTGTTTAATGTGTGTTTATGAATTAATTCAAAGAAATTGGCTTTGGAATTAGTTTAGGAAGTTATGGTATGAATTTAAATAATAAATAATGTGAGTGGGAGAAACTTTGAAATATATATTGTTTGAGCTTCTAAAATTATAATTAAATTCTGATTTTTTTTTAAGGGGCTTTTGGGACCACATGATCAAAATATAATAAAGGGCTAAGATTTGATTAAAGAAAGCCCTAGAAATATTAAGGAGAGGAAAAATTATAAAATGGGCGGTAGTAACGACAAGAAGTGAGGGAGGTCTGCCTTTTTTTTTTCTTTTGAGAGCTGCTATTTTCTTTGTTGTGTGTATCTCTTTGTTTTATAGGTTGTAGCAAGGCCGATAGTAGTGAGACAGTAGCGTGAGGTTTCAGCTGAAAAACCGAATCCAAGCCTTGAACTAGTTGCTGCAGAATTGACCGTGACTTGAAGAAGCGCTCGATTTTGTTGCTGCCTTGGTGCTGTCGTTGAAGCCGCAGGTGGGTGTAAGATATTACTGTTTGCTGGACGTGGCTGGTGTGTGCTGTGCTTGAGGAACTAGCCGACTTTTTTGCTCGTTGGTTTGTGTTGTGCAACAACATTGAATAGAACAGACCACAAGTTGCTGTGTGCTTGGGCAGAACCGACTTGAGGAGAGGGCCAAACCGTGAGCTAGAGGAGGCAGCTGCCGAATTGCTGCTAGCTGTGGCGTGAAGTGCTTCTGCCAACGCCATATTTGCTACTTGTTTGTTTTATATAAAAGTTTCAAATAAGGGGCTGCTAACTTATCTTTAATTTGTTGAATTGCATTATTAGATTATATTTTTATTTGGTTTATTGTTTAATTTAAGTATAAATTCTCAGTTTAATTCGTTGATTTATATTAGATTAAACATGAATTAATTTCTTTGCTAGGAGTTTAATTAAGCCTACTTGCATATTTTTATGTCTTTATGATTAATTGATTAATTCTTAAAATTTCAGTTTCATTCATTATGATTAATTCAATTTTTTTATTTGTGTTATTGATTGGCCATCTTGAATATGAATAAATTGATTGTATGAGACATGGTAAAGGTACACATTATACCTAAGAGCACGTAGATTAGCTGGTAGGGGCTATTTTAGCTTAACCAGAGGTCTCGAGTTCGAGCCTTGTGTATGCAGCTATGACAAAACTCTTGAAGGAGAGCTTTGCCGCCTTTTGGGTCGTACCTGGCTTGAATCCGGATTAGTCCTATACCAAAATGGTGTGAGGATACCAGATGGTTTCGACTAAAAAAAAAGGTACACATCATATGTTAAGCCATGTATAGCTCTCTTGAATGATTGAATAAATATTTGAGGCATACATCAAGCTAGAATATTTATTTGGTTCTTTTATTTGTTCTTTTAATCTTAATGGATTTTTAATCATTAATTATGCTACACATCATAGATAATTAAATGATTAAAAATTCTTGATTACAATTGCCATTAAACAAAATAATCATATATTAGGAATACTGAACCCTAATTGAATTGAGATTTTTAGGATTAAAGATATAAAATTACAGTGTATTGGTAAAAACAAATTCCTAGGCTTTTCTCTATTGGTTAATTTATTGTAGTTAGATTAATTAATTTGATTAGTTAGGGCTCGTTTGGTTTTGTTGTGTGTTTTATGTTTTTGAAAATTTTGTTTTGTTTTATTTTCATTTTATTTTCAATTTATTAAACTTGGAAACATGTTTGGATGAGTATTTTTGTTGCAAAATTTTATCACTTAAAACTGCTGAAGGGAGTGAAAAAATTATAAAATGTTAAGAGGGGTGGGTTCGAAACCCACAAAAAACAAGTTTTTATCATTTTTAGAAGTAAAATGGCACTGTAGCCGCAAGGGTGAACAGTACCCGTGCGGTAACAGTGCCGAAACTGCTTCCGAAATTGTTGGAAACATCATTTTGATGTTTCCAACAATTTCCAAAACACCATGTTTTGTTTTTAGATTTTAAAAACAAAAACAACTCAACAAACATGTTTTCTCTTTTATTTTTCAAAAAATTGAAAACAAAAACAAAAAAATAAAACAAAAACAAAATCAAACAACCCCTTAGTTTCTTTATTTAATTAGATTATATTTTTTCTTAGGACACAAGTAGTTAATTTTAATTGAATAAATTTAACAAATCTCTGTGTGATCGACTATTGTATTTACATGCTATACTATCTTAATTCGTGTACTTGCGAGATTATAACTTTATGTTCATCAGTAGAGGAAGCAAAAAAGTGTGAGGAGGGTTGACTAATAGAATATATAGGTTATATACCATCAGTACATAAAATACAGACCCTTATTTAATTAAATGTGTTTAGATAAATGTAGAGGAAGCGAAAAAGTGTGAGGAGAAAGACATAGAAAGAAAGGCTTAGAGTTCATTTGATTTGCGAAATATAATAGAAGGGAAATAAAAGTAGGTATTAAGTGATAATAGAGAAAAAAGGAAGAATAGAATAGAATATGTATTATAATGTTTGGTTTATTGAAATGCAATATAGTAGAACTAATATTAATATATGGATTTATATATGATGCACTCTAATACACTAGAAGTTAACATCTCATCAATAAGCTCTTATAAACAATTTGAATAAAATTTATTTGAATTTAATTTTAAGGGCTTGGCATTTTTTTAATTTTATTTATTGATAAGATGTTAATTTTTGATGCATTGATATTGTATAGAGTTTATACATTGTTAGTGCATCGTATATAAACTCTTAATATATTTGATTATTTCAAAAATATGGTTGGAATAAGTTTAAAATAGACCATTTTACCCTTTTATTGAATTAATTATAAGTTATTATAATACTAATTGTAATTACATAAAAATTACTAATTGAAAATAACTATTTATTTTTTATTACGAAATATTTTGATTAATTATTAATTATCACTTAATTATTAACTAAAATTTTTTAAATATTAATTACGAATTAATTGTTAATTAAATATTTTCTAATTATTAATATTAATTAATAAAAACAAAAGTTTTTATATTTGTTTCAATGAAAATAAAGTTAACTTGAAAATTAAATAAAATAATAAAAAAATAAACTTTTCCTACTTTTTTTTTATTTTTTCTTTCTCCCTGTTACTTCCTCATCTTTCTTCCCCTTCTCTCTCTAAGCCAATTTCTCCTTTTTCTCCCCATTGTTTCTTCCCACTTTCTCCACATCTCTCTTCTCTTTCTCTCTAAACAAGTTCATTTCTCCCCTCCCCTACCTTTTCCTTATCTCTCTTCCCCATCTCTTTACACTAAGAAAATGACCAAGCCCTCTCTCTCCCGTAATCTACCTATCACCCCTCTTTTCTTCTTCTTTGCAAGTTTGAAATTTGTTTGGCAACCTGTGAAGCAAAAGGAGAATCAAAGATGTTGAACCAAGAACCTGTCGAAGAGGAAAAGCCCTACACAATCTTTTGGTATAATAATATTATAATTTTCACAGAATTAAAAGGGCACAATTGTCTTTTGAAATTATTTTTTTATGTTTTCATTAGCAAGGTATGAGGATTTTGGCCTCTAAGCTTAGAATGCTTATTCACCACGTAGTAGGAATGGATTCTTGAAAAATTCTAATTTCATGGCTACAAAACAAAACAAATGGGGGAAGTGGTGGACCTCACGAAATAAAGGAGGAATTGAAAAACAATTCCCTTCGACCAAACGGCCATTACAATGTAGGGAAAACTGAAGAAGATGAGAAAATATTTTAGATAAATGTAGGTGGAAGTGGAGAAGTGGTTAATAATTTTATTTAATTCCTTAGGTGGACAATATATTAGTAAATACATATATGTCATTCAAAGAAAGTGTTTTCACATAAGAAAGCCTTATTAGGTTTTTATGTATTGTGTAATATATATATATATATATATATATATATATATATATATATATATATATATATATATATATATATATATATATATATATATATATAGAGAGAGAGAGAGAGAGAGAGAGAGGAGAGAGAGAGAAGAGAATTATTTTATACATCGTTAGTAGAGTTTTTTATTCCACAAGTGTTGTTAGGATCATGACACATGTCCTATAAAATTATTAATAAATAAATAAATAAATAAAATAAGACATGTGTCATGATTCAAACCCTACTTGTGGAATAAAAAAAACTTTAACTTCAGTGTATAGAATAATTATCCATATATATATATGGATAATTATCCAACGTATATATGGATAATTATTCAATACACCGTCAATGGAGTTTTTTTGACTTCACAAGCGGGATTAAGATGATGATATATGTCATTTAAAAATAAGATAATTATTCAATACACCGCCAATGAAGTTATTTTGACTCCATAAGCAAGTTAAGATGATGATATATGTCTTTTTAAATATTAAGAAAATAAAATAAATAAAATAATACATATGTCATCATCTTAACTCTACTGTGGAGTTATAAAACTTTATTGCTGGTATATAGAATAATTATCCTTTAAAATATTAAGAAAATAAAAAAATAAAATAGGACATATGTCATCATTCTAACCTTACTTAAAAGTCAAAAAACTCCATTGACGGTGTATTGTATATTAACTATATATATATGACGAGGAGAGATCCACTTATACATGTATAAAATAAATTTAGTTTTTACATATTTTCATATCTTTTGATATGATTTATATTTTTTAAATCGACCATTGAATTTTATGTTATATTCATGTAGATCATGTACGTCAAATTTTAAATTAATCGAAGATGTCTAACTATTTATTTTATAACAGTAAAATTTCATTCATTAATATATATTGAAAAATAATACTATTCTCTAAAATTATAGGAATTCATATTGACTAAAAAAATTATGTGTATGATAAATTTAAGTAGATTGTTAAATCTAATAATTGGTTTGCAGAAACATTAATCCCGCATAAAGATATAAAAAAATATATAAAACAATTTCTTTTACATATGTGTAAGTGGATGTAGAATTAATACTTTTACAAACTAACCGTTAGATTTAGCAAGCTACTCGTATCCATCACGCATGTAAAATTTCGAGTTGATTCGCTATTCCTATCATTTTGATCGAAATAGAATATTTTCCAATATATGTATAATGGTCGAAATTTTATTATTATCAAACCAATAGTTAATCATTTTCGATTAACTTAAAATTTTGTATGCATAATCTATTTGAATAGAATATAATACTCAAAGATCAAATTAAAAAATTATATAAATAGTATAAATAAACATAAAAAAGTGCAAAATAATAACTCGATCCTTCCTCAATAAATACATATATATGATTACCAATTGCACATGCTTTTCCGGGAGAGTTTGGGCCTTAAGTATTGGATAACGCATGGGCTCAGTTGTCAACGGACTGGCTTACCAAATCAGAGCTCAGCATTGACTGGTAGCCTAATTGTTCATACATTACATTTACATTTACATAGAAACATGAAGAAAGGAAACCCTACCAAAACCCTCTTCTCCAACTTTCTTTGTCCTCTTCTTCCTCTTATCGTCTCAATATTATTCCTCTCTCTCTGTATAAACTTCGAAGTCAAAGCCAACAGATTTGGGTTTAGAGAAGAATTAAGCAAGCAGATAGGAATAGAGAGATAAAATGCCTTTAGGAGAAAGAGTGGGGGATAAGGGCGAGTCCAGGTACTGTGGGGTGGAGACTGAATTCCAGGATGACGTCCCTCGCCTTTTGACTTTCAATCTCTCCCATGGCGGCTTTGATTTTGTTGTGGCTCCTTTGGTTAGTGCCTTTCTTTTGCTCTTCTTCTTTCTTTTCTATATTTATGCTTTCTTTAAAGCATTCTCATTCTCATTTTACATTGCTTCTGTTATTTCCTCATTCTGGTGGCTAGTTAGCCATTCACATATTATCCACACGGCTATCTCTTATGCTTGCGTGTATGTGTGAATGGTAGTAGGCTCACCTAAATCGTGTGTTGACGGCCTTTCTTGTGAAACTCGACTCTCTTTGACAGTTTCACTTACCGGTTGTCAACAAGATTGCTTTCTTCCCCCTTCTTGATGCTTTTTATTTTCCCTTCTCATTTTGTCAAATTATCAATTTCAGTACTTGAATAATACTGTTTCAGAAATCTTTTCTGGATTTTAGGATTCTAGGGTGCATGCTACGTATGCATTTGCTTTGTTTATCAAGTTTTCAATACTATTTTGTTCTTCAATTTCTAAAACAAGAAAAAAAAGAATGATTGAATTGAAGGGGGAGAAAAAGAAATATTCTTTTATTTACTTTTATATATTTTCTAGCTGCACTTATCTTCCTACCACTTATTTACACAGATGGATCCTACTTACAGACCAAGCTTGATAGAAGTAGACAATGATAATTCTCATGTTCTTCCATTCGCTGGGTCAGACTTAGTTTTGAGTCCTTCCCAGTGGAGCAGTCATGTTGTTGGTATGAACTTTTACTGGCATCTTACAATTTTAATCATGACATTCTGAACACTCTGTGACTTAAGTTTTATTGCAAAGAGTTTAAGGTGATGGAAAGAAGTTGGGTACTTCAGCAATCATTGATGGTGAATCCCTAGATCTAAGTAAAACAGACTAGTAGTTATAGGTTGGAAGAATGTCTGTGATTAAAATGAATCTTTGATAGTTACTCTCTGTTTTCTTTACCATTTTATGGTTTCTTTTATAAAGTGAATGGTGGTACTCAAGTGACTTTTTGTCCTTGTAAGGATTTTATATTCACTTTTTGCAGTTGCTAGTGATTGGATGTTTACATCAATCTGAGCTTGTTCAGTGAAAGCCTTGAAATTGATTTAAATGCCCTCAACAGCTTCCTAACTTTGTTCAGGAAAAATCAGTTCGTGGATTGACTTAGATTCAGAGGATGAGATCCTTCGAATGGATTCCGAGACTACTTTGAAGCAAGAAATAGCATGGGCAACTCATCTATCCCTACAGGTGTGCAGCATCTTTGCAATAAGCATTTTTGTAGTGTTGTAAGGTTTTGCTTGCACAAAGTGCAGAAAGCTTTGCATTCTTTGTTTATGATGTTCAATAGTTGAAGAGTGGTTTTATGTTTTTTTATGTGAAACCAAACTTCACAATACTTATTTCTCAAGAAGAAACTATCATGTATTAGCAGTCAATTTTAAATCATAATTCTACAGTTTGAGTTTTTTTCCATTTTTATTTTTCCTTTAAAGATATTAAACTCTATAGCTGGATTAAAATACAACAAAACATTGTGGATCTCATAAAGTTTTTGTGGTCTATGCACTTCCCTGAAAGGATGTTTTGTTTTTTATTTTTTTAAAAAACCCAACCACTTATCATAGGTTCTTTTGGATTAATCAATAGTTTGTACAAGGAAAATTAAACAAAACAAGTCTGAAATTGACTAGAATTGAATGCTTTACTTGGATAATCTTAAAATTTGTGCGTTATCTACTGATGGCTCTAGCGGGGCATTAATAGTTGAATAAATGACTTTGTTTTGGTTGCTACTGTTGGCACATACCTTTCATTATTATTGGCAATTCATTTTGGTGATGCATCAATTCTTAGTAAGTCTAATAATAATGTTGCATAACAAAAAGTACAACATTAAATAGTTTATATAAGATTTTGAGGTTCATCTTGATGGTTGCAGAATGTATGTTGAAATGTCATGTGTACTGTAGTCATTGTAAGAGAATTTTGCTTCTTTGATTAGCAGCTTATACTATTTCATTTTATTATCTGTTGCAGGCATGCCTTCTTCCTTCTCCTAAGGGAGCTTCATGCGCTAATTATGCCAGATGTGTGAATCAGATTGTGCAGGGCCTAAGCAATATCCAGGTGCATTTATTTATCTGGATTTATAGTCAGAACCAATTTAATTTTTCGTGTCCTATTCTAATTATTGTTTCTTCTTTTAATGTTTCCTCACTTAAGCTGTGGCTAAGGATTCCACTGTTAAAATCTGATGATAATTCACCGAATGCAGATTCTGATAAGTTGGTGAGTGAATTCTCCACTCTTGGTGTTGCTATCTTACCCTTGATGAACTGGATCCATATATGCCACTATTCTCCTTTTGCTATGTTCTATCTTGGTCCTTGATGAAATTTTTATATGTAATACTTCTGAAAAAATGTAATTTTTGTTCTATTGTCTACGCATACCTTCAAGGTCTATAGATTTCTTAGAGTTATTCTTAACTAAGTCAGTAGGGTTACAAAGAAGCGAGTATAATATGCATGCATTAAATTGTTACTTTCTCCTTTTTTTTCTGTACAGATGGATTCTTGGGAACTCTGGAATTCATTTCGACTAATCTGTGAACACCATAGTCAGCTGTCACTTGCCCTTGATATTCTGTAAGTTGCTGTGGTTAGTTATATTTTTATTTTGTTACAGACTTATGAACTAAAATGCAGTTCTAATAATGATTGGTTATTCTGTAGGAGTACTCTACCTTCTGCAAACTCAGTTGGACGGTGGTTTGGAGAGCCTGTTAGAGCAGCCATAATACATACTGATGTAAGTACGTTATGAAGTTTTATTTAATGTTTTTATGTTAAGAGGAACTAAGTTCTAATCCATCATCTCATAGGAGTGATATTTGTCTTGTGATTTTATTTAGTTTTAGTGCTGATTACTCCTTGTTCCCTTGACTTTAATATACTGCTGTTTGCCAGACTTTCCTGACAAATGCACGAGGTTACCCATGCCTGTCAAAGCGCCATCAGAAGTTAATTTCTGGGTTTTTTAACCATTCTGTACAGGTATGAGAACCAGGCACATATTTATTTGAATTTGACAATTTTTTTTAAATGTTTTTCCCGCCGGTACAATATGTTTTCTGCTGCAATATTTTGATCTTTATATATTTTTTATTTTTTGAAAATTTACCAATCATTTTTCTTGGGAAATGTCTTGACAGATGATTATTTCTGGAAGATCTGTCCATGGTACTACTGGAGCAACCATAGGTTCAGCAGCTAATCATATTGATGAAAATGTCAACAGTAAGTCACGAGCTTCTTTCAGTTGGCATGCTTGCTGAGTGGTCAGTGAGTCTATTGTTGAATAAGCTTCCATTGCATCTTACATGATGCAGGTGCGCAAAGACATCCTCTCAGGTCATATTTGGATTATGTTGGTTATCTTTATCAAAAGATGGAACCACTCTCTGAGCAAGAACGGATTGAGGTCTCTTTTTGAACAAACATTAAGACAAGTTTTTTTTTTTGTGCTATTGTCATGTTCTAACTCTTTCATTCTCATATGTCAGCTTGGTTATAGGGATTTTTTACAGGCTCCATTGCAAGTGAGTTTTCTTTGCCGAGTATTCTCTTCTGATTCATGAACTTTTCCTTTGACTTTGCGTGTATTATTTCTTTGCTAATTCACCTGATAGAAATGCTAAAGTGTCTGGCTGTCAACTATTCAAAAGAAATAAGTGCCCATAACATATAGATGCTATATTGTTAGACAGTTGGAATGTTTGACAAAATAGCATTACTCTTGCTACTATTATTATTAAATATTAATAATAATAATATTATTATTATTATTTCAGTTAAAGGTTGGTTTATTCTGCTATTTCAATGCAGCCTCTGATGGATAATCTGGAGGCTCAGACCTATGAAACATTTGAGAAAGACTCAGTGAAATATATGCAGGTAAAATGCGATTTTCTTTTCTTTAGAAATAATTTAGGATCTTTTTTTGTGGGTGGGACTCTTCTTATATTGTTGATTGGTGGCAGTAGTTATTTTAATGTTATTATTATGTTTTATATGTTGCAATCTGAATGAAGGTGTGCTTATGTTTTATTAGTATCAAAGGGCAATCTGTAAAGCCTTACTGGACAGGGTTCCTGATGCAGAGGCATCATCATTAACCACTGTAAGCTGTTTACGACACATCTTATTTTTCCAATTTGTCTATTTATGTAGCTTCTGATCATATTGTTCTATTTTGGCTTTTGATGAATATGATGCATACAAGATTTGTTGTTCTTGATATTGGTGTGTTTTCTACTTGTGGCAAGGTTTTAATGGTTGTTGGAGCAGGACGAGGACCACTTGTGAGGGCATCATTGCAGGTTTTTTCCTGTGTGCTTTGCTGAATGAATGTGCTGATTGTTTCAACTTCTATTCTGATGTGCCTTTATATTCTGTTTGTTGGTTTGATAGGCAGCTGAGGAAACTGGACGCAAGCTTAAAGTTTATGCTGTGGAAAAAAATCCAAATGCTGTGGTCACACTTCATGTGAGTTGTAGATTCTTGTCATCATGTTTCAATTTCTGATACACTTGTGTTGCTATAAATGTGCTGATAGTTTTGCTTAGACAATCTGCTGGAGATGTATGAACCATTTGCATGCTTATGCATAGAGTTCTTCAGTTCACTTATTTGCTTTTATTTTGGATTGCCTGGGCAAGCTGATTTTAGTAAGTTGTTCACCGCTCTTTATAAAATCCCTCTTTCTTTCGATTCTTGTTCATTGGATTTAGGATAAGATACTTAGATGTAAGAAAACACCATTATAATGGTATTGTTGAACTGTAGAGGTAAATTAGAGGTATAGCGAATATTAAAATGTATGTCAATGTTTTGCTATTTATGTGATTGAGTTGAATCCCCTATGATAAAATTTAGAAACCACAATTAATTGCATCTTTGATCTTTAGAAAGTCAGTACGTTATGCAAGTATCACTCTCTATCTTAGACCAGTATCATTTTATGTGTTATAGCTGAGGATTGCAGGATATCTGATTGATATGGATGAAATGGCTGTGTGACATGAAGCCTCGAAATGCTGTTTTCATCATTGAGTTTATCTTATCTCCACCACAACACAACCCCCCCCAACACACACACACATTACCTCTTGTGCTAAAATATACTTCCTCTGAAAAAATTTCAAGGAATATGAAATTACATCAACTTCATTTGAATTGGATATCATATAATTTAAACCTTAAGTAGATGGAGCCATCACTGGTAAAAGCCTGTAAATTAAAGGCTTTGATTGGTAGTTCGGTAACAACCAGCCTTCAACTTTTGCTCATGGATATTTTTCTTGTAAGTCCCAAAATAGAAATGAGGACTGTTATTATGCACTTTAATTGCTCAGTTTGTTGAACATTCAATTAGTTTTGTTGAAATTTTGGTTATATTTGTTTAAACAGAGTTTGGTTAAGCTGGAAGGGTGGGAAAGCATTGTTACCATAGTTTCTTGTGATATGCGTGTTTGGAATGCTCCTGAAAAAGCTGATATCCTGGTATGTGAGTATTTATTAATCCTCTTTTGTTTTTCATTTTTTACTCTGATATTCCTTTTTATACATATTTGTTTTCTTTGACTTTGGTATGTAGGTCAGTGAACTGCTGGGATCTTTTGGTGATAATGAGCTGTCTCCTGAGTGTCTTGATGGAGCCCAACGGTTTTTGAAGCAAGATGGAATCTCAATACCCTCATCGTATGTATTTCTTCTTTTATGAAGCAGTGGGTCAATATCATTTATCTTTCTTAGGAGGATTCAGCTGAATGCTCTAGTTAGACTGAAACCTCATCTGCATAGAGAGCAATATCTGAAAATTTGGGCCAATAATATCGGAGGTCTCCATATTGTCACTGTCACTTGTCTTTTATGACTCAAATTCCTAACAGTTGTAACTTTTGATTATATAACAAATTGGGTCATTCTGTTAACTTACATATCAGCCACGTTAGCAACCATGTCATCAGCGAAGATTGCCAACAAACTAAGTAAATTTCAGTAACAATAACAGAAATATCATATTCTCACTTTAACAAACAATCTTTTGTTTTCTACTAATTTAACCACTTAACTATGTTATGAATAAATTATAAATGTGATAACCATATAAACAAAACATTGGAATCTTGATAGACTGCTGGAATACTGGCGTGGTTATTTGGTTAGTTTCCACATAACTCGAATCATTTTTATTTCCTATTTCTTCTTCTAGAATTATCCTTTCAATCCTCTCTCTCTCTCTCTCTCTCTCTCTCTCTGTCAGACTCACAAACACAAGTTAGAAATCAAGAAATGTACTTAATTCCTCCACCTACAAACACTACTTCTCACTTTACTTTCTTAGATCACAGACTTGACATGCTCACCCATTTGAGATGTTGCTGTTGAGCTGACCTAATAGCCTGGTCTGTATTTTGTTAATGAATTAGTCGTTTACTGTTAGTTTTGCATTTGGTATACATAACTAAATTAAATGAGTGTATTTCTATGCATTAAAGTTTGGTTACCTGAATGGGAATCTTGTTTGTTCATGACTGCTTGTTAATTTTACCTTCTTTCTGGGCCCTTTGAGTTGTTGAAGTTGCTTTCTATGCTGTTGACATGTCATCATTCCATTAAGGCAAATTGTTCAAACAAAGGGAATGACTGAATTTGTTATGAAATTACAGTTGGGTGTCCCAAGTGATAGAAATTAAAATTTGATGATCCAAGTAACAATTATATTGACAATTTCAATGGCCATTGGTGGGTGACCTGAAATTTTCTCATTTATGCATGGGATACCCCTTATGGGATTCTACATGGAAAGCTTAGGATGTTCTGCTTAAGGTTCATCAACTTTGGCTTTATGTTTTGATAATTTTCGCTTAAATGGTCATTGGAATGTTATTCTTCCTGATGGAAAAGACTACTAATTGTATTTTCTATGTCAACATTGAAGGATATAGTATTGATATACTCTTAGCCTTGTAAAATTAAGGATTCTTACATGCATTATTTGATGATGAATATTTGTCAAAGGCTTATTTATCCAGTTTGGTCCTTCAGATAGATCTATCATATCAGGCAATACTAAAGAAAATAATTGTCTTGATTGGTACATTAATATCTCCCCTTATTTTGTTTAAAAGAGTTTTCCCCATTGGGTTAGTTCTCTGTCATGAATACCTGGAAGGGAAAATCCTCATGCAAATTCTATCTTTTGTTAGCCAAAAAAATAAGCTAGCTAATGCATTATCTTTGTGCCTTTCTTTTGACCTTTCCGATGCTTTTTGTTTTTTATTATTATTATTGAAAAAAAAGCTTTTTGTTGTTTTCTTCCACTATACTTGATTTATAACACTTCTGTGTTTCTTTATATTCCATATCAAAAGGAGAAAAATGAAAAAAAAAAAAATATTTAGCTAGTCATTTCTCAATTTCTAAGCAACCGTTTGTGAAAGTTAGTTTTTATGATATTGAACGCTATTGTCAAGTTGCCAGTCTGATGTCAAGAAGTCATGCTTACTGAAAATCTGAAATGCATCTTTTTTCTGACATGTCTCTTTCAGGTACACAAGTTTCATCCAGCCAATAACTGCTTCAAAGCTATATAATGATGTATGTTCCTTGTATTTATGCTTTGCTATTTCCTGGTATGTTATTTTGAAGTGTTTTCTTCAGGTAATTTATTTTTTTATTTTGTGGTTTTCACAGGTTAAGTCGCATAAAGATATTGTCCATTTTGAAACTGCTTATGTTGTCAAACTGCATAGTATTGCTAAGCTTGCTCCTTCAAAACCCGTGGGTCTCCACTTACATTATCTTGCATGCTTATGAAACACCTGAATTGTGTTATTTTTAACCTGTCTTTTGGTTTTCTTTGTGCAGGTTTTTACATTTAATCATCCAGATTATTCAACTAAGAAAAGCAACCAACGCTACAAAAAGCTTCAGTTTGAGATACCGCAAGACACTGGATCAGTCATTATACATGGTGTGTAGTAATCAAGTCCTTTTCATTTGTTTCTTTCTCTTTTTTTTTTCTTTTCTAAAATCATGTCCATTTCATTTCCTTTCAAATAAATGTTGAAAAATTATGTCATACATAGGTCAATTTTTGGAGTGTTTGAGGAGTCTGTTTTACACTATTTTAGTGAGTTGGATCTCTGCTCATTTCAAGAATAATCTTGAAAATAAGTGTTAAAAAACAGTAGTAATACAGGATGAGAACCTTGTCTCTTGTTGTCTATGACATCATATTAAAACTGTTTATGTGCATTTTGATAATATCAGTTTGCCACAAGTTTGCTATTTTATTCAATCTTCAGGTCGACAATATTAGGTTCACAGCAATCCTTTTCAACTTATGAAGTGCTGCAGGAGTGGATTTTACTTAATTTTTTTAATATGGGAGATTATATGCTATAATTGGCAGTCCTTTTTGTATGTTGTTGATGGATATTAATGTCACAATGTCAAATGGACCGGCATTTTACAGGTCACTAAAATTGTGAACCATTACCTATGATAGCATTATTATGGGATGTGGCATAGAAGAGAGGTAGTAGAATCATCAATAGACGTGTAATTTATCTCATTCTATAGCATTGGTAAATTTGTTTGAATGTAGTTTAAGCACATCAGCCAGTTTCAATCTAAAGTTGAATTGAGAAGAAAAGGAAGGATAGATAGCTGCATTAAAGCTTTAGGATTTTTTGTCAGACCTTGTACTACCTTGAAACTCTTGTAGTAGATAGGGGACCAATTACTTACAGATGTTTCTTTTATTCATGATTGCAAAATTGCATGCATGCCAATTATAAAGAAAATAGTTTGCTTAAATGATAATCATAGTACATTTTCATGTGATAAATTTTAGACCCAACTCCTGACTCTGTTTGCAAACCTGATTAAAGGATTTGCTGGCTATTTTGATGCAACGCTGTACAAAGATGTACATCTAGGTATTGAACCTTCAATGGCCACACCAAACATGTTCAGCTGGTATGCAATTTTATTCTTCTTTAATTCATGTTGCTAGGGCTTATAAGTTTGTAGCATGTTTATCTTAAAGAAACATGGAGTCAAACATTTTCAAGTCATTTAATTAGTTAAAGGAAGTTTGGACAAGTTTCAGAAAATAGATTGACAAATTCTTATGCAGCCATTGTTTACCTTTCAACTGTATCTGATTTTCTATCTTGTGAACATATTGAAATAAATCCCACAAAACAACAAAAAATGACTTTGGTGTTTGGTAATAATCTCAGCATGGACATGGTTCAGAAACATGTCTGGTCCTAATACAGAATTAGTTATTGTCATTGATTCTGATCAATGAGCAACTGGATGTCTGGTTGTGCTCAGTGACCACTAGAACAGCGGTGGGATTTCCTTTGTCTTACGGCTTTACTCTATGTTGTTAAAGCTATTTTACTAAAGCTTCATAGTGGGTAGCAAGAATGAGACAGAAAGACTGGCTATTCAAAATTCAAACCAGTGAACTGATGCCTAGCACCTACACAGGGCTTATAAGCTTACTAAAATGTGGGATAACTTGTCTTCTATATCCAATTTTGTCAGAAAAATATACTGGAATTTCTTTCCTTGTAGCGCCTCTTCCCCAAAAATGACAATTTTGGTTGTTATGTATTTATTTGATCCAGGTTTGCAATATTTTTCCCACTGAGGCAACCGATATGCGTACAACCTGGTTCCTCTCTAGAAGTACATTTTTGGCGATGTTGTGGTTCTACCAAGGTGATTCATTTTATGACTTACCTTTTTTGTGTCAGATTTATTGTTTGTTGTAAAATTAAAATTTAAAGTTGGGCTCTTTGATTGATTGGTGGGGGCACAATGTGACGCAGGCTTGGTATGAATGGTGTGTGACATCTCCTCGGCCATCACCTATTCACAACAGCAATGGTCGCTCATACTGGGTGGGACTTTAGAACTATCCAGTTGTCTGGAGAGAGACAGCTTGTTTCCAGTTCTGTATTGCTGTTCCCGGTGGAGGGAGATGTATTATTGCATTGTTATGAGTCAAAGCAGCAACCTTGAGCAAGTGGAAATCTCAGGTGTGATCTTTTGGATAACCTAAGAAATAAGACATCTTTTCCGCCTGACCTAGGTAACTGAGAACAGTTAAAAGTGTAATGTGGAGATGTATCGTTTTGTGAAGATGATGGAGATGGAATGATTCGGCATTTGGCTCATTGCTTTTTCTTTTTCTCTTTTTTTTTTTTCCTTCTACTTGGTTGTTACTGACTGTTCACAAATTGCACTGTATTGAGAGGTAGCATATCTTTTGGGTACTGGTTGGGCAATGCATGCAAAATTGTCCTTTTACGTTTTCAGAGATGATTGGTTGTCTATGCCATAAAGCAAGTATGGTAATATACAGCTTTCGACCCACAGATGCTGTAGTAATGACTTTTACACATCTTATTCTTATCTTGGCATGATTGGTTAGAAAGCAATATTAGTACATTTGGTTAATTAATGAATAGATAATTAATGAAATTTTTTACCGGCAATATATGAAATAATTATCTTGAATGAATGTAAACAAAATAAGCTTAAAAAATTATTCTACTATTTTATTAAATTGATTATAATTTATTAAAAGAATAATTGTTATTGTAATTAATTAATAAAATGTAATCATTAATTGGTATTAATTAGTGCTATAATTTTTAATTTAATTATTAATTAAGAATATTTAGTTATAATTATTAATAAAATATTAAAGTTTAAACTTAATATTTTTAATAGAATATTAAATTTTAAGTTTAATATTAATTATATTGAATAAATAATTCTGAATTATTAATGATTAATGCGTAATTATTTAACAATTAATTAATTGATAATTAATTATAAATTATTGATAATTTATTATTGAACATTGATTAAATATTAATTCATAAAATATAAAATATTAATCACCAAATAAGACTAATTATTCATCATTAATTATTAATGAATGATTACTTATTATTTACTAGTTATTAATTACTAATAACTTATTAATTCAGAATATTTAATTATTAAATAATGAATTATTATTTAATTATGATTAATTAATAATTATAAATTAATTTTTTATTATTCAATAAAAATATAAAGGGTAAAATGGAATTTAAAAAATTTTCTACTTTCCTGGTTTTACAGAATTGTACATCTTAAGATTTAGTGAGAGTTAAGTAATCATAAATTCTTTATCCTGTAACCAAAAAATAACAATTCTTTATTCTCAAGAAATTGTTATTCCATAAAATGATTTTTCCTTATTTGAAAATTGAACCAAAAAAAAAACTTTACGGAAAAGGGGGAACGCCAAGCATGGCTATTCCTTATTTATTCATTTTGTGTTTTAAATATTTATTCATCTTCTAAATTTATAACATTAATTTATTCAATATTTAACAATAATAATAAATGAAAATATTAAAATTCATAAGAAAATTCAAAAAATTGACTGAACCAAGCTCTTATCGAATTGAGCTAGACTAGGCCAAGCCCTTAACAAGCTCGGTTCAAAATCTGCTAAACCGGTCCAATTCGACCTTCCTGGAACCAGTTCTGGGTCAAGGCTGAGCTATATTGAGCCGATTCTGGAATTATCTCTCAAGTTGACTTGGCTCATTAAGCACCTCTAAATTAACAATGCACCTATGCAAAGAAAATCGTAGTTAGAGCACATTAATGAACTTATACTTAATTTTGTCATTTTGAATCGTTTTGATTTAATTTATATTAAAATAAAACTTGGATAATTGATTTTCATGCAATCAATCTTTAAGCGCTCTTTTTTTTTGTTCATAAGGAGGTATAAAAGAGAAAGAGAATTCGAATTTTAAACCTAATTCCTTTTAAACTGGGATAACAACCTCTAGACTATGCATTGATAAGCCTTAATTAAGATAACAAAATAAAATTTAAAAAATAAAAGATAATTTTGTAAATATATACTTAACTCATATCTCTCATTTTTTTTCTTTACTAATTTTTTCAATTTGGAATGAATTATTAATTTGTTGACAAATAAAGAAAATAATAATTTTTCCTATTTTCTTTTCTCATGCTTTTCTCTCTTACCAAGCACAAAAAAATTATTTTCTTTCCAATTTTCTACACTATTATTTATAAATATATATACTTGACTCACTATCTCAATTTTTTCTCTACCAATCTTTTCAATTTGGAATGAATTATTTTTGTTAACAAAAAAAAATAATAATCTTTCCTATTTTTTTCCTCACACTTTTCTCTCTTACCAAGCACTAACAAAAACTGACCAATAAGACATTGACTTAATGACAAAAAAAAGATCCTGAGACTTTAAGATCACAAGTTCGAACTTCACCAAGTGTAAACTTGAATTTAGTCTAATTATTTATTAGTTTAGTTAGCTATAGTAATCATGGTTTCAAATAGCGGCCGCTAATCGGAATAGCGGCCGCTATATCGCGGTAGCGGCGGTGGCCGCTACCGCTATCGACCGATTCGCGGTTGTGCTTAATAATCACATTTGTAACGGCCGCTATTGGCCGTTACAAAACGGTGTAACGGTGGTTAGCGGCGATAACGGGCCGTTATCGCCGCTATCCCCATTCTGTTTTAACTTTAAAGGTAAAAAAAAAAATGAAAACTTTTCAGACGAATCTTACTGAGAAAGTGAGAACTGAGAAAGTGAGAATGAGGAAGGACGAATAAAATCAGACCAAATATCATACTCAGACCCGTGAACAACGATGAACCTTGCCCGTGACTGCTTGCTATATCAGCAGCATATCAAGAAGATCAAGAATTCAAGATTCCAATTTCCAATTCCAAGCTCAAACAAAAACTCAAGTCAAGATCAATTCGTTCATCAGATCAGATCACACACCACACACAACACAAGTTCACATTCACAGAACAGAGACAGAGTCACAGTCACAGACACAGAGAGCAGCATCAAACGATTCAATTTCAAGCATCAACAACAAACAAAGCAGAGGAAGCCAACAACCGATATCATTCAACAGGTAAGCAAGATGATGAAACTTGAAAAATGAAAAATACTTAAAAAATAAAAACTTTAAAAATTTCCACAATATTTTGGATCGGGCGGCGTCGGGAAAGGGACTGATCTGTGAGTGTGAGGGGCTGCATGGGTCGGCTGTGCGACGGGTAGCCTGAGATGCCGTCGATTCGAAGGCAGATGGCTTCTGGCGGCGAGCGATGGGATCGACGGCGACGGGTGCTGTGACCTGTGAGTCTGTCACTCACTCCTGTGAGAGGGATCTTGGTCAGATCGGAAATCGGCAATCATGCCTGAGTGGGTGAGTGAGACCGTGAGACGGTGAGAGATTCGGAGAAGGGGACTGCCGGAGCCGGACTGGAGAGATTCGCGAGAGAGAGACAGAGCATCGATTGTGTGAGGCGTGTGAGCCTGTGAGGCAATGAGGCTCTGTGAGTGTGAGTGAGCCTTTACGATTAGATGGAAAAATTGAAACTCACAATGGGCATAGATCTATCTTGGGTGGGTTTGCCGGTTTGGGAATTGGGTTGGGTGGATGGGTGGGTAGGCCGGTTGGGTGGGTGGGTGGGTGGGTTTTTTAAATATTCTATTTACTTTTTTTTTTTGCTAAAGAATTTTAATATTTTAATTTTTAGGAATTAATATTTGACCATTTTTTCAATAATATTAGGCAATGATAAATTTAAATTATTAATGTAATTTTTTTAGTAAAATTTGTAATGTAATTAAATATATGGTATTAAATATTATTGTAACTTAAGAAAAAATAATATTGATATTTGAATAGGTTTAAGTTAATTGATAGTAGCAAATTAGTATTCAAACATGATTAATTTTTTAATAAGTTAATAGATAATGTAAATATCATCAATTAAATTATTTTTACTTATTAAAAGTAAGTAAATTAAATGAATTATTTTTACTTATTAAAGTAATGAATTGAGTAATTAAATGTGCAATAAGACAAATATTCTGAGCTATGCATTGTAGTATATTTGTATATCATATTTGTTGTCTGTGAGTTTTCTTTTATCAATAATAACAGAAGTAGTTTTCTTTGGCAAAAAAAAAAGTAATGAATTAAGTAAATGTAATGAATTAAATTATTTACTTATTAAAAGTAAATTATTTTTACTTATTAAGTTAATTAATATTGTAAATGTAATAAATTAAATACATGTTACTTATTAGAGGGATGAATATGTGATTGATTAATTGTTCAAATTCAATTTTTATTTATATATGAAAAATGTGATGACTCTATCGCATTTTTCGTATTATTATTTGTTTAACAGAAAATGTCACAACATGAGGAGTTTCCAAGTAAAGGACTAGAAGGTGCGCCAAGTGCTGATATTGGTTGGCATTTCGGAATCCCTGTACCAAATACAAGAGGAAATGTGTCTTGTAAACTTTGCGGGAAAGTTATAAAAGGAGGAATAACACGCTTCAAGGAGCATATTGCTCATAAGACTGGCAATGTTGCACCATGCCCCAATGTTACCGGTATGTTATAAATATTATGTTAATTTTTCAATAAAGATTATAAAATTATGTTAACATGTACAACTAATTTTTTTTTAATTTTTCTTAACTGTATTGTTAAAAGGTATTGTTAGAGAAAGTATGATGAAACTCCTCCAAGAAGGTAAAAAAAAAAAAATTGATAACAAAAAGAGAAAAGATGATTTCATTTCTCAATTAAGAGGAGAGGAAGATTATGATTACGAAGGATTCATAGATGAAGATACCGCTATAAGACGAGCCATGCAAGAAAGTGTTCAATCACAACGTGAGTGGCATATGAGGCAAGAATTTAGGCAAAGAACTAGTGGTTTCAATAATATTTATGAAGAGGGACGAAGCTCTCATGGCTCAGCTGCTGACTATTTTGATCAAAGAACAAGGAAATCTACTCCAAGTGACTCTGAATTTTCATTAAGGAGAGCTATACCTGAATTGGTTAGAAGCAAGAGTTTAAAGCAACCGAAGTTAAGTGATTCTTTTCTGAAGACATTAAGAAAGAAGCTGGGTGAATCAGTATCCAAATTTTTGATATACAATCGACTTCCTTTTCAGTTATCAAACTCTCCATGGTTGCACAATTTAGTTTCTGTAGCAGCAGAAATTGGGCAAAATGTAAAGCTTCCAACACCTTATGAGATTTCTGAAGTATATTTGGAATCAAAGTATCAACAAGTCAAAGAATGGGTTGATGGATTAAAGGTTCATTGGAAAGAATTAGGTGCTACCTTAATGTGTGATGGGTGGACAAACAGCCTGAATCAAATGCATATAATAAATTTTCTAGTTTATTGTAGTAAAGGGACCATTTTTTGGAAATCTGTGGATGTCTCTAGTGTTTATTCTAGAGATACTAATTTTTACTACAAATTATTAGATCAAGCTGTGGAAGAAATCGGAGAGCAATATATTGTTCAGATAGTTACCGATAATGAGGCAGCACTTAAGGCTGCAGGAAAAAAATTAATGTTGAAAAGAAAACATTTGTTTTGGACTGCCTGTGCCGCTCATTGCTTGGATTTATGCCTTGAAGATATTGGGAAGAAGCAAAGCGTGGAAAAAGTGTTGGAGGAGGCGAAGAAAGTCACATGTTTCATATACAATCATATTTGGACAGTTAACTTGATGAAGAAATATACTCAAGGAAAGCAAATACTTCGTCCTGCTCTCACCCGATTTGCCACTCATTTCATCCAATTACAAGAAATAACAAAGCATAAACAAGGTTTGAGAGAAATGTTCAATTCAAAGGTTAGTACTTAACAATTAGTACAATTATTTAAATCTAGTTTTGTTTTTTATATCTTGTTTAAATTTTAATTTAAAATATACAGGAATTTAAGGAATCTAAATGGGGGCAACAAAAGTCGGGACCTGCTTATGAAGCAAAAAAAATTATTTTGGGAAAAGATTTTTGGAGAAAAGCAAGTGAAATAATAAAAGTTTATGAGCCTTTGGTAAAAGTATTGCGTCTTGTGGATGGTGATGAAAAACCAACAATGGGCTTTATTTATGAGGCAGTGGATAGAGCTAAACGGGCAATTGCACAAGAATGTCGATACTTCACTGAATATGAAAGGATTATCGACAATAGATGGACATTTATGCACTCTCACTTGCATTCAGCTGGTAAGTAGACTAAAAATGTGGATTGTAATTAAAATAACAATTTTATGTTATATGCTTAAATTGCTTATATATTTATTTTTTATTGCTTTTTTTTTTGTGTTATGAACTATGTTTAGGTTATTATCTTAACCCCCAATTTCAATATGGTGTGAAATCTTCGTCGGATGTGTTAATAGAAACAAGAGAAGGTATAAAAGCAGTGATAGAAAGACTAGAACCTTCTATGGATAATCAAATCCAGATGACTAATCAGGTTAGTGTTTACCACTATTTTATACTTGAAAATTTTACTTTATGTATTAAAAATATAATTACCTTTTTGCATTTATTTAATAATTGTAATGTTTTATCAATGTAGTTGTTTGTATTTCAAGATAAAAGAGAAACATTCGGTACGCCACAAGCACAGAGAGCGTGGAAGCAAATGAATCCAGGTAAATAATCAATTAAATAGTTTTAATTTCTTTAATATTATTTAATTATATTGGTATTAAATTTATTTTAAATTATTTTATGCAGCTGAATGGTGGATAATATATGGCACATGTATTCCTGAATTGCAAAGAATAGCAATTAAAGTGCTTAGTCAGACAACTTCTGCATCTAATTGTGAAAGAAATTGGAGCACATTTAGCTATATACACACCAAGACAAGAAACAGGTTGAAATATGAAAGACTTCATAAGATGGTATACACTTATTACAATATGAGGCTAAGGATGAGACATCAAAAAAGGAGGAGTATTGATGAGATAAATGATAGTTTCAATCCTATTAGCCTCGACCATATCTTTGAAGAAGATGATCCACTTTCAGAATGGCTACAGGAGAAAGAAAATCCTTTGTTAGATGGGCAAAACTCTGATTGGTTGCCTTTTGATAATTCTGATGATGAAATGAATGTTGAACAATCATATCAATTAAGAGAACAAAATCTGCCTCATTCAAGTACAAGCCGATCACCAACTCAGAGTGATGATGATGAGGGTTCAAGTCCAACTGGTGGTGATGGTAGTGGTGCTGATTATAGTGGTGGTGCAAATGAAAATAGGCCTTTTAGTCCACTTGGAGGAGAATTTGGGCTTGCTGCTACCGGTGGATTATTCCTTGATTTGTCAGAATATGGTGTACATCCATCTATTGAATCTAACGGGGATAGAAGTAGAGATAGAGCTCGATCAAAGGGAAAAGCCAAGAAGCACCAACATGATACTTCTGGAGGCTCTTCATCTCGAAGATCAGCTTCTAGTAATGAATCATTTAGTAATCAAGGCTATTATCCATCAGGACCACCTTTACATTTTCAACCTCCTTATGGTTACTATCCACCTCCACAAGGTTATTATCCACCCCAGCCATATCCTAATTATCCTATGCCCTATTATCCCCAAATGTATCCACCACTACCCCAAATGTATCCACCTCAAATGTATCCACCACCACCACAAATGTATCAAGAACAAGGATATGGTTCGAATTCTGGACAAAGGTCACGAAGATCAAGTCGTCATGGTTCTGAAAGTGAAGAGGGAGAATTTGATGCTCCTCGTCATTCCACTATATGGTAATCGGTAAGATTTAAAGTGTATTTTTTTTAGTTTCCTTGAATTGAATTTAACAAGTTCTATTTGTAAATTATTAATATTCGTAGAAATTCATGTGGAAGAGAAAAAAAAAATATTGACATAATTAATTTAGATGAAAAAAGATTTGACAAAATTTAGATGAAAAAATTCCTTAATAATTTAGATAAAAAATAATTAATGCTAATTAATTAGTACATAATTATTTATCTCTATTTTGAATATTTGTTATTTTTTAATTATCATAAGTATTTTTTTAAAAATAAAATAAATTGATAATTGAAAATTATAAATAATTTTATTTCACATAAATAATAGACTTGAGGGTATTATAAATTATTTTAAAAACTATAAAATAAGACTTTACATGATTATAATTAAAGTTACTACACTTTATATAGAATTATGCGAAATAAAAAAAAATTCACGACCACGATGACCGCGATGACCGCAATTACCGCCGCTATGTCCGCAACCGCGATAAACGCAACGCGACCGAAAACGCGACCGCGACCGCGATTTAAAACCTTGATAGTAATTTAACAGTTCAATTAGTTTAAGTAAAATAATTTTCATAATTACTAGTTTATGAATATAATATGTTGATTTTGTTAAAAAAAATAATATGCCTATTATGATTGTAACTCTAATGAAAATGTATTACTATTTGAAAAAAATTTAAAAATCATTTTCTGTCCATTTTTCATAGTCTTTCCATCATTTCATTTTTTCATCTTCCCAAGCACATCCAAAATAAAAGAAAAAAAATCATACAAAAAAATGTCATATCATCGGTCTTATATGACATTTTCGATTATAAATATGCCACATCAATAATTCAAATGACTAAAAAAACTTATGTTAACAACTTTATGGAAAATTTGTAACTTCATTACATTTTAAAACGACATTTACATCTAAAAAAATATAAGGACTTAATTTGTTCAAATTATTCAATAAAAACCAAATTCTGATTTTTGCATAAATACTAACTGGTTTTACAATGTCCTTTTAACTAAACGCATAAAGGGCGAACAAAGAACTCTAAAAAACCTTAAAAATTGGTTGTAGTACCGGTGGCTGTCACTGATTTTGATTAAAGAATTGCTTGGTAAGAAAGAAAGACGGTGCAAAAGAAAATTTGTTAATTCAATTATTAAGTTATAAAATAAGAAAATGGCTATAAAACCTAACCATTGGATTAGCAAATTTTCCTCACTTCTTTCAATCCTTCCTACTAAGCAAAGACTAAGCAATTATGTTTCATCATCATTGACTTAGCTGAGAAAAGAATAAAGAAGGAAGAATAAAAAAGAATAAAAAGTATAAAAAACAGTTAACAGGTCAAAGGTTTACTTGCCAATATGAACAAAGGAGCTAATTTATCAATGATTTCGAAGCTTCTGATGAACCCATTTGTTGTAATCTTGCAGTAGTTGCTGAAGAAGCAATGGAACAAGTCTATCCACTAGAGCTTGTATCATTCTGTATTGATGACAATTCCATTGTATGAATGTTCATGGAATATGCAATGAATTAAAATCAAAATCCATCTCATTTGCTACTATAAAGCAACTTGACAGGATTAAGTTTCTGTCCTGCTGTGCAACTTAAGGATACTGATTGAACTAACAGTTAGAGTAGCTCCTTAAATCTTGCAAGCCTCCGAAGGCGTATGCATGCTCTACAGCAAATTCTTTGAATTGACAAATGTGCATCCAGACACAAATGTATCATCCTAGCATCTGTAGTTGTACAATTAATGTAGAGAAATCTGCATTTCTAGCTGTAAATTGGAATATCTATCTTGTTGATTAATACACCAACTACACATTTGCTTATCCAAAGATTAGCTGATAACCTCATGTGAAAAAATCCGTAAGGCTACGCCATCCCATCATAACTGTCCTATGTTATTAAATATTCCTACAAGGTAGGTGAATTTTGGATGGATACGCTGTAATTAAGACAAAAATACTTACAGATTTCCTGGACGCTCAACGGCAGAAATTGGCAGTAAAATAAAAGGTTGGCTGTAAATCTGTTTACAAAAGTAAACATCATTTACATGTTATTAAAGCAAAAGAAAAAATCGCCACCTAAGCAGCTAAACACCAAGTAGAGCAAAAGATGAGATAAACACATGTAAAAGCACAGCATTTCAGCACAATAACATCCTTAAAACAGGGACACAATCATATTATCATGCTGATGTTCTCAATAATATGACTAGAAGAGGAAATGAGAGGAAAGAAAAAAAAATTAATGATTGCCATCCTCTCCATGCTACAAAAGTTTGCTCCAAAAATTTGGAGAGATCAGGAGAGAGGAAATGCGAGAGTAAGTGTTGCAATGTAATCCCCTTAATAAAACTTTTCATTTTGTCTTCACTTACAAACTGTATTTGCTACTCTACCAAGAAATTAATGTAAAAAAATATTTCTCTGTATCCATTCTTCCATCTTATATACTAAGCACACCAGTTGAAATGGAAAAAAATGTTTTCATTCCTATCCCCTCTCCCAGCTTTCCATCCTTCCTCTTTTTCTCCTTATAAAATCAGAATTCAACTTCATTAGAACTTCAGTGACCTTGGAAGACAATTTCACAATTACTAATTTAAAGTCAATGTGACAATTTCTCAAGACCACACAATGACTAGGAGAAGCATGGGATAGTGGTAGCCAACCTATATGGATGGAGAATAAAAAAGGCCCTAGTGGAAATAGGCCAGCATATCATGATAAACATAAATCACAAATTCCAAAATAAGACTCAAACCTACAGAAAAAAATTATACAGATGCATTATCTGGACAACGCAAAAGAACTTTTGTCAGAGGTCAGAATTAAAATGAAATTTCCAGGTAACTGTCATGATCTGTCAAGGCAAGAAGCTAACAACCTCAAGACTTAGATTCAACTTCACATCAACCTCTAAAAATGGTTCAGGAATATTTGTGTCCCAAGTAATATGATTCACCATAGTAGCTGCAAAATTGAAAGCAACATTAATTGTTATAAAATAGTACCAAATACTCACTTTGTACAGCATAACATGGATTCTTAAAAATCATAAAAGAAAAATATTTATAGGCCGTTCAACTTATATTGTTACTAAGGATACAACTGTGTAAATACTTGGCTAGTCTAATTAAAAAAATTTGTAGGTATAGAATTTGTAGGTATAATTTTGTATTCATCAATCCAATTGTGCAATTAAAGGTTAGGCACCAAAAGGAAAAATTTAGCCAGTGTCTTAAGAACCCAAACAGTGAACTGCTTGAGGAGACAGTTCCCACTTCAACTAGCAGTTTGGCTAGTTACATGATAATTTCTTTTATGGCATTCCATAATTTTCATTTTAATGATTCATTCTTTACTAAAGCAAGTACCATTGCTTAAAATTCTATAAATGTCGATCATACATGCCAAGTTTGAAATAATTGGTTTTTAAAACAATGGGTTTAGCTATGAAACAAGCTATTGATTTTAGTTCATCTAAACAACATCTATCACTCTGAAAGAAAAAAGCCAAATCTATATTAGCTCAAAGGCATACAAAGGCCGTAAGTACCTGAAAAATAGTCATTTTGGCGCTCCACAACTTTTGAACCCTTGAACTGTATATAATGTTAGTAACAAGTATACAGACACAATTTTCATCAGTCATCAAACAGAATATGACTAACAGCGACCTTCATTTATGTCTTTCATTTTCAATGCATATCACTAGATTCTGGATTTGTCACTCTCATTATAATCATAAACTAACAAGAAAAATAGCAAATATTGGCATTTCTTTATTGATGTCACATATTAATGTTAATGCTTTTGTGTTGTGAGCAAGCAGAAATCAGCTCAGTTGAGCAAAGATATGTTTCCACATAGCCATACTTCCATTGGTTTCTGTTCAGATTTTGGGCATTCTTCTTTTGCACTAGAGGCTTCAATGCTCACTGGTAAGGTAAACCACAGAATGATCCATTTTTTCAATAACATAAAATTTTCAGTATAACTCAGAGGTGTACATGCAAAATACATCTCATACATCTCTGCTGACAGGTTCTGTAGCGGACCAAATGCTAAATGACTTCTTTGTGTGCATTTTTTTTTAGTTCCCTATTTTTACCAAACATTCTACCCTCAACTTATTCTACCTTACAATATCAAAAATTTAGCATAGAAGCTGACCTTGCAAGAAAATAGCTCAACAGTGCAATCTTCTTCTGTGGGGATCACCCGTAAGTCAAGTACTGGTGTTGCTTCAAAGTTGAAGAACGCAAGTTTTGGAAGTGTGCACCTGAACAAAAGCGAAGACATACCTTTTTCTTGTTAAGAGTAGTTTCTGCAGCTATTCAAAAGATAAAAGGCACCAAACCTTACTAAAACTTGAGGTTCAACAAATTCTAGGTTAATGGTTTAGGATTGAAGAGAAACTTGGAAATGGGTTCATTAAAAATTCGGATCCTTGATAACAAGTTTAATTCCACAAAAATTGGCAGTAGAGTTGATTACATACTTTAAGGGTAGGGCAGTCTAAATCTCCTAATATGACATTTACTTACGAGAAATAGCCAGAAAGGGTTTTTTAAGATGGAAAATTGATCAGTGATATGCTATGTTTTGTTTTGCCTGCTGAAAACACAGCAATTGGAACAGTAGAGGAGATTTGATAAGCAAGAAGACAATGAACTATGATGATGATGATGGTGGCAAATAAATACAAGCAGTGAAAGTATGAGATAAAGCAGAGAAGTTACCTGTATGCATTGGTGTCAAGAAACTGAAAGTTCTGCAAAGCGCTAGTGTTTAATATTGCTTGAATCCCAGACGGATGCCTTAAAAACTGACTAATATGATAAGGCTGGCCGCCCTCGGGAGTCCAATCATAAACCGGAAGGTTAACTCTTTGGGTCCTAGACGCAGACAAATTCGCTCGCTTTGCCTTAGATTCAGAGGAGGCTACGATATTATCGTGTAGTTTCGTGGGGAGGCAGAGAGTAGCAGTGGCGTTCCTGAGACAAAGCAGACTATGAATGTGGAGACATTAATTAAGCAGGAATAAGTAGTAGAGAAGAAAGCTCAACATAAACCTGTTGCTTTTGCAGCTGCTGCTCAAGCGTGGAAATGGAAAGGTCCATCTCCACCCACTGTCGCTCGCAGTTGCTACCATGATCATGTCCCAATCGATGAATTTAATTATCTCGCACAGACAAAGAACAACAACACTTTCCCCTTTTTTCCAGAGACAAAGTTGCACTTCTCGAGCTTTTTCCCTTTTAGCGTGGGATTTCCTTTTTGTACTGCTGTCTACCGTCTGCAACTCTGTAGGTCTGTTCGGCAATGTAAAGTCCTGCTGCTGTTCCGTTCAACACGTACGTAGTTTAAATACAGATTTTTGAATGGTCCCTCTTTTCAGCCATAAGATCCCATTATCTACTAGACCATTCCTCTGGGTTTGAGCAACTTGCCTTGCCTGCTTCCCTTACATACACGTAGTGAGTACCAAGTTAAACGGTAAAGTACTTTTGACGGTAACAATTTTAAAATTCGAATTATATTTAAATATTATTATCAATTGTTTAGCTTGCTAAAACATAAAACTTGACAAAGAAACGAGAACTCATCATCGGGAACTGACGACAGAGCCTTCATATTTTAATTAATTTACAATTTGTATAGTTTCCATTTTGAGAGAGGTCTGACCGACATGACAAATGATTCTTTTCAAATGGCATACTATACTATCACCATTGCCCATCCTACTCTTAACATCATACAATTCGTTTTAAGTTACAAGCAAGGTGATCCATTGCAACGACTTTTCTCTGGAAAGTTTCTATGATAATGAAACCCAAGAGGATGAGGATTGAATAGAACCACCTATGGCAGAGGCTTATAAAAGATACTGCCCCTATGAACGGATCTTCTCAATTACCCGTAGCTTAGCACTTCTACTCCGACGGTTGAATCCTTCTTCCTTTCCAGATGGTGTTATTGGCCTCTTTGTAAGTATTGTTCCATTCCAACCTTGAATTGTCTGTCTAATCCATAATTCCTTTTCATTATTCTCACTTTTGATCTTTCTCAAATCCCTTGTATCCCTCTCTTCTACACTACCATCTCTGTTTTCCTTGCTGCAATTGATGATTTTAAGAAATGTTTGTTTCACAATTCTGTCCTCTAAACTGTGGAAAGAAATGACTGCAAGCCTACCCCCAGGGGCAAGGCAATCAAAACAAGCGTACAGGGAATCCTCCAGTGTTTTGAGTTCATCATTCACAGCGATTCTGAGAGCTTGAAACACTCTTGTTGCTGTCTTTATCCAACCTTGCCGACCTCCTGCATCAAATTAATTAAACATCATCCATCCAATGGAAATAAGCCCATAAGATTATGTCCGTTTCTACATTAATTGCCTGCGTTTGTCCTTGAAAAGAATTTAAAAAGGAAAACACCAACAAATAAACAAACAAAAAGCCTCACCATTTGGACCACGTCCTTAACTTGTCGGAGCACATTTGAACACGAGGAAGAGAATTTAAACAGGAATGAAAAGCACAAAACCATATTGGATGAATGGAGAGGAAACCTACCTCTTGTCCCTGGGGTCACACTCCGAATAACATCAACCAATTCACTTGTGGAATGCAATCCACCTTGAAGACGGGCCCGAAGAATCTTATTTTTAAGCAATCGCCAATTGCTTTCTTCTCCGTAATCCCTAAGAATTCTTCCCACTTCATCATCTGGCCATGAATTTAATATTTCTTCTGCTGTCAGACTAGCCTGTCATAGGCCTGTTAGAGTTAATTACATAGAAAAGAAATATTAAAGATTCTGAGATGTGTCTAAACACAAATGCATCCCCATGCACAACTGAGTGAACATACTGCCTAGCAAACATGTTGATCATGTTGCTAATTGGCTCGCTAGTTCCAGCCATCCTACTGGAAATAATGCTAAAATTGAAATGGCATGCTTGGAAAAGCAGAAAGAAGAGAACCATCAAAGAAGAATTAGTGATTCAGATTAAGTCAGCATCATACACCAGTAGAGAAGAAATCAATGAACAAGAATTCTCAGATGATGTGATCAATAGCTGTAAGATGAAGCTAATCAACAACATATACAGTTACCAGGCAACCACACCCCAGAACCATGCCTAGCGTCAAATGGGCTGCACTTAGGGGTCCCAAGCTGAGGCATAGGCCAAGAAATATTGGTCTTGCTGGACCGAGGGATTATACAAATAACCATTTTCTTAAATAATTCTCTCAAAGGTCATAAATAGCTTGTTTATGAAAGTATTTTGATTAAAGGGAACAGAATTCCTGGTTAGTACTTCCAAAAAAAAAACAAAAAGAACACAAGAAAAATTAAGAAATAAATCGTGGCCTAACGTGAATAACCATTCCATGTGCAGACACGACAACCCAGCTCGACCATGGCCTTGAACCGAGCCTGAACAGGCTGCTGGAATGGTCTGTTAATTAGACGTGCGCGGCTGGTTGATGGACCAGTCCCTGTAGCATGTTGTGTCCCTCTAGAAAATTTAAGGACCCATTTAGTTTTAGGAAATGTTTGTCTTTTTCAGCTCCACTTTACTCTCAATATGGATGATCAATGAAATAATGTAAGCAATTTATCATTTTTTGTTTCAATTGGCATAGAGATGTACAAATTGCAGCGAAGAGGTGAACCCCAGAACAGCATCAACAAGCATAAAGCGTAATCGCGTTCGAATTCGTAAATTTGAAATGAGGATGAGGGAGAGGAAGAGAACAAGGGAAAACGATGCGGTCTTGCGAATGTTCAATCTTACCTGAGGATCCATGCGCATGTCAAGAGGTCCATTAGCAAGTACACTGAAGCCTCGCTCGGGATTGTTGACCTGCGCAAAAACAGAGGAGGCCATGAAGGAAAACGAAGATAAGGGAAGTGGGAGGAGGAAGTATGGAAAGAGCAAGGCAAGAAAACCTGCATGGATGACATTCCTAAGTCCATTAAGATGCCGTCGACTCCGGAAGAGAAGATGTCGGGGTGGTCAACCTGCCTGAGAAGGGATTTGATGCGTCTGAAATTGTCGAGAAAAGTGAAGAATTGGAATTGAGGATGAGGATGAGAAGGGGAAAGAGTCTGGATGCGAGAACGAGCCATCTGGAGAGCCAGAGGATCCACATCCATTCCAATGAAAAGCTTGAGTTGAGGGTGTGACTGGATTATCTGACATTAAGAAGAAGCACCGATTTGTTAGTAATAGCAAAATAAATAATCACAGAAGAAAACCAGTAAAAGAAAGAAAGAGACCGCGGAAGCATGACCAGCAGCTCCAGACAGTCGACGAAAGAGCAGAGAGGCTTTGAATTTGGAGAGAAGACATCAAGCACTTCACCCAACATTACGGGGACGTGGGACTGATGCATCATCAGCGAAGCAGAAGAATCATCCTGCTTCTCCACAATCTCGCAATCTCTGAGTGAACGGGTCCTTCGCTTTTCTTTCGCTAAGCCCTTTTCTTTCTTCCTCTTCTGGTTCTTATTTGCCGTATCAGTGGAGATGCTTCTGCAAGCAGATCTGAGGAGAGCATGCGATTTTGTGGGATATAGATTATAAAGGACGGGCACCGCTGATACCGATGCTGACAGTGACGATAGAGAAAGGGAAAAGGAAGACAAGGTCTTGAGCATCATTTGATATGCCTTGCCTTGGCTGCGCTATTCCGTCTACCCGTTATCTATCATATCATATATCCGGCAAACTCCACCCGAGTCAGATTGAGTTCAGTCCAGGGAATGGGACTGGGTAAACCAATACCAGCAACAAAGGTGATGATGATGATGATGATGATGATGAGCCTCCCTTAAACCCCTAAAGGCTAAAACCTTCAGGCCTCACCCTGTATCCTAGCCCCTTGCCCCTTCCCTTCCCTTCCACATATACTTCCGTCTTACCTTATTAGCATTTTACTTTTGGGTTATTATCCATTACAGTAAAGTTTTTAGATTTTACGGTGACGCATATCATATTTTATTTTTTTATTTCAAATAAAATATATATTATCATTTTAATTTTTTTAAAATTTTTGTTGACAATGTTTTTAATAACAATATCTTATTTTTATGTTATGTCATAAAATTTTTTATTTAACATGTTTTAAATACATTTTACTTTAATAGTATACATATACACACATATACATACACAACACCATTCATCTTTCTTATTCTATAAAAGAAAATTTTACTACAATTTTTCTCCCTAAAAAAGATAAACATTTTAATACAATTAAAGATATTTTGCAAATTTCGCTTAAATTTAATTCATTAACAATTTTAAAGGTGCAATCCTTCTTTCTATCGATTTAATACAATTTAAAATTAATATTACTCACGTAATGTTTCTCACGAAAGTTAAATCCTAAATATTAAAAAAAAAGAGAGGAGGAAACCCTCCCTTGTACACTGAGCTTAATCCTTGTGGAGTTAGATTCCAAAATAGTGTAATTTCAAACTTCAACGTCCTTCATATCTGTTAACCTAACCACCCAAACTAAATTCAGCAAATTTGAAATAAAAAAAAATAAAACAAATTGAAAAGACTAAAATGAATGCAATGTGAAGAAGAAAATAGATAAAAAATAATACCCAAGAGGGATATAGACTAGGCCATCAATATTAAATAAAGAGAGCATTGTAATGGATAATAGTTGGGAGAGTGTAGATACATGACTACAATTTATGTTTTTATTGTTTTTTAATCCAGTAAATGAATTTTATTATTTTTAATTTTTTTTATTCATATAAATCATATACACAAAATTTCAAATTAATCAAATATGTTTCATCCTTTGTTCCATAACAATCAAAAAATATTATTCTCAATTTAAATAATTAAAATATTAATATGACTTAAAAACTTACTTACACAATATATATGAGTAGATTATTAAATTTAAGAATTACTTAGCAAAATTATTAATTCTACATGAAATTATAAAAAACATATAAAACAATTTATTTTTATACTAGTGCAAGTAAATCCAAAATATCTATCTACACCGCTATATTTACGAAATACTAGTACTATATATATTTTATAGAAGGTAAGTAGGAAGAACTCTTGAAACCCAACACAACACAAACACAACATGACAACACAGCAATATTAACTGCAGTAGCATCCTATGCCGACAAGTAAACATCTGTTCCTACATTTCTAGTACAAGCAAAGGAATAATATTGTGCTCCAATGAACTGATATTCATATCCCATCTCCATTCTCCCTAGACCATAAAAAAAGTTCTCAGCATTTCCAAATTCTCGCCTTGCCTTTCTTCTGTAACCACGCTCACCAACAGTCCAGTTTACTCTCATCATCTGCCATAGATGATAGATGTGTAAGTCCTAGGCACAAAAATGGGCATGGGCTGGGAAAGATACATCAGCAATTCCTTCAAGCACCAACCTTTCCTACTATCTGCTTCCACAAATACAACATTTTTTATGAATCAGTGATTTCTTCCACCAATACGACCAAACCAGAAACACACAAGAAGTTACAAGGTAAACTGAATGAGAAGCCCATCCTCTTGCCGAATGACAAAGTTACTAGGGTAAAACAGCCAAGGCCGGGTTGTCTAAATTATACATTTCACACACCAAATGAAACGGTATTCACAGATATACTATTTGCTGCTGATGTCATCACACAACCATGTGCAGATTCAAAACATCTAAACATGTCTCAATAAGCAATCATAGAAGCAAGGCCCTTGACAATTTCAGCCATGCTTGTACGGGAGCAGAGGACTGCTTACCAGCCATGGCAGCTTAATTGCACTAGACCTTTTAATAGGTAAGTATTATATTATGATGATAAATGATGAAGCTAAAAGAGATCATTATCAAATAGAAACAGCAGAAAGTTGTCATATACTATATATATATATATATATAGAGAGAGAGAGAGAGAGAGAGAGAGAGAGAGAGTCAGGCATTTTATACCTCCTAACAAGCAAATCGAAACATTCCATGATTTCTTCTTCCAGCACCAATATCTACAAAAATGTGGACTTTGCAGGCAAAAAAGAAAAGTATAATTCCTCTAAACAACTTGAGATGAAATATCTGCCGTCAACAGTGTTCCCCGAAACCCTTCTTCAATATTTTCAACTTTAATTTTCTGGTCAGAAAGTTCATCTGCGCAGGCACCAAAGAATCAGCAAACAATAGCTACTTCATTAGTTAAAAACGTGGGTGATAAAGCTTAGAAGGAAAGTAACTATACAGCTGTTTGAGCAATACTGCTTTATACAAAGTGGCATGTGAAGTTAAAATTACTAATACACCTCAGATAAAAAAACATATCATCTTGAATTATACCCAAAACCAATAAAATGTTCATACAGAACTTGGTCACATGCAATATTTGAATGCCAATTTAACATCACAGTAAAAAAAATCTGACATGCCAAGGCAGCGAGGAAGAGATATCTCATATCTCAATCAAACTGGGATATTTAAACACCAAAAGAGACAACTATGATAAACCATCATCACAATTTTCTCTTAGAAAAAACAATCTTCCAGAATCAAAATACTTAACAACTTGATAGATCAATTAACACCACTGAAGCTTGTATCTTTCTCTAGCAATATTTTGTATGTCTCCAGAATTAAAGATTGAATATCTCAACAGCATCATTTCTCATACTATTTATTTCAAGCAGTAAGGTACAACTTCTTTCCAGTTTCTGAACTATGAATTCAATTCCATAAGAATGACTGTGGATTAAAGATACTAAATTATTGCAGAAAGTTAAAAATAAAAATTTAGGCAATTATTAAATCTTGCACAAGCAATCATCACATTGTTGACTATTATCAATCCAGAGAATAACCTCCCTAAGTCTCATGCCCATTAATGGACTTGTTTTCCCTTCCTCTGGTTTTCTGACAAAGACAGTTTGTGTAAAAATAATTTTTTTTTTAATCCTCTCAAAATGAGATTTTATCATATTTAGATTTCTTTCCCACGCTTTTCTGCAAACCCAAGTCAGGTTCTTGTTCAGAAAGTATTTATGCTGGTTGCAGTTCTAAAGCACTAAATTATAACAAAGATCAACATGCTAATGAATATGATAAAATGTTTTTTGAACTGTATGAAGAATTTGTCAAATACCACGTTCACATGAGCAAGGATTATACTGAGGACATGAACACAGACAACAGTTTCTCTAGTTTCTTTTACATCACATCCAACTGAGGAGCAAAAACCAGTGAAATGACCATAATTATATTCAACACATTCACTTAAACAGTATTTTTTGAAAAGGCAAAAAAAGAATAAAAATTACCAGCGATATCTCGATCTTCATGGATTTCTGAATCTTTCACCCAAAGCCTATCTCCAGGAAATATATTCATGTCTGCAAGAGTAGCAGTTTCCTGATCAATTAAACGGGATCCTTTGTGAAGTATTTGGTTTTCCTTTACAACCTGCACATAATGATAAACTGATTGTCACTGAAGCTACTATTGGATGAAGACATATTTTGCTATGAGGATAACAAGTGCTCATTACAAATGCATCTATATAAAGTTGAAAATGCAATATCTCAGTTTCAAGTAGCCAACCAAGCAAACCTAGTCAAAATAAATAATATTCAGAAATTGTCTCCTACTTCATTTTGAAACAAAGATTGATATTCCACAACCAAACACCCCCCCCCCACCCAAAAAAAAAAGGATAGATGTTAAGCCTAAATTAATGGCATATTCCACCCAAATCATATATAATGAACTCCAGTGGAAACCTTATTTTCCACAAATTTAAACAAAATTTGCCCAGACAAGTGATTTTAAATTCCATGAAGCTAAATTGACGACGACCGAGTAATTTAGGGAAATTAACATTGTTTTGCAACATAACCTAATAATATTTTTATAAGCAAATAGCATATTGTATTAAGAATGGCAAGCCTGTTAAGATCAATGCAAAGGTATGGATGGTTTATTCAATATTAAAACTAAGATTTTATTCAACTCAACAACTATACATCAATAAAATTTAAAGTCCGCATATAGTAATTGTGTTAAGCAAGGAAATTGTAGAAAAAAATGGGTCATAGGCAGAGACAAGATGGTAAGTCCAACTAAATAAGCTTGAAATATGACAACTCAAAGTTCTATTTCTGCAACATTAGGATACAAAATTAGTTGAAAAAAGGGAAGCACAGAACATAAGAACAATTTTTTAAAAAATATTAATTAAATTCCAAAAAACTCAATGTTGCATACCCCGAGTGATTCCCATATCATCATTTTCAACTGGTATATTGATGTAGATGCAGAAACTTTTAAATTTACTAAATCTCCATTGTTTGTCCTCCGAGAACGTTTGGAGGTTCGTCGATCAGGTTCAGAGGACTCAGATGCTTGTAAGATTGATTTTGGAGCTTCTTTTCCACGTACGAGATAAACATAAATATCTTCATCAGCATAGTTAAGCTTTTGCATCAACTCACAGCTTTCTCTTTCTCCAATGCACTCCTCACATACCTAGCAAAATATCAACATAATTCACATCCCTAGCAGCCAAGCCTCCAATAATGTTTAGGACAGAAGATTTTAACATAAATCCTTCCCCAAATTTGAGGCAAGTAAATATAAAAAATCTTAAGCACCATTTACATAATTTCATTGAAATTGTCAGGTCATTTTCACAGTGATCTGGGCCAGCATGTCATAACTTGACTTGTCTGCAATTCCAATGTCCAAATATCATGGACATCTGACATAAACAACAATGTTCTATGAACAACTAACCACAATTATAAGAAAATAATTTTTGAAAGCAGAATTTACTTCCTTTAAATGAGGTTGGCTAGTCATTCCCAAGCTCTGACAACCTCGGCAGAATGTTGCATACCCACTCTAGCCAGTATTACATTATTCAAGATTCATAACTTTTGACATGCCTCAGAGTGTTTGCAGAACCCATGAGCAAAGCAATAATGCATTCTTGCCCTTAAAATTATCGGAAATGTTCTAGAATCACATGGACCGAATAAAATGTTTCCTTCTTCCTCAATCTATATAAGTATTGTCAATTATCACTCTACTCGAATGCATAAAAATTCACCAGTTTATGTGAATAAAATAAAATAATTAAAAAATATATAGCATTCTCTGTCTTCCTTTCATTATTTTTCTTATTCTTCAAATTTGCATCTTTCTTCCATGCAAAAAAGAAAAGCCCATCCTTCATTACTAGGACGTGCACGCGCAACATTTCACTACAGAAAGTTAACAACACCAACAAACAACACTTGTTGCCACCTACACGAACACAAAAGTAACAAAATTCCTTTTTTTTTTTGGTTTGGATAGCCAAATATTATCAATTTTAACTCTCAAGAAGAATCCAATAGTCATGAGTCCTAACACAAAATAAACTCATCACATGGATTGCAGAACAGGAAGAAAAATTCAGGGTTAAGTATGAATATTACCTCTGGGCAGGTCCTAATTACTGGTTGTCTAGACTCAATCTCATTATTTACTTCATTTGAAAGATCAAGCTGCTGCTCACATATTGGTATGTCCCCACAGCATCCAGCCAAATCATTAGAGCTACTGAGCTCAATCACAGCAGATATGCCATTCTCCTCAATACCACCCCATTCTTCACAAAACCATTTCCAGTCATTCTCAGTGATGATAGTCAACCTATCTGTCTAAAATCCAAAGATGAGAGAAGGAGGTAGAAGGCAGAAAGAAAAGAAAGCAAGTAGCAGGTATTAGATAACTTAATTTTGAACTAATATTCTAGACGAATAAGCAAATAGGATACTGCCAAAAAAATTTAAACATAATAAATAGCACTAGTAGGTATTACGTCTGCATATTCAAGCAAAGGAATATATAAAACACTCATAAACTTACATTAGAACCCTTCTGGAAAAAGGAACCACGTTTGTAGTCCACCTTTGGCGGCCTATCCAGAAGACGTAAATGCTGGTGAAACAAAGGTGGAAGAAGGATATTACAACCCTTATCTTCATGACTAAAAGAAAAAAGGAAAAGGTGTAAAAGTTCAAAAACTGAAAACAAAGGAGGCCCCTATAATTTACAGATCTGACAGCAAATTTCTCACCATTTGGGCTAAAAGTCAATTTTAGTTATAAAATGGTTGTTGGCCCATTCATAAGTGCATTATTCCTGAAATTTTCTTTAACTAACTACTGCAGGAAAAAACCCTTATCAAATAATAAAAAGCAACAAAATGCACATAAAAAAAAACTCTTAACTACTTCCCCCTTCCCCACGAGAGGAAAATGATAAATAAGCACCAATTCTTGGCACAAAAAAAAATGATCTACAATGGTGCTAGAATATATTAAAAGAAGTATTCGAAAAGCTGCAAGTGACCTTTTCACATTTCAGCAAATTAATGATGCCATCAAGAATTTCAGGTTCCATAGCTGAAATATTTTTGCTGCTTGCAGTGATGTAGTTTCTCCATTTTGAAAGCCAAGAAGAAGGCAGCAAGTAATACTTGCAGTTTGACGACAGTGGAATACTCTTGCCCATGGCTAATTTTTCATGATTTTGACGCTGTTTAAGCTTCAATGCTCTGCAGCATGAGCAATTGAAATCAATCAACCATGAAAGTATATTAGCCACTAGCAATAAACCATGAACGTGTACTTAGTTCAGATGACCTTATATTATCCTCCAAGCATGCAACTTCTGAAAGTGCATTGCTGCACTCAGGACACTCTTCAGAGTCAGAAGGAAAAGTTGAGCAACCTGAAGGATCATCAGGTTTTATTGTGATTGCATCTTCATAAAAGAATAACCATAACTTCTCAGGAACCAGCAAACGTTTAGCACCAGCAGCTTGCTCCGGCATCAGATGCCCATGAGGACACCTAATAAACATTGTTGGCCCAGCATCGGCATCACTAGGAGCATCAAGGTTTTTCCTTTTCACCCACTGTTGCAACCTACAAGTAGAAAATGTTCAGCATCAGAATACACACGGAACATTAAAACAGAGAGAAAAGTGGAGAAACTTTTATTCTTCACAATGGATCGTTTCATCAGCCAACAACTTTCACCCTGACCAATTCCTAGATGAAACTGAAAGTTCAAGTTGACAAATATGCAAAGCAGAGAAATATAGAAGCTGAAGAAGAGAACCAAAAAGACCCTCACCTATAATAAACTACTGCACTTCAAGGCAACAAAGGAATGAAACTATTTAAAGCGGAAATAAACTAGAACGACTGTAATCAACTGCAGTCATACCAGGCCTTTGACACATAGTAGGTTCCATCTTTGCACTTGCCCAAAAGCACATCATCTGCAATTTCCTTCATCAATTTTCTTCGATCCCTATAGCTGTCAGCACAGACAACCATACGTGCCACATCTATAAGGCAGTCCATGCAGTAGTCTTCTTTGGCAAGTGTTGGGCCCCCACTGTACTGTTTTGCACAAACATCCAACAAAACACATCAGAGGTGATGGCAAAGCACCCAACAGGGATAACAAGAGATGAAAAGGAAAAGCAAAAGTATATAGATCCATGTGAAAACCTTAACATAACAATTATCATTTTTACATTTTGATAAAAGATAAAATAGATGTGCAGAACAGGATTCAAACCTAGATAAGTAAGTGCACACATGCAGCAATAACAAAAGAGAAAGTTAAGAAAAACAGAAAGCACAAACAAAAGGAAATGGAGATGCACATAGTTTTTCAAGAGAAAAGATTCACATAGCATTTCCATCTTTAGTGCCAGGATAAAATTCATCTTACTATTGTAGGTAGAAAGCATTAACCATTACCATTCATGTAGAAGGCCAACCCATCATGTTGAAATATTTGAAGATTTAGAATTATTCTGCTTCTTTATATATTTGAGTAGTGTTATTTTTCTTGATTTGTTTCCTATTTTAGCCTCCCTATTATATGGGATTCTATGTTATTAGTTTCCTAAAAATTGTAGGATCTTCAAAACCTCTATTTAAGTCCCTGTACATACTCATTATGTGAATTGAAGAATTACATATTCATTCAGAAAATATTTTCATGGCATCAGAGCCTGAAATCTTTGTCAGAAATTCTTCTTAAAATCTCACTGGAATGGATACCAGAAAACAAGTCATTCAACACCCAGGAGTCATGTTTACAGCAAGTGGCGGAACTTCTGAAAGCAAAGGAAATATGGTTTCAACTGATAACAAACCAGCACAGGGTTATTCTGTCGAACCATCTGTTCAGCAAGGAACAACTGGAATTACTGCAAAAATTATTCGGTCAGCCCCAGTCAGCCCCCACAAATCCAGCTATTGGAACTGCATGGTTGTCGCACAATGGTAATTTCTTAAGTGCTTTCAATGCAAGGAAACAGGAATCAAGTCCATGGATTGTTGACTCAGGAGCTTCAGACCATATGACGGGTAATCCCACACTTTTCACTACATTTAAACCTTGTCATGAGAACCAGACAGTAAAGATTGCAGATGGATCAGTTTCAAAAGTGGTTGGAATCGGTTCTGTGGTGGTCACAAAGGACTTGACTATTGATTCAGTTTTATTAGTTCCTAATCTCAATTGCAACTTATTATCAGTTAGCAAATTGACCAAAGATTTGAAGTGTCATGTCAAATTTGACAAATCTATGTGTTTCTTTCAGGACTAGGATTCTGGGAAGATAATTGGCAATACTAGGTTGTGTTCAGGTATCTATCTCATTCAACCAGACAATTCTCCCAAGGGACAAGTTCACAAAGCTGATTGTTTTACCACTTCAAGTCAGTCTATTCCATGTTCTTTTTCTTCTTCTATCAACAATGAAAGTGCTATTATGTTATGGTACTATAGGTTAGGACACCCAATTTTACTTATCTCCAGAAACTTTTTCCTTCTCTGTTTATTGATAAAAATCCAAGAATGTTCCAATGTGAAGTTTGTCAGTTTTCAAAGCATGTTCGAAATTCATACCCCAATCAACCATACAAAAGTTCTCATCCTTTCTCTATGGTACATAGTGACATTTGGGGTCCTTCTAGAACAAAAAATATTACAGGTTCACGTTGGTTCATAACATGTATTGATGACCATACTAGACTCACTTGGGTGTTCCTAATGAAAGAAAAATTAGAAGCTTGAAAAATTTTTCAAAACTTCAACAACATGATCCAGACCCAATTCCAAACCAAAATCCAAATCGTAAGGATGACAATGCAAAAGAGTATTTCAATTCTATTCTTAGTGATTTTTTATCAAATCAGGGGATAATTCATCAAAGTTCTTGTGTTGACACACCCCAACAGAATGGCATAGCAAAAGGAAAAACAAACACCTTCTTGATGTTGCTCGATCACTCATGTTCACCTCAAATGTTCCAAAACACTTCTGGGGGGAAGCCATACTCACAGCAGCATACCTTATTAACAAATGCCCTCAAGAACCCTTAAGTTCCAGACACCTTGCAATGTCCTTCTCCAAAATTATCCTCACACACGGGTAATAAATTCTCTTCCTTTTAAAGTGTTTGGTTGTACAACTTTTGTTCATGTGCATCAACATTCCCAAGGCAAATTAGATCCTAGAGCCATCAAATGCATCTTCCTAGGATACTCTCCGAATCAAAAAGGATACAAATCCTACTCTCCAATACCCAAAAATTTGCTTTAGCATGGATGTCACCTTCTTTGAACAAAAACCATTTTATTCCAAATCTGCCATTCAGGGGAGAGTGAATTTATGAGGGAATGTCATCTTTGGGATGTTGAAAACACAAGAACCACACTAAATTTATCTCCTGATAATAATCCAATCAGTCCAGAGATCCTAAATCCAATCAGTCCAGAGGCCCTAAATCCAACAGTCTAGAGGCCCTAAATCCAATCAGTCCAAGATCCTAAATCCAAGCCAAGAAATTACATCACAATCTGAAGGGCAAAATCTGCCACAATCCGAGAAGCCTAACCCAGAAATTCTACCACAATCTGAGATCCAACAATCAGCTAATCCAAAGGAACTTCGTGTCTACTCAAGGAGAAAAGCTGGCCATGGAGAGATAGAAACAAGTGCACCTCTACAGCATACCCAAGAATCAAACCCAAATTCAATGCCCAGTACAGGTAACACTGAAACTGAATCCCTATATGGTGATGTTTCTATCGATGATTTGGATCAACCTATAGCCTTGAGGAAGGGTGTGAGATCATGCACTAAACATCCTTTGCACAATTACATCTCTTACAAGGGATTGTCCCTACCTTCCATGCATTTGTTTCCAATCTTGATAATGTGCAGATTCCAAGAGATGTACATGAAGCCCTAAAAAGCCCAAATCGGAAGAAAGCGGTATGGGAAGAAAATCATGAACTTCAAAAGAAAGGAACATGGGAGTTGACAAGTCTTCCAAGTGGAAAGAATCCAATGGGATGTAAATGGATCTTTACTATAAAATACAAGGAAGATGGGAGCATAGACAGGTACAAAGCTCGGCTAGTTGCAAGAGGCTTTACTCAGTCATATGGGATTGATTACCAAGAGACATTTGCCCCTGTTGCAAAACTAAACACTATTCGGGTTTTACTGTCACTCTGGCTAACCTGGATTGACCATTATATCAGCTAGATGTAAAAAATGCCTTTCTGAATGGTGATCTTGAAGAGAAGGTGTACATGGTGATTCCTCCAGGATTTGAAAATATGACTTCAGGCAATAAAGTGTGTAGATTGAAGAAGTCACTATACGGACTCAAGCAATCCCCACGGGCCTGGTTTGATCGGTTCACGAAGGCAGTCAAGAGGTATGGTTATTATCAATGTCAAGCTTACCACACTCTATTTATGAAGCATTCTCCTCGGGATAAAATTGTCATTCTTATTGCTTATGTTGACGACATTATTGTGACTGGAAATGATGTTGAAGAAATGACTAGTCTCAAACAATGGTTGGCTAAAGAGTTTGAGATCAAGGATCTTGGGAACCTTAGATACTTCCTAGGTATGGAAGTGGCTAGATCAAAGAAAGGCATTTCAGTCTCGCAACGGAAATATGTCCTAGATCTTCTTGAGGAAACTGGAATGCTTGGAAGCAAACCTGCAGAGACTCCAATGGATTCTTCAACCAAACTTGAAGCAAAGAAAGATTGTGGACCGGTCGATAAAGAAAGGTACCAAAGGTTAGTTGGTAAACTTATATACTTGTCCCATACTCGACCAGATATTGGGTTTGCTGTTAGTGTGGTTAGTCAATTCATGAACAAGCCAAATGAAGAACGCATGGAAGAAGTGTACCGAATCCTCAAATACCTCAAGTTCTCTCTAGGCAAGGGATTGTTCTTTAAAAGATCTCCATTAAGAGAAGTTGAAGTATTCTGTGATGCAGATTGGGCAGGCTCTATTAGTGATCGAAGATCTACTTCTAGACATTGTACTTATGTTTGGGGTAACCTAGTTACTTGGAGGAGCAAGAAGCAAAGTGTAGTATCTAGAAGCAGCGCAGAGGCTTTCCGAGCAATGGCTCATGGTATTTGTGAAGGGATATGGTTAAGAAGGCTTCTTAGTGAACTTCACATAACTAGTGAAGAACCTATGAAGATATTCTGTGATAATCAATCCACCATAAGCATTGCAAAGAATCCTGTACATCACGACAGGATGAAACATGTTGAGATTGATCGACACTTCATTAAAGAGAAGATTGAAGCAGGAATCATAGTGCAGTACACACCTACAAGTCTCCAAGTTGCTGATATTCTCACCAAAGCCTTGCCAAGAAGGGTCTTTGATTCATTAAACTCCAAGCTTGGCATGATTGATATCTTCAACCCAGCTTGAGGGGGAGTGCTGAAATATTTGAAGATTTAGAATTATTCTGCTTCCTTATTTATTTGAGTAGTGTTATTTTTCTTGATTTGCTTCCTATTTTAGTCTCCTCATTATATGGGATTCTATGTTATTAGTTTCCTAAAAATTGTAGGATCTTCAGAAACCTCTATTTAAGTCCCTGTACATACTCATTATGTGAATTGAAGAATTACATATTCATTCAAAAAATATTTTCACATCAAAACAATGAAATATGCACCTTTCCCAAAAAAAAAAAAGAGACAGAAGGAGAAGATGCCCTGCAGTACTAAAATTATACTCATGATACCCATTTTACCCCACTTCACATATATTTGAGCCGTTTGGTCTCTAGAACTCCCGGGAATTTGTGCATGACCATGCCATTTGTTCAGTACCTGTAATTCACTAGCCCACACCACCAAAGCTAAAGCACCAAGGAAGTGGTCCAGCAGCTTGGAGTGGGCCACACTGTCTCCATATGGAGTTCAAAGGTTTACTAGCCTTCTTCTTTCATTAGAGAGCACAATCAATAATCTCCTCCTATACTCACTATATAGCTTTGGGGGGCATGTAAAGCTTGCATTGATTATCTATCCTTCTAGAAAATTGCATATCATTGGAAGCACCAATTACAGAATGGAAATGAATATCATAAGGCAGAATATAAGCTAATTGATAGCATGGAAATGAAGAAGCTTTTGAAATACAAACTTTTATGAATAAAATGGACATCCATTTTTTAGAAAATTAACCAAGTTCGATGGATAAAAAAATCAACATGAAAGGTATCAACACACGATTAACCATGAAAAGTAAGTATATAACGGTATAAGTAAGATAATACAACAAAGCTACCTTAGAGAACAATTTCATCCATGCTTCAGCTGACAAACGCTTCGCAAATCCAACTGTGGAAAGTGGGATTTTCCCATGAACACATTGGATAGATGTATTATTTAAAGCACTGCAGGATATCAAAAGTAAAGCATCAGCTCTAAAAGTACAGAGGGACAGATGAGTAAGCCTCTCAAGAATTGCCACAGACCATTATAAAGTATCCAAAACGAACTAAATTCAGAAATACACCATTACAAATTTATGCAAGATCAGTAGCACGCATAAATGAACCAAATGTGCAAATAAGTAGCCATATCAACTCATTGCTCAACAACTACCCAAAGGAAATATGTTTAACCACCACATGTGCACAAGCCATTATAAACAAAGATTCAAATAAAACGTGGCACTATACTTACGGTGGAGAAATATTATCAGCCCATTGACGAAGCCAGTCTGTGGAAATCCAATAGAACGGTTCTTCAACTGAATGAACAGGAGCTTCAGATAGCACTGATCTCACTTCCTGTCTCCTTGATGTTATCTGATCTAGTTCTCTTTCCTTCTTCAATTTGAATTTTTCACAAGCATCAACATATGATGAATTCAAGTTTGTTATCTCCAGAAAAAGATGAGATGGAAGAGTAATTCCATCATGTAAGAAAACTGCATCCCGTCATTTCCATGTTGCTAGCACCATAATTCCCACATTCCCTCACACCACTGTTCTTGACACACCTACGATTGTACATTAGCATGTAGGCATCAGTAGATGAAAATATCTCTACATGAGTCCCAACACTAGCTTCTGCATGTTGCAGCCGAATGGGATCCAAATTATTTCCATTGGCAGTGCCATCCACTCCTATGCAAGATGAAGAAATAGCTGGCTCGGTTTGGTTAGATTTAGCACTGCAAGTTGAAGAGCCTTCTCCAAATGGATGATGACCCAAGTTTGAGACATGCTCATCATCAAACTCCCACCACTGCCCGGTATCCTCATCCTTAATATGAGCTATGTAATGGCCACTGTTTGCAGCAGTTCCTTTGTGAATAAGAACTGCTGATAAGTCGTATATTAATTCCACCTTAGAAGGCTCAGACAACCTCCCGCGCATATCTAGCTCTCCAGGAAAAGAGAACACAGAAGTAATTTTCTTCTTTGTCGTAGTCTACTGACACATTAGAACACACAAAACATTAAAAGTGTTATGAACATTTGACGAAGCATGCTACTGACAGGAGCTTCTACTACAAACAACATAAATGGACTTGCTTATATATAGTCACAAGGTTATAACAGAGAAGAAAAGGATCTGCTAATCTATTAGTTGTTAAATGTTAAAACAAATAGCCAAATGATACCAAATACACCATCAATTACCTTTTGAAGGAAATCATAGCGCTTAAGCTGAAAATTAAGCACATGAGGCAGAGTACAAAGCTTGATACTGCGAGAAGCATCAACTCTTGTATTACACGACTCGCAAAAATATTGATTATCACCATGCAGCTCTTCCACACTCAGATAATCATTTAAACTCTCCTCTAGAGTTTTAAGGCCCTTGACATTCAACTCAAGCTCATAAAAGTCTTCCATCTTTGAAGAAGCTTCAGAATTTTTGCCGCATTTCGAGCACCTATGAATAAAGGATAATGCATAAATACATAATAGAACACACTCTTCTACCTCAAACTTAATTGGATCCTTAAGATCAATCGCATGCTTACAGTATCAAATGCCATAGGCAGGAAGACCATTTATATATATTCAAAGGCATAAGGAAATAGATGGCTGAATGAGGTACAATGCATACCTCAACACAAATTGCTAACACTGAAACAACCAAAGGACGTTAACAAATAACCTCACAATGAAAAGTGGCTACAACTAGATAATTGAAATGTTGACAAGATGTAGCTGCTATAATACAGGATGTTTGTAGCTGGTAGATGATTTACAAAAGCTATCGATTCATGCACCTCATATAAGCTAATGCTAACCCAAGCATGAAAAAGACTTAGACTAAAGCAAGTTCAGATTGGAGGAATTAATTGAAATAAGGAAACAAGAAAAAAGCATTCATGGTAACTTAAATAAACCCTAATCAATTATATTTTAGAGAAGGAAAGAAACAAAGATTCTCAAAAAGCATAATTCCGTTTGATCTAAGAATCACATGGAGGAAGAATCCACTTAATGGACAAATGTAAGCCGGTAATAACATTAAATGGCATATAAATATCTCTTAAAAACACTAAACAAATATCTGGTTTAAACTAAAATTTCCCCTTGTTCCACTTAGATGAAGAATGGATTTCCTTCCCACCCCCCCTTTCAATCGCCTTCCCTTTTAGGATAATTAGTCTTTTGCTTCTCTTGCTCAGTTCTGAATTGTCTATCACCATTTTCCATCATCATCTATTATTTAGTCGTAACTTAAACAGGTAAGCAGGGAGGATTCATTCATATATGAGGATCTAACAAGTCCCCAAAATCATATCAAGTAAAACAAGAAAAATGACAATAATGCCAGGGATAAAAGAAAAAATCATAATTTTCAAACTAGCACTAATGAAATATAATCTTACGTTGTCACATGTGATACACTTCCTCGGAAAAGATCTTGAACAATTGTCCTTGCTTTGGAAACTTTAGAATGGCTTAGACAACGCTCAAGCAAAGAAAAAAGCAAGGTCAGAAATTCATGGCTATCCTGCTGAACTCCATTATCTAACTCAAGTGTTTTTATAAATGGGGCAGAGTCGATGAAGGCCATTTTACTAGCATGCAATTGTGCAAAAAGTCGTGTAAGTTGATCCAAAACAGGATGTTGCTTCAAAACATCAGGTTCAACAGAGAAAACACCTTGTCGAAATGATTTATTCATGTACAGGCACTGGAGAATGCTATTAGCATAGCATGTTGCACCCAGATTTGTGAGACCTGCAGGCGAGTATGCAGAAGCACGAAGATCTTTCCATGGATCTGGACCAATAGCTTGGACAATATCCGACATTTTCTGCCATAACCCAGTTTTCCTACTTCCATTAGGAGGTGGAATCAACCCACAGAAACAATTAGGGTTGTCCTTAGTATTCATACGACAGCCCTGACAAACTGGTTTAGTTATCATGTAAAGCTGATTCACATCATCATCAGTTATTTCACCTGTCACATGAATTTTCCTGCACAGGGATGGACAAAAATTCAAAAAGAACACATAAGATAAAGCTTAGCAACTCGCACTCTCCCTAAGCTCCCCGTGAAAAAAAAAAAGGAGGTTATTCACTCTTAAATAGAAAGCAGCCAGTACCTTAATATTTCAGTAGTAGTATCATCCTTCTCCGCTTGTCTCTGTCTTTTATTTTTACTACGGGTTGTTGGTCGGCTCATTTTATCGTTGACCAACACTGCTGCACACAAAAATAGACTTGTTCATATCTATTTTATATGGAATAAACGAAATTCTCGATTTTAGTTAAGAGTTTGAATGTAAACATTAAACTCATGAGTCAAAGAAAAAGAAGACGAACTAAGATAATAGAAACAATCATCCCCAGAAAGAGCCAAACTTTGTACAGCAGCCAGCAGAAGAAGGAGCAAAAAATTAATAGTATCAGAGGGATAAACGACGGAAAAAGGCAAAGAAGTTTGCATTTCAACTTTTATACAAAATGATAATATAATGCAACTAATAGAGCCTGCGATCTTCTTTGGCACAAACACGAATTTCCCAATTTGTTCTTAAAAAGAAATCATCAGTAAAGATTACAGTTAGTTTCGTTTTCAATCATGGGAACCAAAGGCAGACCAAGTGTTCCATAAATAAAATTTCGATTCATGCATGCTATCCATTATAAAACCTCTGGAATAGAGAGTACTAACAGGAACACCACAATTGCAAAGGAAAAATAAAAAAGAAAACCCTAGATAGAATTTCTACTCCAAATCCGAATAAAAGAAATTGTAATTTCGCACAAACACCAAAACAATCGTCCTGAAAACAATAAAACGGGGGGGCGAGTCGGAGTTAATACCTGAGAGGCGGGCCAACAGCTCCTTTGAAACTGAGGTGACGACTGACGAGAAGAAAATCAAGCCCTTTTTTTTTTTGATATGAAAACCAAGCCTATTTTGGTTTCCCACAATTTGCGATTTTAGTGTATTATTGTTATTTTATATTACTTATAGGTAGGGGCATTGGCTGTACTTTTGCCTTTTTTTTTTAACTACTTTCAATAAAAAAAAAAAAAACATGAAAAACTTTTGAAATAAAATGCAATGGTGTCTTCGTGAAATGAAAATCGCCATTAGCCAGCGTTGAATGCATACAAACCCGCGCGTAGCGCATCATACATACACAGTATATAAACTAGGATCTCATGACCAAAAATAAACTGGAATGTTGGCCCGATCTTTGATGCGGGTTGGATAATTTGCAATATTATGCAAAGATAGTGGCGTGGAGAAACGACATGGACAACTGAAAACGAATTCTAAGTGACAATTTTCATAAAGAGGGAGTAATCAATTTTCGGATGAGGAACGGCAAATGATAACTTCAAATAAAAGTGGTTGAATTTTGAAAAAGATAATCGATCTCCGATTCTAATGCGATTGTCTATATCGCAGATTTTTTCCATCCAGCAATAAAGGATTTTGTTGTAAGATGATACATGGTAAATGTTGACATGGAACTGACAAGAAGCTGATATGGAGCTGATGTGGAGTTGATTGATGATCTAGATATAGAAGCCATGGTAGTTAGGAGAGGAAGTTAATTGTAGTTTGTTAGTTAGGATAGTAGTTAGTTTTGTTAACAAAGTATTTCATTTGTTGTTCTATAAATACAATAGAGATGTATCTCAGGATACTATCGTGAATGAAGATGTACAAGTTTCCTATTCTCTAATACTCTGTTTCCTTCTCTATTTCCTTTCCTATCTTCATTTCATTTTTGAACTAGGGTCTCATAGCTTGTTCTACTTCTTACCATGTTGTCTCCATTCTTCAACTCTTAGTTCACAATAGTTTACATGAACCATAGGAATTGTATATGTAATGTATTTTCCATTTGTTTTCTCTGTGTGGAACAGATAGTTGAATTGCAAGAGCTTTTCGCTAGATAGTTTTTGTAGAATTCTTTAGGGTTGTGTTATGTTTGGAAGAAAAGAAATTTGTTAGTAGATTAATTTTTAATAGATTTGAGTAAAAGAGAGGTATTAGTTGATATTACCACTATGAAGGAGGTTTCCACATTTGTTCTTGTTATGATGCATTCAAAATAATGAGGATTGTCGTTCATATGGCATCTAATGTTTGTTTCAACTTTCAATGGCAAGTTTTGTTCATTATTGATATCTTTTATGATGATAGGTTCAAGATGCTGATGTCTTTCGTTTTGTTCTTGTTTTGCTGGGAAAAGAAATTTGAAGTTATCAATTTAAAAATAAAATCAATTTTAATGTGGACTATAGCTAAATCAAATTAGAAAGATGTAATATAGTTTAAGAAAAGAATGGTTAGTTTTTTGTTTCTACTAAATTCATACTTATAATGTTTGAATAGCCTTGTTATGGTATATAAGTGGATATAAAAAGCATGATTGTAGTATATGATACAGGAAAAGGAATATAATATAAGTAGTGTTGCTGAACTATAAATTAATTACCTCTTCTTATTTGAATTTCTTTGAAAGTAAGAAGGGTTGTTGTTTTTCCATAAATGAGGGCTTCGAATGTCATAGGTTCTTTGTAATAAAAAGTGAGGAAATCTCCATATTCTATCATGTAGGCTTTCACAAATTCTTTCTATCTATTGTAAACATTAGACATTCTTCAGTTTGAACTATTTGCACTGGAAAGATTGTTGGAAGAAGTCCTCTTATAGTAGCAGAGTAAGGAGTTTGAATATTCGTTGGAAATCATCTGACAAATACATGTGATAAAATCTATGGGATTGGATGTAATATTAAAATGATAGATAATTTAGAAAATGAATTTTTTTTGCAATTAGTAATTCAATACATGCTATATATACACACACACCTGCATCTATCATTTGACATTGTGGTTGTACTGGTGTATCATCTATCTTTGTTTCATTTTCAATCCTCACCTTTTGTAATTATTTATCCATTTGTTGCATAATGTCACTCTGAAATTTTTATTAATTTTTTGCTTTTAGATACACAATTATGAAAAGTGACTCATGATTTTCCTGATTCATCAAGATTAAGGATAGATGCTAATGATCCTAGATGGAAATATAATACTTTACCAGATTCTGATAACAAACAAATGTAAAATGTAACTTCTGTGGCAAAGTTGCAAAAAGTGGAATCACTAGAGCAAAAAGACATCAAATTGGGATCAAAGGTAATGTGGAACCATGTACTTATACCCTACAAGATGTTAAGGAAGAATTGTAGGCTTATATGAAACAAAAGAAATCTAAAAGGTAACAAGTGTGTGGTGGTTCAGTTGATCCTGAAGATTTAGCTTTTGGTGATTGTTGGCTCTATAACAATACCGAGAGGGGGGTGAATCAGTTTTTAACTAACCTTAAGGTCGTTTTTCGGTTCTTCTAAATTCACTAGCCTATATTAATGTTTTCTAAGTTCTCTAGGCTATGCAAGCATGCAATCCAAATTCAATACAATAAACACAAATATAATTGCAAATAAATAAAGAGAGAAGGGAAAGAGAAATGTACGCAAGTGATTTATAGAGGTTCGGCAATCTTGCCTACGTCCTCTACCTTGAGACGCTCCCAAGGATTTTTCCTAAATTCACTAACTTAAATTTGTCTTTATAATCCCTCTTTTTCAATGCTCAAGAGAAACCTCTCTCTTTTTCAAGGCTCAAGAGAAACCTCCCTCTTTTTCTAAAGCTAAAGAGAAACCTCCCTCTTTTTCTAAAGCTAAAGAGAAACCTCCCTCTTTTTCTAAAGCTAAAGAGAAACCTCCCTCTTTTTCTAGGGCTTAAGAGAAACCTCCCCTTTACAAGGTATGAATGTGTTTACAAGGAATGTAATCAAAGAAAGAACTCTAGGTAGGCAACTGATTACAATGTTTAAGCACAAGGAAAATCCTATACAATATTTGTGCTATGCTATACAAAGATGATGAGTATGATAGAATATGAAGACTTTGTAGCACTTGTGATTTTGATAGGCTTGAGGAAGATGGAGAAGATGAAGAAAAATGTTGCTCAGCTATTCCTCCTCCTTCCTTGATCTTCCAAGCCTTTATTTATAGTCTCTTGGATGGTTTCTAAACGTTGGTAGAAGTCAAAACTGAATGTAGTCGTTGTATCTCACAAAAACTAGCTGTTGGAGTGTATTTTCGAGGTAGGGGATCGATCCCTTCCCTTAGGGGATCGATCCCATGCTTCCTTTTTGCTTCCTGGGAGCATTCTGCCATTCCGGGATGGATCCCTCATCCTAGGGGATCGATCTCTCATGCTTTTCCTGCACTTTTCTAAGCTAATTTGGGTTAGAAATGATGTAGACTTTGATTTTAATTCATCCCAAAACATTTATGAATTTTATGGGAGTTTTTCATGACTTTCTCAAATGAAAACTTAGTCCAAAAACTCATTAAGTAATTTTCTAAGGTTGTGTTCAAATATATTCTTGAAAACATTACTTAATGAAAATATTCAAAACCATTTTATCAAGTATTAAGACCAATAAGAATATATTATTAAATCATGATCTTAAACTTAAAATGATTTGAGAAAATCAAATGCGATAAAGCAAATTTACAATATGAATCAAAACATAAAAGATCACTTAAATTTTTGTCATTTCAAAATACATGTCAATTTAAAGTTAACAATCTCCCCCTTTTTAATATGACAAAACTTAAGGTAAATTTGCTTTGAAAATTCTTTGATAAAATACGCCCCCTCAAATAGAGCATGATTTTGTAAAGCTCCCCCTTAATATAAGCATGGTTTTCAAAAGAAGTTTTCAAACCCCATTATTTCTCCCCCTTTTTGTCATAGTGTCATAACGTACTAAGTTTCGGGGGAAACCTAATAGCTAGACACAAAAATCAAGGAGTCGCCACCAACCATTCTAACCTATGTGTGATTGGTCACCTATTCAAACTATGGATAAGGACTGGTCTACATCTCAAATTTAGGGTTCGGGAGTACGGTTACGTGTGAGGAAGGATTAGCACCCTCACAACGCCCATCCTAAAATGGTACCAACTAATTTTAGGTTATCTCAAATTTGCCTTAGTTAATCTTAGGTTCAATAATTTAATATTGGAAAATATTTCTAAGCATCCTCCATTGAGCTGGTGGGACAACTTAAAAATTTCTCTTCACCTCAAGAGTATTCAAGTAGTACTATGTGACTTGCTTGAAGAGGCTCCGTCGTCGGATTCATTTTAATATTTTATGAGAAATTCCTAATTTTGTCTCCTATCTAATTCATTATCGCTATCTTATCATTTTTACTACTTCTATTGTTTTTCTATTATTTTATTGATATTTAATTTTATTAATTTATTTTATTAGAGAATGAATATAAATTATTTTTCTTAAAAATTCCTTTTAGATCTTCCATTAAGCTGGTAAGATCTTGAAAGAAATTGCTTGACCTAAAGATTTCCAAACTATTACTTAAGCGTAATCTCTTTTGGAATCTCATCATCGAAAACAATCAATATTCATTCTCAATAACTCCTATTTATTATTATCATTTTATTATTTCATCAAATTTTATTACTATTTATTATTATTATTTTATTATTATAGTTAACATGAATTATTGAAATTTTTTTATCTTCTTAATTAATTATTTTAAATTTAATTTAATAATATTTTTTAGATAAAAATCACTTATTATTGAAAACTATCTCTAGGCTATCCATTAAGCTGGTGAGGCCTTGAAAATAATCTTCTCACGTAGAAATTTTCAAGAAAATTACTTAAGCGTAATTCTCTCGATATTTCATCATTGGGGTAATTATATTCTTTTTTATTATAATTTTAATATCTAATTTTATTTATTCCATTCCTTGTTTTATTCTTTACTACTATTATTTTTATCATATCATTAATAATCATTAATATCTTTCCTAATTTCATAACTAATTGTTTTTATTGTAATTTTATAATAAATTTATTTTATTTTTTTTTTTAAAAATGAATATGAATTATTTGTTTTCAAAAATCCTATTTAGACCCTCCATTAAGCTGGTGAGGCCTTGGATAGAATTTTTTTACCTCAAGATCTCTAAAAATACCACTTGAGCGCAGTCCCTTTAAGAGTTCCATCGTCGGAATGATACCTATTTATTTAAACTTTATAATTTAAATTGATCAAGCAAATTTTTATTAACATTTCAAATTTAGAATTTCCACTATATAAATTTATTTATGTAACTTTCATTATTATAAATCTTATTAACTCAGACATGACAACCCGAAAAAATTTATTTTTAAGACCACAAATGTCTTAGATCAGTATATAAAGCTTAAAGATATCCCAAGTACAATAAACACTACAATCAACTTACCAAGCAAATAAAATAAACTTTCATACATGTCAACGTCAAAGAGCCAAAGAATAAAAATAGAATAATAATATGAATGATAACAGATTAACAACATAAAGAAAGAGTTACCTTTGCCAACTTGTAGAGTGACCAACGTCACTTTCTTTCTCTTTATTTTGTTTCTTCACTCTTTCTCCTTTCACGTCAATGGCAGCCCAGTATTTAATGATCAATAGCACACAAATTCTGCATCAAACAATTCACGATTTCGGGTTCTCCTCCAATCTTTGCTAAGCCAAACGTTCTTTCCTTCTTTTACGTAGGTAATAGAGCAAGGCTGGTACGAAAGCTTCCTTGCTTTCTTTTCTGTTTTCTCGTTCTTTGTTTCCTATTTCCTTCTTCACTCTTCTCAACAGATGTCTCGTTTTTTTTTCTGTCTTTCTCCCACGTGAATATGCTGGCTTTCTCCCTTGTTTTAACGTCGTAACCAGCAACGAGCAGCAATAAGCAGTGGCGATGGAGGATGGCAGGAGCGATCTTCGTGAATGAATGAAGCCTAATCTATTCATGTCAACCACAAAGATTCTGTTGTGTGTATGCTTCTTGATTGTTGAACTTTCACTTGTTCTTCACGTCTCAGCAAACAACAAGCTTTTAGCAACTCAAGGCTGTGGCTTGCGCTGCTTTCAACCAAGGCTGTGGCCTTTTGACGTCGCAGGAGCAATCTGGTGCAGTGGCTGGACTTTGCTGCAGGCTTATTCTCTCTTCTTGTTCGACTAACGGGAAGGCAGCAACTCAAGAATGAAGATAATGTAGAGTAGCGAGGACACAACAGCAGCAGTAACCAGGTTTGCAGGGACCGGCAGTGGCTTCAACGTGAAAGATCATGCATCGAGGTGACTGGAGGTTGGGGTTTTACGAAGATGATGATGATGATGCGGGACGGAATGGTGGCAACTGGAATAGAGAGAGGGTACGGCAGCAATGCAGGTTTGATGGTTGTGGTGCAACAAGACGTGGCACAAGAAGTTGCTGCGGAACAGAGGAGCTGGAATCGTAAAGGAACTGCAGTGAAGAGATGATGATGGTACGTGGCCAAAAACAATGGTAGCAGCCAGTGAAAATAGGTTCTTCCCCTGGAAAAAACAGTAGCCAAACTCTCCCCTCCTTTCCTTTCTTTTCTTTTTCTCTTTCGTCCCTCTAGGCTTTTTTTTCTAGGGTTTTCTTAGGGTTCTCTTTTCTTTCTCTTTTTTTTGTTCCTTTTAGGGTTTTCTTTTTTTAGGTTTTCCCCCCATCCCTAAACCTAGCCGGCCATCTTTTTATTCTTGATTTTTTCTTCTTTTTTTTTTACATTATTTTTGGAAAACCTTTATTAATGCTGTGTATCAAATCTCTTGATTCTGATGTTGATTTCCAATTTTGCACAATCTTGGAGTTGACTTGTTTGATTTAATTTCCAAAATTTTTCTTTCAAATCCTTCCTCAAAATTTTCTGTTGATTTTCTTTCCAAATTGACCTTGGTTTTAATTGACACGGTTTATTTTTAATTTTCCAATTTGATACTATCCAAATTTGTTTCATTGATTTCTCATTGACTTGCCTTATGTTGAGATCTTGATTTTCCTTTCCAAATTTCTCTTCTTTGATCACTTCATTATTTTTTTTTATCTTTTTTATTTTTATTTTTTTTCATTTTCTTTTCATTTCATTATTATTTTTTTTATTTTTTTATTTTAATAATAAACAAGGTAGTAATAAAAAAATTAAATTCATCGTCTAAAAAAAGATCCCGGACAAAATGGGGTGTCTACAGTTGCCCCTCTTTGTACATTTGCTATGAAATAGTAATTGTGCAAAGACATAGACATCCATTTTGTCCGCATCCATTTTATTTTTTTTCCTTTTTTCAAATTTTTTTTCTTTGTGGATTTTTACTTATTCTAAAAAAGAAATTGGTTTTCATCATGAAAATGCTCATCCGACCAGGGAGGCCCTGAAACTTTAAAAATTTCTCATCTCAAAAATGCTCCTTCGACTAGGAAGGCCCTGAAACTTTAAAATTTTCCCATCTCCAAAATGCTCCTTCAACTAGGAAGGCCCTGAAACTTTAAATTTTCTCATCTCCAAAATGCTCCTTCGACTAGGAAGGCCCTGAAACTTAAAATTTTCTCATCTCGTAAATGCTCCTTCGACTAGGAAGGCCCTGAAACTTTAAATTTCTCATCTCCAAAATGTTCCTTCGACTAGGAAGGCCCTGAAACTTTAAATTTTCTCATCTCCAAAATGCTCCTTCGACTAGGAAGGCCCTGAAACTTTAAATTTCTCATCTCCAAAATGCTCCTTCGACTAGGAAGGCCCTGAAACTTAAAATTTTCTCATCTCGTAAATGCTCCTTCGACTAGGAAGGCCCTGAAACTTTAAAATTTCTCATCTCTTAAATGCTCCTTCGACTAGGAAGGCCCTGAAACTTTAAATTTTCTCATCTCCAAAATGCTCCTTCGACTAGGAAGGCCCTGAAACTTTAAATATTTCTCCTCTAAATGTGTTCAATTATGCTCGGAGGTTTTACGAATTGTACCCAGAGGATTTGATGAATCATGCCCGGAGGTCTTATAGATTGTACCCAGAGGTTCTGATGAATCATGCCCGGAGGTCTTACAGATTGTACCCGGAGGTTTTAATGAATCATGCCCGGAGGTCTTACAGATTGTACCCAGAGGATTTGATGAATCATGCCCAGAGGTCTTATAGATTGTACCTGGAGGCTTTGACCTTATCTCATCATTTCAATTCTATCTTCTAGATCATCTTATCATCACAGTTTCTTCTTTTTGTTATTTCCTATCACACTTTTTCATCTCATCACATCTTTCAATCCATTTTTCATTATCCCATCATATCCATAACTTTTTAATTTCCTCTTTCTTTTCAAATTTTAACATTTTTGTTTCAAAACTTCATACCTTTTTTGTCACATCTTATTCCTAATCTTTCTCACATTTTCTGATTTTTTTTTCGTCTCTCTCTTTTTTTTTTAATTTTCCAAATTTTTAGTCATCTAGTCTTTCAGAACTCTTTTTTTTTATCCTATTGTCTTAACAAACAAACTCTCTCTTTTTTTTTTGTGTCAGAATGCATGTAATGGAATGTAATGCCATGCATGTCAAGAATGCAATGCAAATGATAAACAATGCCTTTCCAAGTCACATCATCAGCCTACCTTATTCCTTTCTTCAAAAATTTGTCATCATTCAATCTTCTCTTTACCTTATCATTCAATCTTTCAATGCCTCATCATTCTTCTTTCTTCAAATTTAGCAATCCTAAAATCATTTACCCCATCACCATCGTTCATTCAATCTTCTTCTTGCCCCACAATTCTTCTTTCTTTAAATTTAGCAATCATCACTCGTTCAGTCTTCCCATTACCCCATCATCATCATTCATTTAGTGTTCTTCTTGCCCCACAATTCTTATCAAATTAAAACTCATCTATCCAAATCATAACAACAAAATCGTCCCAAACTATTCACAAGAACATTTCACCACTTCTCATATTTTCACAAAAACTCATGCTCTCGTAACAACCAAAGGCTGCCCCAAGAATAGTCTTAAAAACACCATTACCACACTTGGTTTCTTTAAAACAAGAACTTGCCCCCATAAAAATCACAAAACTCTTATTTTCCACTTCTTCAAGTTCCTTTTTGAAAATAGGAAATTGCCTCACATTATAATTTTCCAAGATAAAAACATTTGACTTTTAAATATCTTAAAAATTGGTGATTACTATTGAGAACAAATAGAACGAGTTACGACTTGGTCTATTTGAATAAATGTGCTGATTTGGTGCATCAAGGATGTTTGGTTATCAAGAAAGGTTTTATTGATCAATGTCTCTTCATCTTGGCTCACAAATGAAACAAATTCCTTGAAAATCATTATTCCTTTTGTAAAAGTAACTTTCACAGAGCACAATCCATTTTAGCATTCTCTTAATTTGTTGATATGTGGACTTTAACAAATGTCAAGACTAGCTGTGATGGCTCAAATTTCTGGGCAAGGATTCAAATCTCAAATCAGATTTTCAAGGTGATGGTTTTTCAATTTCTCAAAAGGTCTTTATTGAAAGCATCACTCTTCTGGTTTTTCTTCTTTCTTATTATTGCCTTAGCATAGTCACAAACAATGGCCTTGAGTTGTTTCAAATTTGCTCTAGACTGCCCTTTCATGGGTTTTCACCCTAGAGCTTCATTCTCTTTTTTTCTTCTTCTTCTTTTTTTTTCTTCTTCTTTTTTTTTATTGATTATTCTACCATGCATTTGAGAATTCAAATTTCATTACAAACTAAATAATGATGATGGTTTCTCAAAGAAAAGCTTTTCAATACAAGCATCTTTATTTGATCAAAATGGACTTTTAAGCACGTACCGTAGGCCAAGGTTTGGGGTTTTCAAAGAATGGATAAATATGCCCAAAATAAGTGTTTTCAAGGTTTATCGAACCAAGGATCATTTCTTCGATTGTGAACATCTGTCCTTCCCACTCTTCGAAGCATTTTTCTTTTTTTTTCTAACCTTTTATTCTCATTCATTTCTTTCTTTTTTCTTTTTTTTTCACATCTACCTTTTTCATTTTTTCAATTTCTTGTTTTTTCATATTGATTTCCATCTTCACATATCCTTCTTCTCACATTTGCCCCTTAACAAGGGCATCATTTTCTTGCATTTGACATAAGACCAATCACTAATGCTTCTTAAATTCCTTTGATGTATTTGCCTCTCCAATGTGGAGGGTGATCCTTGGTCAAGGTTCATTTAAAAAGAAATCAATAAGCTCAAAAGGGGTAACAAATGGATGATTTCATTTCAGTAATAGGAATATGAAAGATGGCCATTTGTCATATCAAATATTAACACTTCTATTGAAAACCAATCCTTAAGATGAAAATTTGGCTTTTGAAATCATTTGAATATCCCTCATGCATGGTTTCACAATCAATTTTTTCTTCTTTTCTTTTTTCTTTTCTTTTTTTTTTTACTTCCTTTTTCTTCATTTCTTTTCACAACTCATGCCCAGAATGTATCAACTCAACTTTATGAAGGCCATATGCAACAATTTTCATCACCATGGTTTAAGATCGGAAAAAGGATATCAATCAAATTAAGAATGGCCATTAAAAGATATTGAGGTTATCAAAAGCTTAGCTCTTTCAATCATTTTGCCTCAAGGTGTAGCGAAGGATGATTTGAGTTAGAAAGTTCAAGTTATAAGAAAGAATTTTGGGTTGATGTGTTTGGGACTCTTAGCTTGGCCTTAACATCTATCAAATTTCCAAATACAAAGTCTTTAAGAGAATGCTTCATGAATTGGTCCTTCAAAACAATTCAAAAAATTTTTGCAAATTCATCAATCATTTCATTGCTCATCGCCTTAACGAAGATCATTGACTTCAAAAGTTCATCATGGTAAGCAAAAATGAATGAATTTCGAGCTTGTTTGTCTCTTTATGGATTCCAAGTTTTCACTGAATCGGAAAGTATACTAGAAATGTAATGGCTAGGTCTATTCATTCTCAATAAAAATCACCAATGATTTCAAAATTATTTTATTTCATCTATTTGGAAAGAAACATATGGAAAGCTTTCAAAACAACTTGATGAAAATTTCAAGAATCTTGAGAACATCTCACATCCACAAATTACATATAGGAAATTTGGCCTATGGAAGAGCAGACTTCCATTGTTCAATAAGCTCTTGAGTTAAGGCACCACTACTGATGAGTTCTTCAACCTTTTCTCCAACATGTCACATTTATGTTGTATCCCTACAGCCAGACTGTCAACTGCCTCTCTCTTTAACTTTTCTTGTTCAACAGGATCATCCAAGTTTAGGACAAAAATAGGGTCAACAGGACTAGACCCTATACCAAGTTAACCTTGGCCCAGAGTACGGCCTTGTCCTCCCATTGAAGGTGTTGCATGAGCATAAACCTTTGGAGACATTTGGGCTTGATGGGTGAACCCTGGAGGGTATGGTGGATCATCACTAGGATATTTCTCTGCTGTTAGGTCTTGCACAACTCCTTTCCCTTTAGTCATACTCATCATCAACTCCATCATCTTGGTCATTTGCTCTTGAGTTTCCTATTGAGCTTTAACAATCTCTTGTTGCACCTTTTCTATTTCATCAATTCGTGCCAACTGCTCATTCTCCATGACTCTTGTTTGCAAACAAGTATCGTATGGGTGACTGGCAATTTTGACGGCCGAGCTATCTTCTCACCTTTATTACCATAGTCTAAATCAAGATGCCATGATATGCACATACAAACCTATGTATGACCAAAAATGTCTAGATGTATAGGTGCAATGTTCAAATTGACATGTTATGCATCGCAAAATCAAAGGAAAGCCTCATGTGATGAATAGACACGTTTCATCTCTTTATTTTTTTTGATTTTTTTATTATTATATTTCTTGAAAAGAACAAATTTTCCTTCATGTGTCCGGATCCTTGGTTATCTCTACATGATGAGTTGGCATGGCTCTAACTTAAGTTGGCCTCTCAAGTTTCTTTATATGCTTGGTTTGGATAAGTCAGAATTCTAAAGGTTCTCAAATTGTTCCTTACTATCGTCCACATAGGACTAGTAAGGCACCCAATCCTCACCCATCACAGGTTACAAACGGAAAGGTTCAATTTGAGTAGGAGTATTTCGCTGGCCATTGCGGAGGTATTACCTCACGAGAGCATAGATACTTTACTCCCTCCTAAAAGGACTGAGCCCGGGTCGAGGGCTTATGCATGCTAATGCAAAGTGAAGTATGTGTATGAAGGAATAATGTTTTATTTAATGTTTATTTTCTACTAAGATCTCTTAAGCAAATTCTAAGATAACCTAAAACTAAGTATTGGCCTGACTCTCTTAAGTCCCCAATGGAGTCGCCAAACTGTCATAACGTATTAAGTTTTAGAAAAAAACCTAATAGCTAAACACAAAAATCAAGGAGTCGCCACCAACCATTCTAACCTATGTGTGATTGGTCACCTATTCAAACTATGGATAAGGACTGGTCTACAACTCAAATTTAGGGTTCGGGAGTACGGTTACGTGTGAGGAAGGATTAGCACCCTCACAACGCCTATCCTAAAATGGTACCAACTAATTTTAGGTTATCTCAAATTTGCCTTAGTTAATCTTAGGTTCAATAATTTAATATTGGAAAATATTTCTAAGCATCCTCCATTGAGCTGGTGGGACAACTTAAAAATTTCTCTTCACCTCAAGAGTATTCAAGTAGTACTATGTGACTTGCTTGAAGAGGCTCCGTCGTCGGATTCATTTTAATATTTTATGAGAAATTCCTAATTTTGTCTCCTATCTAATTCATTATCGCTATCTTATCATTTTTACTACTTCTATTGTTTTTCTATTATTTTATTAATATTTAATTTTATTAATTTATTTTATTAGAGAATGAATATGAATTATTTTTCTTAAAAATTCCTTTTAGATCTTCCATTAAGCTGGTAAGATCTTGAAAGAAATTGCTTGACCTAAAGATTTCCAAACTATTACTTAAGCGTAATCTCTTTTGGAATCTCATCATCGAAAACAATCAATATTCATTCTCAATAACTCCTATTTATTATTATCATTTTATTATTTCATCAAATTTTATTACTATTTATTATTGTTATTTTATTATTATAGTTAACATGAATTATTGAAATTTTTTTTATCTTCTTAATTAATTATTTTAAATTTAATTTAATAATATTTTTTAGATAAAAATTACTTATTATTGAAAACTATCTCTAGGCCATCCATTAAGCTGGTGAGGCCTTGAAAATAATCTTCTCACGTAGAAATTTTCAAGAAAATTACTTAAGCGTAATTCTCTCGATATTTCATCATTGGGGTAATTATATTCTTTTTTATTATAATTTTAATATCTAATTTTATTTATTCCATTCCTTGTTTTATTCTTTACTACTATTATTTTTATCATATCATTAATAATCATTAATATCTTTCCTAATTTCATAACTAATTGTTTTTATTGTAATTTTATAATAAATTTATTTTATTTTTATTTTTTTTAAAAAATGAATATGAATTATTTGTTTTCAAAAATCCTATTTAGACCCTCCATTAAGCTGGTGAGGCCTTGGATAGAATTTTTTTACCTCAAGATCTCTAAAAATACCACTTGAGCGCAGTCCCTTTAAGAGTTCCATCGTCGGAATGATACCTATTTATTTAAACTTTATAATTTAAATTGATCAAGCAAATTTTTATTAACATTTCAAATTTAGAATTTCCACTATATAAATTTATTTATGTAACTTTCATTATTATAAATCTTATTAACTCAGACATGACAACCCGAAAAAATTTATTTTTAAGACCACAAATGTCTTAGATCAGTATATAAAGCTTAAAGATATCCCAAGTACAATAAACACTACAATCAACTTACCAAGCAAATAAAATAAACTTTCATACATGTCAACGTCAAAGAGCCAAAGAATAAAAATAGAATAATAATATGAATGATAACAGATTAACAACATAAAGAAAGAGTTACCTTTGCCAACTTGTAGAGTGACCAACGTCACTTTCTTTCTCTTTATTTTGTTTCTTCACTCTTTCTCCTTTCACGTCAATGGCAGCCCAGTATTTAATGATCAATAGCACACAAATTCTGCATCAAACAATTCACGATTTCGGGTTCTCCTCCAATCTTTGCTAAGCCAAACGTTCTTTCCTTCTTTTACGTAGGTAATAGAGCAAGGCTGGTACGAAAGCTTCCTTGCTTTCTTTTCTGTTTTCTCGTTCTTTGTTTCCTATTTCCTTCTTCACTCTTCTCAACAGATGTCTCGTTTTTTTTTTCTGTCTTTCTCCCACGTGAATATGCTGGCTTTCTCCCTTGTTTTAACGTCGTAACCAGCAACGAGCAGCAATAAGCAGTGGCGATGGAGGATGGCAGGAGCGATCTTCGTGAATGAATGAAGCCTAATCTATTCATGTCAACCACAAAGATTCTGTTGTGTGTATGCTTCTTGATTGTTGAACTTTCACTTGTTCTTCACGTCTCAGCAAACAACAAGCTTTTAGCAACTCAAGGCTGTGGCTTGCGCTGCTTTCAACCAAGGCTGTGGCCTTTTGACGTCGCAGGAGCAATCTGGTGCAGTGGCTGGACTTTGCTGCAGGCTTATTCTCTCTTCTTGTTCGACTAACGGGAAGGCAGCAACTCAAGAATGAAGATAATGTAGAGTAGCGAGGACACAACAGCAGCAGTAACCAGGTTTGCAGGGACCGGCAGTGGCTTCAACGTGAAAGATCATGCATCGAGGTGACTGGAGGTTGGGGTTTTACGAAGATGATGATGATGATGCGGGACGGAATGGTGGCAACTGGAATAGAGAGAGGGTACGGCAGCAATGCAGGTTTGATGGTTGTGGTGCAACAAGACGTGGCACAAGAAGTTGCTGCGGAACAGAGGAGCTGGAATCGTAAAGGAACTGCAGTGAAGAGATGATGATGGTACGTGGCCAAAAACAATGGTAGCAGCCAGTGAAAATAGGTTCTTCCCCTGGAAAAAACAGTAGCCAAACTCTCCCCTCCTTTCCTTTCTTTTCTTTTTCTCTTTCGTCCCTCTAGGCTTTTTTGTTCTAAGGTTTTCTTAGGGTTCTCTTTTCTTTCTCTTTTTTTTGTTCCTTTTAGGGTTTTCTTTTTTTAGGTTTTCCCCCTATCCCTAAACCTAGCCGGCCATCTTTTTATTCTTGATTTTTTCTTCTTTTTTTTTTTTACATTATTTTTGGAAAACCTTTATTAATGCTGTGTATCAAATCTCTTGATTCTGATGTTGATTTCCAATTTTGCACAATCTTGGAGTTGACTTGTTTGATTTAATTTCCAAAATTTTTCTTTCAAATCCTTCCTCAAAATTTTCTGTTGATTTTCTTTCCAAATTGACCTTGGTTTTAATTGACACGGTTTATTTTTAATTTTCCAATTTGATACTATCCAAATTTGTTTCATTGATTTCTCATTGACTTGCCTTATGTTGAGATCTTGATTTTCCTTTCCAAATTTCTCTTCTTTGATCACTTCATTATTTTTTGTTATCTTTTTTATTTTTATTTTTTTTCATTTTCTTTTCATTTTATTATTATTTTTTTTATTTTTTTATTTTTTATTTTAATAATAAACAAGGTAGTAATACAAAAATTAAATTCATCGTCTAAAAAAAGATCCCGGACAAAATGGGGTGTCTACACATAGCAAAAAGAAAGAAAAATAAAAATAATGCTTCCCCTAAAATTATGGTTTAAAGAAATGTGAGAACAAGGAAATATGCTCCAACCAACAAGAGACATGTTAGTACATGGGACTCGTAGCACAAATAAATAAGTCAATGTCCATAAAGAGTATGAAATATTTGTGCATGCAAAGAACATGACTTATGATCCTATACCAATAGTTTATAAATAATTTTGCAAGAAGTTCCCAATTGGTAAATAATGAAGCAAATTGTTTATAAATTATCTACTAAGTCCTATAACTTGCTTATCTCAATTCTATCAAGCACCTAAGTATATCAATTTTTCTCTAAAATCCAACTAAGGTGGATGATAATACATCATGATTATGAGTTGAAATTATATAACATATCATTTGCATGAGCTCATAAATCATTTTCAAGAAAGAGTGTGCATAGAATTAACTCATACGTCAATTAACCACAAATTCTAGCACAATAGTGTCTCATGCAAAAGAGTTGTCAATTTAAAGCTTATACCAATTGTTACCAAAGGTTGACTTAGACATTTTGCATGAATCCAATTTTTATGTGTAGTGTGTTCATGTCAAGAAAATAATCATGCTAAATATGCAAGAACACAATCACACATCATCAAATATGCATATGGACTAATTAAACATTAGCATACTATCATAAAGTATTAATCCATATTCATATTCACAAAATTATACCATATGGAAGATTCAAAAACTCAAGTTATTCAAGCAAACACATTTTCTTCCATAAAAACACAAAATCCTATGCTCATTTTCCAATTCAAGATCTTCACCAATTATGAGCAAGGAAAGATTCAAAATTACCATTTTAATTAATTCATAGCAATATCCCTAGTTAATTTTAACATTTAAAGTTCCAATGGGTATATGCTATTTTAACTAAAATGGATTTGCCTAAATAAATCAAACTATAGTCATATCCCTAAGTGTTTTATCATTTAAGGGTATAAGGGGTACATGCTATATATTGACCTTTAATTATTTATATTCCACTAAAAATATATCATGATGCCTAATGGGAATATGTGAGTCAAGCTATGAGATAAAATCCTCTAAGCATGCTTGACTAAGATGAACAAAAGAAATTAATATGTTTATCAATCGCTAGTTCATCAAATTCTCAAATATATATACACAAATCATTGAAATAATTCTTGAAATAATGTTTAAGCATTCATTGAAAGTAATTCAAGATTATTTCCAGATTTATGCATTTCATAAATGTCTTCAACAAGAAATATGAATTTGCACTTTTAAATTCAAGGAAAATGTTATTAATTGTTGAAAATATTACAAATTGTTGAAGTTGAAGCATGAATCCAATGAAAAATGACTTTTCTTTTTGAAAAGATCATTAAAACGAGGTTAAAACAATGAATTTTAAGTTGAGAAAAAAGAAGGTATCAAGAAAATTAAGAAAACTTCTCAGTCTTCTCAGTTTGTGCTTAAAACCCCAAAATAGGCATATTTTTCCTAGAGAGATTGATCCCTAGAGTAAGGGGATCGATCCTTTAATTCCAAAATGCAGATTTTCTGCATTTTGTTCAAGGGGATCGATCCCTTATCCAATTTTTGCAGAATTTTGACAGAAAATTCAACTTTTGAGGTGCCAAAACTTCATTTTTGAGTATTTTAAGTCCAAGTAAAAGTTTAAACATTTGTGTAACATGATTTTGGACTTGTATGAATGCAAAATATGGATGAAAAATCATTTAATAATATATTTTACAATTTTGGAAGAATTTGCACCATAAAATGCATTTTTGGTCTCAAAAGTGGTCATTTTAAGAGTTATGCATATTTTGTCAAAACCAAGGCATTGGAAAACACAAATATGCCCAAACAAACATGTTCACATAGATTTTAAGCACATATATCATTAAATCATCCAACTTGTGAACATCATACCATAATTTTTAACATGCATATTTCTCATTGATGCTCATGACATGGCATTTTGCGTGAATGACATATTTGACATTTTTGGAGCAAGAAAATATATATTATCAACATATCTCATACTTCCTCAAATGACACAAGATTATTTCAAGATCATTTAAACATGTTTTTCATCCAATCATTCAATGCCTCAAGAACTATCCATCAAACAATCAAAAATCATTTATCATGCCTATTATTGATTCATTCAACTCATAATGTATCAAAAATTCCTCAATCAAACATCTCATCAAGGCATCAATGATTTAATCAAATAGAAGTTTTAAGGCATAAAGAATTAAAGCTTACAAAACTTCTTTGCATGAGAGTGCTTTGCCTTGATTTGTTGAATCCATCATGAGTTATCCTTTGAGGAATTGTTGTAACCTTGCTAAGGATGGATTCTCAAGCTGTTTCTCTTTCTTATTGGCATAAGCAACCTCCATGGGTTGTGTAGAGCATTTGAACTTCATTGTTTCTTTGTAACTCCATGCTCTAACACTCCTACATCAAACAATTTCAAACATACTTTGGTACCCAAATTTTCTTGGGTCTATGAGAGTTAGTGCAAATAATTTTTTATCCCTTTGGGATCCATTTCAAAATCAATTCATTGTTAGTTATAGCATGCTTTGGCACCCACATTTTCTTAACTATTCTTCCTCTAAATGTGGTTTTTCTATAAGTGCATGCTTGTGATGAGTGTCCTATTCTATTGCATAGTAAGCATGTAAGGGATGTATCATGCATAAAATTTTTGCAAGTAAGAAAATTTTTAAGACGAGTTTCCTTTTTATTTGCATTATATCCTAACCCATCTTTGTCAAATAAAGCTCTTTGGGTCTCAAGCATGTGATCTAATTTTGTTGACCCATATAAAACCTAGAAAATGAGTTATGTAAATTTGTATTCTTTTCATTCAACTCATTTATCTCTAAGTTTGCTTCTTCTAATTTCTTTTGAAATTCTAACTTAGCAATCAATAACTCATCATTTTCCATTTTTAATTTTGTAATCATTTTCTTGTATTTTGAGTTCATGCATTCAAATTCGTTAGCTAGCTCATCAAAAGCATTTTGTACATCATCATAAGAATGGTCATTACATTTACTAGAGCTAGGTTTCTCCTTTTCATCCTCAATAGTCAAGAAGCTAGGATTTGCTACTTTATCTACAATGTCTTCTAATTTCTTTTCTAGCTCTAATTTTGCCTTGTTTAGTTCTTCATTCCTTGAACCAAGCTCTTTAACTTTCTCCTCCAACTTAAACTTATTATTTACCAAAATTTCATTCTCTTGTCTAAGTATATTTAACTTTTTCTTATATCTTGCATGCATTGATTTATATTCATCACTTAACTCATTGAATGCATCTTGAAGCTCATCAAATGAATATTCTTCTAAGGTTTGTGAGTTACTCTCAAAATCATCATCAAGAGCCATCAAACGAGAATTTTCTAAGGTGAATTGAGTCATTCTAAGAATCGTTTAACTTTTAGGGGTTTAATCCTAATACAAGAGCCCAAGCTCTGATACCAATTGTTAGCTCTATAACAATACCAAAAAGGAGGGTGAATTGGTTTTTAACTAACCTTAAGGTCGTTTTTCTATTCTTCTAAATTCACTAGCCTATATTAATGTTTTTTAAGTTCTCTAGGCTATGCAAGCATGCAATCCAAATTCAATATAATAAACACAAATATAATTGCAAGTAAATAAAGAGAGAAGGGAAAGAGAAATGTACACAAGCGATTTATAGAGGTTCGGCAACCTTGTCTACGTCCTCTACCTTGAGACGCTCCCAAGGATTTTCCCCAAATTCACTAACTTGAATTTGTCTTTACAATCCCTCTTTTTCAAGGCTCAAGAGAAACCTCTCTCTTTTTCAAGGCTCAAGAGAAACCTCCATATTTTTCTAAGGTTAAAGAGAAAGCTCCATCTTTTTCTAAGGCTTAAGAGAAACCTCCCCTTTTACAAGGTGTGAATGTGTTTACAAGGAATGTAATCAAAGAAAGACCTCTAGGTAGGAAAGTGATTACAATGTTTAAGCACAAGAAAAATACTATACAATATTTGTGCTGTGCTATGCTATACAAAGATGATGAGTATGATAGTAGAATATGAAGACTTTGTAGCACTTGTGATTTTGATAGGCTTGAGAAAGATGGAGAAGATGAAGAAAAATGTTGCTCAGCTGTTCCTCCTTCTTCGTTGAGCTTCCAAGCCTTTATTTATAGTCCCTTGGATGGTTTCTAAATGTTGGTAGGAGCCAAAACTGAATGTAGCCGTTGTATCTCACAAAAACTAGCTGTTAGAGTGTATTTTTGAGGTAGGGGATCGATCCCTTCCCTTAGGGGATCGATCCCATGCTTCCTTTTTGCTTCTTGGGAGCATTCTGCCATTCTGGGATGGATCCCTCATCCTAGGGGATCGATCCCTTATGCTTTTCCTGAACTTTTCTAGGCTAATTTGGGTTAAAAATGATGTGGGCTTTGATTTTAATTCATCTCAAAACATTTATGAATTTTATGGGAGTTTTTCATGACTTTCTCGAATGAAAACTTAGTGCAAAAACTATTAAGTAATTTTCTAAGGTTGTGTTCAAATATATTCTTGAAAACATTACTTAATGAAAATATTCAAAACCATTTTATCAAGTATTAAGACCAATAAGAATATATTATTAAATCATGATCTTAGACTTAAAATGGTTTGCGAAAATCATATGTGATAAAACAAATTTACAATATGAATCAAAACATAAAAGATCACTTAAATTTTTGTCATTTTAAAATACATATATCAATTTAAAGCTAACAGTGATAATGAAGAGGAAAATGGACCAAGAGAGGTTAAGGCAAGTGGTAATGATAACTGTAGTTCAGCTTTATATGTTGGCAATGCTAGAAGCAAAAAAGCTAAGTTTGGACAAGTCAAGGGCCCAATTAATTTGAACATGTATCAAACACCTAAAGTTGTAACTTAAAAAGAGAAAACTTTAGCAGATAAAGCATTCAAATTAAAAGATGCATATGACAAGGAATTACAAGGCAAAACAATTCAGTACATTGCTCGATTCTTTTATCAAAATGGAATTTCATTCAATGTTGCTCATTTGAAAAGCTTTAAGCAAGTGATTGAAGCGATTGAAAGCTATGGATCTAAACTCAAGTGATAGGATGATATTTTGTTAATTATAAATGTGCTAATATATTTATTTTATTGATGCTTTATATATAAAGTAGCTTGCTAATGTTTATTTTATGTTTTAGGTATTAAATATCAAAGTTGGAATAGAAAGGAGCTAAAAAAACAAAGTGTAGATTTTTCTGTTCAGTTTGAAAGATTGATGTTTTTGACCATTTTAGCTACCCGATCTCGATAAGTGGCCTTCATGGAAGTTGTAGAGGACTTCTCAAGGTTTTTAGAATGTATAAGATCGTGAAAATCGGAGTTTGTTTGATGGATCAAACGTTTGAAAAAATTCAATATGAAATTCTAGGCAGAAATAATGAGATTGAGAAGAAATTCCAACAAAGCAAGTTCAAGACAAGATTTTTTGAGACAAGATAATTTCTTAATTTTATTATGTCTTAAATCTGTAATTAATCAAAAAAAATAAGCCTTAAGAATTTTATTTAGAAAATAATTGTAAAAAGATGATGAGATAAATATAAGAGTTTGATTAGTCAAATAACTTATTCCCCAAGTAAACTCTTATCTTAATCACACATTACTTAGAAAAGTCTTTTAAACTCTTCATTAGGCCTATATAAAGAGCGCATGGCTCTCATAAGCGTATCTCTTTCATCCCTCTTCCCTCTTAGTCTTTTATAGGATTTTCTTTAAGGTTTTTAATAAAAAATTTATTTTTCTTTATTTTTAATTAATTGCTGATTTTTATATTAAGTTTAGCAAAAATATTTTATTTTTCTTTTTTTTCTTATTCTTACTGATTTCTTATTATTGTTTTTATAATTATTTTCTTTTTATTTTTTTATTCTTAATGATTTCTTTCTTGGATTTTTTTTAGACTTTGTGATTTCTTGTTTTGTTTTTAATTATTGTTTGTTTGAATCTTATTAAATTATAATCTTGATTATAGATTTTTTGTTTGATATTATTAAAGATTGATAGTTTAATTGTTTATTGCATGATAATTGTCTTCTTATAATATTAAATTTGAATTTTGTGATATTGAATATGTCTAATGAGTAGTTTTCTTATTTGGTTATGAGGTATATTGATTATTCTTGGAAAAGCATATTGTGAGATTCTTGAACCTATTATATAATTGTTGATTAAATATCCAAGATTCTCTGAGCACGTTATAATGATTGTTTATTTGATTAGATAGGGTGCACACTATTCAGTTAAATTAAATAATCTACTGTCAAATTAAAAACATAAGTCCGTAATTGCTTGTGGAGTTAATCACTAGGGATGGAGGAGAATTAAAATTTAGATTAAATGAACTGAGCTTACGTGTTTGTTATCTAATGTTAATCCATATCTTTTTAGTTGTTAATGTTGTTACAATTTATATCTAGAGAGCTTGTTCTAGGTAGGTTAGTAGTTAAAGATTAGTTAAAGAGCTTGTTTTAACTAACGACTCAGTAAAGAAAGATGGTGTAATAGAGCTTGCTATTATGCTACGGTTGACTATTAATTAACAGTCATATATTGTAATCAATTATCAACATCAAAATCCAAAAATAATTAATTACCTTCTAACTAAAATTTTTTTATATTTTTTTATATTATTTTAATAATCCTTACTTTCTTTATTTTAGACATAGCTTACAAAATCTCAAAATTTTCTAAAACTCTAAATTTTCTTCTTCTTTCCCTAAACCCTAAGATTAGATTTTTAATTTAATAATTAACTTAAATAATTCAATCTTTGTGGGTTTGACCATTGTTCCGCTATTTACAAAATAGTTGAATTAAGAAAATTTTATTTTTGGTAATCTCGACACTCATCAAATTTTGGTGTTGTTGCCAAGGATCGAACCCAGTTCGCCCATGTGACAAGTAAGAATACTCACCAGTATCATGAATTAACGGTTCCAATTCTTAACAAGTAGTTGGAGTACACAACAAATTTATTGCATCAACCTTAAAATGAATGGCCAAGATATGAGGTCACTATTATGTCTGATGGATAGACTGGTTGAAGGTAAAGGAGCATAATCAAATTTTTTTGTGAATTCACATGCCCGGACAATGTTTATTAAGTATGTTGATGCTTCTTCTTTTCTAAAAACCAGTGAGAAGCTATTTCAACTATTTGATAGTGTTGTGGAGGAGATTGGAGAAGAAAATATTATTCAACTTGTTACTGATAATGGAAGGAACAATATTGTAGCTGGTAAGCATTATTATTTATATGTTATTTATTTACTTGCAATGTTCAACTGGACTATTACTAAGCCTATTATATAAGTAGTGATTTAATTTATTAACTAACTAGATTATTCCTTGTGCGTTGCACGAATTTCTTTCATTTATTTAAATATGTGTTTATAAAAATATAAATTTTTATAAATATAAAAATATATTTAAGTATACATGTGTGTGTACATATATATATATCATAAAAATATAAAAATATTTTGGTATAATATATTTTATATTAAAAATAAAAAATATGTTAAATTTTAATGCTTATTTTAATGAAAGTTTATATATTTTATAAATAAATTTTATTTATTTAGAAAAAATTAATTTTAAATATTTAAATTATATTGATGATAACTTACTTTTATACTTTTCTGTTTAGTTAACAAAATATTTTTTAAATAAATAAAAATTAATACTATTTATTTTATATTATAATTTGATATCAATTAATATTTTATTTAGATTTCTAAATAGATAATATTAAAATTATATATTTTCTAAATATTTTTGCTTAAATAGTATTTAAAATTATTTTAAGATAATTATTTATTAAAAGATTGAGAAATTTGATGGATATGGAGAAGTGATGTTTATGCTAGTTAGGTGGTTCTTTAAAATCTAGATAATATTAAATATTTTTAAAATATATTTTAAAATGGATTAAATAAAAATTAATATTTTGGGTAGTTTTCAAAATAGATAATATCAAAATTAATTTTTTAATGTTTCTAGATTAGATAAGGTTGAAAAACGTTAATAATAATGATCTAAAGAATAGAGAAAAAAAAAATTGTGGTTACAAAGAGTAGAGAAATTTTAAGAAAATAAAAGAGTGGAGAAGTTAAATAACATTAAATCTCAATAATGTAACATCTGTTATTCCTAAACTTTTTGTAAAAAAATAAAATAAAACAGAAAAATTTAACAGAAAAAACATAAGAAAAAGAAGCATGGAAAGAAGAGTATCTTCAGCAAAAGTTGATCTCGCATTTCAAGAAAAAAATTTCGTACATTCAATTTTTAGAGTATAATGTTACTCTCTACAGTTTCATCTTTGGTACCAATAAGTTGTTTGCACTTGTTTCTCGCAGAAGTTTTTGGATTTGCTATTAAGCACAAATTATTTGACGTACAAATTAAACAAATAATTCTAAAACATAATTTTTCATCTTCAACAACTAATATAGAGAATTTTTGGGGTAGAAAACACATGAAAGATCAATGGACATATATTCACATTTTACATAAAAAAAAATTATAAATTGTTGTTGCAGTTGTGTACCTCATCTACAAAGGTTTTGCTATTGAGATTATTAAGTACCGTGCGCCAAAACATGGAAAATTTTTTATCCCCTTAAGGCTTTAATTGGTAGGAAGAATGAAAATGGGTGAGGACGGAAAATTTGTTAATCTAACGGTTAAGTTATAAAATAGAAAAGTGGTTATGAAACTTAACAATTAGATTACCAAATTTTTTATCATTACTCATTTCCATCATTCCTATCAAACAAAGCCTAAGGAAGTGAGATTTCAAGTTAGTAAGGCCTTGAAATTAATATTGATAGATGAATTTTTTAGCCTGCCATGAGCACCATCATACGCTTGCCAAACAGATTGCAATTAAATTATAATATGAAAAAAGACAACATCACGACGTAACTCCACTCAAATCTTGGTCACTTGGCCAAAGAAAAAAACAATTGTTATTTATCATTTTCTTATGTACAAAGTTTACAAAACATAACTATTCTGAATCCTAATCATTCGTCAAACAATTGGGGTATATGACAAACAAAAACCCCCCATTTTTTTTTAACTATTTGCAAATTGTTTAATTCGACAACAACAATATCCACGTGTTAACACATTAACCTTAAATTGAGAATGAAACGGATGGTACCCATGATTGTTGTACCCAATTTTTGATGCAACCATGCTTCATCTAAGGCTGCCAATGCCGCTAACCTTCCATGCTTCTCCCTCTTCTTTCCTCTACCCATCCACTACCTACTCTCTTTCTTCACCGCATTCTTGCTCCTCAATCCTTTGATTTACCTCTCCATCAACCACTATCAGTAAGTCCCCATTTTCATTGTCATGATCCAATTAATGACACTCAGTACTAACATTTTCTTTTTCATTAAGATTGCTTGGGCTGTCTGCAATGTCCACACCAGTTTCAATGTCAGTCAGTAATTCAATCTTAGAACCTGAAACATTCACTTTCGATACGTGCTTGTACGATCATAATTTAATTTACATTTAACTTCTATCGATTTAATAGGCCACAATCACATTCAGTACACTACAGTATAGTTTACATTCCTTGTACGAAATACATACATAGTAGTCCTACACATACATTATCTGAACATATAAAAAGTAAAATACTATACCTTTATGATATCGGAAAAACTGCCTGAGGGATACTGATAATATCACCTCCCGGAACAAAATAAATCTACTGCAAATAATCTGGAAGAAGAATAAGGCGGTGAGCTTACGCCCAGTAAGAAATATACATAAAAGAGCTGATACTATGCATAACTACATGCGTGTATCTTAACATGCTCTTACACTTAGAATCACTATCAATACAGTATTTAGGCACTCTATCAAAAAAGGATACTATAATCGGTTAGGTAAACAAACTGAGTACAGAAAGATACTTTGAAGTACCTCACTTATTCGAGGCCATAGCTTTGATTATAAGGAGTTTACTATAGTTTACTCGATAGACAGTTCAGAGGTACAGTTTCCTATAAACCATTACTTAAGCAATTCAGTAGACAATTAACAGTTCCTTCGTTAAACAATACGATAAACAGTTCGATAAAACAGTTCGATAAAACAATCAGTAAATGGTATGGTGATCAATTCAGTAAGCAGTTCGATACTTCAATTAGTAAGCATTGCAGTAATCAGTTCAATAAATAGTTTAATAAATCAATCAGTAAACAGTACAGTAAACATTTAGTAAATAGTGTAGTAAATTAGTTCAGTCAATCTATTCAGTGAACACTCAGTAAACGGTACTGTAAAACAGTTCAGTAATAGTACAGTGGAGTCCAGGCAACACCCAATAGAATCATGTAGTTTCAGTATCCCAAAAGGGAGTAACAGTAAGACATATGGCCATAGTCATAGTAGTCCACAGTGAACGCTAGCCAGGTGATAGTTGTGGGTGCTGAAGACGTGACAAGGTCAATCAACAACAGTACACTCACTCATTCAGTACAGCATGATAAACCCGAAGGCTATTATGGGGGCCAACAGCCCCAAAAACAGTAGAAACACTTTTCAAAGATCAATTCAGTAAAACAATCTTTAATCAGTCCATAATTTAGTAAAATCAATAACAATGGCAGTTGAAATAAGAATATTCAGCAAATATTCTCAGTTTAAAATCTAGTATTCAAAATATTTTATTTACATATAAGAATGACACTAGTACTTGTAGATATCTTGAAAACATGGAAAATCCTTAACATTAGCCTTCGAAATTGAGTTACAAATTTGAGCACTCTTAGCGACCTATATGCAACTTTCAACTCATTCACTCTTTAGCTTCATCTCAATTGCATATATAGTCTACCCTTGTGATTCTAGGGTTTAAGGTTCGATTTACGAAATATCGGCAGTATAACGGTACGATCAATCCTAAACCTCTTGCATTAGAAACATAATTCAATAGCCACAACCACAGTTTTCCAATCTCAATCAATTCACAGTATTCAAGTTCATATGATCTCAATTCAATCATTATCAATGCAACACAAAATCCCTACACCTCTTACATATATCCCTTACCACTTGGATTGCACCGTATTGCCTGGTAGCACAAATATTACACTCCTCACTTCCGAGCTGCAAAACATCACACAATCACTGTCAATTCACTACACTTTGTTATAAAATGTATTTAACTCCTTAAGACCAATTACATTTCCTACTGCAGTTGTAAATCTTGTTTACTTCACACCAGTGCTTACATTGCAACTATCGTTAAAACACCTCCTTTTTCTGTTTTGACTTCACCAACAATCTTGTATTAATTTATACAGTATTCTAAGACCTATTTTGCATTGAATGAGCATGGTTTCACCATGCTCTTCACTCGGCCAAATTCACCATCAATAGCACTCACATCGTTTCAACAATTTAAGGCCGTATACACGTTCTACTCACTCTTTACATTGATTTTACATCATTTTTACATTGAGCAACATCACATTCATGCATAGGTATACTTGGTTGAAACCCTAGGGGATAAATTCTCATAGTTTCAATTCAATTCAAGCTTAAATACATGCTTAAACACCTTAAACACATAACTTAAAGTCATTAAAACATAAAAATTAAGTGTGTGTTTGGTCCATGAAAACAACTCTGTTTTTCATTTTCATTTTTGTAGAAAACAGAAAATGAGTAAGAAAATGTGTTTGGTTGAAAAAGTAGAAAATATTTTTTTGGAAAATGAAAATGAAAAAAAGCCAAATTTTGAAAACAAAAAAAATATGTTTTCATTGTTTTCAAAGAAAACAAGTTGGAAAGTTGGAAAAGGGGAAAACACGGGTTGCTTGAATTTTTTTTAAAAGTTACTTTAAAACTCATAAAAGACCCGAGTTCAATACATGGTACAAGCAAAAAAAATTTTTTATTTATTAGGTTTTGGGTTTTCATTCTTTATTCTGTTTTAGCCGTGTCTCCCCTTCTTTTTTCTCTTTGACTCTTTCTTTTTCACCTGGACGCCAAAGTTTCTGTCAAAAGCGTGCCAGCCACCATTGTCAATCAAACCAGGTTAATTTCTTTCACTTTATTATGGTTGTTTTTCTTGTTTTTCTTGTTTCTCTGTATCTATAGTGGTTTGCTTCAAACTTACCTTACAACTCTTTCTTAACATTAGCAAAAACCTTTTTACTGGTCTCATGAAAACAAAACTCAATTTAATGTGATTTTTTTAACGTTTATATTGCATTAATTTTTTTTACAACTCTTTCTTGTTTCTTTGTAGAGTTGAGAAAGGTCCATTCAATTTAATGTGATTTTTTTTTTAATTTAGATTGCATCAAAACTCAATATGAATGTTGTTTTAAACATCTCTCGCTAATGTTGATTTTGATCCTAAAAAAAGAAAAAACCTCGGAGCTTTACAAACAGAGCAATAAAAAATTTGAATTGATAACCTTAATTCTAGTTTGGGACACCATTTATACATTTATCAGTATTGTTCTTTGTTTTTCTTTTTCCTTTTTTTTCGATCACTATTTCACTAACATATAATTTCATATAAAGAAGCAGAATATACTAGAACAAATATATATATATATATATATATATATTGAAGGAACTATACACCACAATCGGTAATATATATATTTGCATAACAGAGCAATAAAAAATTTGAATTGATAACCTTAATTCTAGTTTGGGACACCATTTATACATTTATCGGTATTGTTCTTTGTTTTTCTTTTTCCTTTTTTTTTCAATCACTATTTCACTAACATATAATTTCATATAAAGAAGCAAAATATACTAGAACAAATATATATATATATATATATATATATATATATATTTTGAAGGAACAATACATCATAATCGGTAATATATATATTTGCATAACCATGAATATACACATAAAATAGATTAAGAAGGCCTGAAATTATAAACTATGGATCAAATAAATAAATCATTTATAATAAACAAAGAATTATTCTAGATACATGTAGCATTATTAGTATTTTTAATATGCAATGAGAGAGCATTTCTTGTAAATTAATGCTTTAGACCCATATTTTTTTTTGTTACCTATAAGTTGTAAAGTGCTATTTATTTATTATATACAAGCTATAGTTTTAATTTATTTTTTAAGCAAATTTTTGTTAAAAAAATATGTTGCTCTCATATTTATTTATATTGCATTATTGTGAATGTCATTAATATGCATTGTTTCTATTATACATGTAATTGTGTTTGCATTATTTCTATTGTGTACGTGTAGATTTGTAATAGCATGTAATAGGACTTATTATTAATATATAATATTAATTATTTTATTAATGAATGACTTGTCCTCTAAATAGTAGTTTAGATGGGGGGAAATGTAAAGATGTTGATGCAAAAGATTGGGCAAAAGAAAAAGCAACAGCATTTATTCGTCTCTTAATTAAAAAAGTAAGAGAAGGAAAGTTGCAATCATCTACGTTTAAAAAAGAAGTGTGGTTAGAGATCAATAATGAGCTGCACGGTATGATTGGAGAAGATTATGGTGTTGAAAGATTGAAGGGTAAGTTCAATCGATTATGTACCACTCATCGTCATTTTTCCGAATTAATTGGACATACTGGAGTTAAATGGGATGTGACATCCAACACTGTGAATGCAACACAAACAATTTGGGAAGACTTTTTTAAGGTATAATTAATTTATTTTTCTTTTTTACTTATTAATTATAATATATGTTTTTTTAATATTATGCCTTTGTTATTTTGTCATACAGAAACATATAGATTTCAAAAAATTCAAAAATCAAGGTTGTGCAAATTATGAATTGCTTGGTGAAATATTCAACACTACAACTGCAACTGGAAAACTTCAACAATTATCTATTGAAGATCCATTATCTCCCATCGAAGAAAGGCACTTGGAAGAAGAATTTTTATCAGGTTCTATGCACGTTGATTTTGGTGGTAATGGTTCAGAAGGTGAAGAGAATGGAAAAGATAAAAAGCGTAAGATGCATTTGATTCCTGGTGAGCGTCGATCTAGCAAGGTGAATAAATGGAGAATTTGGATTTAGTTTTGGAGAAATGGGCAGCTACATTAAATGCAAAAGAAGAAGCTATTAAAGCAAAAGCTGAGAGATATAGATCATCTACTACTAGTGGAAGTATAGCTTTTTATTTTAATTTTGACTCTTATTCTATAGGAAAATGCATGAGTCTTTTAGAAAAAATGGAAGGCGTTTCTTCATGTTCTTATAATAAAGCAATAGAGAAATTCACATCAGCAGAATGGAGGCAAATTTTTGTTGGAATGTCTGATGCAAGGTGAAAGGATTGGGTGGATAGCCTTATTTAATCCTAGTGTCTTAGTCTTATTTAATTCTAGTGTTTGTTATTTTGCTTGGTGAAATTTTGACTTATTTTTTTTATGTGATGTAATAATATTCTAACATTATAGTGTGGAATACATGAAATTATTTATTATTATTGAGTGATTGATAAATTCTCTTTCAACTTTGTTATATTAACTGAAATTATTATAGCAAGTATAATGTGTTAATATAACATTGATATTTGTTATTTGTGCAGGTAATTATAATGAGTGTTAGCTCTAGTTCAGAAAATTCGTCTAATTTAGATGATGAGATGGGTCAATCTATACTTATAAAATATGCCTATGAGTATTACAAGACCTACTTGCCTAAGATGCCATGTAGGACTTCTATATTGAGTGGAAAGGCATATGTTATGGAGATTTTAGATGGAAATCCAACAGTATGTTATGAAATGTTTCGCATGAGAAAACATATTTTCTTAATTTTTGTGATAGGTTGAAAGCGGAACATCTTTTACATGATGCAAAAATGGTTTCTGTGGAAGAAGCAGTTGTAATGTTTTTATATATAATTGGTCAAAATGAAAGACAAAGAGTTACAAGTGGTCGATTTCAACAATTAACTGAAACTATTTCGCATAGTTTCAAAAAGTTTTGCTTGCTTTTTGTAAATTGGGAACTAAAATCATATGTCCAAGAGATCGAGGTGATGTTCAACCAAAATTGCTAGAATCCTAAATGGTTTCCATATTTCAAGGTATGTTATATAATACTATCTTTTTATAAATATTTTTTCTTTTTTCTTTTAATAGAGAATCACATAATTTATATATATTTGTTGTTAATTAAGGATTGTATTGGAGCTATTGATGGAACTGAAATAGCAGCATGGGTTCCTGCATCAAAGCAAGTTCCATTTCAAAATAGAAAGCAAAATATGTCGCAGAATGTAATGGTAGCTTGCTCTCATGACATGCTTTTTACATTTGTATGTGCTGGATGGGAGGGAACAGCACATGACACAAGAATTTTTGTTAATGTGGTACTAAATAATTCTGGTGCACAAAATTCTTTTCCAATGCCAAGTGTTGGTATGTTTTTAATTAATTTAATTTTTTTCTAATAACTACTTAATTTGTAAATATTGTTCATCTAGTTTTCATACTTCTTAATATTTATTACAGGTAAATCTTACGTTGTGGATGCTGGATACCCAAACATACATGGATTTTTAGCACCCTTTCGTGGATAAAGATACCATGCACGAGACTTTATAAGTAGGCACCAACCTAGAGGGAAAGAGGAGTTATTTAATATGAGGCATTCTTCTATTCGTAATGTGATTGAAAAAAGATTGAGTGCTTAAAAAAAGATTTGCCACATTGAGGGATATGCCTAACTATCCTCTTAGAAAACAACGTTATATACCGAAAGCGTGTTGTACTATGCATAATTTCATTAGGTTGGAAGCTAAAAAAGATGAATTATTCGAAGAAGGTGAAAGAGAATACGTGTAGGAATTTGATGACACAGAAGCAACTTTTGCCAGTTCGAGCAACGAGCAAATTACATTTGATATGTACAAACAGCTAAAATGACTCAAGTTAGAGAAGAGATTGCAACATCTTTATGGAATAATTATAGACAAACTTGAGATTTCAAAAACCTATAACTATTGGTTTGGAGGTGTTGTTAGTTGTTTGGTACTAAAATACATTTTAATAATTTGAATTATTATGTTTATTTCATTTATAATTTATTTTTATTAATTAGTTACATTTTACTTTGTTTTCAAAAGTTGTAATTTAATTTAATTTTTTAGTTATTGTTTTTCATATTTATTGTTTTGAAAATGTAGATACCAAATGCATTTTCTATATTTTTATTTTCAAAAACACGTTTTTATTTTCATGTATCAAACAAGTTTTCCAAAATTCAGAAAACAGAAAATGAAAAATTGTTTTCAAAAAATGAAAATAGAAAATGAAAACAGAAAATATTTTCATGAACCAAACGAAGCCTAAGTTTTCTCTTGCCTTTTTCACCTTCGCCGAAAATGGAGGAAGCCCAAGCACTGTGAAAATGGCCACTCCAAGGCTTGATTTTGGTAGTATGTTGTAGAGCTACAAGAGTTGAAAATGTTTGCTTAAGACAGTTTTCGATTTTGGGGGTGTTTTACTAGGGTTTTCAATGACTTTCTCTCTCTACTATAAGCTTTGTTAATGGTGGAAGTGTGAATGGAAGGTGGTGGATGGCAATGAGAGGAAGAACACTAGAAATTCTCTTAAAAATGATATCTTCGGTGGCAAATTACTAAAATGCCCTTATAACTTTTAAAAATTCCTATTTTACCCTTCACACTTCAGTCTTTGTTTAAACAATTAGTTTAGCTTCCCAAATATTCCATTCAATCATAAAACATATCTATTTAACATGTTCTAATTATTGAATAGGCCTTTGATAGGGTTTGACTGGTCGAAATGGTGAAATTATCAAAATAGCCCAAACCGTCCAATTACATAGTTTTCTACTTTTTTGTGTGATTCAGTCTACCATTTAACATGGCATGAGACTTCTTCACATGAGGATTTATTTGTAATTGTCAGTTGGTCGTAAATCAATTTAGATTGACCATTATTTATGAAAGTTTTCTCAACCTATGGACTTAACCATCATTTTCAAAATTGTTGCACGCTTTTTAAAACATGCACAAACAAAGGAATTTTGAGATTTAGATTTTTACCATCTCAGTATTTTACTCTGAATGTTGATATTATCAGGTTTCACCTCCATCAGAATAGTATAAGTCCTAGTGGGGCCTATAGTCCAAGTCTCCGTTACACTTACAAAACATAAAGCATATGAATAGTTATGAGATCACTTATTTTCCTAGCTTCATTAACAGTATAAAACAGTAATAGGAAGTGTGAATCTCACATTTATTGTCGTCTCAATTCAATTTTGGATAGCAAACTGAAAATATAGGCATCTTTATATCAGCCACTCATTAAGTTGAAAATCAGATACAAACTTGGATAAGAAAACTGAAATAATGATAGAAGTAAAAATAGAACTGCTAAGATAGATATATATTTTAAATTTATTTTAAAAACTAACCATTAACACTTCAGATAGAGAGAGAGGAAAATAACTATTAAAGTTAAGGGAGAGAGAGAGAAGAATGCTGCTTGTGTAGGTTAAAAGTTACGTAGATATTGAGGGAAGTATAGTTATGGGAGAGAGAAAAATATTGATTACATGTCATTAAAGTAGGTAAGACACATTAGCATTCACATAAGCAAATAAAATTAAGTTGTGTATGTTTTTTGAAATATAATATAAACATATGATTTGTATAGTTTCTCTTGGGTAAATTACTGGAAGAGAATATGAAACACATTTTTTAGACTCCATGTGCAACACATTGCATTGATCTCATGCTAAAAAGTATTAGAAAGATTTCAAAAGTGAAGCAATCAATTCAAAGAGCAATCAATCTTGTTGGATTAATCTACAACCACTCTAACACCGAAATCTTGATAAGGCACTTCACTAACAATGCTGAGTTGGTTTGACATGGGGTGACAAGATTCGCTACCACCTACCTTTAATTGCAAAGTGTGTTCAAGCAAAAGACCAACATAAGAAATATGTTTACATTAGATGAATGAGTGAGTAGTAAGTTAACTAAAGATGCCAAATGAGTGAACGCAGTAAATACTGTAATGGCTATTGCATTTTAGAATAATGTGTTCTATGCTTAAAAAGTTACGGGCCTTTTTATAGCTATTTTTTGACTTGTTGATAGTAAGAAAAATAAAAGGCAGTTATGCCTTATATTTACTCGGCAATGAGTAAAGCTAAGGATGCCATTAAGAGATTACTAAATGGAGATGCAAGCAACTACAACAAAGTGTTTGATATCACTGACAAAAGACGGTAAAGCCAAGCCCTTACATGTAATAGCCCATTACTTAAATTCGACAATTCTTTATAGCACTCCAACTATGATTTAGATTTGAAGCTTACTAGTGGACTAATGGACTGTGTTAAGATGGTAGATGGAGTTGATATGCAAATAAAAATATATGAAGAAGTGGCCATATCATATATAATAGAACTCAAGGTCGCTTTGGATATGACTTAATAATAAAATGTAGGGATTCAAAGGCACCTGGCAAGAAAGATCATTTTAAATTCTAAAATTCTTAATTCCTATAATTTTAAATACTAGTCAAAGTTGTTTGAAGTTTGCAATTTAGTGGTGGACTAGGTTTAAGCATTTAGCTCTAAATTTGTAAAGATTCACTATTAAGATTTTGATTTTGACATGTAGTGCATCTAGATGTTAGCATAATTAGAGTGTCTTCAAACAAGTATTTTCCTATTCCTACTACTTATTAGTTGAATGAATGAATTAAAACAAAAAAAGATTTTTTAGAGAAACAATTTACTCTTTCTTAGAGAAAAAAATAGTAACACTTTAGTTTTTATTTTATTTTGCCATTTCAAATTTACCTTAAGAAGTGAAATAGACTTGAGCGTCAAAAATTGCATGACTTGGTTTTCATAAGGTACAATCAAGCACTTAAAGCTCGATATGATATGAGAAATGAGATTTACCCTATCATTCTAATAGAAATTGATTCTAGTAACGAATGGCTGCTTAGAGAGATGGGTGGAGATGATGTTGAAAATGATTTGGTTTATGAAAATGATAATTTGACATAGGAAGATGTTGAGTGCACATCAGGAGCAAGAGAAATTAAAACTTACATTAGGAGGCAAGTAAGAAAAGATGCAACTCCAACCCTAACTTCTAAAACTCTAGCCTTAACCTCTAAAATTTTAGCCACAACCTCTAGAACATCAACCATAACCTTTAGAGTTCATGGGGACTATGATGCTAGAGTTATTGAAGAGGTAACTGAGCGTACTTTGGATCTTGAAAGATCAGATGAGGAAGAATAAGAGTCTGAATTAGATATTGGTGGTAGAGCTCAAAAAGACAAAGTTGATGAAGATGATTTTAGGGCTGAGCAAGAGGTAGTGGAAGTTGAAGAAGATAAGGAGGAGGATTAGCAGGTTGTGTTTGTTAGGTATTACATTTGTGTTTATACTTGTGTTTTATTGTCTTATGTGACTTCATTTAGAATTTTATTGTCTTATGTGACTTGGTAACTTGTTATTTGCAATGGTTTTATTTGCTTGATAACATTATTTGAGTGCTTGGTGTAATTTTTATGAGCTATTATGGTATTTTATTGCCTTCTATTAAATTACATATATTTTTTATGAAAAAAAATTTATGGTTGCTATTGACGCTATGCTATTCGTTATTCATTTGTAGTAGATTTTGACCTTCTTTTATTATCCACTATTCATTATTGATAACACACAAAATATATACAAATAAAAAACATTAAAAAGAAAAATTTTGGGTTGTTAATAAATTTAAAAACTTATATTATAAAGTTTCAAATGAAAATTATATTACATACAAATTTATTAATTTATAATGTTTTTCGTGCATAGCACGAATTTAAACCTAATACTTTAATAATCTAAAAACTCAACAAGTCGTCTATTGGATAATAATTCTAGGATAATTATCTCATACATTGTTAATAGAATTTTGTTACTCCGCAAGCAGAATTAGGATCATAACACTTATATTATTTTATTATTTTTTATTTTCTTAATATTTTTAAAAGATATGTATCACGATTCTAACTCTACTTATAGAGTTTAAGAATTCCACCATTGGTGTATGTCATAGTAATCCATAATCCTATCATATATATGTGTGTGTATACAAACAAATTATTTATTATACCAACAGTGGAATTTTTTTACTCTTCAAGCAGGGTTATGATAATAACACATGCTCATTTTTATTTTTTAAATATTTTAAAATGATATGTGTCATTATCTTAACCCTGTTTATGGAGTCAAAAAACTCCACTAGCAGTTTATTAGATACTTATCCATATATATGGATAATTATCATATATAATGCCAATGACGTTTTTTACTCCACAATCGCAAAGTTTTTTTACTCCACAATTGCAAAAGACTACTTACACTGTGTATTTGAATAATTATCATATACATATACACATATATGGATAATTGTTCCATATAGGGTCGATGAAATTTTTTACTCTACAAGTGAAGTTAGGATCATGACACATGTCTTATTTTATTTATTTTTTAATATTTTATAGGATATTGTCTCCACCAATAGTATATGAAATAATTATCTTATATAAATTATTTTTAAACAAATTACTTTTAATATGTGAGGAAGAAAATTTGGTGGCCAGAAGTCAAAATGGGACTATGTTTTAGGGTTCATTTTGAGCAACAACTCTCACTCTAGTACTTGATAGAAATTAGAAATAGTAGTCTCTCCTCTCATCACAGTCAAATCCTTGTTCTCATCTGAGGTTGGTTCTCTCTTCTCTCACTGCATTTTCCTTTTACTCTTTTCTTGTTCCGATGGATGTATTCATTTTCATTGCTTGCTTTAAACTTTAACTGCAATTCTTCGATTCGGCTTACTGCAACTGCCTCTGACTGCAATTCCATACCACAAAGGTTTTCATGGATTAGAATGACTGCCGATTAATCGGATTTTCTTTTCATTTTTGCTTAGATTCATCTTTGAGATGAGTTAACCGTTATTATTATTATTACTATTTTTTATTCTTCTCTTCTGCTGGAGCTGCAGGACCCCCATTTCGTCTGCGCTGGACGACATGGAACAGGTTAGTGAATCTACACTTGTCATTTCAATTTGCCTCTCATTTTGCTCCATTATCTCTGCGACTGCCCTCTTTATGCTTATTCTCAATTTTCCAGTACGAGAAAGTGGAGAAGATTGGTGAAGGTACCTATGGCGTTGTTTATAAGGCTCGCGACCGCGTCACCAATGAGACAATCGCTTTGAAGAAGATCCGCTTGGAGCAGGAGGACGAGGGTGTACCCAGCACTGCAATTAGAGAAATTTCTCTCTTGAAAGAAATGCAACATGGAAATATTGTTAGGTATGCTATGCACTGCACGAATCAACTGCCCATTACCTTTTATAACATTGCTGTTTTAGGTTCACTACTTTGAACCCATTTTGCTTTCTGCTTGTGCTGCTTCTTATTCACTACAGATTTACCTGATGCATTCTTATGATGTATTTGTTAAGACAACAGGTGTCATGCTAGCTATTGATGCTTATCTTGTCTGCCAAAGGTTTTTAAGTTTTTAAATGCAGCTCCTCTCGCTGTAATATAAGATGAAGTGAATAAATTATTGAAAATTTATATCATTTATTGAGTGAAAGGAAGGGGAAAAAGCAACAACAATAATAATAATAATAATAATAATAAAAGGCAACACCATACTTTTCTGGAAGTAGAAAGAAGCTGATGGTATTGCCCTACTTTCTTCAAGGAAGCAATTCGACGTAGGTTGATTAAATTAAGCAGATGAATTGGCATTTTTGGGCCATGTGCTAAATTCTTCTAGTCTCTTGTATACATTGGCTGTAACTGTTTGTTACGCAGCTTCTCTGACTGAGCTTTGGGTGACAGGTTGCAGGATGTAGTGCACAGTGAGAAGCGTTTATATCTGGTTTTTGAATATCTGGACTTGGATTTGAAGAAACACATGGATTCATGTCCAGAATTTGGGAACGATCCACGAATGATAAAAGTGAGTCTGATTTTACTTCTGTTTGAAGGCTTATATGCATAAAACTTACCTCTCTGCTTGGAGTTTAATGGCTTTAAAATGTTACACCCTATCATCCAAAGACTTAATATAAGGGTTGCTGGAGGTTTTCATTGTTCATTAGTACAGATAATTTACAAATATTTTTCTGAAATGTCAGGAATTGTAGTTCTTTTATCTGCAATCTTCTCACTCAAGTGTCTGGTGGAAGCCGGAGATATGCCATCTTACACCTCTCATTTGTTGTATAAAAAATTTGAGCTTAACAAAGCAGAATTGTAGTGCATTTGGAACTGCTCTTCAAGAGATGTCTAATTGCACAACCCCTTTCCACACCATATTAATTACATTATTCTAGGTTACCATCTTCTTCTTAATGCAATAAGTCCTTGCTATTTCAGTCATTGGTTGACCTTGGTTGTGTAATGGAACTGGGTGATGATGCTATTCCTCATAACCATAACGTTGTTATTTGATCTCATGCAGACATTCCTTTATCAAATTCTCCGTGGCATTGCTTATTGTCATTCTCATAGGGTTCTTCATCGAGATCTAAAACCACAAAATTTGCTGATAGATCGCCGTACCAATGCACTAAAGCTTGCTGATTTTGGGCTGGCCCGAGCATTTGGTATTCCTGTTAGAACATTTACACATGAGGTATAAAAAATCACCAAGTTTGATGTTTTTGGCTGTTCGTGTCTTACTAATGCTTGATTGTTACCATCTTGTGCTAGGCATTTGTAGTTGATATCAATCTCTCAAAATATTAAATCCTCTTGTACAAGACATAACATATAAAAGTTGGAAAAAGAAATTTCAATTCCGGAAAAAACTCCTTGGCTTTGCTGCATTTCGGCAGGATGAAACCCTTTTGTTTCTACTTAAAGAAAATTACAATGCTTGACGTAGGAAAAGATAGAGTTTGGGAAACTACAATTTGTTGGTTGCATCAAATAGTTTCCCTTGCAATACCTTCAGGATTTCCGTTGCTTTGAGGTCTCTAACAGAGTTTTAGATCCCCTTAGAGCATCAGTGAGTTGGTTTCTAGTTGGATATGTCGTAAATCATCATTATCATCATCAGAGCCTTTATTCCAGTAGATTGGGGTAGGCTTTGGATATGTCGTAAATGTTTTAGGAAAATAGAGCCTGGCTAATCTACCTGCATACTTGATATTTTCAGTACATAAGCATACCGATATTAGCCTGGCTTCTAAAAATAGTCGTTATCTCTAGGTGGTTACCCTGTGGTACAGAGCACCTGAAATACTGCTTGGATCCCGCCATTACTCTACTCCTGTTGATGTGTGGTCAGTGGGCTGTATATTTGCTGAGATGGTAAACCAGCGGCCATTATTTCCTGGGGATTCTGAGATTGATGAACTGTTCAAGATCTTCAGGTGTCATACTCTCCCTACTACAAAGTTGTTGTCGTCATTTTATTTTGGTTTCCCTCCATGGAAGAAGCAATGCTTATCATCTATGTCTGTTTCTGGTGTTCTTTTATAGTTCTTTTCAGCATTTACCTTCAGTGCATTCATTAAGAGTCTTTGCTGTGAATAATTTTTGAAGGAAAATTTGATTATGTTATTTAAATGGTAACTCAAAAATGATTATAGGATATTGTTTAAGTATGTATATGCAGGGAGCAAGGTTGTCCCTTAAACCTGAATGTATAAATAAGTCTCTGTAGTAGCTAGCCAATTTTTTGTTTAAATATACATGGGCATAATGGTCTTATGCAATTCAATTCAGAGGAGTGTCCCTTATTTGGTGGTTGTGTTCAGCAAGGTTAAATTTGTCTTTTTCTTATTCTTTTATATCTATTCTTACCAGGTTTGTTCCCTTCTTCAAATGTTGGGAAAACTCCTCTTTTTTTTTTTTTAATTTGTGTCATTTTGTCCACTTATGCACCAAATTTGAGTTGAATTTGGATAATATGAGTGTTGTTTATATCTTATCTTGGCTTGTTTGTTTATTTTTATGGAACTGTTTAAATTTTAACTAGGTTGTGTGATTATGGTTTCATTTTTTTCTTATAAGTCTTACAATTTTGTATTTCTGACATTTGATACCTTCATTCTTGATGTGCACAAGACTATGCATTTGCTATAACCATGAGTACTTGTTTTGCATTTTACCAGACTGCAACTTGCATCTCTACTGATTAAAACCAAAAGAAGAATTATTTGGCATTAGAAGATATGTGTTGTTAAAAATTATTCTTTTGACCAATGGACTTACTTCCCTTTTTCTTTTTTTTTTTTTAAATTTCCTCTGCCTCTGTAATGGGCCTGTTGGCTGTTTACCAGTAGTTTACATGTCTAAACACCCACACATAACTTGGACTATGCGCAAAGAAAATGGAGCTCTTTAGTTCATTGAACATAAAAAATTGCCTTCTACATGAAGCTTGTTGGAAAATATCAATGCAAATTTGCTTACAAAAACTTGTGCATTCTCTTTAGACTGATCTATTGATTTTTATATGCAGGATCTTGGGTACTCCAAATGAGGATACATGGCCCGGAGTGACTTCATTGCCTGATTTTAAGTCTGCTTTTCCAAAGTGGCCTTCTAAGGTAGCATTATGTTTATTGCTTCTAGTGGTTGTATGATCTATCATTAACCTCTTAGAGAAAATATTGTTACAGGAATTAATTGGTACACCTTTTACTTGCAGGATTTGACAACTGTTGTTCCAAATCTTGAAGCAGCTGGCATTGACCTCCTTTCTGTAAGTATTTATTTGGTGTCTCTTCAATTTTTTGCTTCTTCTGACTAGGTGACTATAAAGTAACAAAGTGGGATTTATATAAGATAAAATAAAATATCTTTACTAGTTTTTATGAGTTGTGAGCTAAAGCAACATGAAAATATTTTTCTTTTGCTGAGGTCAGAAATATTTAGTTGATTGATGTGCTTTTGTTAGCATTAGTGTAGACATGAAGGACTCTGGATTATTATCTCAGTTGTTTGTGTATAGTGGTGATTATATTATCAGTCCAATTTCACCACAAATGGTTGATTCTACTCTATAAATTTTAGAAAAAGTGGCTTCTCCTCTGAACTTTCTCATTTGAAGCCAACCATTTTTTTGATATAGAGCAGTTGTTGTAAGGTTTATTAACATATCACCATTCCTTATGATCGCTAAGGAATAATTTCATACACTGAAATCGAAGGACATGTATTGCATCTCAGCAATTTTAACTGATGATACCATTCATTCATCTATTATCTTTCAGAAAATGCTTTGCATGGATCCCAGCAAAAGAATTACGGCAAGAAGTGCACTTGAGCATGAGTACTTCACTGATATTGGGTTTGTACCCTAATACCTTATACCCTTTGAAGTTTTATATATTTCATCTGTGTAGCATTTGTTTTGTGGGTTTTGACTTCTGATTGTGAGAAATACGTGTGAGCTATTATATTTTCTTTGTTCTTCTTCTATCAATTTTCATGGACCAAATTTATACATTAAATGGAACTGGTTATTGTGCAGTTAGTTTATCTTGGAATTGTGTAGGCAATAGCGTGTATTTCCAATTCCTGTCTTATGTTTGCCTCATCATAAGTGTGTGAGTGAATCACATCAGTTTTGTAAATCCTCCCCTTTTTGTTAATTCCTCTTATTATTATTATTATTATTATTATTTAGCGAATCAAGCAAAGGAATGCTCCACATACAATGTGAGGAGAATGTAAAGATGACAAAAGTAAAAAAAAAAATTAGAAAGTTAAAGCACAATATAAGCAGAGAAGGCAGCCAAGGAAGACTTGAACCTTTAATAGAGATTCGTTGCAAAAGTATTAGCTAGCAGTTCTTTTTGCGCAACTCATGCATTCCTTTTATTCTTTTTATTCTTGTTTCTTCTGTTATTGGTGTTACTTTCTAACCACTACAAGCATCTGAGTATGGAGGAGGGCTCTCAAGGCATCAACTTGCACCAACGCCGCAAGTTATTTGAATAATAATTGAATAAGCCCTGCAGAAGTGAGAAGTAGAACGGTATATGCACTACATGAAGCTAATACCAGCAGATCAAATAATTACATCGTAGTAAAAGTAAATAGAAATATATAGAGAATAAATGGATTTAGATATTATTATTATTTTTGCTAGACAGATGGATGCATAGATGCACACAAAAAGACATTGTGGGAAGGAAAAAGTCCAGGTGTTGGAGCTCCATAACTTTCTTTTTCGGAATTCACCCACCCTTTCACGTGTGCCCTCTTGGCCCTTGCAACGCGCCTTAGTTATTTACTTTCAAAGCCTCATCACTTAGATAATCCCTTCTTTTAAAACGAGAGTTTGTATATGATGCACTGACAGTGTATAGTTTTTATATACTGTCAATGCATCAGAGGTTGACACCTCATTAATAGGTTCTTATTGGTAAATTAAAAAAATTTATTTATATTTGCATATAAGAGCTTATTGATGAGGTATCAACTTTTGGTGTATTGACAGTGTATAAAAATTATACACTGTCAGTGCATCATATATAAATCCTTAAAATAATATGTTTGTTTGGGAATTTACACCTAAACCTGATGCGCGTAATAAGTGAAGAAAAGTTGACATGGCTAATTAAGCAAATATTAGGTTGAATGAATACCTTTGTCCTTCCCTTCCATTGAACGCCTGCCCGAAAGAAACACACGGGACAAACTTTGCCATTCATTGCTCTTTCTTTTTTTCTGATTTACCACTGCCGAACATTTATGCATGTACCTATTGATTCTGTTTCTGTGACATACATAAAATTCCCAACCAAGAATTGCTATTCCCACGTCGACAAACCGCAATTGCAAGCCATCCTTCCCGTATTAGTTACTTCAAATTAATGCAATTTTAAACAAGTTGCCAAAAAGCTTCCCTGCATCACAGACTCCTTGAGCCAACCCTTGCACAGTGGCTATCTCCTGCTCTTCTATTCATTTATACTTATAACATTAGTTCCATTAATTAAAGACAACCCCATTTCCGATTAATTTTCTTTCCGACCAACTATATATACTTCAAATTGATTCTCAACAAATACCAAGTAACTCAACCCAACAATATTGGAGGCCTCCTCCAACCGCCAACGGTGGGGACGTCATGAGTTGCTCCAGATCCGACGTTGACCTTGCCGATGAGACTAAACCGTTGCTACTCCAACCATCGTATGCTAGATCAAAGTCCTTGCTCTGCGATGAGTTGCGCAGCTTCAGAATCAGCCTCAGGTGGTGTGCACTAGATCACTCCTCAAGCATAGGCAAATTCATATCGTATCTCATGTTTGTTTTCCTCACCGTTTTTGTCCCCATCATAAGCTCCATCTCGGTCTGGTTCGAACTGCCATCCTCTGATGACTCCACCGCCTTCAACCTCCTGGTTCAGTTTCCCGAGTCAGGCTTGGCTTTCCTGGGCTTTTTCACCTTATGCTGCTTCTTCAGAAGATACGGGTTGAGGCAACTCTTGTTTCTTGACGCCTTACAGCAAGACACGACCTTTGTGAGACGAGGATACACGCGGGAGCTGGACAAGGCGTTTCGTTACCTGGCATGCATACTTCTACCCTCTTTCTTCGTTGAAGTTGCGCATAAGATCATATTCTTCTCTACTGTGAAGGTATCGCTGCCTTATCTTAGCTCGGGCTTTCCATTGAACTCCATCGCGTTTCTCTTGGTGTTGGCGTCGTGGGTTTACAGGACGGGTGTGTTTCTGCTCGTCTGCGTGCTCTTCCGGTTGACTTGCGAGCTACAGATCCTGAGGTTCGGAGGACTCCACAAGATGTTCGAGGGCTGTGGGTCTGATTCTGGGGACATATTTCAGGAGCATATCAGGATCAGGAAACAGTTATCCATTACCAGTCACAGGTATCGCTTCTTCATTATTGCGTCTTTGGTTGTCATCACTGTCAGCCAGTTCGCCGCTTTGCTTATGGTTTTGGCTTCAATATCAGACAAGAGTTTTCTCAATTCTGGTGATCTCCTGGTAAACACCAAACTTTCACTAATTAATTAGACGACTCCATAAGCAATTCAACATATGAATTTCTCTATATATATGGGGTGCTGCAGGTTTGCTCAGCCGTTCAGCTGAGTGGTTTCTCCCTGTGCTTGTTGGGTGCGGCAAGAATCACGCATAGAGCCCAAGGAATGGCATCGGTTGCAAGCAGATGGCATATGAGCATGACATGCGCAACTGCGGGAGTCGAGCAGGGGAAACCAGTGCTCCATAACCCAGATGCCGACGTGAGTCTGGACTTGCACCCATATAAATCTAATGACAGCGACTCCGAGGACTCGTCATCAGATGTGTTCATCGGCCTTTCCGTACAGCGTCCATCCAACTTCCAGACCAGGCAAGCTTTAGGTCGGTATATACAGTAGTTTCATGCATTAATCAATTATTCCTATGGCTAGCTAGCCACGAAGATTAAAATAGTGTAGTCAATTAGAGTTAGTAAATGCAGATATTGTTGGTTTTGGATGCAGTGGCATATTTGCAACATAACAACCGGGGGATCACGCTGTTCGGATATGCTCTGGATCGTGGATTGCTTCACACTCTCTTTGCATTTGAGTTCTCTTTGGTGATGTGGATTCTGAGTAAGGTGGTTGTTTTGTCCTAGGCTGCAGGTATACACTGTTAGCTACCAAGTCCAATTGAAGACTCAAGCTTGCATATAAGTTATACTCTATTATTATATATATGTGGAATCGTGGATCGATCACCCCTCGGAAGAAGGGATCGGTCAGTGAAGGAAGTCCAAACATCTCACTGTACTCTTTTTTTTTTTTTTATGCAATTCTTGGTCATCAAAATAACTGCTACAGATATATGCAATTTATAGAACCAGACACTACTAAACAAGTTTCAGTTACGAGCCGTACATGAAATTTGCTACTCGATTAATTAGTACTGTGAAAGCTGAAAAATGAAAATATATTTAATTAACATTAATCCATCACATTCTGTTTCATGCTTTCTTGTATGGCTATTAAAAACTACAATGGAGGTGAGATTAGTTATTGTAGCCGTGAGATTGAATATTGTACTGGTGAGATTAAAATCAGTGATGAAATATATGTAACGCAGTGGTGGCGGTGGGATAAAATTGAGTGAGAAAAGGAAATGACAATTATGGAAGTAAGATTAAAACTTATACAATAAAATTTATAATTAGGGTTTATATATATATGATATACTGACAGTTTATAGTCTTTATATACTGTCAATGTATTAAAGTTTGACATCTCATTAATATGCAAACTAAAAAGATGTCAACACCTTGAAAATTAATACAAATAAAATTTTTTCAATTTGCTTATAAAGACTTATTGATGATGATGTGTCAATTTATTGTATATTGATAGTGCATAGAAACTATATACTATCAGTGCATTATATATAAATCTTTATAATATTTTTATTATATTTAAAAATAAATAAAATAATAAAAAATTAAAAATATTTTATATAAAAATATTTTTAATAAATTAAAAATTAATAAAAATAATAATGTCATGTCCAATATTATTGTCTCTTTATTTTTTTATATAAAGTTTATGGGTTTATATATAATGAACTGACAGTATATAATCTCTATATATTATTAATGTACCAAAGGTTAACACATTATCAATAAACAAACTAAAAAATGTCAAGCTCTTAAAAATAAATATAAATAAATTTTTTTCAATTTACTCATAAGAGCTTATTGATGAGGTATCAACTTCTAATACATTGCAGCGTATAGAGATTATACATTGTCAGTACATCATAAATAAATAAAAAGTTTATGTGTTATAATAATAAAATATTTTCAAAAAAAAAAAACTTAGCATCCAATTTAATTTTCAACTTGCATTTTAACTAAACTTGGCAATTTTAGACATGACACGAAAACAAGACGAATAAATGACATGAGATAACTAAAATTAAGTAAAAATAATATGTGAATATGATAAAAGTTAAAAATAAGGTTTTGAGTTTTCTGTGTCAACACGAATTTTGTTACAAAATTTACGTGTTTTACACGACACCAACATGGTTTTACATGACATGAAAACAAATTATAAATACGAATTGCCAGATCTAATTTTTAACACTATTAGTTTATAATCAATAACAATACCAACTATCGCATTCCTAGCATAATAAGAAATCATATATATATATATATTGAACTCTCCTGATTTTGTCATTAACTCCGTTTGATTTGTCTTATAAAATTTAATAAGTTAAAGTTGAAAAACTTGGTAAATCAAAAAAATATAAAATATAAAAATGTTTGTTATTGAGGCTTAACTTGTTAATTACATAATTATAATATTGTACTATTAAGATTTTTTTTAAAAAAATATTTGCATATTCATAATTGAGATAAAAACAAATAAAAATATTGTATATGAATTTAGACAAATACTCCGACCTTGTGTACCTCTAGTAAAATATAATTTGATATATATATATGGAAAATTATTTTATACACTATCGATATAATTTTTTTACTCCATAAGTGGGGTTAGGATCTTAACATATGTCCTATAAAAATATTAAAAAAATAGATAAATTAATACATGTGTCATGATCTTAATTTTGTTTGTGAAGTTAAAAAACTCTATTGATGGTATATGAAATAATTATTTTATATATATATATATATATATATATATATATATATATATCCTGAGCACCAATTTGTTAACACATATTCATGATACTTTAATGGCAAAAGAATAAGTCATACAAGTGCACCAATAAATAAATAAATCAAATAATTGATTTTTTTTGGTTAATTTTAACCTATATGGATAAGATATTGGAAAAAGATAATTGATTTTTTTTAAACATAGCATATATTATCCTTTTTATATAAGTAAAAGTAAAAATTTAAGATAATGCATTAAAAAAAATTAGAAAGATAATTATTTTTTTAACCCATAAGATTTATCCTTTCTACTTAAAGTAAGTAAAAGTAAAAATTTAAAATAATACATTAAAAAAGAAAAACAGAAACATAATTGATATTATTTTAGAATTTTAATTTATATAGGTAAAGAAATTAGAAAGAGATAATTGATTTTTTAATTCTAATCTATATTGGTAAAAAAAAGATAATTGGTTTAAAAAATAAGGTATTATCCTATTTACTTAAAGTTAAAAAAATAAAAATTCAAGGTAATACTTGAAAGAAATTTAAAAAGATAAAAGACCGCGTCAAAATTTTTGGCGCGTGATAAAGTATTTATCAGAATAAATTATTCTTAAAAAAATGTAGTGAAATCCTGCTGCAGGACTCCATGGCCCAATGGATAAGGCGCTGGTCTACGGAACCAGAGATTCTGGGTTGGATCGTCGGTCAGTTCTGTTATATTATTATTATTATTTTTTTTTTAATTTTTAAATCACGTTAGGCATTCTTTGAAATGGCTCGAAGAGTTTAATTGGACTTAAAGCTGGCATGTTCTAACCAAATTAAATTTGTTACGACTTATGTATGGCCCATTCCATAAGACAATACAATAGTCAACTCCACTTTATACCCTTAACAGTAAATACTACTAATGACAGAGAAAATTCAGCAAGTCTTAATTGGTAAAGGGGAGAAATGCTCACGGACACAGTCTTCGTAAGAGTTACTGAAAGTTACACCTTCAAATCTCAATAGAAATGTGCTTTACAATTTACATAAGAGCTAATCCGTGATATCCCTGGGCAAGTTCTGAAACTGTTTGAGAGTGCTTAAAATGTCCCCAAGGCACGCAATAAGCTTGTCCCCTTGACGTCTTATAAAATCTGCTCCCAAGTCCTCAACATTCTTCAAATCAGCAGCCCGTGGTCAGCATTCTCACTAAAACTTTCCTCAAATACAGCGCGGATCTGCTCTGCGATCTCACAAAGTCTTGCCACCATAATTTTCTCCTCTTCTTCTATGCTAAACATATGTTTTATGTCCATTTTGCTCTTTTCCGGATTTTCTTCTGCCTTAGGGCTTCAACTTCTTTCCTCTGCTTCACTTCTCTGAAGCTTTTCTTCAAAACAGCTTTCCTGAGGTTGTTCTACCGCGTGATTTTTCTCGGGCTTTTTCCACTGCACAACCTTTGTGGGACTTTGCTTCGCCATGGCTTCTCAAAGGCATTAGCTTTCTCCTTTGCTTCCTGGGTCCTGATAAGACCAAATAATAAAAGTGCAACATGATAAAAGATCAGCATTGAAGTTCTAGCAATCTCTTCACATCGTCGTTAACTACAGAAGATATATTCTATTTCCTCAAGCAGTGCCGTGACAGTTGTAAGGTAAAAACAGATAAAATGACAAGATCAAATGCAAAGGAGAAGCGCAGAAAACAGATCACTGATATCACCCATATTCAGTGAAATAAATGGAAACCCGACTAACTCTGATAGTTTTAACTGGACAAACAACAAATATTAAGTAAACCAACTTCAGTTGGAAGTAGAAAATGGAGAATGTAGTCAATTATAATTATAAGTTCTACGTCAAGATTAGCTAGTGGAGTTATTTAGCAGTGAAAATGCCTCAGGTCAGTAAACCATATACCATCCATAGAAATAGAGTTTACGGAGAAAAAAGGAGTTTCATTAAGAGGATCCTGCATGAACAACCAAAACTAATGAGCGTTTCATGCATTAACAAGAATGACTATCAAAGTCACCCAATGGAAAAGCGATCTTATTTGTGGTTGATTGGGTTCTATATCAACAAACAAGAAAAACTACAAAGCATTTCCATCACAACACATAAAAATATTTAAGCAAATGGATAATGGCTTACCACAACCAACCACGCAATTAATGAGATAAATACCAATACAATATTCTTCAATGGAGTAATGTACTTCGTAGAGTAAAAAATCCAATTAGTAGTGTAGATACTTGATTTTGGAAAGTAATATTTTATCTCTTTAAATTTCATACTATAGTGAAGAAAAGTCAAAACAAGTAATAATGTTGTCTCACAAAACAACCTCTTCTCATAATAACTCCTTTAAAAGAACAACTTCTTCTCAAAAGAGCTCATTACCCTTTCTTAGAAGAGCTTATTCACATAATAGCTCATTCACAGAACAGCTTTTTTTAGACCAACTCCTCACAGAATAGCTTTTCTCAAAACAAACTCGTCTCGGAACAACTCATTTACGTAACAACCTGTTTTCAAAACAACTCATTCATAGAACAACTTGTTCTCAGAAGAACTTATACATAGAATGATACCTTCACAGAATATCACCTTCATAAAACAACATCAACATCTTCACTGAATAGCACTTTCAAGAAGATGTGGAGATAACCTTATAATAGGGCAGGGTTCTAGGGTTAACTTCACTATTGGAATGTCCTGGAGAGCTTGGTTTGGTGAATCAAAATTGGAGATAGTTAAGAGTTCTTCTCTTAACCTTTCTTTGAAGTATGAGTGCCTTTCCCTATTTCTTTCTACACCTTTTCCCAAAGCATAACTCCGATTAGACAAAACATTAATACTTTGTGATATGGCTAAGCCTACACCCACTAGGTTGAGGCTTAAAATACGACAGAGGCCGACACTTGGCCTAACATCATTGGGCCACGTGGCGACAGGTGAGAGACCTCATAAAGACTCTCGGCTCAATATGCAAGAGACCCCTATCACCAATAGAAGACCCCTATCACTAGCGGAAGATCCCTCAGGGGTTTTGTCGCTTGCGATAGATGTAGGATGACCACCCGCGTTCTGCCTGTTGCCAGATGAGTGTGGCTGCGTTCTGCATACCTACTGCCGTGCGACAGACTTCTGTCGCCTCAACAGTGTTAGAGTCATATTGGAACATGAACTCTCCTAAAAGGATGAAATCACCCTCCATGTGATTACTCTACAATAATGGTAATTTATTCGCCTATAAATAGGCCATAGGTATTATCTCTACTCTCTAATTTTTTGACTTCAAGCTTTTACGTTTCCCAATACACAAGAACCTTTTGCTGACTTAAGCATCGGAGTGTCTACGCAGGGAACCACCCCTGCGTTCCTTTGACTTTTCTGGTTTTTTACAGAAGCTTTCTTGAGACACGTGGAGAGAAGAGACAGCGACTACGTCAATAATCATTTATTGTTGTTTTGTGCAACAACAATTGGCGCCGTCTGTGGGAACCGAAATAAAAGCCAGTTGAAAACTTTGAAGATGGTGAGAACAAGATCAACTACTTTCAGAGATGGAAGCGACGAGAACTCTGTGAGTTCTCTCAAACAACCGATTCGCCACAGAACACAGGGGAATAAGGAAGAAGGGAGAAAATAATACCCGTGGTGAAATTTGAAGCTTTGAGGCGACAGAGTGAGGAGATGACTCAAGTGCTGAAAGCCATGGTAGACCTATTTGAGGGAGTTTCTTCGTAGTTTAATCTGCCGCAGGCCGTACATAATCTCGTGGAGAGACGAGCGAAGGGGTACTACCTAAGGTGACAGGGTGACAGACTAATCATGTGGCGACGGACCCCTCGCTACCCAACAAAAAGTGCCTTATACAGGAGAAGCTCATAACCTGCAGGATGCAGTAGGAGTTAGGAGTAGAAATCCTGTCGCAGGGTCTCCATGAGAGCATAAGGCTACTACAGACATTGGACCCGCGACAAGTGTTAGGCGACAGGGTCTAGAGGTTATGTGGTAAAGTACTGGGCGATGTGGTGCTGAAGCCGCGACAGGGTCTTTCGCCCACTACTGTAGTCTATCAAATTTCGTCGGGACTGACCTAAGACATGGTATTGGAGGTGCTGGAAAGAATGGTGTCAAGAGCACTTGGAGGGCCGGGTCGGAGTTTGACCCTACCTGGAACAAACAGATGACACGAGGAGGTGCATCTCGGAGTAAAGGAAAGGAAATAGTGGTTGGAGACCTGCCTGATTCGTCCCATGCTAAAAGGGATAGAAACCAACTCGCTCTCCCTGTGGATATGAAAAAAATGATAGAACAAGTGCTTGAAAAGAAGAAGTTGGTGTCCACAAAGGAGAACCAGAGAAGAAGAATACCATTTAGTACGGCCATAATGCAGAAACCATTGCCCCCAAAGTTCAAGATGCCACAGATGACAGCATATACAAGAGAGATGGATCCATACGATCACATGCAAAACTACGAGGCCCTCATGTTATTGCATAGATGGGAAGATGAGATAATGTGTAAGGCCTTTTCACTCGCTCTGACGGGGCATGCGATGAAGTGGTTCAACAGCTTGCCTGAGGGGTCCATTGTCTCTTTTGACTAGCTGCGAAGTGAGTTCTTTAAGGCTTTCGTAGTGAATAGCCAAAGGAAAAAGGAGCCGACTTATTTGCTCACCCTGAAACAAGAAGGTAACAAGTTATTAAAAAGTTATGTAGATCGGTTTAGGGATGCCACTTTGGAGGTGCGAGATTTGCAAGTAGAAGTAGTCGTGGCAGTCATGTTACAGGGGACCAGGTTTGAAAAGTTGTAAGAGTATCTGTCGTTAGACCAACCGATTACAATCTTAGACCTATTCTTTCGAGCAAATAAGTACATCACTCAGGAAGAAGTGATGAAACTGGTATCCAATGGGGAGCAAAAGGAAAGAAAGAAGCGAGGAAGAGAAACCTCCGGGGGGCCCTCCAGTCGATCAAGCAAACCCGAAAAGGCACCTACGTTGAAATACACCACCTACACCCCACTTACTGAATCTCAAGCTTCAGTGCTGGTAGCTATTGAAGGATCTAGCCTTATACGGCTTCCGAAGAAGAGCTCCGGGAATTTAGGTCGAAACTTAGATGCATACTGTGACTATCATTCGGTGCATGGACATTCCATAAAGAAGTGTAGGGAGTTGATGAATCAGCTTGAGAAGTTGGCGCGGAAGGAAAGATAAACTGATTTGTGTGGAGGAGTGATAGAAACAACTATCCCGCGTGCAACAGGGGGAATTACCCTAGAGACAGAAGAGATCAGAATAGGAGGAATATGAGGAGAATGAAGACAATAGGAGAAATGGTGATAGAAGGTTTGGTAAGAGGAATAAGAAAAAAAAAAAATCAAGAGTGTTAGCTTTAAATTGCCATATATATTTTGAAATGACAAAAACTTAAGTAAGCTTTAATGTTTTAATTCATATTGTAAATTTGCTTTATCACACATGATTTTCTCAATACATCTCAAGTGATCATATCAAACATTAAGACCATGATTTAATGATGCATACTCTTATTGGTCTTAATACTTTATAAATGTTTTGAATATTTTAGAAAATCACTTGATGATTTCTTGGACAATATTTTCATTTGAGAAAGTTAAGAAAAACTCCCTTAAAGCTTATAAATGTTTTGGGTTGGATTAGGATCAAAGACCACATAATTTCTAACTCAAAAAGTGCAGGAAATCACCTTCTGGAAAGAAGGGATCGATCCTCTTTTGGCAGTAAGCTCCCAACGGCTAGAAAAGGTCCCTCAGCCCAGAATAAAGCATTCTGGAATGAAGGGATCGATCCCCTATGGAAAGGGATCGATCCCTTTGCCCGAAAATAGCTTGTAACGGCTAGTTTTGTGAGATACAACGGTAATATTCAATCTTGGCTCCACCCAATGGCTAGAATACATCCAAGGGACTATAAATAGAGGCTTAGAAGCTAAAGGAAGCAAGAGGAACTACTCAGCAACTCCATAACACATATTCCTCCAATCTTCAAGCCTCAAACAACAAATCAAGAGCTACAAAGTCTTCATCATCTATCATTCTCATATTCCTTGTATAGAATAGCACAAATATTGTATAGGCTTTTTCTTTGTGCTTAATCTTTGTAATCATTTGCCTACTTAGAGGCCTTCTTTGATTACACCCATTGTAAACCAATTCAATCCTTGTAAAAAGGGGAGGTTTCTCTTTAGCCTATGAAAAAGAGGGAGGTTACTCTTTAGCCTAAGAAAAAGAGGGAGGTTTCTCTTTAGCCTGTAAAAAGAGGGAGAAGAGGTTTCTCTTGAGCCTAGAAAAAGAGAGAGGTTTCTCTTGAGCCTTGAAAAGAGGAAGTGTAATACAAATTCAAAGATAGTGAATTTAGGGAAAATCCTTGGGAGCGTCTCAAGGTAGAGGACGTAGGCAAGGTAGCCGAACCTCTATAAATCGATTGTGTAAATCTCTCTCTCCCCACTCTTTACTGATTTGCAATTATATTTGAGTTTATTGTATTGAATTTATATTGTATAATTGCCTAGCTTAGAGAACTTAGAAAACACTCAAATAGGCTAGAGAATTTAGAAGAATCGAAAAACGGGCTTAAGGTTAGCTAAGAACCGATTCACCCCCCTCTCGGTATTGCCTATAAGAGCCAGCAATTGGTATCAGAGCTTGGGCTTGAGATTGATTTAAACTAACCTCTATCGAGCAAAACGATCTTAAATGGCTCACTTGAATGTAGGTACACCCCTAGGTGAAGAGGGACAATCATTAGTTAGACCTCCACTCTTTAATGGTGAGAATTATTCATATTGGAAAACTAGATGATGTTATTTGTACAATCAAATGATTATGAAGTGTGGAGAATTATAATGAATAGTCCTAGAATTCCCATGAAGAAAGTAGATGGAAAAGATGTCCCTAAGAGTGAGGATGAGTGGGACACAAATGACATGAAATTGGCACAAATGAATGCCAAGGCTATGCACACCCTATTTTGTGCTTTAGGTCCCAATGAGTATAATAGAGTATCATTATGTGAGAATGCCAAGCAAATATGGGACAAATTAGCCATCACACATGAAGGGACCAATCAAGTGAAAGAGACCAAAGTAGGAATGCTTACACATGATTATGAGCTATTTAGTATGAAAGAAAATGAGTCCATTAGCGACATGTTCACTAGGTTTAATGATATAATTAATGGACTTAAGGCTCTAGGCAAGGCTTATTCCAATGTTGAAATGGTAAAGAAAATTTTGAATAGCTTGCCTAAGTCTTGGGAGGCAAAGGTAACCGCAATAAAAGAGTCTAAAGATCCAAATACCTTGTCTCTAGATGAACTTATGGGCTCCCTACTTACATATGAGATGAAATTGAAAAGAAATGAAGTGCCTTCAAAGAAAGTAGGGGTAGCACTTAAGTCTTCCACTCATGAGGTCATTGAAGATGATAGTGATGAGAGTGGAAATGAGGAAGAAAAAGAAATGGCAATGTTTGTCAAAAGATTTAATAGATTTATGAGAATGAAAGAGAGAGAGAATGATAGGAGGCACCAAAGTAGAGGGGTAATAAGAGGAGAATCTAGTAGGAGAGAAAAAGATCCCTTAGTGTGTTATGAATGTAATGAACCGGGTCACACTAATCTAGATTGCCCCTTACTTAGGAAGGAAAAGGATAGGAAACCTAGGAAGAAAGCATTTGTGGCTGCATGGAGCGATAGTGATAGCTCCGATGAGGAAAACATAGATAATGAGGTAGCCTACTCATGCTTTATGGCTATTAGTGATGATGAGGCTAGTTGTAGTTCTAGTGAAGATAATGATTATACATTTGATGAACTACAAAATGCTTTTAATGAATTAGCAAATGATTTTCAATGCATGAACTCCAAATATAAGAAAATCATTGCTAAATTGAAAATCGAAAATGAAATGCTATTAAATGCCAAACTTGAATTTGAGAAGAAGTTAGAAGAAGCAAATCTAGAAATAAATGAGTTGAATAAAAAGAACTTAAATTTGCATAACTCATTTTCTAGGTTTTATATGGGTCAACAAAAGCTAGATCACATGTTAGAGACCCAAAGAGCTTTCTTTGACAAAGATGGGTTAGGATATAATGCAATACAAAAAGAGACTCATCTAAAGAACTTCCTAGTGAGCAAAAATTATATGCATGATACATCTCTCACATGCTCACTATGCAATAGAATAGGACACTCTTCACAAGCATGCACATATAGAAAAACCACATTTAGAGGAAGAGTTGTTAGAAAAATGTGGGTGCCAAAGCATGCTATAAATAATGATGATTTGTGCTTGAAATGGATCCCAAAAGGATAAAAAATTATTTGCACTAACTCTCATGAACCCAAGAAAATTTGGGTACCAAAGCATGCTTGAATTGGTTTGTTGTAGGAGTGTTAGAGCATGGGAATACAATGGAACAATGGAGTTTAAATGCTCAACACCACCCCATGGAGATTGCTTGTGCTAATGAGAAAAAGGAAGAGCTTGGAAATCCATCCTTAGCAAGGTGACAACAATTTCTCAACGAATGGCTAATGGTGGATCCAACACATCAAGGCAAAGCACTCTCAAGCAAAGGAGTTTTGTAAGCTTATATTCTATCTTCTCAAAACTTATATATATTAAAATTATTTGTTTGATTTAATAAGGCACGTAGTTGATGATTTTTGGTGCATTGTGAGGCATGTTGAATGATTGTTGATTAGTTCTTGAGGCACTGGATGATTGAATGAAAGGCATGATTTATGAGTTTGAAAAGATTATTGAATTTCTGTAGTTTGAGCAAGTTTGATATGTTTAGATAATATATTTAGTAGCTCAAAAGTTGTTAAATATGTCATATATGCAAAATTCCATGTCATGAGCCTTAATGAAGAATATGCATATTAGAAATCATGGCATGTTGTTCACAAGATGTATGTTTTAATGATGTTTGTGCTTAAAACCTATGTGAACAAGTTTGTTTTGACATATTTAAGTAATTCAATGCATTGGTTTTGCCAAAACATGTATAACCTTCAAAATGACCCCCTTTGAGGCCAAAAATGCATTTTATTGTGTAAATTCTTCCAAAATTGCAAAATCTTTTGTAAAATGGGTTTTCATTCATGTTTTTCTTTCACACAAGTCCAAAATCATGTTTTACAAAGGTTTAAACCTTTACTTGGACTTAAAATACTCAAAAACAAAGATTTGGCACCTCAAAGGTTGGATTTTCTGTCAAAAATCTGCAGAAACAGGATGAGGGATCGATCCCTCAACAAGCAAGATCTATCCCCTTGAGCAGAAAATAGAATTGGTGTATTCTGGAGATAAGCTTTCCTGCATGTTTTCAACCAAAATTGAGAAGAACTTTTCATTGTTTTGATACTTACTCTCTTCTCAACTTAAAATTCATTGTTTTAACTTCTTTTTGACAATCTTTAAACTATGAAAATCCATTATTGATTAATATCATGCCTCAACTCCATCAATTTGTATCATTTCCAACAAATGGTATCACCTTCAACAATCAATATCATTTTTCTTGAGCTCACAAGTGCAAAATCATTTTTCTTGTTGAAAACATTCATGAACTGCATAAATCTTGAAATAATCTTGAAATACATTTTCAATGAAGGCTTAAACATAATTTTGAGATATATTTCAATGATTTGTGGATTTATTTGAGAATTTGATGAACTTATGCATAATGAGTATTCTTCATATTTTTTGTTCATCTTAGTCAAGCATGCTTATAGGATTATGTCTCTTAGCTTGACTTATCTATTCCACATTAGGTTTCATGATAATTATACATCTAGTGGAAGAATAATTAAAACTTGACCTTAAGGATTGATTTCAAATGTAAATTCAACAATTGGTATAAGGTCATAATTTTCATTGGCCTATAATTTGTGATGGTAAATGGATCCCAAATGTTCAAATGCATGAAACTTTATCATCCATGAACTTAAATTTCTCTTATGGCCAAATTATTAAAGAACTTGAACTTTAATGACAACACCAACAACTGATATACATGCATTGAATCTTGACTGTTTTAATGTTGAACATGCATGTTTGCTTAAGTTGAATCAATAACCATGCCTATGAGATGAGAATAGTTGGTTTCATGATATTATGTGCTTAACCTCACTCATAGCTTATGGATTTTAATGATAAAATATATTTTAGCTTGATAATATTGATTCACTTAGGTGAAGCCATTTTAGTTAAAAATAGCATATACCCTCTAGAACATTAAATGATGATAACAACTAGGGATATTGCTTTGAATTAATTAAAATGGTAATCTTCCCTTGCTCATAATTGTTTAAGATCTTGAATGGAAAATTGAGCATAGGATTTTTGTGCTTGAAAACATGGAAGAAAATATGTTTGCTTGAATACCTTGATTTTTGAATCTTCCATATGGTATAAATTTGTGAATATGAATATGGATTAATACTTTATGATAGTATGCTTATATTTAATTAATCCATATGCATATTTGATGATGTGTGATTGTGTTCTTGCATATTTAGAATGATTATTTTCTTGACATGAACACACTAAATATTGGATTCATGCAAAATGCCTAAGTCAACCATTAGTAACAATTGGTATTTAGATTGAAATAACAATTAGTATCATTGGCAACCATATTTTCAATAATTGGTAAGCCAAATCTAAATTGCCAATTGGTATGAGCTTTAAATTGACAATTCTTCTTGTGCTCTTTAGTTTGAAATGACAAATAGAGAAGAATCCATTTAGGATATTTTTGTATGAAACTCTTGGGTGCTAGAATTTGAAGTTAATTGCTATATGTTTTGATTCTATGCACATTCTTGCTTGAACGTGATTTATGAGCTCATGCATATGATATGTCATCTCATTTCAGCTCATAATCATGATGTATTACAATGCACCTTAGTTGGACCTTAGAGAACAATTGATATACTTAGGTGCTTGCTTAACTTCTTACCAATTGAAACCTTCTTGCAAAATTACTTATCAACAATTGGTATCAAAATCATTTATAAACAATTGGTATAAGATAATAAGCCTTGTCCTTTGCATGCCTAAACATTTCATACTCTTTATGGACATTGTCTTATGAATTTGTGCTATAAGTCAAATGTACTAACACGTTTCTTGTTGGATGGAGCATATTTATATCTTCTCACATATCCATGATTTTAGGGGGAGCATATCTTTTATTATTTTTCCTTCTTTTTGCTATGACAAAAAGGGGGAGAGATAGATATTAAAATGGGGAGATATTAAAGGGGGAGAGATAATAGGGAGAAATAGTTTGAAAATTCATTTTCAAAACCCATGCTTATATTAAGGGGGAGCTTTATAAAATCCTGCTTTATTTGAGGAGGAGTATTTTATGAAAGAATTTTCAAAGCAAATTTACATTAAGTTTTGTCATATCAAAAATGGGGAGATTGTTAGCTTTAAATTGTCATATATATTTTGAAATGACAAAAACTTAAGTAAGCTTTAATGTTTTAATTCATATTGTAAATTTGCTTTATCACACATGATTTTCTCAATACATCTCAAGTGATCATATCAAACATTAAGACCATGATTTAATGATGCATACTCTTATTGGTCTTAATACTTTATAAATGTTTTGAATATTTTAGAAAATCACTTGATGATTTCTTGGACAATATTTTCATTTGAGAAAGTCAAGAAAAACTCCCTTAAAGCTTATAAATGTTTTGGGTTGGATTAGGATCAAAGACCACATAATTTCTAACTCAAAAAGTGCAGGAAATCACCTTCTGGAAAGAAGGGATCGATCCCCTAAGGGAAGGGATCGATCCTCTTTTGGCAGTAAGCTCCCAACGGCTAGAAAAGGTCCCTCAGCCCAGAATAAAGCATTCTGGAATGAAGGGATTGATCCCATATGGAAAGGGATCGATCCCTTTGCCCGAAAATAGCCTGTAACGGCTAGTTTTGTGAGATACAACGGTAATATTCAATCTTGGCTCCACCCAATGGCTAGAATACATCCAAGGGACTATAAATAGAGGCTTAGAAGCTAAAGGAAGTAAGAGGAACTACTCAGTAACTCCATAACACATATTCCTCAAATCCTCAAGCCTCAAACAACAAATCAAGAGCTACAAAGTCTTCATCATCTATCATTCTCATATTCCTTGTATAGAATAGCACAAATATTATATAGGCTTTTTCTTTGTGCTTAATCTTTGTAATCATTTGCCTACTTAGAGGCCTTCTTTGATTACACCCATTGTAAACCAATTCAATCCTTGTAAAAAGGGGAGGTTTCTCTTTAGCCTATGAAAAAGAGGGAGGTTACTCTTTAGCCTAAGAAAAAGAGGGAGGTTTCTCTTTAGCCTGTAAAAAGAGGGAGAAGAGGTTTCTCTTGAGCCTAGAAAAAGAGAGAGGTTTCTCTTGAGCCTTGAAAAGAGGGAGTGTAATACAAATTCAAAGATAGTGAATTTGGGGAAAATCCTTGGGAGCTTCTCAAGGTAGAGGACGTAGGCAAGGTAGCCAAACCTCTATAAATCGATTGTGTAAATCTCTCTCTCCCCACTCTTTACTGATTTGCAATTATTTTGAGTTTATTGTATTGAATTTATATTGTAAAATTGCCTAGCTTAGAGAACTTAGAAAACACTCAAATAGGCTAGAGAATTTAGAAGAATCGAAAAACGGGCTTAAGGTTAGCTAAGAACCGATTCACCCCCTCTCTCGGTATTGCCTATAAAAGCCAACAAAGAGGAAGATAACGAGCCCACGGGGCCAGCAATCAACGTTATATCTGGAGGAGAATTGTTGGCTGGTACTTCCTCCTCGTCCAGAAAATCCTACGCTCGGCAAGCCTACCAAGTCAACTCAGTAATGGAAGAGAGGGACGATGAGGATCCCATTACCTTCACACCAACCGACAGGAGAGATGTCATGATCCCCTATGACGACCCAATGGTGATCTTAGCAGTCGTAGCAAAGCATCCAGTTAGTCGAATCCTAGTTGATAATGGGAGTTCGATGAATCTAATTTACTGGAATTGCTTTGAGAAGATGAACATATCGGAAGATAAGCTCAAACCGGTGCCCACACCTTTGTATGGATTTTTTGGTGAAAAAGTAAAAGCAGTAGGGGCTGTTCAGCTACCTATCACGTTGGGAGAGAACCGGAAGAGTATCATACGACAGACGCTATTTATGATGGTGAAGTCAACATCAGTGGCTTATAATATGATCTTCGGGCGACCATTGTTGAACGACATGAGGGCAGTAGTACACCCTTATCATCTGCTGATGAAGTTCTCGACTCCCCACGGTGTTGGCCAAGTGAGGGGAGACCAAAGAAAGGCTATGACGTGTTATATCGCGTCAACTACATGCAAGGGAATTTAGAGTAAAACCCTCACAATCGAAGAACGCCTAAGCCGAAGCCTGATGAGGAGATGGAGGTAGTTTAATTAGATGATGAAGATGAAGAAAAGGTGGTACACGTAGGAAGTCGGCTGCCAAAAAAAACAAAGGAGGAAATAATTCGATGCTTGAAGGAGAACGTTGATGTATTTTTTGGACTCCCGACAATATGCTTGGAATTAACCCTGATGTTGCTTGCCATTGGTTAAATGTAGTCCCAAGAGCCAAATCGATCAAGCAAAAGAAGAGAAATTTTGCTCCAGAAAGGTAGCAGGTTATAGACGAGGAGATCCATAAGCTATTGCAAGCAAGGTTTATCAGAGAAGTTGATTACCCTGAATGGTTGGCTAACGTGATGATGGTGAAGAAGGCTAACGACAAATGGAGGATGTGTGTGGATTTTACGGACTTGAACAAAGCCTGCCCTAAGGATTCATATCCGTTACCTCGAATTAATAAATTGGTGGATGAGACTTGTGGATATGAGCAACTTAGTTTTTTGGATGCTTTTTCGGGGTACCACCAAATCATGATGCATCCAGATGATGAGGAGAAGACTTCTTTCATTACTGATAGTGGAACATATTGCTATCAAGTAATGCCTTTTGGTCTAAAGAATGCAGGGGCAACATATCAGCGCATGGTAAAGAAGGTGTTCAAGGACTTATTGGGAAACACCATTGAAGCATATGTGGATGACATGATCATCAAAAGCCGTAGAGAGGAGTCACATGCCGAGAAAATGTCGAAGGTGTTCAAGGTGTTACGGCAATATAAGATGAAGTTGAACCCTAACAAATACTCGTTTGGAGTAAGGGCGAGAAAGTTCTTAAGGTTCATGATCACTAATTGAGGAATATAAGCGAACCCGGAAAAAGTTCAAGCCATCTTGAACATGAAGCCACCCAATACTGTTAGAGAAGTTCAAAGACTAACAGGGAGGATAGCAGCTTTAAATCGCTTTTTGTCCAAATCAGCTGAAAGGAGTCTGCCGTTCTTTAAGGCGATAAAAATGGGAAAGAATTTTAAATGGACCGAAGAGTGTCATGATGCTTTCGAAAGATTGACGGATTACTTGAAAGAGTTGCCACTATTGTCTCGACACCAACCTAGAGACCAACTCTTTATGTATCTCGGTGTGGGCAAAAAGGCTGTGAGCGCAGTCTACTATGTGAGCAAAGTTTTGCTAGATACCGAGACGAGATATCCCTAAGTAGAAAAAGTAGCTTTATTGCTGGTAATGGCAACTCAAAAGCTAAGGCCATACTTTTAGGCTCATTCAGTTATTGTCCTCACTGACCAGCCATTAAGGCAGATATTGCAGAAGCCAGAACACTCCGGACGGTTAACTAAATGGGCGATCGAGCTTAGTGAATATGATATAAACTTCCAGCCTCGTCAGGCGATAAAAGGACAGGCATTGATAGATTTTATTGTAGAATGCACTGGTCGAGAGGACCAACAGGTACTAGAGTTAGTTTGGTGGACGTTGTTTGTAGATGGAGCTCATAGTACAGATGGTAGTGGAGCCGGAGTTGTGTTGATTTCGCCCGAAGGGAAAATTTATGAGTATTCTCTGCATTTTAACTTTCCAAGCTCGAATAATGTGGCTGAGTACAAAGCTTTGATAACCGGAATGAAGCTAGCTGGAAAATTGGAAGTCGGCAATTTAATGGCTCATAGTGATTCACAGTTGGTGGTAAATCAGTTTTTTGGTGAGTATGAAGCATGGGAACCGACTCTAGTCCCTTACTTACAGAAGGTTCATTTATTGGCACATTCATTCAAAAACTTTCAGTTGACCCAGATAAACCGGTCGGAGAACAATCATGCAGATGCTCTTTCGAAGTTAGCCTCCTCCAAGGGAATAAAAGGTGGCATAGTGAAGGTAGAATCCCTAACCAAGCCGAGTATTGAAGAGGAGGAAGTTTGCGATGTTGAGATCGGGAGTGATTGGAGAAACCCGATCAGGGATTACATTCTAGAGGGAAAACTCAAAGATAAAGCCCGAAGATTGAAATTGCAAAGTGCCAGATTTACAGTGATAAATAGGGAGCTCTACAAGCGTGGGTTTATTTCGCCCTTGCTAAAATGCTTAGGGCCTGAACAAGCTGAATATGTATTGACTGAAGTTCACGAGGGCATATGTGGTGAACACTTAGGGGCTCGAGCATTAGCCGCGAAGATACTACATACGGGGTTCTATTGGCCTACACTAAAAAGAGATGCCATTGAGAAGGTGCGAAGCTGTGATAAATGCCAGAAGTTTGCTCCTATAGCGTTTGCACCAGTCTCGGCCCTCCAGTGCACCTTCAACCAACACCATTCGCTCAATGGGGGCTAGACATCTTGGGACCTTTTCCCTTGGGCACATGCCAAAGAAAGTTTCTGCTAGTAGCAACTGATTATTTCACCAAATGGATAGAGGCAGAGCCCTTGGCAACAATCTCTGAAAAAAAAGGTAGAGGCTATGGTATAGAAAGATGTCATCTGCCGCTTTGGAATCCCTTAGGTGTTGAATGCCGATCATAGGAAATAGTTCGACTGTAATGCATTTCGAGAGTTTTGTAAAGGCCTGAGTATCCAACTAAGGATATCATCCGTGTCTTACCCACAAGCCAATGGGCAAGCCGAAGTTAGCAATCGAACCATACTACATGGATTGAAAACAAGACTAGACAAAGCAAAGGGAGCAAGGGTGGATGAGCTCCCAAGTGTCCTATGGGCTTACAGGACGACAAGTAGAGTATCGACAAGAGAAACACCGTTTAACTTGGTATATGGAACTGAAGATCTCATCCCAATTGAAATTGGAGCAGGATTGCCTAGGTTGATACCTTATGTTCAAGAAATTAACTCCCAAGGGCTTAGAGAGAATCTTGATCTGATAGATGAACTAAGGGACACGACAAAGATGAAGTTGGCCGCCTACCAACAATGAATAGCCGCTTACTATAATGCCCGAGTTAAGAGCAGAGAATTGCAAGAAAGAGACCTGGTGTTGAGAAAATTAGCTATTACAAATGCTCACAGGGAAGATGGTAAGCTCCGGGCCAATTGGGAAAGACCCTACAGAATTAGGAAGATGATTGGGCCAAGCACATGCACTTTGGAAACTTTGCAGAGAAAAAAAATCTTGAAGACCTGGAATGTCAATCACCTTAAGTTGTTCTGGCAATGAAGACATTGTACTCTTTTTATTGTTCTTATTTTTCTCTACTGTTATTTTATCCATTACTTCGCAGATATCATTGTTTTGTTATTATTTGATTTATGAATAAAGGCCAGTTATTCATATTCCACATTTTCTAATACAACAAATTAGTTGGTATGTGTATTACAGGAATAAAAATGACAGAGGCAAAAGCTGGCCAAACAAAAAGTCCCTAAGCACAAAAGGGTGCGAGACGGCAAAATAAAAGTCCCTAAGCGAAAAAAGCGTGAGATGGGCAAACAAAAAGTCCATAAGCACAAAAGGGTGCGAGATAGGCAAACAAAAAGTCCCTAAGCGAAAAATGCACGAGACAAGCAAACCAAATGCAAAAGTCCCTAAGCACAAAAGTGGTGCAAGACGGGCACACAGAGCACACAAGTCCTTTAGCGGATAATGCGCGAGACAGGCACAATGCTCAAGTAAAAGTTCTTCTTTGAACAGAAAGCAACGCTGTCTCAAAGAAAAACTTAGGGAGCAATAAAATATGGCACGACAAAAAGGTATGCTCAATTGAAAAGCATGTTATGTTGTTTTACCAATAAAATGTCTTTGTGTTGTAGCATTTTTAGCACATCATGCATTTTAACGAATTGTGCTTTGTGGTAATATGGCAAGCATGTAAAGAGAGGGAAAATTGCAAAAGAAACTACGAATTTCATTAAATGTGAACCTTTACATCGTTTGTATGAATTACAAAAAAAAATGGAAAAAGAAAAACATCCTAATTACTCTATAGTGAGAACTGAGTCAACAGGCAGAGAAAGCGCTGACTGAGTCAGTAGGCAGAGAAGGCGCTGTGTCAATATTAAGATTCTAGGGAGCTAGAGCTGCATTTGGATCTTTAGAAGGAGCAGACTCGGAAGGAGGAATGATAGTTGAAGGCCCGGCAATCTCAACAGCTAAGGAGTCTAGGGTAGGATCGACAGCAGTAGAATCGGAGAGTTGGAGATCTTCGTTGTCTAACCCTTGCAATGCCTCGATAGACTCGAGTTGGTCACGTGCCTCGACAGATTCGGGCCGGTCATGTACCTTAACAGGTTCGGGCTGATCGCGTGGCCTGCGAGGGGGCCAAGGACCTTTGAGGTTTTCCAAACGATCCACGGCCCCTGCCTCCAAATAATCCTTGGGATCCTCCGAGTCAGGCCATATTTAGTCCAAGGAGGAGCGTTGTAGTACTCGACCTCTTCAGTGAACAGAAGCTCCGCGAAGGTCTCATTAGGCCTTTGCTTTTCCAGCCAAGCACGAGTGAGGTAGAAGCCGTACTTGACGAATCCCGCCGAATAAACCTACTTCTTTTCAAAGCAGTCTTGGGACAGGCGGTATTCGCGAACAGCTTTAGCTCGGACCTCCCTTTGCCAATCTAGCACATTTTGCATTTCTTCGATGGCCTCGTCCCGTTGCGACCTTATGGCCTCGAAATCATGCGTCGCTTTATTATAAGCCTCCCGGTACCCCTGAAGAGAAGCAACCTTCGCTTGCTCTTCCTTTAACTTCATATCAAGGTTTATATTTTGTCGTCTCAAGGCCTCGTTATCCTTCCTCAACTTGTCCACCCTATTGGAAAGTGGACGGAGTTGGACGACCTCATTCTGAAGCGCCATGCACTTCTCTCGAAGATCATTCAGGTCCTTCTCAACTCGCTCTCTTAAAGTCCGGTGCTGCGTATTGACAGCCACCACTTGTTGAGCAACCTGGCAAAACACAAAGAAAGTGATCAAAAACTCGAGCAGAAAAAGTAAAATATATGCACTCCAAAAGAAGCTGGAAGCTCTTACCTTTATCACGAGATAATCAGAGGTGTCTTCACCCGCATAAAGGTTCTTGAAGACCTCTTTCTCATCGCGCGGGAGGATAATGCTCCACGCTAGACGAGAAGCTACCCCGGAATCCTCGATACTATAATTGTCATTAACGCCAGGGTAGGTTTGGAAGTCGTCTCCATCAACTATCCCCCCATCGTCCACTTGGTAATACATGAGAGTAAGAGGAGCTACCTTTGGTAAAATTGGCCTCGCAGCCATAGCATCTTCAATGATGAGCCTCTTCCTATTCTTCCTATGAGGCTTGCGAGGTACACGCGCACCCTCGGAACGTTCAGGGTCACCCTCTTGGGCAGCGAGCTCACTGCTTTGAGATCCCGAGCTCTTGCATTCGTTTGAGCTATGGTCACGGATAAGGTACCTTTTCCATTTACAGCCTCGTGTAGGGCGACTAGACTCACCCATTGTTGGAAGAGGAGGAGTAAGAGCTCGTGGGTTCTCCGAAGTAGAAGCCTTAACCTAAGGCTGTGTACGTGGCGGGGGAACTTCTGATGGAATCGTAAAAGAGGAAACAATGGCTTTCATCCTATGCATGGCATTTAAGAAGCTCATATCTGTATAGCACAAGAAGAAAAATTAGCATACCAAGTAAAAAAAAAAACGACAACCACGTATGCGATAGTGAGCAAAAGAATTATTGCTAAAAACCTAAAATGTCACCAAAACCGTGTAAGTTAGCCAAGTTTTCATCAGACAAAAAATCGAAGAAGGGACTCCCAAAGGCGTTGCCTTGGTTCCACTCAAGATCCTCCTCAGGTGAATCATTGGCTCCTGCGGTCCCAGGTATTTCATCCCCCGAGTCAAAAGAAGATTCATCTACTAAACGACCTACGGGGTTAAATGCTTCGGCTACAGGAACCACAGGCAGACGACTAGAATTGGGACTAGGTGTATGCGAGGATGAGGGAAGGTTCGACGAAATAGTTGGAGTTCCGAGGATAACTCTCCTTCCTCCCCAACCGGCTGTTGTGATGTTCTCGGGGGTTAAAAGGGAAAACAAATCTTGCTCCCCGGTAGAACAGATGAGTTGTATGGACTCGTCTAGGTGGTCCTTTAATGTAGCTAAATTAAACTTTTACGAGTGCTACGAGTGGTCGCTAGTGTCACGATTCCATCTAGTACGGATTCTTAAATCCCTTGGAATCTCAACAACGACCCACTCACTCTCGAATTTGCGTAACTTATTGGGAAGGTCCGTAAAAATCTTATTGGGAAACCTTTCGACTTTCAACCTTTGGAGAGAGAATGTAACTAACCCTTTTAACCTGTGAACTCTGAAAAATGCATTTAGAAGGGGAACAGTAGGAACGATGCTTAAATTTTGGCATATAGCAAACCTTAGCTAAACTAATTCCTAAAGAACTAAATCCTAAAATCCTAACTCACTTTCGTAGGAATCACGATTGCATTTAGCGTATGCAATAAGCCTTTAAACCCTTAGGTCACCCTTAATGGACGAGCTGTGTCTCGTGAGGGCTTTCAGAAGATATACCCACAAAATCTTTTACCTAAGACTCAATCCTAAAAATTCAAAATAAGACTAAAAAATTTAAAATTTAAGACTCAAAACATGATTAAGATCATGGACATATTTTCAAATATTTTAATTCTTAACTCATAACTTCAACAAGAGTTAAATAATCAAGTCAATCATATTCTAATCATTACTTCTCATATTCATGCATACTTCTAAATAAATTCATGCAAAATTCATAATCAATACAACTGAAACATATAATATCGATTTTGCAATTATCCACTTTACATTACTACAAACAAAGTCAATAGATCAAGAACTTTTTTTTTCCTTTGCTCTTCCTTCTTTTTTTCTTTTTCTTTTTCTTTTTCTTTTGAGGTTTCAACAATAGTTTCTCTAAGTACTTATTTGCCTTTTTACGCGAATGTTAATATTGGTCATACCAACACCCGGTTACTCAATAAGTAAGCCCTCTTTTAGAGTGTTTTGCATACTCATATTTCAAGTCACTTCAAGAATTTAATCAACAAAATCAAGCAACTCAAAACACTGGAGTAGAATTTAAAACTTTCAACTTCTATTTTTCTTCTTTTTTCTTTTTTTATGTTTATTTTCATTTTTTTATTTTTTTCTTTTGTTCTTGTCTATTTATCCTTTGCTTATACCAACTTAAATGAACTAATCACATTATCAATATCATATGAATCAATCATTTTTAATCATGAACTCACATAAATTCTTTAGAAAGTATTCACTTCAACAATAATAACAATCAAAATACTTTTAACTTTCTTATAAAACTTTGTTTTAGTTTAGAATCAATCCTTAAAAGAATGAAAACATATCATGATCTTTTAAAACTCTTAAAAATTTGACCTTTTTTTTTAAATTTCCACTTCCTAAAAAAAAATTCTATAGACTCTTAAACCAATATTGCCCCCCACTCTTAAATCTTACTTTGTCCTCAAAGTAAGTCTAGCATGCAAAGAAGAACAATAAAAACTCAAAAATTAAATGGTAATACAAGTAAAGGAAAGAAATACTCCCTCTTTTTACATCCTTGGGTTGCCTCCCAAGTAGCGCTTTTTGTTTAATGTCGTTTGTTGGACATTTTCACCTTCCATCATCCAATCCTAAACCTCAATTTTTTATCGGTTTCTCGAGTTCCTCCTTCTCAAGATTTTTGCTCGTGGCTATTTCTAGTTCATCTTTAAGAACTTGTTTTTCATCAACTTTTAATTTCCTCTTGGAAGTGCATAGTTCCCTTAAAAACTTGGCATCGCAAGGCACTTGATCATTAATTTCATCAAGGAGAGGAATATTGGCTTCCATTTTCCTAAATGTCTTCAATGTCTTTTTGTCTTGCTCTTCGTTTGTAGCTCTTGCAAACCTACTAGGAAAAGGAGGAGGGTAAGTAAAAGCATTAAAAGAAATTTTTTTATGACTTACCTCTGCTTTGGATTCCTTAATTTCAACATCCTCATAGTGCTTTATAAAGTTGTCAAAATTCTTTCTCCCTTTTACATTGTGCATGTCGACAACTCCTCCTATAATATTGAAATCGATTTCATCCTCCCTTTCTATAAAGTTGTCGACATCTTCATGTGCACTTTCCTTGGATTCAATTTCCCTTTCACTTTTCAAGGTGATGTTAGTAACATTATCTCTTGGATTCTCTACAGGTTGAGAGGTCATAGCTTCAATGTTACTTAAGAAATTCATTATTTGACTCACATGGTGCTCAATATTCTTAATATAAACATCAGTTTCTTGTGAAAATTGTAAAGTGTTAATTTCAAGAATCTTAACAATATCTACAAGAGACATACCTGAGTCTGGAGGTAGAGGCATACCTAAGTCTTGAGGTGGAGCTTGATATGTATCTTGAAATGGCGCATTGTAAACCTCATATTGATTCCCATAACTAAAATTAGAATGATCCCACCATGCTTGATTATAGGTATCGTAGTGTGGTTCATAATTATAGTATGGGTCATAAGCTTGCTCCATGGTGTCCTCTCACTTCTCGTCTTGGGTGGTAGTAATGGTAGATGTTGTGGTGTTTGTGGCACCACGCTTTGGGTTGCTTGTATGTAGTCTCTAATCTTTCGAAGTTTGTAACTAAAGTCCTCGTCAAACATGCAAACCCTGCAAGGAAGAAAGAAAAGAAAATAATCAGATCTTTAAATTATAATAAACAACTTAAATAAATAACAATCCTCGGCAAGGGCGCCAAAAATTGGTAGTGTCGCAGGTACCAATAATAAATTACTTTACTTAAACCTGTAGATAGGCCGAGCAAAGGTCGATCCCACAGAGATTGTTTTATTCAAGTTAATTATTTAAATTAAATACCTAACTATTATTTAGAGGGAGAAAAGAGATTTGGGGGGTTTCAATTAAACTATAATAACTAAGAAAATAATCAGAAAAATAAACAAGTAAATAAATTAGAAAATATCAAATACCACAAAACTTCAGTTACAAGGTAATTAATTATTCTTGGGATATAATGTTGATCATTGATTATTTAAGATCATTGTCAATTAAGTAGTCAACCGTAGTGTAATTCCCCAGCGTCCAATTACACCTATCTTTCCTTACTGTGTTGTTAATTAAAGGCTCAGTGTCTTAATTAATCTCTAACTATCAAAATTTACCTATGCTCAGCGCTATAGATTAAGTTTTAATAGCAGCATTAATATATAGAAAGATTCGATTCAACATTAAGTAACAAACTCACTCAGCGCGGTTTATTTAACTTAAATCTTAATTTTCCTAGATCCCTAGTGATTAAATTCACAAGCTATTACGGATTTATGTTTTTAATCTGGCTGTAGATTATTTAATTTAACTAAATAGTAGGCATCCTATCTAATCAAACAAACAATCATGCAAATATGCTCAGAGAATCTTGGATACTTAATCAACAATTAGATTATAAGTTTAAAATCTCACAACATACTTTTTTCCAAGAGCAATTAATTTACCTCATAACTGAACAAGAAATCTAATCACTATTCATATTCAAGAATATAAACTCCAAATTATATATTATAAAGATTACAAATATCATGTAAGAAACAATCAAAGAAGCAATCTTTAATAATATAAAATCAGAATTACTAATCAAGATTATAAACTAGTAAGCAAGAACACACAAACAATATTACTTTAAATAAAGAAAACAAAATCAGAAAATAATAAAAAAAATCAGCAAAATAATAAATTTTTTATTAAATACTCTAAAACTAAACAAGAGAGAAGAGGGGGAAGAGAGATCTGATTTTTATGAGAGCCAATGTGCTTTTTATATAGGCCTAAGAACCTGAATTAGAGTAGGAGTTTGAAAAGAGTTTTAATTTGACTCAAACTCTTTTTAGAACTTCTCTCTCTTTACAATTCTTTTTCTACTCAAACTCTATTTTCCTACTTTATTACATTGTCTTAAAAATAATTAAAAATTTAAGACATAACAAAATTTTCAAACATGCCTTGTCTCAACCAAATCGTGTCTTCACAAAATCTTGTCTTAACCTTGCTTTGTTGGAATTCTTTCTAAATCTCGTTATTCTGCCCATAATTTCATACTGTTTTTATCCAAATGTTTGACCCATCAAACGAACTCTGATTTTTTCGATCTTATATATTCCGAAAACCTTGAGAAGTCCTCTACAACTTTCATGAAGGACACTTCTTGAGATCAGGTCGTTAAGTTGGTCAAATTTGTCAATCTTTTAAACTGGACAGAAAAATCTACACTTTGCTCTTTTTAGCTCCTTTTAACTCCAACTTTGATATTTAATACCTAAAACATAAAATAAACATTAGCAATCTCTTTTAAGCATAAAACATCAATATAGAGAATATATTAGCACATATAAAATTCACAAAATATCATCCTATCAACATACTATGGAGAATCTTACTAGTTGAGCCCATGCACGAGGATGGAGTTGGCAGGGGACAATATCCTTGTACCTAAGGAAAGCTAGACCAAACTCGGGAAGACAAAAGTGAAAACCAAAGACTAAAGACGCTTTATGTACAACTACACAGCTAGTAACCAGGTCAGGAGAATATTCCCTGTTGCCTGGGAGTCTATATTGGCAACCCATAGGGATGGGGAAGCAGGTGTTGATTTCTTTTAAGTCCGCGTTTGACAGCGAGCACTTAACACTGCCCTTCCTCAATCCTTTCTTGCCTATACATCGAGAAGACATGCCTAAGGACCAGTGAGCTAAGGAAGACAAGTGACCAAGGTGAGACGCTACCTAATACCTGTGGGAGACCTAATACCGTGCGGGAGGCCTAAAAAATATGCGGGAGACTACTAGATTTGCAGGAGATAAAATACGCGAGAGACTTACTGTTGGTGACAAGTCCCGAGCGAGAGGCTCTATGTGAGAAGCGAGAGGCAAATGTTTGCGAGAGGCTAGATGATGCGGCAGACTATGTTCGGCGAGAGAGTTAAAAACGCGTGGTAGAGTGCTAATACAGAAGTTTTCTTTCGCGATTTTGTTGCATTTCCGCTGCTTATATAGCTACGATAGAGAATACCAAACGTCGCACACCACGAAACACCTCCTGCATAGTTGAACCTTTCGACTTGCAAAAAATATCGAGAAACAACAAAAAATTCAGAAAAAGACCAAAATACCACAGATCCAAGTATATACACACACACACACACACACACACACACACACACACACACACATACACTCTCTTTATTGGAAAAATCCAATAAGAGAGTGGGGAGCAATTGATATGGTTGAACCCACACCCACTGGGTTGAGGCCCAAAAGACGATAGAGGACGACACATGGCCTAACATCATTAGGCCACGTGGCGATAGGCGAGAGACCTCATAAAGACTCTTAGCTCAATATGCGGGAGACCCCTATCACCAGCGGAAGACCCCTCAGGGGTTCTTTCGCTTGCGACAGATGTCGGATGACCACCCGCGTTCTGCCTGCTGCCAGATGAGTGTGGCTGCGTTCTGCATAGCTCTCGCCGTGCTACAGACCTCTGTCGCCTCAACAGTGTTAGAGTCATATTGGAACACCAACTCTCCTAAAAGGATGAAATCACCTTCCACGTGATTACTCTACAATAATGGTAATTTATTCGCCTATAAATAAGCCACATGTATTATCTCTACTCTCTAATTTTTTGACTTGAAGCTTTTACGTTTCCCAATACACAAGAACCTTTTGCTGACTTAAGCATTGGAGTGTCTACGCAGGGAACCACCCCCTGCGTTCCTTTGACTTTTCTTGTTTTTTACAGAAGCTTTCTTGAGACACATGGAGAGAAGAGACAGCAACTACGTCAACAATCATTTATTGTTGTTTTGTGCAACAACACTTTGTAACTGTCAATTCTCATTATTATGTTATTAATACCAAAGATATGTAACTTTCATTCTCTATACCTATATATGGGAGTTCTTATTGTCCTTAAAAAAAAACTTTTGGTGAATTAGCAAACTTAGAAACTTTCTCAAATCCTTTCTACATTGTTCTCTCAACTTAGCCTCATTCACTGTTTCTTTACTCATCCTTGTCTTGTTTAGCCTTCTACCACCACTTGCCATCTCACTCATTCTTCAGAGTCTACTCCAGTCTTCCTCTCTGCCACCTCCCAGCACATATCGTTCTACTGGTTTGCAACATTTCCTTTCCACTTCAAAGAACTCATTTACATTTTGGTGACTCCACTGGGAGGAGTGATTGCATTGAGTAGAATATTTTCAACTTTCACTTTGCCGAAAAAACATGGGGAGCTTTACTGGAAATCAAGATGTTCAAGCCCCTACCTACATTTAAGAATTGATGAGGATGATCCAACCTTCTCAAGAAAGAATGCAAAAGTTGGAAGATACTATCTCCCAACTCATATCTCCCAATGCCATAGCTTCTCAGGTTCAACTTGTTACTCTTATGACTATTGGGAATAAGAACATTTCTAATAGCAACATGGAAAATTCATCTGATGCACTTGATACTTCTATTGTGATTCTTTCTTTTAGTATTACTCAAAGTTTTGCTATGATATATCTATTGGAGTTTGATCTCTTTCTTTCTGGGTTAAGAACTTACCTTCCTAATATGAAATTGAGGATCACTCCTTGGCTGTAGCTTTATCGCTTATTCTTTGGCCACAAATTTATTACTTATTCTTTGGTTGCAGCTTTATTGCTAATCTTTGGCCATAACTTTATTATTTATACTTATAGTTGCAGCTTTATCACTCATATCTTAGCTATGGTTTACTACTAGTAATCCAGCTGCAACTTTATTGCTCATATTTTGGCTGAGAGTTATAATTTTTACTTGCAAATCATATATTAACCACAACTTTAATGCTTTTCTAAACGGATTGAATTAATCTCCTATATATCGAGTTGAGAGATAATATCTCCTTGAGGCAAAGTTGAGAAAGGTTCTCTTTAGTCGGATACGTACATATTCAACTTTCTTTTGGTCAGAGAAGATAAGAAAAGCAAGATTTGCTATTGATAAATAGATGAATGAAAGTACCAATGTTATTGCAAAAGATGGGAAAAAATTTCAAAACAAAGAAAATATTGAAACAGAAATGTAGCAAAAGAAAACAAATATCTAATTAGCTATGTAGCTTCATAGAGAAGGATTGCTACTATTGAATTGTGAAAAAGAAATCTAACTTTAGCTGCAACTCGGCTTGATGATTCTTTAGCGAGGTAATCTTTAGTTCTATTACTTTTAACTATTCTCCTACTTTACTCTTCTCAACACTAATGGAAAGAAAGCTTTGGCTTTGGAAACACAATCGTTAACATAATCAAGTCTAAATCTAGCTTTTACCATACCATCCACAAGTTGCAACATTAATCGTAACTTTTCTAAAGAAATGGAAGATGTTGGAATATCAGTAATTAGTAAGCCTTTTCCCAAACAATCTAATGTGTAAGAACTAAAATCTTCACTTTGGAATATACAAGATCCCAAAATTTACCTTCTTTCTGATAGATGATCTCCAAATGCTTCACATACCGAGATTGAACAGAGAAACCATGAAAATCAACTCTAGTTGTCATATTCCCAAAATATGTTCCAAAAATATCAAGAGTACTATTAGCTTCCATTTTCTTTGACATTGAACTTATAATTGAAACACCAAAAGCTCAGGTTAAGAGCTTCTAATTGAAGATCGGGCTGCGAGCTTCTAAATTGAAACTCAAGTCGCGAGCCTTACATTTGATATATATGAAGTGAAAAACAACAGCTTGCGGAACAGTTTCCCGCGATTACAAAACATCAGCTCACAAGAACAGTCTTGCAAGCCACAAAACATAAGCTCCTAGAATAGTGTCCCGCAAGCTACAAATCATCATTTCACAAGCTGTAAAATTATTATTTCTAATTTTTAATTTGATTGAAAGAAAATGAATATTAAGAAAATGAATCTTATTATTATTATTATTATTATTATTATTATTATTATTATTATTATTATTATTATTATTATAAAAGTTAAAGACTTGTTTTCAAAATTTTGAAGAATAGTCTATGCTTATTTGTTCTCAAAATTTTAGAGAAATGCTCTATTTACTTGTTTTCAAAATTTTAGAAAAGTGCTCTTCTTCGCTGTTTCCAAAATTTTAGGGAAACACTCCTTTTAGTTGTTCTCAAAACTTTAGGAAAACATTGTACCTAGTTGTCCCAAAATTTTAGGAAAATGCTCTTCTTAGTTATTCCCAAAATTTTAAGAAAACACTTTCTTTAGCTTTTCCTTAAATTTTAAGGAAACACTCTCCTTACAGGTTCTCAAAATTTTAGGTAAACACTTTTCTTACTTGTTTCCAAGATTTGAGGGAAACAGTCTTCTTATTTATTTACAAAATTGTAAGAAACACTTATTTTCATTTGTTTTCCATTTTTTTTAGATAATAAACTCTTCTCGTTTGTCATAATTTATGCATAGAATATTTCTTCTCTTAACAAATTTCTATGCAGAGGGCAACATAACATAAGAAAAATTATATTTTTAAGCAGCTATTCTATTAAGCAGCTGTACTGATAGGCACATTTTCTGCCAAGTAATTGCTTTGTTGTGTTGCCAGAAAAAATTATTTTGCTAGAAAACTTTCATCCATTATGCTAACCAATTATTTTGATAGGAAAATTTCATTCATTATTTTGTTAGGAAAATTTCATCCATTATTAAAATTCTTACAAAGGGAAATAACAAGTCTAGCTTAAACAATTTTAATGCAAGATAATGAGTTTTAATAAGAAATATTATTTTCCACACACCCTTTATTGTACTAGTGCATGAGAACTTCTTATACTAAGAATTCTCATGCAGGGGGCAAAATGTAGATACTTTCATCCATTATGCTAACCAATTATTTTGATAGGAAAATTTCATTCATTATTTTGTTAGGAAAATTTCATCCATTATTAAAATTCTTACAAAGGGAAATAACAAGTCTAGCTTAAACAATTTTAATGCAAGATAATGAGTTTTAATAAGAAATATTATTTTCCACACACCCTTTATTGTACTAGTGCATGAGAACTTCTTATACTAAGAATTCTCATGCAGGGGGCAAAATGTAGATACTTGATTTTGAAAACTAATATTTAATCTCTTTAAATTTCATACTATAGTGAAGAAAAGTCAGAGCAAGTAATAATGTTGTTTCAGAGGACAACCTCTTCTCAGAATAACTCCTTCACAAGAAAAACTTCTTCTTAGAAGAGCTATTTACCTCTTTTTAGAAGAGTTCATTTACACAATAACTCCTCCATAGAGTAGTTCTTCTCAAAACAACTCTTCTTAGAACTACTCCTTATAGATAAGTTTCTTCACAGAACAACTCTTCTCTAAATAATCTGTTCCCAAAACAACTCATTCACATAACAACCTATTCTTAGAACAACTCATTCATAGAACAACTTGTTTTCAGAATAACTTATACATAGAATAACACCTTCATGGAACAACATCAACATCTTCACTGACTTGATTTTGAAAACTAATATTTTATCTCTTTAAATTTCATACTATAGTGAAGAAAAGTCAGAGCAAGTAATAATGTTGTTTCAGAGGACAACCTCTTCTCAGAATAACTCCTTCACAAGAAAAACTTCTTCTTAGAAGAGCTATTTACCTCTTTTTAGAAGAGTTCATTTACACAATAACTCCTTCATAGAGTAGTTCTTCTCAAAACAACTCTTCTTAAAACTACTCCTTATAGATAAGTTCTTCACAGAACAACTCTTCTCTAAATAATCTGTTCCCAAAACAACTCTTCTTAAAACTACTCCTTATAGATAAGTTCTTCACAGAACAACTCTTCTCTAAATAATCTGTTCCGAAAACAACTCATTCACATAACAACCTATTCTTAGAACAACTCATTCATAGAACAACTTGTTTTCAGAATAACTTATACATAGAATAACACCTTCATGGAACAACATCAACATCTTCACTAAATAACACTTTCAAGAAGATGTGGAGATAACCCTGAATAGGGTAGGGTTCTTGGGTTAACTTCACTATTGAGATGTCCTGGAGAGTTTGGATTGGTAGATCAAATTTGGAGATAGTTAAAAGTTCTTCTCTTAACCTTTCTCTGAAGTATGAGTGCTCTTCCCTATTTCTTTCAATGCACCTTCTCCCAAAGCATAACTCTCGTTAGACAAAACATTAATACTTTGTAACTGTCATTTCTCATTATTATATAATTAATACCAAATATATGTTACTCCCATTCACCACATCTATATATAGGAGATCTTGTTGTCTTTAGAAAGAACTTTTGGCAAATTAGCTAACTTAGAAACCCTCTCAGATCATCTCTACGTTGTTCTCTTAACTTAACCTCATTCAGCCTTTTGCTTTTTCTTCTTAGCCTTGTTCTCATCCTTACTCATCCTTCTAACACCATCTGTCACCGCACTCATTCTTCAGGGTTTGGTCCAATCTTCCTCTCCACTACCTCCTCGCACATCTCGTTCTATTGGTTTGCAATGTTTCCTTTCCACTTTAAAGAACTCATTTACATGTAGAAATGCAGTGTGACCTTCACTAGTGTAAAATTTGGACAAGCAAGCCAGCACATCTAGTCGGCAACCATATTAGAAGTTGCATACATTCAAGAGACATAAACTAAGAGCTTGCTCAAACAGTAAGACAATCCATACCTAGGTCTGCAATTGTTTTAAGCATATCATCTTGAGCTTTTGGAGCACTGTCTCGGTTAGTACTTGCTTTGTCCTCTTGCAGTTTAACAACATTATTGATGGCTTTAAACAGATCTTCATCAAAATTTTTTGGAAGCTCGTATTCTTTTCTCCTTTGACTACCTATAGTGCTGACTGTGACTGCTAATGCTTGATCTTCTTATGATCATGAAGCAACAAGTTTCCACTTGCTCTAGCACTGATTTGAATTGTATGGCACACCCAAGGCATTGTAATTTTCCATTTCTGAACGGAAGACAAATCATTTGAACAATCGGACTCAATAGCAGCAATCTCATTGACAAGAATGTACAGATGCTTGGTAGCCTAGTGTTGAGATGCTTGGGAGCGTGTTTGTCAAATGCCTGAAAGGTGTGACGTGTTGTCATTTTCACGCTCCATTGTAAATTTCAGTATTTAATTTTCTCTAAGAAAAATGGGAAACTTGTCTAAAATTGAACCTTTTATACAAGAATTAGACAACCCATTCAATTTGTGCCACCTACAAAACGTAGCAATAGCATACAAATTTGAAACCCTCGCTTGGTAAAGAAACAAATTAATGGCATCAAAGCTCCAGAATTTCTAAATTCACTCAAATTTATACACAAATGACACGAGGTAAAAGAAAAGAGTTAATACAAGGCTAATAAACTTAACACCATAGCAGATGAACATGAAAAAAATGCAAAAGCGAAAAACGGAATAATAAAAATACCTAGAAAATACATCTCTTAGCGATAAGAAAGACGAAGAGGTAAGTAGTACGGAGAGGAGGGTGAAAGGAAGCCACGGGCTTTGCCTTTTCCCATGTTAGTAGAGGAGAAATTCTATTTCTATTCCGTTTTTTACTCTCTATACCACACCATAAAAAAAAAAAGAAAAAACTTACCCTAGTCATTTACCATGTTAACCCTATAATATTTAATCCCCAGCTCACCATCCTTCTTCCTACCCGATTGTTTGCTTCTACACCTATTAAAATAAAATTGATAAAGCTGCCCGCGTAAGTCATCTTATGCAAAAACACTCTATCTGTGCAAGAGATCTTGCACGCAGGAAGCTCATCCTAGTGCGAGTTGGTTTGCACTAGGACGAGCTATTCGCGTAAGAAAACTGCACGGGAAACACATTCTAGTGTAAGTCACCTTGCGTTAAAACAATTTTCCGGCACACCCTATCCTGCTCCATGGGACTTGCGCTCACATTGGACTTTCGTGCAAGATGATTTGCGCTCGGCTGGGATATCTGCACAAGGCAACTTGAGCGTGATTCTCTTCCTAGTGTAAATCAGTTTACATATAAGTCTCTTTCCAACGCAAGTCAACTTGCACTAGGACCTGCTTCACAAGTAAATTCGATTGCGCGGGAAGCGTAATCGAAAATAAAATATCAAGCTAGCTTACCTCTTCTCCTTGACTTTCAATGCTTTCATATTCTTCATAGCTATCATAATAGCTACTCTCACTTAAATTTTCTATTTTTTTGTGAAAGAAAATAGAATTTGAGATTTAGAAGAAGAAGAAGAAGAGTGATGAGAAACATAGAAGAAGAGTAACAAAAAAGGAGAAGAGAGGGAAAAAAGAGGATGATTTATGTTGGGTGTTAATGACTTTTTACATAAGGGTTTTTTTTTTGTCTTCTAAATAGTTGAAATATGAAGAGTAAAAATTGAAGTTTAATTAGAATTTCTTTTCATGGAGATGTAAACAAGAACCATTTATTAAAGAGGTAGTCGGGATTATCCATCCCAATTAAGTCTGATTTGAGTATCTTATAATCGGGTTTCAATTGAATTAGGATAGTGATTCTATTACCCGTGTTGGGTTCACATAATGCTCTTAAGGTACCCTAAACCCGAACCTAATTAATTTTTTATTAAATATGTTTTGTATTTGAGATTATATATGATGTACTAATGGTATATAGCCTATATATAATGTCAATCAATTATAGGATGACATCTCATTAATGAATAAAATCTAAAAGTGTATAAGCCCTCAAAAATAAATTTAAAATTTTATTAATATTTATTTATAAGGATTTGCATATGACGCGTCATTCTATAGTTGACTGACAGTATATGTAAGCTATATGTTATCATTGCATCATACATAAACTTTGTATTTTTTATTACATTAGGTTTGTTTATAGTTTCATAAACATAATTCTATGGGTTTCAAGTGTTAACTACTAAAATTTGTTGAATTATGATGAAACTTGTATATTGTTTAATTTTATTTTTTAATTAATAGAAAATTAAATATTAGAAAAATTATTTTTTTAATAAAGTTCGGGTTCGGGTCAATTAACGGGTTTGTCAAAATTTTGATTGAGTAATTAGATAATTAAACGGGTTCGGGTAATAAACGGGTAGTATAAAATTTATTAAGGTAGAGTTTAGATAATATATTTAAAAAATAATCAGATAATTATAGAATTCAAAATTTGAAATTAATAATCGAATACTTCAAAATTAGCAAATGCGCATTCGTCTGCATTCCAGTACTTAGGTGTGGTTACTGGCCATATCCAACTTCAATCAAGATGCTTTCGCAGCTTCCAGATCCAACATACTTATCGTGAGAAAAATCATATGGCTCATGCCTTAGCTCAAGCCTCCTGTACTCTTACTGATATGGCTGTTTTGATAGAGGAAGTTCCTACTTTTTTAATGTCTATGTATTTGACTGAAAGACGTATGCTGTAATCTTATCTATTAATGCAATCCATCGTTTCCTATAAAAAAAAAAAAAAAGTACTTAGGTATATGGATTGTCTAACACGTGATTTAAATGTGGAAGTTTCAAGTGTTTCGTTGGGCTTGGGTTTAGTCAGGCTGAACAAATGAAGAGGAAAAGAAAGATCATTGAGTCCTGTTGGCCCATGTTCAAGTTTGGAAATTTGAACACGCAATTCTAGAATCCTATCCAACCCTATTAGCCGAATCCTGTTCTGACCTTTCCTACCGTATCTTAGTGATAGTGTCCAGGTTCAATGAATCCAAATTCCAGACTAGGTTTGGTTGCCGTTGGCTTTAGGAAGTCGTTTGGTTAGACTAGACTTTGCCAGACAGTTGCCTCCAACGTCAATTTCACTTTGATTCTCCTCAAAACTCGCACAATTAGCCCCCTTAGATTTTAATCAACCACGCGGAAAACGATGCTTCCTACCGACTAACCGTCCAGGTTCAATGAATCTAAACCCTAATACTATCGAATTTATTTCCGCCTCCATTCATTCATATCAAAGGGTAATGGAAGACTACGACTACCACGTATGTATGCTGAGAATTAAATTAAATTAAATTAAATTAAATTAAATAGTAGTTGGCAGGCAAGTGGGAAGGCATGGATGGTGTTGAGGAGGCCCAAGCCAGTTGGGTTTTTCCATGGCAATTGGCAGCTATAAATAGTGTTGTAGAGCTCCTAGCCTCCTCCTCTCGTGTTCTTCTTCTTCTTCCTCTTTGAAGACAATACCCAAACCCAGAATCAGAAACGCAGAGACAAAGATAGAGAGGAGGAAGGCGCAGATAGGAACACAAGTTTCTTAATCTCAAAACCAACCTTTGTCTCTCTGTTTCTCTCCTGCCCTGCCGCCAACCGCCTCGCATTCTATTCCAGATCAACGCAACGCAACGCCACGCGGCTTTCTTTCTTTCATATCTACATAGCTTTCTCGGATCTTCCTGTGAGTCCTCTGCTCTTTTGCTTCTTCATGTCAAAATGTTAAGAACCCAACCCTTCTTTTTTTCTCCTCTCCCAAATCAGAATGTGTTCCTGAATTCTTTTATAATACAGAAGAGCTTCAGAAAATCATGTCCATCTCTTTGCTATTAAATTGAGCCATCCAAGCACATTGCCTTGCCACAACTTGTGCAATAACCTTTTCATAAGAAAGACTTGTCATCTTTTCTCATGTTTTGATAATTTTGTTATGAAGATTTAATTAACATTAACAACTTTATTTCTCAGGTATTTAGAAAGTATGGTTTTCTGGGTTTTTGGATACGGTTCACTGGTCTGGAACCCAGGGTTTGAGTACGATGAGAAAATCTTAGGCTTCATCAAGGATTACAGGCGTGTTTTTGACCTTGGTAAGTATTTTATCAAATATACATCAGTTTTTGCAGTATTTATTATTCTGCTGCTTATGCATATTTTTTTTTATTTCATGTGGCAGCATGCATTGATCACAGAGGTACACCTGAAAATCCTGCAAGGACTTGCACCTTGGAGCACATTGAAGGGGGCATTTGCGTAAGTAGCAGCTGACTGTAACTCTTTCATGTCATGTAAAATACAATTTATCAAGTTTGTGCCTTCAATTGTTTTCTTCTGATTTACTTGCCTTTGTTGGTGATTATGAGATGCAGTCATAGAGCTAGATCTGGATACTGAGTTTTTGTGTGTTGATTGTAGTCTTTTTAAGAGATGCACGTATTCTTTATGTGCTAAATCTATAATAATTCTTTCAGTGGGGTGCTGCTTATTGTGTTCGGGGCAGTCCTGAAAAGGAAAGAGCGGCAATGGAGGTAATCTTGCATCAAACTTCAAAGTGCTGTATTGATTTTCATTTAGCAATCCCCATTCTTAGGTGTTCTTTGACTCAACTAATTTGCATATAACTTAGAGTAAGTGTTGTTTTCATTTTTTCAATTTGAAGTACTTGGAGCGGAGAGAATGCGAATATGATCAAAAAACCCTTGTGGACTTTTACAAGGTATAAGACTGGGTTTTCTATTTCTCTGATACTTTTAATTGATTCCCTTGTCTTGCTTATCTCTTTGTCTTGGTCTTTTTTCCATACTTATGTTTGTGTATGATTGTTTTCAATCAGGAAGAGGATCCCCTGCAGCCTGCTCTAAAAGGAGTTATAGTGTGAGTTACCCTGCTTTTAAGTTCCCATCATGTCATTTTTCCTATTGGAATAGGAGAATGCAAAAAGCAATCTTTTGTGCATAATTTTCTTAACAAAAATGTTTCTCCATACAGTTTCACATCCACTCCAGACAAAGTTTCAAACAAGTATTACCTGGGGCCTGCTCCATTGGAGGAAATGGCTAGGTAATTCTTTGATCCTGGGCTTTTTAACCTTATGTTGAAATTTTTTACTTTGAGCTTTATGTTAAATATGGTTGTTACCTTATCAGGCAAATTGCAACTGCTGTTGGACCATGTGGAAACAATAGAGATTATCTTTTCCTTCTGGAGAAGGCCATGTTTGATATAGGTAAGTCTTTTTTGTCATTTTTCTTTTTCCCCTATATACTGACCATGAATGTGTCGGAACAGTATGCATGCATAAGAACAATATATGTTGAATGACTGAATGAAAAAAATGGGACTTGTATAAACAGGTCATGAGGATGACATGGTTATAGAGCTGGCAAATGAAGTGAGGAAGGTGCTTGGAACATTGGGGAAAGGAATTTCCAAGGAGAAGAAGCTGGTTGGGTCTCCTCACATACCACGTAAATCCCAGACTCACAGTCCGGCAATTCAATTGCGTCTGCTTCCTGAAGCTGTTGCAATGGATTCCTAGCTTTCCCATCAATTCTCAACAGAAGGACAGTAACTAGAAGGGCGAACCTTTCTAACCCAATAATTACTCTTGCTTAATCTATTAGAGAACAGTTTTACCAATATTTTTGTTCATTTAATCAGCATTTTTGGAAACCCTATTGTTGGGAACACAGGGTATACACGAGAGAATGGAGGGTAATAGTTTAAATGCGGTTTATTTCTGTTTCTAACCAAGAAGAGAATGTTTCTTTTTCATGTTTAGATGGTTTATGACCTCTTATGAGGTGCATTGCTTTGTGTTTAAACTACCATTTGTTTATTTGAGGCTCAAATACATGTGCTGACGGCACTGAAAGAAGAAATGTTTCAACTTCAAGGTCATCCAACAGGAATCATGTGATGTATGCAGTATTTAGGGTTTGAAAGTAAATAAATTATTACCAAAAAGTAACCGATCTTCTCATATATTTGAAATTTAAATAAACTTGAGTTAACATTTAAGTTCTTGTTACCAGAACAAGTTGATTGAACGTGCCTAATATGAAAATGTCTTTTGTTAAATCATTTAGCATTCAATCAAACATATTCATGTAACAGTTGTATATGTGATCTTTTGATTTTGATTTGAGATTAGTTTACTAATGATTTGATATGCGGAATGTTTACTTTGATTTTAAACTACATTTGCTGAACACTGTTGATAAGAAGAGGTAGGGATAGGATGGCAATGGGTATTGGAAATTTTCATGATATTCTAAAGAATGTGAGCTTGTTCTTATGTTGATTATTGTTTGTATTTGTTTTTATCCTTTTTCAGAAAGTCCTTACTTTTAAAAATCTGGTCGTCATCACTGAAGTTTTTACTCTGCGTTTGGTTTGCGGAAAAATAAATTATCTTTTAAAATTTGATTACTATCAAAATACTGTACATCTGGAAATTTTTGAAATATTAAATTTTTGTGTTTGATTTGATTAAAAAGAAAATAAGATTTTTGTATTTGGTAGGGGAATATAAAATTACCTAATGATTTATTTTACTATATTACTCTTATATATTAGTAGTTGTGTTAAGTGAAATAAGTCATGATAGAAATAAATTACTTATTTATTTAACATATTAAATTATTTAGTTGTAAATATGCAATTTATTTATTTTAACATGTAAATAATATTTAAAAAGTTATGCTTAAATAATTTTTTTATCATTTATATTAAGTCAAATTTAAATATCATTTATGTAAATTGTTTGTTTATTTAACTTGCAAATTATATATTAATTTATTTAACATTTAAATTATTTATATATTTATCTAACATGTAAATTGTTTGTTTATTTAGCATGTAAATTATATATCAATTTACTAAACATTTAAATTATTTATTTATTTAACATATAAATTGCTTATTTATATTCTTTAACATGTAAATTATTTATTTATTTAACACGCAAATAATATTTAAATAATATTTAATGATTGGGTTGGGTTGGAAATATTACTTAACAATGTAAGAGGGATGTAAGATTGTGAAATAATAAAACACTTTTATTTTGTAATTTTTACTAACTAAAAAGGATAATGTGGTCCAAAAACATAATTAAGTGAGGACAAATTTGAAAAAAAAAAAAGATTTTCCCCCAGGAATTCTAAAATACTTCAGGAGATGGAGGTAATTTAATTCCCCCTATTTCCCCTCTTTTGGTACTGTTGGGAATATTAAATTACTGATGTGGGGGAAAATTTTGCAACCAAACAAGGTAATCATATTACGGAAAAAAACATTACTGGCTGGAATAAAAAATTCCTTGAATCGAACACCCCCTACACATGGATAAAGAATTGGATGTAGATAATTTGTTACTCGGAAGTTATGTAGTTAACTATTTTAAAATAAATCATTCATGTAGCTTTGGAGTGTACCATAATGGACATCTGTTTGTCAACCTTCCTACCTGTGTTAGTTGTAGATATATCCACTTTTTGTTCCTACATAATTGGCTTTAATACCTCCAATTGCTTCCTCTTTTTTTTTTTAATTTTAATTAGTTTTTAAGTTCAGGTGCTGTTATTTTTACGGTTGTGGATTTCTTAAGGTTGTGAACCAAACATGTCACTCCCAATCAATTCAAGTGTGTTCATGGCTTTCTAAACTGTCATTAGGTTGCATGGATGCGCAAGGGTTCTTTATTTCTTTTGTTTTCAGGGGTTAAGAAGCATATTGATTTCATCACTGCTATTTTGTTTGGGGTTGTGATGTGATAAATGCTGTTTGGTTTTCTTATTATGAAATTATTTCTTGCTTTTGAAGCATGATTTATAATGTGAATAAACAGCTGATACCAAAAAGCTTTCGTTATAGAGATTGTTTAGGTTAAGGGTTCTCAAAGTTGTATGGTAGGATGTTTCTTAAATTGGATATAAAACAATTTTGTTTTAGCTGTAGACATGGACATCCTGATTTCAAAGGAATAATAGTCAATATTTTGTTAGGATTAGTTTGTTCATCTTGTTTGATAAGTTCAGACCTTCACTTAGTAGAGTATTTGTCAGAGAGAGTTCTTAATCTCATGGAATTGGGGTTTTTTTTTTCATAAAGAGGTGCAAAGGGTTAAGGAGGATAACAATCATTAAGCTTTATACACAATCATTAAGCAAATATGATCCTGGTCTAGTTCAAATATTATTTATTTTTTTGGTATTTTAATTTTTAATTTATTTATTTATTTTATTCTTTTAGTCTTTTTGAAGTTTAATTTGATTTGTCAAAATTTATGTCAATTTTCATATTAAATATATATTATCATGTTTATTAGTCAATAATGTTTTTATATATACAATTACAGTATACTTAGTAAACATATTAAAAAAAACTTTCAATTTTAATTATGTTTGGGTTAGGTTGGGACAAATCTATGCTTCGAAGAGTTAAACCCAAGTAAAGGTGACAAAAGTTAACCCGAACCCGAAAACTCGCTCGAATTTACCCGAGACCGAACCGAGACCAACCCAAATTGACCAAAAAAGTCAAAGACTCGAAACTAAAAAATCCTAAAATCGAAAAAACCCAAAACCGACACCATCCGAAACCGAGACTAATTCGATTCGAAACCCGAAAAAATCAAATTTAAACCCGAAAAAACTCAAATTATAATTATATGATTATTATTTAAAAATAAATAAAAAATTGATACACTTTTTTAATTAAAAATTTTAAAATTTTGAAAATAATTATTATTTATAATACAATTATATCAATTATGTATAACCAACAAAATAAATATTAAATCTTTTTAATTCAATTATTAAATCAAATTAATTTAAAACACCATAATATATGATATTAAATAATTTTTAATATTATACTTATTGTATTTATAATAATAAATATATTATTAATTTAGCATTTGATTTATTATAAAAATCATTTTAACAATTTATTATTTTTATATACATTATTATTAAATTAAATTTTAATTATTATATTAAAATATTTTAAAAGATGCATATTATTTTATAAATTTTGTTCGTAAAAACAAAAATATAAGAAATAATTTAGTAATTAAGGATATGTAATTATTATTTTTCTATTTTAATTATTATATGCTAATGAAAGATATGTTAATGATGTAATCATTATATTAAAATGCTAATAATGTAATATTATTATAGTAAATGTGTTCTAATATGGATTTGAACATTAATTTGATATTCCATTTGTTGAATTCTAATTTGGGAGATTTTGTTCATCAATCTCATTTGAACACAAAACCAACTGAAAGCCACTCTTCAAACATAACACTTTTCTTGTGACAATGAAAAATATGAAAAACCACAAATATTACACAAATAATGAGTATATAAAGAAGCACTTGACTATTAACTTGTAAACATCATAAATCAGAAAGACAATTGCAGAAAATTAAAAAATACACAATCAATCAATGAAAAGAGAAGCAATCCGATTGGAGCCTTGTACCCGCAATGCTCAGCTCCTGTTCGATACAAAAGACCTAAGAGGAAGTTTTAATTTATATCCAATTAATCATACAAATAAAATAGAAAAAGAAAAGAAAGTTTCTAGATTTAACAAAAACAAGCAATACCCAGATGCAAAATATCAAATTTATGCGAAGAAGAATTGAAAAAAAATGCCTAACACAGCACTTAATCCTAATAAATGCAATAAAACTTTTAGATTTAAAATGTTGAAGAGATTTACCTCGAAATGCTCTTGAATCTTGCGGGGGTCAATAGTGTTACCCTGGGCGTCAACGCCGGGGGGTGATTATGTTGGGCAGTGGTACATGTCGGAGAAAATCAGAGTAGGGCTGATGCTGGACTTGGTGCGAAGATGCAAGCAACAATCTCCATGACGACACATGCCTATCCTTTTAGGACTTCGATCTCAAACATCAACGCCAAGGAGAAGCAACCTAGGTTCATGGAGACGAGTAGTTACCCGAGGCAAAAAGGACGGCGAATGGTGGCAAAAGAGGAGAAAGGCCTCGATTTTGTAAAGAGAAAAGAAGCTTTCGATTTTAAGAGAAAAAGGAAGAAAATAAGAAAAATTCAGAGCAAAGAGAAAGAAAGAGAAGTGTTGGTTGAAGAAAATGGGCTGATCGATTGAAAAACAACGAGAGGTAAAGATAATTAACAAAAACAGAGTGAACCGCTAGTCTGGGTTCTCTGAGAGGAGTAGAGGTTGCGATGCGGCAATTTTTTACCTTAGAGGGAAACGAAAATAGAACTGAAATAGGGTTCCAAATATTTTAGGGTTACAAGGATAAAACTGAAATGGGAATAAGGAAAACTAGAAAATAATTGGCGGGAAATATGAATAAATTTAACAATGAAGGAAGCGGGAAGCAAAAGAAAAAAGAAAAGTGGAAGAGAAAAAGAAAATACAAAAGAAAGAAAAATAAAAATAAAAGAATAAAAATAAATTAATTTTGGATAATTGTAGTGTTATTAATTTATTAATTAATTGATTTTTAATTCATATTATTTTAAATTTAAATTATGAAATAAATTATTTTAATATTATATTTGCATTATTCATAGTTTAATTTATATTTTAAATACTTTTACATTATTTATATTTTTAATTGAAGTAATGTTAAATTTATCATTTAACGAACATTGTAACAAAGTATGCATAATAAAAATATAGTTAATAATTTTAACTATACTAATTCATTATAAATATTTTAAATGTCTATCGTTTAGATATTTGCATTTGTTTTAAAGATTAGGTTTTTTAGTTAAAAAAATTTTTGATCTTCAAATGTGTTTCATTCACAAACTTTAATTACTTTATTGAAAATATAAATACTATTAATTTATCTTATTATAGTAAACTAATTATTGTACAAGCTAGTTTAGAGAAAAATAACAATACTTGATCTCTTCTTCCAAGTTTATGATAGAAGAATTAGTAAATTATCAATGGTGTATATAAACATAAATATCATATTGATGGTGGTCTTTATAAGATTAATATTTATACTATATATGATAAGTTGCCAAATGCTTTCAATCTCATTTCAATTTATTATGGTAAATTAAATATTTTGCAAGTTAATTTAGAAAAGAAAAAGAGAATAATTCACTTTTTTCTACCATTTATAATATAAAATTAGTAAATTTTAACAATTAAGTATATAAACATATATATCATATTAATGTTTATAAGATTAATAACTACACTATATTTGACAAGTTGTCAATATCTTTTAATCCCATTTCAAATTATTACGGTAAATTAAATATTTTCAAGTTAGTTAAAAAAACAATAAATGACCATTTTTATCTATTTATAATATAAAATAAGTAAATTTTATCAAATATGTATATAAACATATATACATCAAATTGATGGTGCTTTATAAAATCAATCATATGCTACACGAGATAAGTTGTCAATTGCTTTAAATCCCATTTCAATTTATTATGGTAAGTTAAGTATTTTTCAATTTAATTTAAAAAATGACTATTTTCATCCAAATTATGATACAAAATTAGTAAATTTAATCAGTTGTGTCTATCAATATTATTATGTTAATATGAACATGAAAAAATTAGTATCAATTAGCGTATAATTGTATATGATATAATTATATGATTTATATCAAATGTTATTATTTATAATATAATATCAATTGATGTATATAACTTGTTTAATTCAACGTTCTAAATTTTTAATAAGATATTTGATTAATTAATGTGTACGAGTACAATTTTATTTAATGTAATAATGTTATATTATGATTTATGTACAAACCGAAAACAAAATAGATATAACATTGAGGTAATTAGTTGACCTGTTATTAATAATATTAAGTATTTTTTTAATGTATAGTATAATTTTATTCAACGTTTTTAATTGAACAATTAGTTAACTAGTTATATTGTTAGATTTAATTTAATTATTAATTATGTTGGTATTTAAAAGATAAAATAAATGTAAAAAAATTCTTAAAAATTTAAAATTTTATTAAAAATATGATATAATTATTAAAAAAGCTAATAAAACAAAGTAAAAAAAATTTATTGAACTAAGAGTGTCCAAATTCCAATGGCCCAATATTGACCCAAAAAATATAATGACCCAATAAGTTATTGTAAAGAGTATAAAGCTATTTATATAAATGCTTAATTCTTTAGTGTGATTTATTTATAATTTGTTAGTTATTTATTTGTATAGCTAATATAAACCGTTGATGAAATTTTAAAAATTAAAAAACTCTTTAACTTGGTAACCTGCTAAACCAATTATTAAAATTAACATTATTTACTAAATATTATTAAAATTATACTATTATATTACTAATATACCCTTGTTATAATTGTAGTACTATTCTTCTTCTTATATAAACCTTTTTATTATTTTTAAACCCTAATTCCTAAATCATAAACCCTAATTCCCAAATCATAAACCCTAATTCCCAAATCATAAACCCCTTTATTCCAATTTTTGTCTGTTTCACCTTTAATCCAGTTTGTAGCTGTCTCAATATTTTATAAATCCTAAACTTTAAGCCTAACCTCAATCAAATAGTTGTTCTTATTTATTCCACTCTTATATTTTTAACAATGGGTAAGTTTGTGGAAGAGAATTGCATAAACGATGGAAATTGCGATGAAAAGTGCAAAGAACCAATGATTTACAAAAAAAGTCCTCCCAAGCGACCAAGGAATCATTATTTTTTTACTAGTAAGATTTTTAATTCTTGACATGTTTTCAGGCAGTTGACTGCTTGGTTTTATAAGTGTTTCGATAAAAAAATTTATCGGGGAAGTCGACTACTCAATTGAAGCAGTCGACTTCCTAAGAGAAAATTTATCGCAGAACGTTAGAATGCGTAAGACAGTCGACTGCTAAATAGCCAGAAGCATTCTGTTTCCAGAATGCATATGGGAAGTCGATTGATATTTTTGGTCAGTCGAATTCCCAAATTTTTTAAGCATGCTATTCTTAATTTATTTATAGAATGTCGACTTTTATTATTAAGAATTCGACTTCCTATGTATTTTGAACATAATTTTCACATCACTTGTGTAAATTGGATTGTATTCATGTGAAAGTAAATAGATTAAACGTAAAATTGTCAAGAATCATCATAAATTAATAAAAGATTATCGTAAATTGAAAAAGGGTCATCGTAAATTTGAGTAAATTATTCGTAAATTTAAAAAGGATAATCGTAAATTTGGGTAGATTTTTCGTAAATTTAATAAAGATAATCATAAAAATTTTGACATTCATTGTAAATTTAATTATATTTATCGTAAAAATGATTAGATTTATCGTAATAATAATAATGATAAATACAACCAAAAAAATAATAAATACTTATTAATAATAATATAATAATAAAAAATATCAGAACAACATTAATAAATAAAAAATATATATAATAACAAAATAAAAAAAAGTTTCATACTGGGATTCAACTTCCCGAGAAAGATAGTCAACTGTCCAGATGCATTCTGGAAACAGAATGCATCTGGTAACGAAGCAGTTGACTGCTAATAATTAGCAGTCGACTGGTTCGTTACCAGATGCATTCTGTTTCTAGAATGCATATGGGCAGTCGACTACCTTTCTTAGGCAGTCGATTTCCTAATTTTTTTAAGCCCGTTGTTCTTATTTAATTTATGTTAAATCGACTTATTATTATTGAAAATTCGACATTCCATGTATTTTAAATGTATTCTCACATCACTAACGTAAATTAGATTAGAATTATCATAAAACTAAATAAATTAAATGTAAATTTAGCTAAGGATCATCATAAATTAATAGAAGATGTTCGTAGCTTTAATAATGTTCATCATAAAAATGATGAGATTTGTCGTAAATTTAAGTACATTGTTCGTAAATTTAATAAGGATAATCGTAAAAATTATGAGATTTATCGTAAATTTCGGTAGATTGTTCGTAAATTTAATAAGGCTAATCGTAAAAATGATAAGATTCATTGTAAATTTAATAAGGATAATCGTAAAAATGATGAGATTCATCGTAAATTTCGGTAGATTGTTCGTAAATTTAAAAAAGATAATCGTAAAAATGATGAGATTCATCGTAAATTTGGATATATTGTTTGTAAATTAAATAAGGATAATTGTAAAAATAATGGGATTCATAGTTAATTTAAGTAGATTGTTCGTAATTTTAAAAAGGATAATCACAAAAATTATAAGACTCATCATAATATTAATAATTTCAACCAAAAAAATAATAAATATTTATTAATAATAATATAACAATAAAAAAATCATAACAATATTAATAAATAAAAAAAATATAATAACAATTTTTTTTAAAAAAAATTTCATGGGGAGTCGACTTCCCGAGAAAGGAAGTCAACTCCCCATGTGCATTCTGTTTCCAGAATGCTTCTGGTGATGAATGTGAAGACCGAGAATTTTCTAAATAAATATAAGGTATCCGGAAAATTTAATTTGGACAAATTGAGATCCAAATTAAATAAGAATGAAATTGGAGAAAAATATATTTGGATATCAAGAAATCCAAATTTAATCCAAAATAAAGATATGTAATTTTATATATATTTATATAAGGTTATTATATAAATATATATATATATATTTTTTTATAAATATATATACATTCATATATGGAATATATGAATACATCATATGTTAAAAAAATACCATTTTTATATCATTGAATATATATATATGTAAATTTTTGTACATTTATGTATATATATAATATATATATATATATATGAAATATATATATATATAGTATTTTAAAGTAAAGTATACATATATAAATGGTTTATATATGAAATATATATATATATAAAATATATATGAATTATATGTATAGTATTTTAAATGTAAAATGTATAGATTTACACATGTATATTTTATTGATACAGATTTTATATATGTATACCTATGTATATTTAATTATATGATATATTTATAGATATTATAATTATAAATATATTTTATAATTATAATTAAAAAAAAAAAAAAAAAAAGAGAGAAGTGGGAATCGGGGAACCCGATTCCCACATTTCCTCTTCTGTTAACTAAACAGAAGAGGAAGACCAAAAAGGAAAGCCGACCCCTGTTGGCTTACCGGAGAAGGAGTGACGCCGCCGGCGAACTGTGATGGAGGAAGAGACGCCGACGCCGACGGCGAGGGAAAGGAAAAGGAAACAGAAACGAAGCGAAAAGCGGGAGAAAACGGCGAAACAAAACGGAAAAACCCGAGAGGAAAAAGGGAGAAAGGAAACCGGCGATGCCGCCGATCTGGGCATCGCCACCACCACCCCGGCGTAGACGAAGGTGAACCGAAGGGAAGTAGACCACTGGCGGTGGAAGAGAAAGGAGGGGGAAGGAAGAAACAGAGAGGAAAGAGGCCGCCGTTGCCACCTCCAGATCCGGTGCCGTCACCGCCGGTGGGGAGGAAAGGAGACCAGATTCGGCTTCAGCACCACCTCGGCTACTTGTGGGAAGCCTGAACCGGCGGAGAGGATGGCCGCCGGTGGCCGAACCGGTCGAACCGGTAGAACCGGCCAGAACCGGCCTGAACCGGTCCGAACCGGTTCAGGCCAGAAAAAAAAAAAAAAGGAAAAGAAAAGAAAAGAAAAGAAAAGAAAGAAGAAAAGAAAAGAAAAGAAAAGAAAAGGAGAAAGAAAAGAAGGAAGAAGAAGAAGAAGGAAAGGAAAAAGAAAAAAAAAATGTGGTAAGGAAAATTTAAGTCTTTTCGCCATATGTCTATTGGAATTATTGGAAATTTTCGGATTATTTTCTAAATGAAAATATATGTTAATTTTTGAAATTGTAGCAAAAATGGAAATGAGACGAATGGTGGAATTCGGCCAGGCTCGAAAAATCGGAAAGTACGCTAAGCTTTGGCAAATAGGTAAGATACTTTTATAAAGCATTAGTAGCTTTATATTGTATGTGGGAATTATGAATTTTTATATGATGCATTTATTTAATTGATTTTAAATGGAATTGTGATTTTTATATGATGCATCGATTTAAATTGATTTGCTAAAAATGCTAAGAGGACCCACAACTGATGGTGGGGGTCTTAGTAAGAGGTAAAATTGGTGAGAATCAACGGCTGCAAGTATAAATTGTGTTTCCCTTGCAGGAGGTTAGGGAAAATTACGCCGTTATGCTGCCGAAATTCTTAGAAAAACTTTGAGGAAAAAGATTTAAGTTTCTCATGTAAATGGAATTTTGGAAATAATTATTGGAAAATATACATTGAAAGGACTTTATGATATTACCTGAGAAATTTGATATTGAAATCGATGAAAAGACAGATCGTTGAAACACGATAATGTGATGAATTAAATGGTTTAAAACTTAAGACTCGATAAATCAAGTGATTTTAATAGCTCAAATGGTATCAAGTTGAGATTGAGATAGAATTATTTATTAGACGGATCACGGATAAAGTGATGATTATGGAATTGATAGATTCAAATAAATGGACCGTCTTAGTGGTATGAACTAAGATTTTTGCAATAATATGGATAGTCGCAAGACGACTTAAATGATTGAAACACTATTGATAGTGGAAATTGGCAAATTCTTTTAAGTGGTAAATTGCCAATCAAAAAATTGAATTGAAGATGTCTTATAGATAATTCTAGCATGATATTACATTCTACAGACCATATGAAAAGTGAATTGAGGATTGTGATTTGATTTTACGATAGTAAATGAAATTGAACCGCAAGTTGAGGATTCTGAATATGTACCTATAGGTCAAACCATAAATGGATTTGATAGGCGAGTATTGATCTTCTGGTTCTATAATCCTCGGTGTCGACTCTGGAATAGATAACGAATGAGGATATTAATATTGCATAATTTCAGTATTTTGATGGCTATATAGTGACATGATATTTAAATTTTTAGGAATACTAAGAGGATTCATGCAAGTGATGTGGTCTTAGTATTAATAGTGAAAGGTAGAAATGATTGGTATAGTTTATAGCTATCGAAAAAGGATATCGAATACTGAATGACTTGAATACCAAATGATCTGATTATTGAATAATCGGAGTACTGAATAAGTTGAAAACTGAAGGAAATGAATATTGAATTGATTTGAACACTGAATTACTGATGTGTCAGAAGGATAGTTTGAAATCGAACGATTAATAGTGATAAAGTTAAATGAATTGTTTCACCGTATTAGAGGAAGGTATTACTTATATTGACATTTGAAACTATTACTAAAATTACATACGGAGATGATTTCATAGCATCGCTTTTAAGCATAATTTGCTATAGTTTCAGATGTTATAATAGCATTTATATAAATGCTATAAAGTATAGATTAGCTTTAAAAAGAAAGTATATGGTATATACGTATTTTTATATACGAAACCTCTTAAAGAACTTCACCATATGCTTTACATGATTTTAAAAAGAAAAGCTAAAGATTTAAATGTTTTATGAGACTGTAGGCACCCTAAAAGAATTAAATTCAATAAAGCATAGTGGAAACAGCCTAATTGGAGCTTTGCTCATTAGGCAGATATGCTTGTCCGACAATAGTCGTGGACAGGTCTCAGTCACGCCTGATCAGTGGGGCTGAGAGAGATGAGGTCTATGGCCATAGATAGCGCCCTAGTTGGTTTCCAGGGGACGATGATATGATTTCACTGCTAGCTACAGTGATTTAAGTCTTTATTGATAGAGATGATAGGGATCTAGCCTAGTCTCTAATTGATATGATATGAAGTCTAGAGTATGATTTTATTGATATGAACTCTAGACTTGACATGATTTATACTGTACATGAAACAGATTTGAAATGAAATATGTTTTGAAACAGTACATGTTTTAAACATGTTTTAAAAGTCCATGAGATATGATTTCGACACTTATATGATTTATACGAAAATTTGTGTCGAACATGGCATGATATGCGGTCTAGAGTATAGTTTGATTTGATATGAACTCTAGACCTGATATGATTTACAGTATATGTTTTAAAAGTATATGATAAATGATTTCGACACTGATATGATTTAAATTCGACAACTTGTCTCAATGGTACCAGGAGTGTAAGAACTAGGTACTTAAGGGTCCTAAGTTCGAACCTCCTGGGGGACGCGAATTGGGAATTTATTCCCGATAAAACCTTGAGTGATGTTGACAAGGACTACGGTCCCTACTCGGTGTGCGCACCGGGGCGTCACAAAGAGGACAGTACGGATGAGTGATGTTGACAAGGACTGCGGTCCCTACTCGGTGTGCGCACCGGGGCGTCACAATAAAAACGCGCGTTTTATTGTGACGCCCCGGTGCGCACACCGAGTAGGGACCGTAGTCCTTGTCAACATCACTCAAGGTTTTATCGGGAATAAATTCCCAATTCGCGTCCCCCAGGAGGTTCGAACTTAGGACCCTTAAGTACCTAGTTCTTACACTCCTGGTACCATTGAGACAAGTTGTCTCAATGGTACCAGGAGTGTAAGAACTAGGTACTTAAGGGTCCTAAGTTCGAACCTCCTGGGGGACGCGAATTGGGAATTTATTCCCGATAAAACCTTGAGTGATGTTGACAAGGACTACGGTCCCTACTCGGTGTGCGCACCGGGGCGTCACAATGAAGCAGTCGACTGCTAATTAGTAGCAGTCGACTGCTGCATCGCCAGAAGCATTCTGAAAACAGAATTTAGATGGGGAGTCGACTTCCTTTCTCGGGAAGTCGACTCCCCATGAAAATTTGGACTTTATACAAGATTTTTTAGGCAGAAAATCCCTAAACCAATCATTCTCTCTTAGACACTCCTCTTCCTTCATCTTTCTCTCTAATTCAATCTTGCAAATCCCAAACATATTCTCATCAACATAATCCTATTCTAAATCCAAATTTCTTCCATTTACACCAAAATCCCCAAAAATTTATTATATCATAGTAAATTTTATGATATTAATCGTAAATTTTATGATATTCATCGTAAATTTAATGAAATTCATCGTAAATTTTACAAGATTCGTCATAAATTAAATGAAATTCATCGTAAAATTTATTAAATTCATCGTAAATTCATGTGATTCACGTAAAATTTATTAGATTTATCGTAAAATTTATTACATTCATCATAATATATCGTAAAATTTATCTAATTGATCATAAAATTTATAACATTTATCATAAAATATATGACATCTTAAATTTTATTATATTAATAAAATCTATAATAATTAGCAGAAAAATTAATGTAACTTAGGATAAATTTTAAGTAAATAATTATAAAAATACTAAGAGTTCAAATAAATTATAATTAACAGTAAAATAAATCTCTTATTAAATATGACAGTCGACTTCCTTTTATAAGCAGTCGATTGCCAATATGCTAGAATCAATCTGTAGAGTAAAATAATTGGGGAAATCGACTTCTATACATGAGTAGTCGACTTCCTAAACTTTTCTGAACAATTACCTTGTATTTTTTTAATATTAATGGGTAATATCGTAATTTAATTTTGATTAATGGTTAAAGATGTAAATATAAATATTTTCTTACCTTTTAAAGGATAAAAATGTAATTTAAATCTTTTTAATTAAATTTTAGTTTACCCGTTAACCTGTTAAGCCATTATTAACATATTTAAATAATTTTTAAATTTTATTCAATATCTCATGAGATATTGAATATCTCATGAAATATCATGACCTTACAATAAGGTCGATATTTTGCGACCTTACTGTAGAATTTCCCAAACCTCTAGATTTGTATTCATCTGGAAAAAAGGACTGTGGTCTGTAGAGAGAGCTCTTCTCATTATCGATATATGGAGACCCAATACCATTCTTAGCACTCTGAATCTAGCCCAAATCCCCACTTGGATGCAAATATGAGGTCTCTCTTTTGAGTATCAACGACCATTTGTAGCGAGCAAAGTAGGCCAGATAACGAGAGTGGTTTCGACAGTAGATTAGGATAACATAGCACCAAGAGACATCAGATCATAAGGGTTAGAGTCTAGATATGCTTGTGGCACCCATTTATAGTGGGCTGCATGATCAAAAGAGACGATGGCGTGAGCATGTGGATAGAGTTTCGATATAAACGGGTGTGCAAGGTATGCACCAGATATGGAATTATTAGGCATACACGCCCAAACTATCCACATGGGAACACAGATATTGAAAGAATGCTGAATTAGCAAATGGACAACATCTCCACTAGATTTGGCTATGATACGGGCTATGACCTATAAAACATCCTATTTTGAAACAATATCAGAGCTTTCTATAATCAAGGAACAAGGAGAACAACCATAGTAGAGCATACAAGCAGAGCCGGGATACTAAAAAATAGGGGATAGCAAAACTACATCAGATTCGATGAGCAGTGGTGGGGAAACACTTTAGAAATTCAAGAAGAATTTGACATGAGCCCAGATCAACCTATACCAATAACTCAAAGCCAGGTACCACTGACAGAAGGAATACAGGAACCTGTAATCACACCAACCAACCCGAAGAGTCCAAGGAATGACCCTAACCAACAGAAGTTCCAAAAGAACCCCTACTAAATCAAGAGCACTCAAGCCCTCTAATTGTACAATAAGAATGTGAAAGGCAGCAAGCCGAACTAGATATCCTATTGGAGCAACTGGCACAACAAGAAGAACCAACCTTGGTAGGTATTGATCTCACTCAAAATGCTGTACAACTAATTGATAATGCTCCGAGATGGATAGTTCTATCAAGGGGAGTATTTATGTTCACAAATAGTAGAGTTGAAAACCAGCAATCAAGAGCTGATATACCAAAGAGCAATAGGATGGGTGAAATGGGGAACTCAGTGCCAATAAACAGCTCAACCTACCCAAGCTTTAGTTTGGATGTGGAAGAAAAAATTGTCCCAACAACAGAGGAAGGGGACATCAGGTTTACTATATGGAATAGGCTTATAGAAACAAGGGAGCCAATAATAGGTATGATTGACATAGTATAGAACATTACCATTTCAGCACAACCAGCAAAAGAAGAAGCACAAAATCAAGCCATGAAACTACTTCTGGAGCCAAGAACCATAGTGGAAGATAGCATAGAAACAGCCCCTCGGAGGACCTGGGTTCTAAGCAGTTCATCAACCAAGACAAGACATTAATAAAAGATACCCCAATTGAACAGTAAAATGAAAACGCCAATGAAGCATAGCCCTACAATAGCCATGAAAGAAGTGCCTCATCAGAATAGAAAATGAAAAGAGAAGATTTGGACAGTGACCAAGAAATTGAATCGAGAAGGCAGGTAAGGAGGTTACTGCAAATGTTGGAGGTTAAGGACCAACAACACCGACTCAAGAGAAAGATGATGAATACAATAGCAAGGGGTTCCAGTAAGCTGTCCCACAACAGCCTCTATAGTAGCTATGAGGATACTAAGCTAGAATGTTAGAGGGTTAAGTCAACCTCTACATTCCAATAGCTACAAGGAAATTACCCAAAAGTTCAACCCCAATATTTGCTTTCTTATGGAAACAAAAGTGACAATTGAAAAAGGTAAAACTTTTACCAAAAGATGGGTTATGATTATGCTGATGGTGTGTCGTGTGAGGGTAGGAGTGGAGGGCTTTTGTTAATGTAGGTGGAAAATGTTAATGTTTCTATTCTTAGTAAGGATAAGAACATTATTGTTGCTTATATCACTGACCACAGAAAATCATTCTGGTTAACATGTCTTTACGGCCATCTAAAACTCGAACTTAGGAAAGTTGTTTGGAACAAGCTGATAAGATTAGTTGCATCCCCTATTAAGGATGGGCCTTGGATAGTTTTAGGGTATTTCAACCAAGTGATGATAACAGAAGACAAACACTCATTTAAAGAAAATGTCATTAAAGGTGATGATAGGCTTATATATACCTTAAACTTTTGTGGCTTGTCCGAGTTCCTATAAAGGGAAAATATCACACATGGACAAATAATAGAGAAGGGGATGATGTGGTCCAGGAGAGGCTAGATCGGGCAGTCGCTAACCCAAGCTGGCTTCAAGTTTTCGACAGAGCATTATTAACAACCATGCTAGTTCTCTTCTCAGACCATGGATCAATGTTATTGGATATAGAAGAGAAAAAAAGATATAGAAGGCGACCTTATAGATTTGAAGCTATGTGGACAACTCACCTTCAGTGCAAGGAAATCATTAGAGAATCTAGAATTGTGTGATGCAAGGATCCCTGCTTTTTATGCTTATCCAAAAAACTGAAAATCACTCAAAACAATCTCAAGCAATGGAATAAAGAGGTGTTAGGCAATATCAATGATAGAAGAAAGGAGCTGGAACTCAAACTAAGCAGACTTCAAAGCAAGCTTGAATCAAAGGAGAATTGTGAGATGGAAAGGAGAGTTAGAATAGAACTGGAAAGATTGGTTGAACAGGAACAAATACATTGGATGCAAAAATCAAGGATTAATTGGATCGTTCAAGGAGAAAGGAATATCAAATTCTATCATACAACAGTGGCCAAAAGAAGAATAAGAAATAAAATTTCGAGAATCCTAATGAAGTATAACATATGGGTGAAGGACCCAAAAGGAATTGAGGAAGCCTTTCATAACCATTTTTGTACACTGTACAACCCTAAGGACTTGGTTGAGAAAAATAGCCTCAAGAAGGTGCTGGAAGAACTGGAACTATTGCAACTCAGTTGGGAGCATAAAGACATTCTCAACCAACCTTTCACCACTGAGGAAGTGAAAATAGCAACATTCCAAATCAGTCCTTTAAAGGCTCCAAGTATTGATGGGAAACTAGGTATGTTTTACCAAAAATATTGGGATATTGTAGGAAACCTTACCACAACATCAGCCCTCTCCTTTCTTAATTCAAGGCATTTGGTAAAGGAAATTAACAAAACTCTTATCACATTGATTCCAAAAAACCAAAAACCCTAAATTAGTTCAAGAGTTCAGATGTATTAGTCTGTGTAATGTGGCTTACAAAATAATAGCTAGAACATTAGTCAATAGACTCAAGACGATCATGGCGTATCTCATTTCTCCATATCAGAATGCATTCATCAAAGGAAGAAACATTACTAATAATATCATCTTAGGAGGAGAAATCTTGCATACCATCTAGAAGAATAAAATAGGCAAAGGTGCTTAGGAATGGTTAAAATTAACATGAATAAGGCATACGAGAGGCTAAAGTGGTCATTCCTTATTAAAGTTATGAAAAGAATGGGATTCAATGATCACTAGATCCAACTTATAAGGGAGTGTTCAGTACAATGACATATTAGATTCTTGTGAATAGGGCAGCCACCACACCATTTCAGCTTAGTAGGGGACTAAGACAAGGTGATTTGCTTTCTCCTTATCTTTTTATTTTATGTCAAAATGTCCTTTCCATTCTTCTTGACAAGGCAAAAACGAAGCACAAAATCAAGGGCATTAGGATTAGCAAAAAAGGACCACCCATTAGGCACCTTCTTTTTGCAGATGATTGCTTCCTCTTTTTCCAAGTCAATGTGCAATCATGTCAAACAATCAAACATTCGTAGAGCATTCAGTAGTATCTCTCTAGACAGGTCATTAGTTAACAAAAATTCGAATTGTTTATGAGCCTTAATTATAAAGCAAAGAAGAAGAGATGGTTTAGTGGGATCTTAGGAACTAAGATCAGAGCATCACTAGGAAAAAACTTAGGAATTGAATTTGGTAAGATTAATAGGAAAAGAGACTTCTTCCACCACTCCTCGATAGAATTCAGGATAGGCTTTTAGGATGGAAGAGCCATTGTCTTTCGCAACGAGGGAGGTTGACCCTTATTAAATCAACCCTCAACTCCATTCCTATCTAGACTATCTCATGCTTCAAAGCACCAGGGAACATTTGTAAGAAAATTGATCAAACTAATAGAAATTTCTGGTGGGGTCATGATAAAGGAAGTTGCGTATGAAGAATTAGGAGCATTTGTGTCTACCCAAAGACAAATGGGGCCTAGGGATTCGATAATCTAAGATAATGAATAGAGCGCCCCTGGGAAAGCAAGCTTGGATAATTTTAACAAACCCACAAGGAATCATTAGTACGGGAAATTCTAAACTCACTCATCTTTTTACTCTTTCTACCCCACACGTTAAAAAAAAATCAACTAAATTTACCCCATAAAAATAGACTATTTTAACCCCATCATTTTCATTAACTTCCAGCTGAGCCATCATCTTCATCAGCCCCCTGTTTCATCGTCCTCATCTCCATCATCGATCAACTCATCACTGTTGCTGGTTCGATCACCAAGCCACACAGTTCCCTGCTAATTCTGCCCGAACCGAGCCACACCGCGCCAACCATGAACAGCTACTTCATCGCCGACCTCGTTTCTTACTCAATTGTAGCTAAACAAGAAAGAAGAAAAGAGAACGTGGGATGTGCAAGGAGCTTTGCGCGGCAGCTCAGGTTCTGCGCAAGGTAACTTACGCAAAAGCAGTGATTTTGCGCAAGGCTCCTTGCGCGCAATCCCTTATTTTGCGTAAATTGCCTTGCGCGATACTCATGATATTGCGCAATGATACTTGCGCAGCGGGTCTATAAAATTGGGACAGATTGATGAGAGTCAAGGCTCAATTAATCTTTACATGAACTCAGAAAAGCAATGGGATATTATACCACACTGCTTGCTTTAAATCTTGAGCATAAAATTAGTCAGGGAGTTGAAGGGAGTAGAATCGACGGGGCTCAACTTATGGGATCAGTGTGCTGGTGTCCATTGTCCAAGCAGAAGGTGTCTGTTGGAGAGGCATTGCTCGCGCAGAGCTACTTAGGCTTCCTATGCAATGCTAGTGCAGAGATTTGTCTCAATGTAAAGACTAATAACAGAATTATTAGTTAAAGAGGGAGAAGACTAGTTATAGGTTTAGAAAAAAAACTGGTTAGAGGTTTGTGAAGATGATGGGTTAAAGGTTAAGAGAAAAAAATGAAAGAACGTGAAGGTGCTGATAAAGATGATGGAGGTTAAAATGGTCTACTTTTGTGGAGTAAATTTAGTTGGGTTTTTTTTTAGGGTGAGTGGGTAGAAAGAGTAAAAAGGGGAGTAGATTTAGAACTTCTCCATTAGTACAGCACTCACCAAGAAATATTGCAAAAAGCAGAGCTTTACCGACACTATGATCAAATCGAAAAAAACATGGATTTGGAGAAGCATCCTGATAGGCCGAGATGTGTGCAAAAAAGGTTTGGAGGTCTAAATCAGGTCACGTAACGAGACCATTATTAGGAATGGGAAAATTCATCATGCCCACACTTTACTTGGTACTCATTAAAATGATCTTACGGTAAGAACTTTTATCAATCAAGCACAATCATGCTGGGATCAAACATAAAATTCTGTGCTTAAGGAAAAGGTAGTACTTGACACCATTCAAATGAGAACCTTTTCTATCTCGAAAGAAGAAGATGGATTAGCTTGAAAGTACAGTTTTGATGGAAAGTACACAGTGAACTCGGCCTACAAATCCATCTTGGAGGAAATAAGAGGTGAAGACAGCCTAACTGCCAATCAGAATGATAAAACCAAGTGGATAAACCTATGGAGATTAAAGCTTCCCTACAAAATGATCATCTTCTTATGGAAAATTTGCAATAATACATTGCCAGTTCATAGTGAATTAAAGAAAAGAAATATACAAGAGATAGAGGAATGTCCACTTTGTCAAGAGCAGGACAAAATGGTAGACCATCTCTTCGTCCAGTGTTAGGTTGCAAGAGCTATTTGGTTTGCTTCTGACCTAAACCTATGGGTAGAAACCCTCACTCCTGCAAACATAACCAACTAGATTAACTAGATAATATTGATCAAGGACATCAATGCTTTTGAATCCTTTGAATTTTATAGTCAAGCCTTCAGCATTCTTTGGGCATTGTGGGTTTACAGAAACAACTGCATCTTTTCGGGACTAGATCATCCCCCACCAAGTTCTCTTCCACCACAGGTCCTAAATAAAAGCTATTAGGGAAGCTTTTGAGGAGACAGATCTTAACAAGATGTAAAGGAGAGAGCACACCCCCTAGATGAGAACTAGAGGAGATCACCCAAGCAAATCTTGACCTAAACGATAACTATTGGATGGTGTTTCTGGGAATTAATCAAGTCCACAAAACCAATCGTTTTGGAATCAGCACCTTGATCCACAATTCGATAGGACACACACTTGTCCTTTGTGATAACATTAATGCATCTTCAAAGCTACTAGCAAAGACATATTTTGTCAAAGGGTTAGCTTAAAACTCCAAGCAATCAAAGCCAGGACAGTCCTTTACAGAAATGACAAAAACAATTGGACATCATTGCTCGAGGAAGAATCAAAATTCCATTGGACTTTAAGATCAGCCATTGAAGACATAAAGAAAGCAACAAAGGACATAAAGTTATTTTTCTTCACAAAGTGGCATCCTCCAGCAGACAAGTGAACTCCCTCGCAAGATTGGTAGCTATGGGTAAGAAGAGCATTATCTGGATTTAACTATCTAACTTGCTTTATTTCCTAATTATATTCCTTGTCTATTTACCAAAACAAAAAAACATAGACATTCATTTTTAGGATTCCTAAATTTTTAGACGTGGAAGGAATTAAAGAACAATTCAAAATAAATTCAGACATAATTTTGGGACTCAACTATTTGTACTATACATTCATACTTTTGAATGTAAGACATATCCTTAATTGATATGCTTAATTGTTCCTAAGTTTTAGTGGAAAAAAAGGTGAAAAATATAATTTTCAATGATTAAACTCACACACATCTTATATAGATAAAATATATGCGTAACAGAAGGTAGTTATTAAAGACAGAAGTATGATTGGATTTAACAAAATTGAAGCTCTTGAGTTCAATTTTCTATGACTATCAATTCAACTCAATTTGCAAAAGAAAAATAAAAAATTTGTAGGACTAGAAAGGTGAATAGGGAAGCTCATAACCAGCTGCTAGGATTATTATCTAATATACTGTCAGTAGAGTTCTTAAATTCCACAAACGATATAAAAACAATGACACATATCAGGTTTGTCTACAGTAAAGTCACAAAATATCGATTGTACTATTAGGTCATGAGATCTTATAAGATTTTCAATATCTTATCAGAAATTGAATAAATAATAAAAGTTAAAAAAATGTAACAATGGTTTAACAAGTTAATTTTAATTTAATTAAGTATAATATAAATTACATTTTTATTCATTCATGAAACAACCAAAATTACATCTTTATCTCTTCAAAATATGAAAGCAAATTATCTAAGATATTAATTTTACAGTTGTTTTTACCTTAGATTATACATTATAATAAGGATAGTCTATGCTAAAATCGAGAGAGAAAATTAAGAAGAGAGAATGTTTTTAGAGAGAGTATTTAGGGTTCATTTGCTCAAAAAAGGTGTATTTATTGTCTAAATACCTTAGGGCAGTCAAATTCCATATTTTAATTCTGTTGTGCTTCTGGCATCAAGGCAGTTGACTACCCTTATACATGGTTGGTTGTTTTTGTTGGAAAAGAATCAATGTTCTCTATGGACTCGTGTCACTCTAGAAAAACTATAGTTACCATCACTTGTTTTGGGACATAAGCGAGAGATATGATATTCAATATTGTCATTACCTTCTAATAATCCTAACAATTTGATTATAATATTTCTCTATTTGATTCCTTTGCTCATGTTTTGTAGAGTTGGAGATCAATAGTGGATTGAGCAAACCATAAGAGAATACTGTAGAGATGATGTAGATTTTTTCTATAATTCTATTTGCTGCAGTGGAGAATTTTACACATGAAATTTTACAAGTCAATTGTCATAAATTTTATAGTTTTTTCTATAATCCTATTAAATTTTAATGTCTTTTACACTTATTATCATAATTTTTATGGTTAATTATTAGAGGTGGCAAATGGGCGGGTCGGATCGGGTTTGGGTTGAGTCATTTTGGATCAGATTATTTTGGGTTAAGGAAAAATCGGATTATTTCGTGTTCGGATAAGGTCGGGTTTGGGTCAAGGAAAAATCAGTCTATTTCGGGTTCAGATAAGGTCGGGTTTGGATCAATTTGAATTTGGATCAATTTGGGTTCGGATTAATTCAGGTTCGAATTAGATCGGGTTTGGGTCGTTGAATTTTTTAGTCAATTCGGGTTGGTTGGATTTGGACTTTGGTCAATTAGACAGGTTTATTAGGTTAAGCCTTGATTATCTCGATGTGATTTATCTGGTTTGAAAATCAACTGAAACCATATTTCTAAGAATTACAAAACTCATGAAAATAAAATTTTCTTCTTACATGACCTATAGTACAATTGAGATTGAAATAATCAAAATATTTAATAATCTGTATGATAGTTTTCTTTATAATATATTTACCAATATTCATAAATTAATTATATTTTTTCATTTTATTTTTATTATCTATAATAATTAATAACTTTACGAATCAAAGTGATTTAATAATCCCTACTAAATATCATAAAATAGTACTATATATCTCTTTAATTTATCTTGATTTTTTATAGAATAATTGGAGATATTAAGTGTAGATGATATAGCTTCTGTTCTCTATTATAGATTAGCTATTAAATAATTACACATTAGATTCGAATGAATGCAATATAAAAGTGAATATTTATGTTTAACTAGATTAAAAAAATATATAACACTCATCTCATTGAAAAATATTATATTTTTAATATATTAAAATACTTTGATAATTAATTTTAACATTTAAATATTTATTGATAATATTAAATTTAAGTTTGAATCTTTTCAGGTTTGGGTAAATTTTGGATTCGGGTCAATTCGGGTTCGGATCAATTCGGGTTCGGGTTAATCTAAATTCGGATGAATTTGGGTTCGGATCAATTCAGGTTCGGATCCGGTAGGGTTTGGATCATTGTAAATTCGGATAAATTTGGTTTCAGATCAATTCGGATCGGATTGGATTTGGATTGTTAACTTTTTTAGTCAACGGATCGCTAGGGTTTGGATTCGGGTTAATTGAGCGGATATTTCGGGTCGGGTCAACTTTTGCCACCTCTATTAATTATAATAGACTTATGCCTTTTATAGTGTCTTTACACTTATTTTTATTAATTGTTGCAATGAATCACATTTATTTTACTATTAATTATCATAGATTTATGATTTTTATAGTGTTTTTACGCTCATTCTTATCAATTTTACGTGAATCTCATAAATTTTAATGCTTTTTCTAGTGCTTTTACACTCACTCTCATATATTGTACGATGAATCTCATAAATTTTTGGATTAATTATTTTAGATTTATGCTTTTTCTAATGTTTTTATACTTACTCTCATTAATTTTACGATGATTTATTGTAAAATTTATGAGATTTATCATAAATTTATAAGGTTTCTCATAAAATTTATGACATCCATCGTAAAATCGATGATAGTAAACATAAAAAAACTAGAAAAAACATAAATATATAATAATTAACCGTAAAATTTATGAGATTCATCTTAAAATTTATCACGACCTAATACCACATTCACACGTATATGTTGAAGGCTTTTCTTACTTAATATGTATTTCACATTTGGCTCGGGTTAGATAGGCAGCAACTTTTAATTCAAAACTTATATCTCTAGTCATGTTACATGGTACATATACATTGCCATAGATAGCGTCTGTTTGGGATGTTTGGTCCACTGATAGTTATGGTGGGATTTATAAGTTTTTATTAATAAATGGGTCATATCTCATTTTAGAACCTTTAACTTGTGCTTTGAGCTTTGCTAAAGCATTGTCTAGAACTCTAGACAATAGTCATAATATTATTTTGAAACTTTTGAAGCATTGTTTTAGATTATCAGAATGTTCGATTTAAAACTCTGGACAACAAAACATCATTTTAGAAGATTTGAACTTTGAACTATCGAACTCTTGATTTCGAAAAAGCATGTGGATTTGAAACTAGAATTTGAAACTTTGAATATGCTTTTGTAGTATACATGACGTCCTTGAAATTGTTGCACATGTGACATGATCTTAGGCGATGCATGCTTTTATATATGATTGTATATCATGGTTGACATGATTTGAAATTGTACACACTTGCCTGTGATTTTATACTGTAAGCCACATGATTTGAGACTACATAAGAGTTCTAAAATCAATATATGTGTGTTGTATTAAATTGATATTGGGATAAGTGATAAATTTTGTGGATAAATGTTCTTGTTGATAGGTGTTGGGGATGGGGATAATGAAGTATTTCAAAGTACTCTTTCATCCGTACCCCCAAAACCTTAGTACACCTAGAATCCCTAGGACATGAACTATAATAGTTTGTAAGAGTATACGATGATGATATGATATGCATGCGAAATGTACACTTATATGAGTATCTTACTAAGCCTTCATTCATTAAGCTTTATTTAATCATTCTATAGATTGAGCACAGAGTTAGGAAAGTATTTTGGGTCTATCTGATATAGCAAAGGCTTGAAATATCATTCCAACTTTTTGAGAAGATTATCTTTGTTTATTTTGGTACAATAATATTCTTTTTGTACGTAATGTTAATTTCAAGCTATTTTTGTTACAGTACTATAAGATGGAATGTAAACTAGGACAATGAATGATTGTCTAATTATTTTAATGCTTTATGATACGGCCATGTCTATGTTCAAATGGAATTGAGCATGCAAGTATAATGGCATGAAGCACACAAATAAGATAGATAATGTGGACTTATGGAAGAAATCACATGTGTTTATAACGAATTCATGTTGCGGAGAGCTTTAAGACCTAATAGATGATTTTGATACTATGAACTAGTGAATGGTAGCATAAAGATTGTCAATGAATCGCTATTGTGGGATTTCCCAAAACTACATAAAGCATATGGGTTTCAATATAAGTGCTTACGCTGGAACCTTGTGTCACGACCCGAAGACCGCGACTTTCACTTGATTCTTATACTTTTCTTAGTCTACAAATTTATGGACTAAATTTTTCTTTTTCATTTTAAGGTTTGTATTCGGTGTCAGTGTAGTTACTATACTCTCTAGGTGACTTATAGTCCTTCCATTTAAATATTAAACAAACACGGAAACGGTTCTTAGTTACATCCCGACTTGTTAAACAGAATATGTACTGTGCTTCAATTTAAGTCTTACATGTAAACAAGTAATTTATAAGAAACATATACCTCAGAAGACTAGTACCAAGTCCATATACAGTCCCCGATGCCCACTGAGCAGCTCACATGGCAGATGTTAACTTCAAAAATCTGAAAGAGATGAAATTTAGGGGGGTGAGCAAAACCACGGCTCAGTAAGATACTAATATAAATACAAGAGTAGGATTACACTGTCTTAATCTGCAATGCTTAAAACTTGCAAATTTGCAATCACAGTTAATCCTTTCTCATCGATAACATATCATTATCTCATTTCTTGTCATATGTCTATCACTTATACTTTTAAAATTATCATCATAATCACTTTTCAGTCTTCTTGTCCTTACACTATAGTGCATCGCACAACAATCTGTCGTATCCAAATTGAATGTCATATACTATTAGTATATATTTTCCTCTATCTCGGAGTACATCATGTCCAATTGAAGCACCATATCAATTCACTTTATATTTCATAATCGTACTCCTGTAATTTATCATCTCATATCACTTTTCCTTATAGAGAAATCATGATCACCACAGTGTAAGTTCACAATTCTCTTCATATCTATCATATGTTCATATATCATATCATGTCATCGTCTAGATGAAATATCATTTATGTCGAGTCATGACATTTATCATGAAACTCGTGTACAAAGCATATTATCATGTCAAGGTTTAATATCCAATTATGTAACTTTACTGTATAAACCGCTATCATCTCTAATCGTGTCATATGTACTTTAGAACATGCTCCACGTATAAATTTTCAATTCATTCAAGTCTACCTTTATGGCATGATAAAAACATGTTCAATTTCAGTTCATGTATTCATTTTCAGAGCATGTCTAAAACATGTGCGGTTTTAAAACATTTTTCATATACTATAAGTCATATCAGGTCTAGAGTTCATTTCAAATCGATTTATACTCTAGACCGCATATCATTTTAAATTCGACACGAAATCGTATATAAATCATATCAGTGTCGAAATCATTTATCATATACTTTTAAAACATATTCTGTAAATCATATCAGGTCTAGAGTTCATATCAAATCAAACTATACTCTAGACCGCATATCATGCCATGTTCGACACAAAATTACGTATAAATCATATAAGTGTCGAAATCATATCTCATGGACTTTTAAAACATGTTTAAAACATGTACTGTTTCAAAACATATTTCATTTCAAATCTGTTTCATGTACAGTATAAATCATGTCAAGTCTAGAGTTCATATCAATAAAAATCATACTCTAGACTTCATATCATATCAATTAGAGACTAGGCTAGATCCCTATCATCTCTATCAATAAAGACTTAAATCACTGTAGCTAGCAGTGAATCATATCGTCCCCTGGAAACCAACTAGGGCGCTATCTATGGCCATAGACCTCATATCTCTCAATCCCACTGATCAGGCAAGACTGAGACCTGTCCACGACTATTGTCGGACAAGCATATCTGCCTAATGAGCAAAGCTCCAATTAGGCGATTTCCACTATGCTTTATTGAATTTAATTCTCTTAGGGTGCCTACAGTCTCATAAAACATTTAAATCTATAGCTTTGTTTTCAATATCATGTAAAGCATATGGTAAAATTCTGTATGATATTTCATATATCAAAAATATATATATATATATATATAAATATCTACCATATACTTTCATTTCAAAACAAATCAATACTTTTCAGTATTCATATAAACATTATTAAAATGTTTCAAGTTGCAAGAAAGCATGCTTAAATGCGATGCTGTAAAACATTTCAGCATGCAACTTCGGTAATATTTTCATCAAATACAGAGAAGCGATTCATTCAACTTTATCGCCATCAACTATTCGATTTCAAGACTTTCTTTCTGTCAAATCAGTAAATCACTATTTATTTCGTTCACTATTCCTTTAATTTAATATTCAACTTGCTCAGTACTCAATTCATTCGGAAATCGAATCACTTGGTATTCAGACCATTTGGTATTCAATATCCTTTCTCAATTACATCGACTATTATAATAATCATTTATACATCTCATCATCAATATTAGGATCGCTTCATTTGTATGAATCCTCTAAGTTTCTATAAGCATTTAAACATCAATTTCTAAATAGTCATCAAGTTACCAAAATCATGCAAATAATAATATTATCATTCAATATCTGTTCCAGAATCGACATCGAGGATCGTAGAACCACAAGATCAATAATCGCATATCAAATCCATTTATGGTTTGACCTATTGGTACATATTCAGAATTTTCGACTTGCGGTTCATTTTTCATTCACTATCATCAAAATCATATCACAATCCTCAATTCACTTTTCATCTGGCCTGTAGAATGTAATATCATGTTAAAATTATCCATAAACGTCCTCAATTCAATTTTTGATTGGCAATTCACCACTTAAAAGAATTTGCCAATTTCCACTATCAACAGTATTTTAATCATTTAAGTCGCCTTGCGACTATCCGTATTATTGCCAAAAATCTCAGTTCATACCACTAAGACGGTCCATTTATTTGAATTTATCAATCCTATAATCGTCACTCGATTGATAATTCCGCGATTCTATCATTCGACCATCTAATTTATAACTTCAATCTTTCTCTTTTAATTTATATTATATAACCATTGTTACTCTTATCAGTTGATCCTCCAAATATCTATTTCATCTCAATCTCAGCTTGATAATCACTTTGAGATATTAAGATAATTTGATTTATCGATTCTAATATCAACCTTTTCCGGTAATACAATAAAGTCCTTCACATGTTTATTTTCAATAATTATTTCTAAAATTCCATTTATGGGAGAAACTAAATCTTTTTCCTCAAACATTTTCCTAAAATTTTCGGCAGCATAACGGCTTAATTTTCCCTAACCTCCTGCAAGGGAAACACAATTTATACCACAGCCGTTGATTCTCACAATTCCTACGTCTCTACTAAGACCCCCACCATCAGTTGTGGGTCCTCTTAGCATTTTTAATATCAATTTAATCAATGGATCATATATAAAAATATCACAATTCCATTAAAAATCATTTCATAAATGCATCATATAAAAATCATAAATCCCACATACAATATGATACTACTAATGCTTTATAAAAGTATCTTACCTATTTGCCAAAGCTTAGCGTACTTTCCGATTTTTCGAGCCTGGCCGAATTCCACCATTCGTCTCATTTCCGTTTTACTACAATTTCAATATCAATGCACTACATCAATATAACCATAAATTATTCAATAAATACCATCATTTTATTTTTTTCTAAATTTCCTTACCATTTTTTCTTCCTTTTTCCCTTTCTTTTTTCCTTTCCTTCTTTCTCCTTTTCTTTTCTTTTCTTTTCTTCTTTCTTTTCTTCTTTTTCCTTTCTCTTTTTCTTTTTCTTTTCTTTTCTCTCTTTTTTTTTTTTCTGAACCGGGTCGGGTCGGGTTCGGGTTGACCGGGTCAGTCGGGTCGGGTCGGGTCGGACCGGGTCAGGCGGTTCGGATCGGGTCGGATCGGGTCAGGCGGGTCGGATCGGGTCGGACCGGTTCCGCCGGTTCAAGCTTCTGCTGGCCGGTTCGGTCACCGGCGGCCACCCATTCCGGCGGTTCAGCCACTCCACAGCTTGCCGAAGTTGCGAGGATGCCGGATCTGGTCTCCGTTTCCCCAGCGGCGGCGCCGGCGGTGGCGAATCTGGACCGTGGGTTTCGACCTCTTCTCCTCCACGTTTCTCCTTCCTCCGCCGTCGTTCTTCTTCACCGGCGGTCTTCCTTTGCTTCCCCTCAGCTCCGCCGAGCTCGGGGTTGGGGTGGCGGTGCCTAGACCGGCCGGCACCGCCACTTTCCTCTTTTCTCTTTTCCTCTTTTTCCTTCGGTTTTTCTCTTCTCCCATTTCCGCTTCGCTTCTGTTTTTCGCTTCGGGTCGCCGCCGGTCGTTTCTTCTCTTCCCTCTCGGCTCGCCGGCGACGACCCTCTCCTTCCTCCTCCTCTTTTGGCCGGCAGGGGCCGACGGTTTTTATTGGTCTTTCTCCTCTGTCTATAACAGAGGAGAAAGAAGAAGCTGGGAATCGGGTATCCCGATTCCCGCTTCTAAATTTCTTTCTTTTTTTTTTTTTTCTCTTTTTTTTTAATATATATATTTATAATTATATATATCAAAATATTAAACATATATATAATTATATATTTTTCATATAAACCATTTTATATATATATATATATATATATATATACACTTTGATTTTAAAGTACTATATATATATTTTTCATATATATTACATATATACATAAATGTATAATAAAATACATATGTATTTATTCCATGTATAAATATATATTTATCAAAAGCGTATTTATATAATATCATTATATAAATCTATCAAAATATATATTTTTGTTTCTTATTAAGTTTTGGATTTCTTTATATCCAAATTTATTTCTCCATTTTCTTATTTAATTTGGATTTTCCATTTATCCAAATTAAATTTCCTCCTTCATTTCTTATTTCCAAATTAAATTTTCCTTTTTTATTTCTTATTTAATTTGGATTTCACTTTGTCCAAATTAAATTTTTCGGATACCTTATATTTATTTAGAAAATTCTTGGTCTTCACACCTTGAGCTAAATGCTACAAATATGTTGGGTAGTTAACATTCTTAAATGAATTTTACTACACTACACGTAGACAAACTAAAGATAGAAAAGTGAAAATTTTGCTTACTTTGTCATACTTTTTGCAATTCTCTTGTCATAGCTTCCAGGTCGTGACATGTATACTACCTTATTTATCTGTTTTCATTTTATAAATTGTTGTAATGCTTTGTTTTTTAATCCATGTTTGAATCAAATAGTCTATAGCTACTAATTTCATACCTATTTTTCTTTTTAGTTTTTATGCTAGTTTGATATTGCCTTTTAAATATAGTTAAGCTTATTTGATATTTTTATTGTAGGATTTATCTTTTTCAAAAAAATATAAAATTTGAAAAAAAAAATACGTTGCAACGTGCGTCGATCAATTCTAATTATAAATAACGTGAGACAATGAATATAAAGCTCAAAACAATGTTGAAAAAAATTGAAAATATCAAATAACAAACTCATGAACCCACAAAAACAAAACAACTTGGAAAGATTAGAAATCAAAAACTCAAAATTACCTCATATATTGCTCTCTAACTCTATCTCTTTATAAAGGAACCAAAAGACACATGTAAGATCAAAAGCAAATGGTATCAAAGGGAAATGGAATTGGAAAGAAAGAAAGAAAATGAAAGAAGGAAAGAAAAAAGGAAAAGTAGAAAAAATTAAAAGGGTTTTAAATGTACTCAGTTTCTTTCCCCTTATACTAGAGGTGGCAAGTAGGCCGATTCGGGCGGGTTCGGTTCGAGTTATATTCAGGTTCGGGTTATTTCGATTTCAGGTTTTTTCAGTTACGAGTTTTTCCAATTTCGAATTTTTTCAGTCTCAGGTTTTTTCGGTTTCAGGTATTTTTGGATTAGATCCGATTTCAAGTTCGGTTCGGTTTTAACCAGGCGGGCTTAGTGAGTTTAGTCAAATTATTTTGAAATTTTATAAGCTATAAATATTTTTATAATTTTGAATGTAATAATTAATTTAATTTTATATAGTTAAATTAAAATATAATAAAAATGCTAAATTAAAGTTAAATTTTATTAATATTTATATAAATATAAATTTTTACATTTTAATTTTTTATTACTTGACAATTATTATTATTATTTTTAAATTTCCTGTGATATTTACATTTGTTATAAAATATAAATTATATATTAATAATTATATAAAACTTTATTTTTTAGGTTAGCCAAATCTAATATTTATATTATATTATAAGGTACATAACAAATTTAGTAAAATATCTATATAGATGCTTACATGGACATTCTTTAAACAAATTAATTAAATAATATTATTTTATATACTTATAAATTTAAATAGTTAATACTAATTTGTGTATCGTACGAGTAAAAGCTAATGTATATGTGTGTGTATAGTAAAACTAAAGGAAAGTGAAAATCCAAAAGTATTGGCTATATAAATAAATAACTAACAAATTGTAATAAATCAAACTAAACAATTAAAAATTTATGTATATCGTTTTATACTCTTAACAATAACTTATTAGGTCATTGCATTTTTTTTTGGGTCAAAGTTGAGCCACTGGAATTTAGACACTCTTAGTTTAATAATTTTTTTTTATTTTGTTTTATTAGCATTTTTAATAATTATATTATATTTTTAATAAGAGTTTTTCTTACATTTATTTTATTTTTTAAATATTAACATAATTAGTAATTAAATTAAATTTAACCATATACATTAAAAAAATACTTTTTTATTATTATTAATTGGTCAACTAATTATCTCATTTTTATATTTATTTTGTTTTTGATTTGTATATAAATTATAATAGTAACATTATTACATTAAATATAATAGTACTCATACACATTAATTAATCAAATATCTTATTAAAAATTTAGAACGTTGAATTAAAAAAGTTATATAAACCAATTGACATTATATTAATAAATAATAACATTTGATACAATCATATGATATATAGTTATACACTAATTGAGTACTAATTTAGTAATTTTTTCATCTTTATATTAACAGAATGACATTAGATATACGTTAATTGTGAATGTCTAATTAAAATATTAAATAGTAGATAATATAATCTTTAGTTATTTAAATATAATTAATCATAATATTAACACTTGTTAATATACTTAAAAATAATAATAAACTATTTTGTTAATTAAATTTAATATTAACAATAAATAATAAATCAAATTTTAACTTAGGAAGGTTCTAAATACATCCATTTTTTTCTTCATACACTCATTTTTATTTGTGATGTGAATAGTAAATTATGAAAAGAATAATGTGTTATAAAAAAAAGGATTTGTTTAGAAATTCTCTTTAACTTTTATTAATAACTTTTTAACATTTTATCATATTAATTTTTGTTATAAAAATTAGTATAAATATTAAGAAAAAATAATAATAGCAAACAAAGAGCACTTAGAAAAATAATCCCTCCAAAAATTTATCCAAATCTCATTCCCATTTCCCAAATCTCATTCCCTTTTCCTGCTCATATTGAAGATTGAACCTCCATTTTAATAAAATGATTAATAAAATAATAATTTAATACATTATTTTTAATGTATTTTATTAGCCCTTTCCAAAATTATTATTTTTTACAAACTTAATTCTCAGAATCTCAAAACAATCGGCCTTTCTTAGTTTTCTCTTTCCGCCGGCCCTAAATGAAACCCTAAATGAATCGCAGCAGAGCTTTAGCACCTCTTTCTGACTTTCTGTCATTCTTTTCGGTCTTTCACTCTTTCTTGGTCTTTCTTTTACCGTTTACTGTTTTGGTCTTTCACTCTTTCCATCTAACACTCTTTCACTCAATAGAGCATCACTCAGTGGCTATCTTTTCGAGAGATAGTAGGTTTCTTGAGGTTGCGCAGCTCTCTCTGGTGGCAGTTGTAGCATATCTTAGTCTCGACAGCCATCCAATGACGAAGCTAATTCTCTCTCCAGATCCAACATCATCTGTTCTTTCTCTCTCTAGATCCGACGGCAGCAGCTCTCTCTCTAAATCCGACGATAATAGCTCTTTCCCTCTCCAGATCGAGCGAGAATAGCTTTCTCTCCAGGTTGGCTTTTTACTGGGTGCGTGCGTTTGAAGGGTTATTTGATTCTTTTTTGTGTTTTAGGGTTATTTCTTGAAATTGCTTTAACTAATTTTAGAAATTAGATTGTTCTTGTGGTGTTTTTAAGAGTTTCTGACTTATGACACGTTTCTCCTCTTTCCTTTTTTCCTCTATGACTCGAAATCTATTTACCGAAAGAATCTGCTTCGTTGTATGCCATTACTAAACTTTTCATGTGATTTTCATAAACACACTGATAAACATGAAATGTTAGTATGAGTTTTTGCTGTCATATCTTGGTTGAGTATTTAAAGAATTTATTGGAGTAGCTTATTTTTTCTAGAAATTGGACGTGAAAATCAAAAAATGTTTGTAAAAGAAAGATGGATTTGTTGTGTATTTTTTTATGTAACTTAATGTATTGATTGAAGGCTATTTATACATATTGATGTTGGAATAATTGATTTTTGTGAGAAAATGAGGCAAATTCTTGGGTGTATTCAATTGGACCAGTCAACTATAGCTATAACAAAAACCTTTGGGTAGTTTGATGATGTGTTTGAGCCTGGTTGTTGTTTTTTACCTTGGTTTCTTTAGAAACAATAAGTTGGATATCTCTCCTTGAATGTGAAACTGTTGTGAAATAAAAAGTGAGGTTTGTTACATAATTGATATTCATCCGATAATTGCATTATTTTCTAGTTTCATTTTGAATCCCAAGTGAGATCATAGTATATTTGTATTTGATGTGAAACTTCTCATACAGAAACAATGGGAATGAGTCATTAGTAATGGAAGTTTACATTTTATTTCCAAAGGATGCGAAACAAAATGTAATTATTGTAAATTTTTCTAAGAGATTTTATTTATCTTTAATAAAGAAGGTAAATTCTCATTCTAGAATCTTTTAATTATATATTTAACTATAAATTCTTTAGTTCTAAAATAGTTTTAAACAACTCTTTTCCAGTACTTTCCAACCAAACTAAAGTGGTGACTTGGGAATGAAAGCATAGTAGTTAGCACTTAGCAGCATAAAGGGCAGGATGCATATGACACGTTCAGATTATTATATATGGCATCTTGGCTGGGTAGCTTTTTTGGTTCCATAATATTTTAAACTCTCTTCTTATTGCACTACATTAGGATTTGTGACACGTTCGCCAAACCTAAAATAGGTTGTAGGCCATGTATTATTAACCTGGTTTAATTTCTCATGATCATAAGATTCTAAGAGACTTTGCATATAATTAAAGACTCAATGCAAACATCTTAAGTTAGGTTTAAGAGAATTATTATTATTTTTATTAAATCTACAGCTATGTAACAATTACAATTGAGGACTGATTCTCTTCATATTAGAACCTTACATCATTTTAAAATTTACTCAGTTGCTTGTGGTTACTTAATCTCACTGCCTTTGTTTTTTTCGAGTAGTTCTTATATCTAAAGTTGCTAATTTGCTATGCTATCAGCTATGGTCAAATCTTAGTTCAAATGAGTTGCCTTGCTCAAGACAAAGTTACTTTTTGATGTCCTACAATATTTACAATGCTTAATACTTTTCTGTTTACATATATGTATCTTGTTAAGTTTTATTATGTCTATGTTATGTGCGATTCATATATGTATCTTGTTAGTTTCTACTATGTCGATGTTTATTAAGCATGAATTCTAATTATATAGCAAGTTTGTTTTTAATAGTTAGAATTTCATTATTTTTTTTACAGATATGAATATGGAATCCAATTCTAATGATTATGATGACTCTAATACTATAGAATGTTCGTCAGTACTTGCTTCTCTTACTTCAAGTTCTCCAAAAAGAAAAAAAAAATCTAATGTTTGGACTGTTTTTAATATGCTTGATCTTGAGGAACAACTAGTATATCAAAAGAAATACAATGATACCAAGGAAAGAGCAAAATGCAAGTTTTGTGGGATTGTAATGATTGGAGAGTCACATTCAGGTACATCTACTATGCGTCGTCATATTCAAACTTGTAAGAAAATATATCATTCTTTTGAGAGTGAGGTTCAAGTTGGGTATGGAAGTAAGAAAATAGACCCATTAGCTATATGCGAAAGGTTGGCTAGATGTGTTTTTACTCATGGATATCCATTTAAAATTGTTGAAGATGTTGAGTTTAGTGGCTTGCTTTCCTTTATGAATGATGATTTCAAACCCATTTGTAGGATTATTTGCAAGGCTGATTGCTTGAAATTACACAAGAAAATGAGAGAGAAAATTAAATCTGATATGGGAAAACTTTCAAGTAGAATTTGTTTGACTGCTGATATGTGGACATCATGCACTACTGAGGGATATCTTTGTTTAACTATGCATTTTGTTGATGTTGATTGGAAGTTGCGTAGTTTAATTTTAAATTTTCAACACGTGCCACCACCCCATACTTCATTTGTTTTGTACAACAAGATTTATGATTTACTAAAAGAATGAGGAATTGATAGAAAAATTTTTAGTTTTACTTTGGATAATGCCAACAATATGGATAGAATGCAAGCACATTTATGTGATCTTCTTAATCAACAAGGTGCATTGTTATGTCATGGAAAATTTTTTCATATCTGTTATGCTGCTCATATATATTAAATCTTGTTGTTCAAAGGGGTTTGTCAGTAATTAGTGAAGCTTTAAAAAAAGTAAGAGAAAGTGTAAAATATGTTGAGGGTTCTGAAGGAAGAAAGATCAAGTTTCGTGAATGTGTAATTTAATCAAAATTGAATTATTCAAGGGGTTTGTGGTTGGATGTGGTAACTCGATGGAACTCTACATATTTGATGTTAGAGAAATTTCTTTATTATCGTGAAGCTTTTGAGAAATTGAAAATGTCGAATGGAAATTACACTACACTTCCAAGTCCTGAAGAGTTCCTTTGGCTTAAGAATGTTTCTATGTTTTTGAAGCCTTTTTATGAGATCACCACTTTATTTTCAAGAAGAGACTATCCCACTAGTAATTTGTACTTTAAAATGTATGGAAAATTCAAAAGAATATTCAGGATGTACTTGTATCTGAAGACCCAGTGATGGTATTAATAGCAGTGGAGATGGATGATAAATTTTGTAAATATTAGGAAGATTACACTTAGGTGTTATCTTTTGCAGTTCTACTTGATCCTCGGTTTAAGTTGCAACTTTTGCAATTTCTTTTAGCAAACTTGGGTGTTGAATATGAAAATAAATGGAAGGATATTTTGGAAGAAATGAAACTACTTTTCAAAGAGTATGAGAATCAAAGTAAGCTTCTTTCTCAATCATTTGTGATTGTAGGTGGAACAGATCAAAGCAATTGAAGAAAAATTTCTCAAAGGATGAGTGTAAGTTTAATTTTTGTTTTTATTTTTTGATTAAAGGTTTATATTATTTACTTTAGTAACTTATTAAATTATTACTTATGTGATAACCGTAAATTTTCCAATATTTGAAAATTATTAATATTGGAAATTAATATTAAAGAAAATAGATAAGTGGAATAAATAAATATAATTTCAATTATATGAAAATGTGTGAAAATTTGGTGAATCGAGGAAGTGATGAAAATTGGAAATATCCGAATGAAGAAAATTAAATTGGAAATAAGAATAAGATGTGAATTTAAGAAATAATGAAAGGAGGAAATTTAATTTGGATAAATGGAAATCCAAATTAAATAAGAAAATGAGAAATGAAATGTGAAATATATTTATATAATTATATGTTATATAAATGTACTTTGATACAAATACATATGTATTTAAATACTGTATGATATAGTGTATATTAAATATACATGGGTATATATAAGTATATATACTATTTTATAAATTTAAATAATACATATGTATTCAAGTATGATATTTTATGTATATATAAATATATACATATATGAGAAAAATATAAATATTAATTTACATTAAAGTTTGAAAATATATATTGTAAATACAATATATATATATAAAGGTTATTTAATTTTTAAGTATATAAATATACATATATATATATTGTCATAACGTCTAGGTCCGTGAACCTAACCCGCTAGACTTTAAAATTCAAGGAGTCGCCACCAACCATTCAAACCTAAGGTGTGATTGGTCACCTACTCTTGTCTAAAGATAAAGCTTGGTCTACGTTCAAAGATTCTTAGACTCGGGAGTACGGTTACGTATAGGGAAGGATTAGCACCCCCACGACGCCCATTCTAAAATGGTACCACTTAGTTCTAAGTTTAGTCTAAATTTGCCTTTATGTTTGTATTAGTTTTGATAATTAAATATTGGGAAAGTTTCTAAGACTATTCCATCAATCTGGCTCAAATCTTAGAAACTCCCCTCACCTCAAGATGTTCAAGGAGTACCAATCGACTTTCTTGAACTCCATCGTCGGATTGATTGAGTATATTATGGAATTCTTATCTTTAAATATTTTCTAATCTTATTCTTATTATTGTATTATTTTAATTCTATTATTTTATATTTTGAAAATAAACATGACATGTGGGTTATTGACAATTCTTCTTAAGTATCCCATCAATCTGGCTCAACCCAAGAAGAATCCTCTCACCTAGAAATTCCAAGGAGTACCAATTGACTTTCTTGGAATTTCATCATCGGCATATGTCATACTTAATTCCTTTATTTAAAGCATATTATTATTCTATTACCCTATTATCATGTTATTTTATATTCTTTATTATTATTATTATTATTTTTTATTATCATTATATTTTAAAATGAACGTGGACTATGTTTTCTTGAAAATTCTCCTCAAGTATTCCATCAATCTGGCTCAACTCAAGAAAAATCCTCTCACCTAGAAAATCCAAGGAGTACCAATTGACTTTCTTGGAGTTTCATCCTCGGCATAATCCATATTCATCTTTAGTATTTTATATTTATTAAATTACTAATATTATATGCCAATCAAATTAATTGTACAAATTATTATTTATTTCGCAAATTATTAAATTTTATCAATTTATTAACAAACAAATTATTATCAAGTTAATATTGTTAACATTATTAAAACAAACATTAGCCATTATCAAAATAAATATTAACGTCCAAATTGTTACCACATTAGTTATATTTTAAACTATCAATTATTAACTTAATTATTATATAAACAAATGCCCAATTATATATACAAACCCAACAATTATGCGCTACCCACTAAAAATTAATTAAACATTTTTTACTAACCTGTAAAGGGGCAAAAATCGAGATTTCTCCTTTGTATTTCTTTACTGCAGCTCACGTGTATAAGCAAGAGAGGTGAGGAACAGATGCGGCTGTAAACTAGCTTTATGAGCACGATGGTGATTGGTGATGTTAGAGCAGGGCTGGAACAGCGATGAAGCAGAGGCACATTTTGTTATTTGTTCTCTTTACCTTACTGCAGCTATAGTGAAGAAACTTGGAGCAATTATGGCCTGGCAGCAACGATAACAGCACAACTCTGGTGCAGTGAACGAGTACAGCTGGCAAAATGGAATAGGGGCGTTCGAAGAAGATAGAGAACAATGCGGGGATCGTGGCTACAATTGGAGACGATGGAAGTACGATGAGCAACGGCAAGAAGCCGGAAGCGATTGGTTCAGTTATTAACACAACACAAAACGTGGTGCAGAGGTTAGGCACGGGGAAGTAATGATGAGAAGGCTCGATGAAGATGGTGATAAAGGCAACAAAGAATGGTGATTCAGTTATGATGGTAATAAGTAGAGAGCAGGTTGGCAGTGAAGGGATGATGACAGTGTGCAGGCAAGCTCGGCAAAAAGATGGGGACCAGGGATGAAGATTAGATGATGCTGACCAGTGTTGCAGTGCCCGGATACTGAATTGTAGATGCTTCCCCCCTAAATCTTGAGCTTTAATCCTTTTTATAGCCATAAATTAGTTAGAGTCTTAATACAACTATACTTATTCTAATAATTATATCCTATTTTATCTATTTTATTCTTATGTTAATCCTAATCTAATTCTATCAAATTTAATATTAATCCAAATAATTATCCTAAAAAAATTTAATTATCCTATCCTAAAATTAATTTTGTTTTTATTTCTTTTTATCTTTTCTCTTTTTTTTATTATTCCTAAATCCTATTTTAATTTTAATTTTTTAATTAATGTTAATTCTAAATCTAAAAAATTCTAATTTAATTCTAGCCTAATTCTAAATTGTTAAATTAAAATACAATGTCACCCAACCCAATTAATTATTTACAAATTAAAACCCCGGACAAAATAGGGTGTCTACAGTTGCCCCTCTTTGTGTATTTGCTGTGAAACAGTAATTGTACAAAGACATAGACACCTATTTTGTCTGACTTCTTCTCTTCTTTTTTTTATTTTTTTATTTTTTTTTCATTTTTTTTTGAAAATGCTCCCTCTAAATAGAAAGGCAGTCAAACTTTAAAATCTTGTCAAAAGCTCCTTCTAAACAGGCAGGCAATCAAACTTTAAAAATCTTGTCCAAAAGCTCCTCCTAAACAGGCAGGCAGTCAAACTTTAAAAATCTTGTCCAAAAGCTCCTCCTAAACAGGCAGGCAGTCAAACTTTAAAAATCTTATCTAAAAGCTCCTCCTAAACAGGCAGGCAGTCAAACATAAAAAATTCTTGTCCAAAAAGCTCCTCCCAAACAGGCAGGCAGTCAAACTTTAAAAATCTTGTCTAAAAGCTCCTCTTAAACAGGCAGGCAATCAAACTTTAAAAATCTTGTCCAAAAGCTCCCCCTAAACAGGCAGGCAGTCAAACTTTAAAATCTTGTCCAAAAAACTCCTCCTAAATAGGTAGGCAGTCAAACTTTAAAATCTTGTCTTAAATTTGGAGGAATCATGCTCGAAGGTCTTATAGATTGTACTCAAGGAACCTTGTCTGTAATTTTTCTTTTTCTCATGCAATGCATCATGTATACAACTACGCATGCATTGTATCCTATCTATGCAATGTCATTTGTGTAATGCCATTCATGCAATATTATTCACACAATCTATTCTATTCATGTAATGTTTTTTTTTTTAGAAAAGCATTTCAACTTTAACTGTGGCAAGAATAAGGTTTTTCTGTATCAGTCCATCTCATGCATTCTTCTCTTTTCATTTGTCATCTTATCCTTATATTTCCTATTTCTTTCCTCATTTTCCTTCTTCCATTTTTTCTCTCCTAATGAAGCTCTTATCTTCGTGCCCTTTATATCTTATCTGATCCATTGTTTCTTCTTTTTACTTTCCTTTCTATCTGATCATTCAGTGTCTCATTAAAATCTTTACTGAGACCTCATCATTCATTCTTTCTTATTCATTGGTTTTTCTTGATTTCCAATTTCCATTCATCCACAAGTTTCCTTTTCTTTCATTTTCCTAAATAATATAGGAGTCTTTCACATATTTTGCCAAGCAAACATTCATTATCACTCTAATTTCAAAATCAATGCAATACAATTTCTCAATCCCTCAAGGTAAAGAAATAGCAAAGGAATGATAGGTGAAAAGAAAAGAGTGGTATTATTCACCATTTGGAAAGGTTTAACAAGAAATTGCCAGGCTTAAAAGGAAAGTAAGCAAGAATTTTCAGGATTAAGTTTCAGGTAATAGTATCCAAATAACAACAATTCAATCAATTCTGATCAATGAATACAAAATTCCCTTCAAAGGTCCACTTATCTCATCATGTTGAGTTCATCAAAATATCCTCTTGCCTTAGTATCATTGACATCCAGTTCTTCTGGTATCTAAGCCGCCTTTTCAGGTTTTCAACTTAGACGCACTCTATTGATCCAAACCGCCCTTTTTGGGTTTTCGATCTGAATCCTCCTTTCATTTTTTCTCTTTTTTTCTTTTTTTCTTTTCTTCTCTTTTTTCTTCTTTTTCATTTTCTTTTCTTTCTTTTTTTTTAATTTATTTCTCTTCATTTTCAACTGTCCTTGATGAAACTTCTCTTATTTGTTCTCCATTTTGATTCATGCCCCAACATTAGATATTTCTTCACCCAATTTAATGCTCACATGGATCCAAGAGAGTCTTCGGAATCCCACTTCTTCCGTCTAGAGAAATCTTTTTCCTTATCTTAATCTGCTTCTCTTAATTCCATCCAAAGGATTATCATCTCATAATGTAAGTATGCCTTTATTCAACACATGATTCTTCAATAGGAGTACTCATATTTGATCAAAATGGACTTTTAAGGCACATAATGTAGGCTCAGGTGAGGGTTCATGAAAGAAAGGATAATATAGGCCCAAAATAAGTGTTTCAGGGTTCATCAAACCAAGAATCGTTTTTCATGAATCGACTTTTGTCCCATTCTAATTTGCTTTCTCTCTCCTTTTTTATTCAAATGTGACTAGGGTTTTCACTTTCTTGATTCAAACCCTCTTTCATTCTTCATTCTCTTTTTCTTTTTTGTTCTCTTTTTTTTGACAAAAGGTTTTTTTTTCTTTGCCCCTTTTATATTTTTACTTTGCCCCACAAATCTTTCATCTTCTATTTTCTTTGCCCCCCCAGTGTGGAGGGTGATTCTTGATGGGTTACATCAAAAAGAATATAATAGGCTCAAAAGGGGTGATTAATGGATAATTTTACTCACGCTTGAAAGGTAGTGAAAGAAGGCCATTTCTCATCTCAATATAAGTACTCTCATTAAAGGTCATCTATTGAACAGAGACAAACTCATTAGAACTTCATGTAAAGATTCACCTTTAATCGTAACATTCTATAGGTGAAGATTTTAGACAAATATCTTCTATTCTCTTCTTGCTTGAACAATCTTGGCAAACTGGAAAGCCATTCAACCAACCAAAGCGATTCTTTCAGAATTGAATTTTATACTCATTGCCATCATCATTATCATGTTCATTATTTAGATACTTTTAAGCTTGGTAACAATGTAGAGAATATGGGTATTGGTGTTTGGCATTAAAGAACAAGATTGGAATGAGGAATTAAGAAATATGCATCACACTAATCCTTTATTGAAAATGAACACAAATGAAAACTGGCCCAATACATAAAAGAATTCTTAATGCCTTTTGGGCTTAGGCACTCCTACATTACTTAAAAACTGAAAGATTCTAAGAAACCTAAGACAAATGAAAGTGAAAAGAAAAATCCAACTGGCATCTCATAAACAATCCAATTTCCTAGCTTTGCATCTGAAGGGTACACAAACTGATCAATATCAAACCCTCAATTCCCTTCTTTGTCAACCACATTCACCATTGCCCCAGCATGATCGGGCAATGGGTTTACATTGACATCTGGCTCACCTTTCTTCCCAAAACTTTAAGAGTCCAGCTTTGACGAGCGATTGGACTTTCATCTTCAAACCCATGCAATTCTCAATAGAATGACCAAAATTGTCGTTATGATAGGCAAAATTTGCATTGGGGTCATACCACTTTGGGTAAGGCGGTTTCAAGGGTTCTATATAAATAGGGGCAATAAGGTGACCTTCCACTAACTTTGGGAATAGCTCAGCGTATGTCATGGGTATAGGGTCTATGGTAACATTTCGGCTAAGTCGGGTGTTCCTTTGGTCATTAGGTGGGAAAGTGGGGTTTGTTGAGGCTGTAGGAGTTTGTCGAGGGAAAACGGGTTGACATGTGTTTTGGGGATGAGTTTGTGGGTATGACGGGGAATAGGCATAATTCACTGAAGGTGGGTAAGGGGTATAAAGGTGGCGTGAATTATTTGAGACAGCTTGTGTATCTCCTTCCTTTTTCTTCAAGAATCCACCTTTCGTACTGTCATTCACAAGTGCTTCGATCTTACCGCTCTTGATAGCATTCTCAATGGCTTCACCAGTTAACACCATGTCCGCAAAGTTCTTAGTTACACTACTAAGCATACGCTCATAGTAAGGTGCCTTGAGAGTATTCAAAAATAACATGGTGACTTCCTTTTCAGTTAAAGGAGGTTGAACTTGTGACGCCACATCTCTCCACCATTGGGCATATTCTTTGAAGCTCTCGTCCTTCTTCTTTTCCATACCCTGGAGAGATAAGCGATCAAGAGCTATATCAAACACATGTTTGTATTGAGCTATAAAAGCTCTTGCCAACTCAGACCACGAGGAAACTTTGCTCCTTTCCAATTGGTTGTACCACTTAGCAGCTGACCCAGTCAAGCTATCTTGAAAAACATGAATTAATAGCTTGTCATCCCATGCATATGCCGCCATTTTCCTACAGTACATGGTGAGATGATCTTTAAGGCACGATGTTCCGTTGAACTTTTCAAATTCAGGTACCTTGAATTTTGGTGGAAGCACGACACCAGGTACCAAACACAATCTTTCAGCATTAACGGGTCCAAAATAGTCAACCCCTTCCATGGCATTTAGTCTTTCCTCTATCAAACTCAGCTGAGCTTTAGTACCGCTATATTCCTCTTTATGCTTCAACTTTTCTAGCTCTGTGGGATCGTCTAAGTTTGGCACTTCTACTGGGTTTTGAACTTGTATCTGTAGGTGCGTTGGAGCTTTGGCAGTGCTTCCTTCAGGAACAAAAATAGGGTTGTCTCGCATGCTTTGTTGAGCCTCTTGTACAGACTCATCTTGATTACCCATCTTTTCCTTTCCTTTAATCATGGCTTTTAGCAACTGGGTAATTTCACTCAATTGCCCCCTTATCTCTGCATTTTCCCTTTCCAACTTTTCTATCCTACTATTTTGGTCTTCTTCCATTATACGAGCTTGATACCTTGTATGGTATTTGTGGAGGGTGGACCGTCTAGTAGATTCAATTTTGACACCCTTGAAGGCCACAATTAAGTTGAAATTATTTTCAAGAAAAATGTGCAAAGACTTAAAAGAATTCAAAAATGTATTTTATTAATAGATGGAATTTTACAACCTAAATGCATAAGATGAAAAAATAAACAACTTGTCTCATAACAATTATTTAACAAAACCAAAATCCTAAGACATCCATGAAGAAATCTAATGGTGCCACATGAGTCTTCTAACAGCACTATAATGGCCCTCTATCTCTTCTAACAATTGTAGCATCCTCTCTCCATGCTCAGTTATTGGGTTAACTCCAGGCTTCATCTCCCTTATTTCATCTTCTATTTGTTGGGCTCTATGAGCCACCCAATTAATTTCATGAAACATTGTCCATAAGAGTTGTGAGTCCTTCTGGAAGATTTTCAATTCTTCTACTAAGGTTTGCATATCTTGGGCCATCTTTTGTTGATCTTTTTAAGCTTGATTGAGAACTCCTTGTAGTCGAATCTTCCATCGTATTATCTCCTTTTGAGCTTCATCAAGCTCATTTTCCTTCTTTTGTGCTTTCTCCTTAAGTCGTGCAATTTCTTCTTGGTTCTTCTGAGCTTCTTCTCGGTTCTTCTGAGCTTCTTCCTTTAGTCGTTTGTTTTCTTCCATCAGACGAGTATTCTCAGACCTCGCGAGCTTTTTCTTCAAGTAACTAATCTCGTCCAACAACTTATTCTTCTCTTGATGGACCTTTGAATATGCATGATCCCTCCTTCCTATTCTCACATCAGTCTCGTACTTGAATTTCTTGTATTCTTGTTCCAATTCACTTTTCTCCTCCTCTAACTTCCTTTTGGCAATCTCTAAATCAATCATAGGGTCTCTGGGTGTAGGCTCTTCAAGAACTTCATCATCTTCTTCAGAAGGAATTTTGACATCCTTGGCTCGTCTAGCATGCCAAACAAAATACTCAGGAGTAACTTTTTCGGTGAATATCCCTAATTTTATTGCGAGAGGTGTCTTCCATGCCTTAACATCTTCTTCTATCTTTCTTAAAGCCCCTTTCTTTGAATAAGCGTACTCTCGCTGACTGAGTCCATAAGTAGCTGGGATAAACTGCTCATATCCTAGTTGTCTTCGTACCATCAAAGGAGCATAAGATACGGTGCCCCATAATCCTAACAAAGGAACCCACCATCGTTCTCCACAACCATATAACATTGGTCCTCGTGGCATCCACGGCGCTGTCCAGACTATGTCTCGATTTGTGAGTTTACGCAAGGTAGCAACCCACTCCTTTTTTGTCTTTGGCTCAGGCCACTTATTTTCACAAAACTCCTTGATAGGGATGTGTTTAAAGTAGGGCTCTCGAAATTTGGCTTCTCTGTTTCTAAGATGACTCTTCATCCAAATGTACAATAATTGCATACATCCTATGAAATGCCCGTCCCCCACTCGCCGATAATAATTCAAAGATCTAATGGTTTTAGTCAAAATAGCAGGGGCAACATTTACCCCAAAATCAATCTGTTCCACAAAATCTGCAATTGTGATTTCAATATGCCCCAAGAATTTTGGGAAAATCACCATCCCATATAGAGCCAAGGCCATCAGTTTCATGCATTGTTTATCCTCTGCTTGTTGAGTGATTTGACTTCGTAGGTAATCCCAAGAGAGATAAATACCTTTCCCTTTCTGTCTTAACCTCTGATCAATTTCTTGCACATCAACACCAATCATCGCAGCCAACTTCTTGCGATAACTTGTCTTGTTCCTCCAATAGATTTTGTCTCTAACTGGCAATTTCGGATAAAGCAACTCTGAATATTCCTCTATTGTCGGCACCATGTCATTTTCATTAAACACAAAACACCGATAAGACGGATCCCAAAATTGTACCATAGCCCTAAACAAATCAACATCCACATCTACAAAGAGGAGTAAAGCCAAACCCCCATATTTGTTTTGGAATGTTTCTTTCTTCTCTTGATCCCAACTTCCCCAAATGCCAATTAACTCGGTGAAATCATTTTGTCCAAGATCAAGACGAACTTTTTCAGGAAGATTGGAGATGTAATCTTTAGGCAAGCAGTCACCGTCCCTTTGTTGGGCCTCTTCAGATAATAGCTTCACTTCACTGGGGGGTAAAGACTTAGCAGACTTCTTCTGGAAAAAATTCTCCATGAATGTAGATGGATTTTAAGTCTGTTAATCAATTGCTACGAGACAGGCCTCCTAAGAAATGCACAAAAACGTGAGAATGAAACAAAAAGAGATTTTATATATATAAAAGTTTTCCTTCATGTGTTCTCCTAACATGTTTTTTTTTTATATGTTGGGTTTGGTTAAAGAGATAAAGGTTCCCAAATTATTCCTCACTATCATCCACACAGGACTAGTAAGGCACCCAATCCTCACCCATTATAGGTTACAAACGGAAAGGTTCAATCTGAGTGGGAATATTTCGCTAGCCTATGTGGAGGTTATCACCTTACGAAAGCGTAGTTACTTTACTCCCTCCTAAAAAGGAAGAGCGCGGGTTGAGGGCTTATGCAAATGCAAGTGATGTGTGTGTTGAAGGAATGAATTAACAATTTATTATACATTTTCCAAATACTTCTAGGCAAACTTAGTCTAATCTTCAAACTAATCTTTGGCCTGACTCTCTAAAGTCCCCAGTGGAGTCGCCAAACTGTCATAACGTCTAGGTTCGTGAACCTAACCCGCTAGACTTTAAAATTCAAGGAGTCGCCACCAACCATTCAAACCTAAGGTGTGATTGGTCACCTACTCTTGTCTAAAGATAAGGCTTGGTCTACGTTCAAAGATTCTTAGACTCGGGAGTACGGTTACGTATGGGGAAGGATTAGCACCCCCACGACGCCCATTCTAAAATGGTACCACTTAGTTCTAAGTTTAGTCTAAATTTGCCTTTATGTTTGTATTAGTTTTGATAATTAAATATTGGGAAAGTTTCTAAGACTATTCCATCAATCTGGCTCAAATCTTAGAAACTCCCCTCACCTCAAGATGTTCAAGGAGTACCAATCGACTTTCTTGAACTCCATCGTCGGATTGATTGAGTATATTATGGAATTCTTATCTTTAAATATTTTCTAATCTTATTCTTATTATTGTATTATTTTAATTCTATTGTTTTATATTTTGAAAATAAACATGACATGTGGGTTATTGACAATTCTTCTTAAGTATCCCATCAATCTGGCTCAACCCAAGAAGAATCCTCTCACCTAGAAATTCCAAGGAGTACCAATTGACTTTCTTGGAATTTCATCATCGGCATATGTCATACTTAATTCCTTTATTTAAAGCATATTATTATTCTATTACCCTATTATCATGTTATTTTATATTCTTTATTATTATTATTATTATTTTTTATTATCATTATATTTTAAAATGAACGTGGACTATGTTTTCTTGAAAATTCTCCTCAAGTATTCCATCAATCTGGCTCAACTCAAGAAAAATCCTCTCACCTAGAAAATCCAAGGAGTACCAATTGACTTTCTTGGAGTTTCATCCTCGGCATAATCCATATTCATCTTTAGTATTTTATATTTATTAAATTACTAATATTATATGCCAATCAAATTAATTGTACAAATTATTATTTATTTCGCAAATTATTAAATTTTATCAATTTATTAACAAACAAATTATTATCAAGTTAATATTGTTAACATTATTAAAACAAACATTAGCCATTATCAAAATAAATATTAACGTCCAAATTGTTACCACATTAGTTATATTTTAAACTATCAATTATTAACTTAATTATTATATAAACAAATGCCCAATTATATATACAAACCCAACAATTATGCGCTACCCACTAAAAATTAATTAAACATTTTTTACTAACCTGTAAAGGGGCAAAAATCGAGATTTCTCCTTTGTATTTCTTTACTGCAGCTCACGTGTATAAGCAAGAGAGGTGAGGAACAGATGCGGCTGTAAACTAGCTTTATGAGCACGATGGTGATTGGTGATGTTAGAGCAGGGCTGGAACAGCGATGAAGCAGAGGCACATTTTGTTATTTGTTCTCTTTACCTTACTGCAGCTATAGTGAAGAAACTTGGAGCAATTATGGCCTGGCAGCAACGATAACAGCACAACTCTGGTGCAGTGAACGAGTACAGCTGGCAAAATGGAATAGGGGCGTTCGAAGAAGATAGAGAACAATGCGGGGATCGTGGCTACAATTGGAGACGATGGAAGTACGATGAGCAACGGCAAGAAGCCGGAAGCGATTGGTTCAGTTATTAACACAACACAAAACGTGGTGCAGAGGTTAGGCACGGGGAAGTAATGATGAGAAGGCTCGATGAAGATGGTGATAAAGGCAACAAAGAATGGTGATTCAGTTATGATGGTAATAAGTAGAGAGCAGGTTGGCAGTGAAGGGATGATGACAGTGTGCAGGCAAGCTCGGCAAAAAGATGGGGACCAGGGATGAAGATTAGATGATGCTGACCAGTGTTGCAGTGCCCGGATACCGAATTGTAGATGCTTCCCCCTAAATCTTGAGCTATAATCCTTTTTATAGCCATAAATTAGTTAGAGTCTTAATACAACTATACTTATTCTAATAATTATATCCTATTTTATCTATTTTATTCTTATGTTAATCCTAATCTAATTCTATCAAATTTAATATTGATCCAAATAATTATCCTAAAAAAATTTAATTATCCTATCCTAAAATTAATTTTATTTTTATTTCTTTTTATCTTTTCTCTTTTTTTTATTATTCCTAAATCCTATTTTAATTTTATTTTTTTAATTAATGTTAATTCTAAATCTAAAAAATTCTAATTTAATTCTAGCCTAATTCTAAACTGTTAAATTAAAATACAATGTCACCCAACCCAATTAATTATTTACAAATTTAGACTCCAGATAAAATAGGGTGTCTACATATATATATATATATATCTATATACTAGATAGATATTTTGAAATATATAATATATATATCTTTATATATAATATATATACATATATTACAATACTATATATATAAATTAATATTATTATATGTATAATATATATAGTATAAGTATAAAATATATATTATTATATTATGATTTTATATATATATTATATAAATATAATATATGTATATATATGTATATAATTTAATTAGAAAATGAAAATAAAGAAAAAAAGGGAAATAGGAGAGGGGAGATCGGGAAGCTTCCCGATTTTCGTCCCACGATGCCAGCCGATGGTGTCGGCGGCGAGAAAGAGAAGGGGGCTGAGGAACAACGTCGCCGGCAAGCCAAAGCCTGGAAAAAGAGGCGACTGGCGACGGAAAACGACGAAAACAGAAATGAAAACGGAGGAAAACAAGCGAAAAATCGAAGAGGAGAAGAGAGGAGGAAACGGTGGTGTCGGCCGGTCTTGGCACCGCCACAGCCACCCCAACCTCAACGGAGGTGAGGGGAAGAAGAAGGGAGCCACCGGTGAGGCCAACGACGACGGAGGAAGGCCTAACGGAGGAAGAGAGAAACCGAGGCAAAACCGAGCAGATCCATCGCCGTGCCACCGATCTAGGACGAACGGAGGTCACCGGCAGCTTTGCCTTGATGCCGGCCAGCTGAGGGAAGGCTGAACCGCCGGAGAACCGACCGTCGGAGAAGAACCGGCCATGGAGGAGGCTGACCGATCTGGAACCGGTCTGAACCAAAAAAGAAAGAAAAGAAAAAGGAAAAAGAAAGAGAAAAAGAAAAGAAAAAGAAAGAGAAAGAAAAGAGGAAAAGAAGAAAAGAGAGAGAAAAGGAAAATTTTCGAGAATTCGAAAATTACGGGAAATCCTAAGAATTACGGGAATCGGTAAGAAATCCCAGAAAGTGTTAAATTATTTAAATAATTTATTTATTTAAATAATTGTGGAAAAATTCTAAATTTTAGAATTTTAATTTGCAGAAAATTCCCTCGATAACTGAGCCGATGGAATCGGGCAAGGTGAACACGGGCGCGACCTTCGAGAGGCAATCTTCGACCCGAGACAGGTAAGGGAGACATGTGCAACCTGTAAAGATATTTGGTACACATGTTTTAAATTATGCATTTAATTTTATAAATGCTATTGATAATGATTGGTTGGAAAATTATGGTGATTTATCGGTTGAGATTTAAATTGTATTTTTCATGCAGGAGGCTAGCCAATCGACAACCGTTATACTGCCAAAAATTATTGGAAAAAAATTACCGAAAATTATAATAAATGATTTTCATTACGAGAAACGATTTCCAACCACAAAAATCGAGAAATCGATTAGTTTTCATAAAACATGAATATACTGATATCGAGAAATTAATGTTTATTCAAAAAGAATAACATGAAATTATTTCTAAGATAGAAATAATTGCAGAAGTGGTTATCCAATGACTTGGATATTTACAGACCACTGTACTGTCACATGTTTTTAATTGTAGTGAAGGAAACCACTATTTTATTGCTGAACTGTCACGTGTTTTAAATTATACTGAAGTGAAAAGAAATAAGTGGTTTACTCTGTGAAAACGAAAATTATATCGTTTCGAAAACAAGGAATATAGTACTCTCTACAGTTGCTTTTAGGTTCCGGGACAAGACAGGTATTTCAAAATACCTACCTTACTCCATCCGGATCCCTAGCCGACTGTAGTATCCTTCCTATATGTGAGCCTAGAGCCAGCTAGGAAGATTTAAAAAGAAAGTGAAAACTATTTTCAGCATATAGATAGCTGGATATCAAGTGTTGCATATAACTCTCTTACTGAGCCGTGGTTTGCTCGCTCCCCAATTTTAACAGTTTAGATTGTCGGTGACTGTGAGATCTAACATTTGAGGATTTCGAGCTGTGCATTTGGAGACATGGCGACAGCTTGATTTATAATATGAGGCATGATCATTTATTTTCTGTATTTAGACTTACTTTCAGTACTACTTTCTTGAGAATTAAGATAGGGGATGTAATTGATATTACTAATTTTATATTTAATAGTTAAAAAAATATGAAAAGTGAAGTATTACAGACAGCCCAACCGGATAAGTTGTATAGAAATACAGTGAAAAATGTGGTCACGGGCTGTGATAGATTTAATGGTATCAGAGCATGATTGGCCTGATATCTGTCGATACTTTTGGAGAGGAAATGTGTTGAAAGATGTTAACATCCCCTGTAGTACTGTGTAGTCTAAATACATAAAGAAAATAAATGATTGCAAATTGAGTAAAATGATTTTAAGAGAGTGAGAAATTATAAATTGAAAATATTAAAGAGAAATCATAGGCTCAGAAATTACCGAAAAATTGGTAATTCTTATAATTTAAATGAAGGCCTATTCGGTAAGGAACCGAAAGGACTCGGTGAGGGCCCTACCAGTACTTTTCGGTCCGGATCAAACTGAGACCTGAAAGTGATGATATAAAGGAGGGGAATTAAATATCATCATTAAATAGACCTTAAGATCACTGATTGAAGGTATTTTGAAGAGGGAGAAAATTTTTGACAAAAAATGATCAAAATACCCCTGACTCCAAAATTTTACTGAGAGTCATAATAGACCAACAGAAGTTGGAATTGATTGATTTGACAGAGAAATTGATGATGTAAAGCTAAATTACAAGCAGAATAATCTAATTATGGATCCTAGTGGACTTCTCTGTTGAAATGACGAAAATGCCCCTATGTTGGGCGATATTCTAAATAGTGATGAAACTAAGTGATCCTGAATCCATTGATGGAAATGGAGTTATTAATGGTATAGAGGATGTCATATGAATATAGTGATCCCTATTACTGATTCCACTTACACTTAGATTATGGATGTGAATTATGAGTGACCTAATGAACAGGCTAGGCCTCTTGACAAAACCTCGAAGGGGCCAATGGGCTCGCCAAAGAGGACAGTACACATGTCTAAAGGCGGACGACGGACGGGCCGGGGCCTTGTATGATGCGATCCAATAAGAATGTAGTGGAATGTTGCAAAATGATTGGCCCGGTTATTGATTGTAAGGGCTTAAATTAAGAGTGTATTGAATTGGATGTTTATTACGGGATCGTTGGATATTATGAAAAGTGATATGACTACAGAAATGACTGAGAAAGTGAATAGTACAAATGATGAAATCAAGGTGGAGAATATTTCAAAATGATTTGAATATTAACTCTCTCTGCCTCGAGGATACATAGTGGAAATGACAGGACATAAAGATAATCTGTCCAAAATGGTACAAGTATAATGATTAAAACAGTATCGGATGTTATTCTTGATAAACTTTCAGAGTTATATAGATTGGAGAAATCGAGTTAACATTGACTCGAGGGATTATATAAAATCTAATTCCGAGCTTATATCGGAAACATAGAAAGAGTCCGAAAGCTTAAGAATTAACTCTGGAAGATGAGTGAATAATGAAATTCACTGATAAAAGTATGATTGATGAAAATACAGATAATGTAATTTGAGGTTAATGAAGTTATCTGTATAAGTGTGAATGAAAGAAGCACAGATGAGCTTGATATGTAGATGAATTAAAGGATATAGTAAATTCCTATTTTTAATAAAGTTCTTGTGAAGAACAAGTATTCATCTACATGAAAATGGACGCTTTATTGATCTAATCAAACATGAGGAGTTATAAGACTAGCCTCAGTATAAAGCGTCATTAAATAAAAGATTGGAGATTGATGTCCATAAGATGATGATTAGAACTCGGAGTCAATTTTTACGAGTTCCTATTGAGGTTACAAGGTTAATGAATTGCCTTGTGAGGTATATAAGCCTAAGAAATGAGGCATTCGTACATGAATAAATTGAGGATATATTAATAGAGCCTAAAGTACAAATGGAAAATGAGCAGCATTTTAGTATGATCCTTTAAACTCTTAAAGACTGTGGAATTATGTTAAGATTGGCAAATAAGATGTTTGGCTAGACAGTGTCTCCTTATGAGGGATGTATAATCTCGGATTGACAGAATGACAGTGAATCTATCAATGATAGTGAGATAATGATCGAGATACAGAAATAATGAGTCTAGCTAGATACTAATACCAATATATAAAAGAGTTATGGGATTAGCTGCTTTACTAATGAGACATAATTAAAGAAGTTCAAGTCTGTAAATGAATAAGTGGAAAGAAAAGATGGTATGAAAAAGGTTAAAAGATTTTAACAGTAAAGTACCATACCACTTGAGGAAACTAACTAAATTGACGAAAATGAAATAAGAAGATAAGTTGCATGATGAGTAGGGAACATGAAATAGTTTCCGAAATTAAGACAAAAAAAAGTAATCTCGTGATGGTTATCACATAACAATGGCAAGATGTAAAACCAAGCCAAATTTGACAAGTGAAAGTAATGATACTCAAAGGAGTAATATAAATGACATGTTTACTGCCAGTATATAAATGAAAAATGATTATACATATAACCACCTCGAAATGATAAAAACGGTGGAATTGTATAGATAATGTGGTGAGTAAATGAATAATTTAAGAATTCAGTTGTAGAATCTAAATTATGAAAAGAGATGTAAAGACCATACTACATGAAGAGAACAAGATTGCCTCATGAATTATGACTGTAAGAGATGATAAATAGTAAAGTCTGTAAGTGAGATGCAACCTTAATAATATGAATACTGTGGATAATAAAGAGTCCAAAAGAGAAATGATGATATGGAAGTGATTAAAGATTGAAGATCTAAATAGAATCACTTTCCATTATCAGACTCTTAGATTTTCTAGTGCCTTAGTCAAAGTATGAGTGAGAAACAGTGGAAATGTATATGTACAGTTCCAGTAAGCATTACATGTGATGGGAGTCTCTGAGATGCCATATGCTTAATGAGAAATAGCAAAAGGCTTTGAGATCCCAAGTGTATTGATAGCATCGCTCCGTACTGATGTAAATATCTTAGCGTAATATTGGAACGCTTGAAGATACATTGAGAGAGCAGATGCAGGAGATGTGAAAGCTACTGGGACACTTACATATAATTGATTGACAGGTGTAATTGATAGTTTTAAAATTATATCGACTTGGCACTAAGTGAGAAAAATGGATGATGAACAGCATAGATCAGCTGTGACATGAAAAATACTGTGCATGGACTCTTAGGTGAAAAGAGTGGAAATGAATAACTCCCGATATGAGAAATGAACTTACGGGAGTATAGACATATATGACGAAAGACAGCATGTAATGGTCTAAAGTACTCTTGATGTTGAAAGTGTACTGGCAGTATTACTTGAAGGATGACCTATAGGTCAGAAGTCGTAAGTATACGGCATATACCACCTTTGGACTTAAGTTAAATTCGGAGGACCGAATTTCTTAAGGTGGAGAGAATGTGATAACCGTAAATTTTCCAATATTTGGAAATTATTAATATTGGAAATTAATATTAAAGAAAATAGATAAGTGAAATAAATAAATATAATTTCAAGTATATGAAAATGTGTGAAAATTTCGTGAATCGAGGAAGTGATGAAAATTGGAAAAATCGAGTGAAGAAAATTAAATTGGAAATAAGAATAGGATGTGAATTTAAGAAATAATGAAAGAAGGAAATTTAATTTGGATAAATAAAAATCCAAATTAAATACGAAAATGAGAAAGAAAATGTGAAATATATTTATATAATTATATATTATATAAATGTATTTTGATGCAAATACATATGTATTTAAATACCGTATGCCATATAGTATATATTAAATATACATGGGTATATATAAGTATATATACTATTTTATAAATTTAAATAATACATATGTATTCAAGTATGATATTTTATGTATATATAAATATATACATATATGAAAAAAAATGTAAATATTAATTTACATTAAAGTTTGGAAATATATATTGTAAATACAATATATATTGTATTATAACTTTTATATATATATATATAAATATATATATATATATATAAATATATATATATATATATAAAGGTTATTTAATTTTTAAGTATATAAATATACATATATATATATATATATATATCTATACACTAGATAGATATTTTGAAATATATAATATATACATATATTACAATACTATATATATAAATTAATATTATTATATGTATAATATATATAGTATAAGTATAAATTATATATTATTATATTATGTCACGACCCGTGACCACATTTTTACCCTTCTTATACACAACTTAACCGGTTGGGCTGTCTGCGATACTTCACTTGTACTGACTGTTAATAAATTTTACATAATATTGTTTATATTATACACATCCCCTATCGTAACAAATCAGATAAGTAGTACTGTTGACGTGTCTAAATACAGAGAATTAAATGATCATACCTCAAATAATCAGTCGGTCTGACACATTGTCCTTCGTGTACAGCCAGGATCCACAATCCACTGATCTCACATTCATCAAAACATGAGATGTTGAAAATTAAGGGGTGAGCAAAACCACGGCTCAGTAAGAGAATTATATGCCTCACTTGATACTCAGCTTCCTATATGCTGAAAATTTTTTTCATTTTTTTTTCATTTTTCCTATGGGCTCTAGGCTCGCATGTAGGAAAGATACTACAGTCGGCTAGGGATCCGAATGGAGTAAGGTAGGTATTTTAGAATACCATACTTGTTACGGAACCTAGAAGCAACTGTAGAGAAAAAGTTTTCTTTTTGTTTTGAATTAATAAATCCTTTTTCCTTTTTAATCTTTCATAATCTTTTTCATATTCCTTTCAAAATAATGCCTCTACGAAATAAAGCCTTTAAATAGAATAATTAATATCCGTATATTCCTTGAAAAGAATATTAGTTAAATCATCATCTTATTTCTTTAAAACTTATTTCATGTTTTAATGTACTCTCTTAATTAGTTCCGTTCTTTAAAAAGCAAAATAAGCTATTAAAATCTATTTCATTCTTTGACATTTGTCGAATTTACGAATCACAATCACTTACTTATCGTCACAATATCCTACGATTTCTCATACTAACATCGGAACACGTGTAGCACTTAGTTCCCGAAGGACTCTAGAGGTGGCTCCCACTGTTCAATCATCGAGTCTATACTCGGTATGGCCTGTACTGAAACATCGGAACACGTGTAGCACTTAGTTCCCGAAGGACTCTAGAGGTGGCTCCCACGGTTCAATCATCGAGTCTCTGCTCGGTATGGCCTGTACTGAAACATCGGAACACGTGTAGCACTTAGTTCCCGAAGGACTCTAGAGGTGGCTCCCACGGTTCAATCATCGAGTCTCTGCTCGGTATGGCCTGTACTGAAACATCGAAACACGTGTAGCACTTAGTTCCCGAAGGACTCTAGAGGTGGCTCCCACGGTTCAATCATCGAGTCTCTGCTCGGTATGGCCTGTACTGAAACATCGGAACACGTGTAGCACTTAGTTCCCGAAGGACTCTAGAGGTGGCTCCCACGTTCAATCATCGAGTCTGCTCGCGTATGGCCTTTTTCCGTTTGACATATTCCATGTCATGTAAAATATTTCCCTTTTAACATGTCACCTATCATTTATGGATTTTAATATAGACGTTAATCTTGTCGTACTATAAACCCTGGAGGGTAAAGGACTAAACGGTCAAATCTATGACCATAATCTATATTGTCCTCGGTGGATCACGGATCAGGTGTCGACCGGGACTAAACATGTCATATCATGTATCAGCATGATAAGAATACCAACCAGTCTCAAAACCGTATTTTTCATCGGAAAATACACCTTATGGAATTTGTACATATTATATAATTCCATGATTTAAAACCATAAGGGTTATAATCCTTTAGTGAATATTGATAAAAATATCCATAAAATATTTACTATATTTCACTTCATCTTCGTCTCGTAATTCGTGTAATTTATCTATTTCGAGAATTTTCGGTGATTTCATTATCACCATTCTCGAATACATGAATATTCTAAAGTTCCATCTCATTATATTCATATTTTATGAAATTTAGAAATTTCCTCATGTCTCGTGATTTACTATCGAAATTCGGAAATAATCATTTAATATGATTTTATAAAGTTTTTCTAAAATTTTCGGCAGCATAACGGCTGCCGATTCACTAACCTCCTGCACGGAAAATACAGTTTAAAAATCTTTCAGCCAGTACTTCTCCCCAAATTATTTTCAGCAATTCATGCATCATAATAATTTTCATAAAATAATTGCATAAAATATTTTAAATTAAATATGCAGACTGAGTATCCTTACAGTGCTGCACATGCATCCCTTACCTTTTTCCGGGTCGGCGAATTCCGCTTATCGATCGGCCCGCACTCCATTTCTCCCGATTCCTTATCTCGATTGCTGAAAATAATTTCTGGAATTAAAATTCTAATTTTTAGAATTTTTCATAATTTATTTAATTTTTTTCTGAAATTAAATTCTCGGGAAATTTCTTACCGAATTTGTAAAATCCCGGGTTGTCGAATTTCCGGGAATTTTTCGAATTCCCGAAATTTTCCTTTTTCCTCTTTTTCTTCCTTTTTCTTCCTTTTTCCTCTTTTTCTTTTCTTTCTTTCTTTTCTTTTCTTTTCTTTTTTCCTTTTTCTTTCTTTTCTTTTCTTTTCTCCTTTCTTTGGCCGGACCGGTTCAGACCGGTTTGTGCCTCATCCCGCCGGTTCGGCCGGTTCGGTCGCCGGCGGTCCTCCTTTCCTCCGGTTCACTCTCCCTCAGCTTGCCGGAGTTGCGGAGACGCCGGATCTGGTCTCCGTTTCTCCCCATTGCCGGCGACGGCGCCAGATCTGAGTCCGTGGGTTTTGGCCTCTTTCTCCTCCGTTTTCCTTCCTCCGTCGTTTCCTTCACCGCCGGTGGTCTCCTTCACCTTTGTTGGTCCTTGCCGGTGGCGTTGGTGGCGGTGGCGGTGCCGGATCGGCCGGCACCGCCGATCTCCTTCTTTTTTTTCTTCCCGATCTTTCCGTCGGATTTCTGTTTCGATTTCTCTTTTCCGTTCTGTTTTAGGCCGTTGCCGGTGACCCTCGTCCTTCCTCGTCGACGGCGACGCCCCCTCTCCTCTTTTCCTTCACCGGCAGTGGCGGCTCCACCGCCGATGGTTGCGGCTGGGAGGGTCGGGATTCCTTCCCCCGATCCTCCCTTCTGTTTTCTTTCCCTATTTGGTTTATTTACCCTTTCTATATTTAGTATATGTTTTACTATACTATATACTATATACTATATACTATATCATATAATTTTATACACATAAATTTACCATATATTACACATATAATATTATTTCATATATATTGTAATAATATATATATTATATATAGATTATATATATTGTAGATTACAAAATATATATATCTAATATAATATATATATATATATTTATATTTATATTTATATTTATATACTTTAGAATAAATAACATTTATATATATAGAATTATATAAATGTTATAATACAATATAATATATACCTATAAACTTTAATATAAAATAACATTTACTTTTTATATATTCATATACTTTTATTTAAAATAATAATATATATATATTTCATATATATATATATATGTATATCTGTACATATATATTTATAATTATATAAATGCATTTTATAATATACACATGTATTTGTTTGAGACAAAATAGTATATATTTCATTTTATAATATATACTAATATTCATATACATACATATGTATTTATATAAAAACATGTGTAAATATATTTATATAATTTAATTATATAAATATATAATATACGCATTTTTATTTTATAAATTTTGGATTTTCATTAATCCAATTTAAATTCCTCGTTTCCTTATTTCCATAACTCCGATTTTATTTTTATTTTCATTTGATTTCCTTCACACGAATTTCCTTATTCATCACTTCCTCATTTCTCAGGATTTTCACCAATATCCCGTTTCTTGCAAATTTTATTTATTTCCCCTTATTTAATTTCTCTAATATTTATTTTCAATATTTCTAATTTCCAATAAATGGAAAATTTACGGTTATCACATATTATGATTATATATATTATATAAATATAATATATGTATATATATGTATATAATTTAATTAGAAAATAAAAATAAAGAAAAAAGGGAAATAAGAGAGGGAAGATCGGGAAGCTTCCCGATTTTCGTCCCACGATGCCAGCAGATGGTGTCGGCGACGAGAAAGAGAAGGGGGTTGAGGAACGACGTCGCTGGCGAGCCAAAGGCTGGAAGAGGAGGTGACCGGCGACGGAAAACGACAGAAACAGAAACGGAAACGAAGGAAAACAGGCGAAAAATCGAAGAGGAGAAGAGAGGAGGAAACGGTGGTGTCGGCCGGTCTTAGCACCGCCACAGCCACCCCAACCTTGGCGGAGGTGAGGGGAAGAAGAAGGGAGCCATCGGTGAGGCCAACGACGGCCGAGGAAGGCCAAATGGAGGAAGAGAGAAACCGAGGCAAAACCGAGCAGATCCATCGCCGTGCCAACTATCCAGGCCGAACGGAGGTCACCGGCAGCTTCGCCTTAACGCCGGCCAGCTGAGGGAAGGCTGAATCACCGGAGAACCGATCACCGGAGAAGAACCGACCATGGAGGAGGCTGACCGGTCTGGAACCGGTCTGAACCAGAAAAGAAAGAAAGAAAAAAGGGAAAAGAAAGAGAAAAAGAAAAGAAAAAGAAAAGGAAAAGAAAAAGAAAGAGAAAGAAAAGAGGAAAAGAAGAAAAGAGAGAGAAAAGGGAAATTCTCGAGAATTCAAAAATTACGAAAAATTCTGGGAATTACGGGAATCGATAAGAAATCCCGAAAAGTGTTAAATTATTTAAATAATTTATTTATTTAAATAATTATGGAAAATTCTAAATTTTAGAATTTTAATTTCCAGAAAATTTCCTCGATAACCGAGCCGATGGAATCGGGCGAGGTGAACACGGGCGCGACCTTCGAGAGGCAGTCGCCAACCCGAGACAAGTAAGGGAGACATGTGCAGCCTGTAAGGATATTTGGTGCACATGTTTTAAATTATGCATTTAATTTTATAAATGCTATTGATAATGATTGGTTGGAAAATTGTGATGATTTACCGGTTGAGATTTAAATTGTATTTTTCGTGCAGGAGGCTAGCCAATCGGCAGCCGTTATACTGCCGAAAATTATTGGAAAAAAATTACCGAAAATCATAATAAATGATTTTTCATTACGAGAAACGATTTCCAACCACAAAAATCGAGAAATTGATTAGTTTTCATAAAACATGAATATACTGATAATTAATTTTAAAATATTCATGTTTTTGAAAATGGTGAAAAAGGAAATCACCTAAATTTATCCCGATAGGTGATATTTCACGTGAAACAAGGTGAAAAAAATGAAAAGGATCAAAATGAATATTTTAATAATATTTCTCCAAATATTCACTTGATTTTATAAATAACCTTTATGGGTTCAATTGTGAAAATAAGTGTTTATAAAAAATTCCATAAAGGTAATTAAAAGTGGAAAATAGTGTTTTGAGACTAAAAGGTCTCCGCATGTGTTTACAGAGAAAACACGGGACGGGAGTGTTGATTTGGAAAATAAATATTTTATTTTTTCATAAATCATAAAAATAATTGATATGAATCCCGATAACTTTGAAAATCATGTTTTCGATAGAAAGCACGAAAAAGCGTGCGTATATGTTTTACGGTGAAAAAGGACAGTTATGACCTTTTATATTTTATAGTGATTATTTTATAAATTGTTTTCACTGTATGGAAAATGTGATTTATACTGTTCTATAATGTTTAGAACATTTTCGGGAATGATGACCCCAATATGAATATTTTATAAATTGTTATTCATAAGATGAAAATATTTTCCTTATGAATATTTATGGATTGATTGAACTTATATTCAGTGAAATTGATTTCATAAATGGGGTTTATATCACGTTTTTACTATTTTGAGACTGTTAGGCCCCATATCATGCTCACGTGTCACGTGTTAGTGCTGATAGATGCTGATCCTATTATCAGCGTCCTAGTGGACACCTGATCAGTGCACACTGAGGACCCCATAGACTATGGCCATAGATCTTATGTGTTTCCTCTATTAGGGATGATATTATTATAGCATGATATATTTAGGGTGTTGCCTGGTCTCTATGATACTAAACTAAAAGCTACCGTATACTGTTTACTGAATTGGTAGCCACTGTTTACTGTTTACTGATTGAACTGTATCAAGATATTGTTTTACTGATTTGCAAAATACTGTTTTACCGAATGGTATTATATTGAATATTACTGTTTTACTAAACTGTAAGATACGGTTATTAAACTAAAGAGAAATTAATGTTTATTCAAAAAGAATAACATGAAATTATTTCTAAGATAGAAATAATTGCAGAAGTGGTTATCCAATGACTTGGATATTTACAGACCACTGTATTGTCACTTGTTTTTAATTGTAGTGAAGGAAACCACTATTTTATTACTGAACTGTCACGTGTTTTAAATTATACTGAAGTGAAAAGAAATAAGTGGTTTACTTTGTGAAAACGAAAATTATATCGTTTCGAAAACAAGGAATATAGTACTCTCTACAGTTGCTTTTAGGTTCCGGGACAAGATAGGTATTTCAAAATATCTGCCTTACTCCATCCGGATCCCTAGCCGACTGTAGTATCCTTCCTACATGTGAGCCTAGAGCCAGCTAGGAAGATTTAAAAAGAAAGTGAAAAATATTTTCAGCATATAGATAGCTGGATATCAAGTGTTGCATATAACTCTCTTACTGAGCCGTGGTTTGCTCACTCCCCAATTTTAACATTTCAGATTGTCGGTGACTGTGAGATCTAACATTTGAGGATTTCGAGTTACGCATTTGGAGACATGGCGACAGCTTAACTTATAATATGAGGTATAATCATTTTTTTTCTGTATTTAGACTTACTTTCAGTAGTACTTTCTTGAGAATTAAGATAGGGGATGTAATTGATATTACTAATTTTATATTTAATAGTTAAAAAAATATGAAAAGTGAAGTATCACAGACAGTCCAACCGGATAAGTTGTATAGAAATACAATGAAAAATGTGGTCATGGGTTGTGACAACTTATTTCATAGATAGTAAGTAATTTCATCTTTTTTTTTACGTTTTAAATTACATTTATTACTATTGTAGGGATTTAAAAGCTATAACAATAAGTCAAGTTCGCATAGATCAGAGTTAGAAATATATCTAGATGAACCAAGAGAAGATTATGAGATGCAACTTGATGTGCTTAATTATTGGAGGAAAAATCAATTTCGATATCCTATACTTTCACTCATGGCTAAGGATGTATTCAGTATTCCAATTACCACAATTGCATCTAAATCAGCATTTAGTATAGGTGGTAGAGTTATCAACTAGACTTGGCAATCTCAAACACGACATGATTACACGACACGAACATGATACGAATAAATGACACGAGATGACATGGGGTTAAAATTAAGTAAAATTAATATATGAATATGGTAAAAGTTAAAAATAACATTTTGAGTTTTCCGTTTCGACACAAATTTTGACACGAAATCTTCGTGTTTTACACAACACAAACACGATTTTACATGACACGAAAACGAATTATGAACACGAATTGCCAGGTCTATTATCAACAAATGGAGAAATTGTCTTACACGAGATAATGCAGAAATATTGATTACCACTCGTAATTGGTTGTATGGATATGATATAGATGATGATGGCAAGATTTTAATGTCATTATTTTTTATTAATTTTTTATTATTTAAATTCTTATATGATTATTTTCAATGTATTTTATTAATTGAAGAAGATGAAACATCGGGATGTGGAAGGAGTGTCCACTGCAATGAAGTTGAATTAGTTGTCTTATGAAGGAGGATTAAGAGCTTCTAATTGCAATGTATGTTGATATTCTACATTTTACTAGCTTCATTGATAAAAATTTAAGATTTTTTTATTAAAAGTTATTAGTTGTGATTGATTTGGTTGTAATTTTCAAGTTTCAATTTGGATGTTGGAATCATTTGATGTATAATTAAAGTTGAAGATTGGAGGTGATCTGGATAGGGTATGATAGGCTGTGTTTCTTTGTTTTAGTGATTTTGGTTAAGGGATTGTGTTGTTTGATTTGGGGGAATCTTAGGTTGCTGATCTTTGGTTTAAGATGTATCTTTAAACTATATATTTCTTGGCCATTATGATCCATGCCATTTTGCCTCTTCATTATGTATTACTAGCCTGGTTTTTCATTATGTTTTGGCCTGACCTTATGTCACTTACTAATATGTTAAGCAAAGAATTTAGTATTGTGATAATTTTATGGCTTTCCCTTCATTATGTTTTGGCTCTACCTTATCTCAAGGCCTATAGACTTTAATCAAAAGTGTTTCATTTGATTGGTAGTTCTTGCTTGAGTGTAGATCCTTTGTTGCCAATTCTTTCATTTCTTTGGCGTTGCATGCCTTATTCTAGCATTATGTTGCCTCTATCGAATGAGTGTTTTAGAAGGAATACTAATGTGAGAACCGTAATTTTTCCTAGTTAAATGTGTACTTCTTGTGTGATTTAGTGAACATAAAGAGATAATGTACTCATGAAATTTTAAGTATAAGATTATGGTGTGTTAAATAGACACGAAAGGAGTTTGTACCTATATATAAAGGATCGGTTGCATATGCCATGAACCAAGTTAAACGCATACAACGTACACGTATGCGATAGGCATGCATGCATGCGTGCATGTGCACGTACATAGATAAATACGAATAATAAAATGTAGTATATATATATATATATATAGGATAAGTGTGTATATGGACATGTATCATTGCAAAGTACATGCATGAAATTAAAATATATATACATATACATATTCGGGAATATATGTATATAGGTACAAAACATATTTGTAAGAATAAGGAATTTGTAATGTGTTTAAATGATATATATATATATATATATATGAGATATGAGTATATATATGTATAGAATATATATATATATAAAAGATATAAAAGAATGATATCAAAATAAATAAATAAATAAATAAGTTAATAGAAACTAAGTATATATTATATATATATACACACACACACTCGGGTTAGTGGGAAACACCCACTAACTCGTCAATATCAAGGGAGACAATACTGTCTCCCTATCACATCCTTCATATTTCTTTAACCCTTATTTTTTTAAAACTCAAACACCCAAAAGCCTATTACCTTTTTCCTCGATTGCCTCTGCGTATTTTCTAAGCCTTCCTTACCTTCCCATCGTGCCTTCCTCGCTCCTTCATCGTGTCACCATTTTTGGGCAAAGATGAACAGGACTACGAAATAGCTGCTGGCAGGTACAAGGGTGTTGAGCCGAGGCTAGCAATGCAGCAAAAAGTGGCGACTTAAAAGGCTTGTAAGAATCAAAACGTGATTCGGGAAAATGGGGAAACAACAATGGCGTTCGGCAAAGAGGTGAAGGCTCTGTGTGTGAGTATTTTGGCTGTGGAAACTAAGTCTCATTTAGGACATTACTGCTGGAGATGTGAGCTTAACAACAGGGGAAGTAAGGGGAAAGTTCTCGAGTTGGAAGCAACCAAGACTTAAGGGTTGAGAGACATTTTTCAGAAAGTGATTCAAGGGCATTAAGAGGCTTAGTTGGCACGGCTTGATAGTGGCTGAAACAGAGGGTTTGTAGAGCTAAAGTAGGAGCTTTAAAAGGGCTGTTAAAGGCTGGACAAAGGTGAGGTTCTAAAACTGATTCAGGCGTGACAAAGGCAGATCATGGAGTGTGACATTCTGGTGATTTTAATGTGGAAGCAGTAGGTGTTTATAGGGCTGAGAAAGGGAAATATCTGAGCTGGAATTTGAGCTGAACCGTAAGGCTCCATTTGGGACTGGTTCAGACAAGAAAGAGAGGGCTGAATGTGGACAGCTTATGGGAGCTGTGTTTGAAGCCGGAAAACGTGATTTTGAAAGGGGGTTATAAGCTGCCACGAAGAAGGGAGAACAAGGCTGAGGAAGAAGCTTAAAGTCTTGATTGATCAGTGGGCATTTTAAGGACTGGAAGCAAGATTTTCTGTGGCTGTTTGGGTGCTGAACCAGAGCACCAAAAAGGGCTGCTTAAGGAGTAGCAAAAGGCTGCTGTAGGTGGTGTTCCACACATAGTTGCCGAGGCACTAGGGTAAAAGAAAATAAAGAAAAAGAATAGGAAAGGAAAAAGAGATAAAAGAAAGAAAATATATATAAATATATATATATTTGTATATATGGAGATGAGGAAATAGATTTAAGAATTTATAATATACTAGTGTTATATATATACATATATATATATGTATATATGTATATATATACTACTTATTTGATGACAAGATAAGAAACAAAGAAGAGAAAAGAAATAAAAGAAAGAAAAGGAATTTAAAAGAAAGGAATATATATACACACACAAGCGCGCGCGCGCGCACACACACACACACACGAATATATGTATATTAAGTTGGAATTTGAATTACATAAGCATATAGAAAACTTGGGCTAGACTTTATTAAGTCGAATTTCCTTGTGAATGTGTAGTGCACCAAGAAGACGACGAACGCGACCTAGTAAACCTCGACGCACGCTGAAGCTACCTTGCGTTAGGTAAGACGTTTATATAACGTAGAAGTAGGATTATCCTGTATAGGATTGAATCTTACGATGAGATGATTTGAATACCTAGAGATTTGATTTAACGAAACGAAATGCAAGTACGATATTATACTTGATAAAGTACCATAGTGGTGAGATATTAACCGGAAATGAATCGATATGGTATAGACATCATGAGATGAAATGATAGACATTCATGTAATTCATGAGCATTCCATTATATGGTTTTCATTTCATTTCCTTGAATTTTATTACCATTAAGCATGCCTTATTACTATACATGAAACTTGAAATGATTTATTCTTATCTTGTTTATAAGAATACTATGGATGCGTAAATGGCTTTGAAAAGAATGAATTTATAGTGTATGCATAAGTACGTATATATATATATGTAAATGAATTTAAAGAAATATATTACGTACTTGGCACTATTTTCATGAGAATAGTTAAATGTTTTATGAGACTATAGGCACCCTAAGAAATTGAATTCAATAAAGCATAGTGAAAGCCGCCTGATTGGAGATTACTCATTAGGCATAGATGCTTGTCCGACAATAGTCGTGGACAGGTCTCAGCCTCACCTGATCAGTGGGGCTGAGAGACATGAGGTCTATGGCCATAGATAGCGCCCTAGTGGTTTCCAGGGGACGATGATATGATTCTTCACTGATAGCTACAGTGATCTAAGCCTTTATTAATAGTGAAATAGGGATTTAGCCTAGTCTCAAATGATATGAAATGAAGTTTAGAGTATGGTTTTAAAACAGAAATGAACTCTAAACTCGATATAGCTTTATGCCATATGAAATGTATTTGATATTACACATGACATGAAATATGTTTCAAAAGTACATGTGACATGAAATGAAGTTTAGAGTATGGTTTTGAAACGGAAATGAACTCTAAACTTAATATAGCTTTGTAGCATATGAAACGTATTTTGATATTGCACATGATATGAAATATGCTTCAAAAGTATATATGACATGAAATATGTTTCAAAAGTACATGTGACATGAAATGAAGTTTAGAGTATGGTTTTGAAACGGAAATGAACTCTAAACTCGATATAGCTTTATAGCATATGAAACGTATTTTGATATTGCACATGATATGAAATATGCGTCAAAAGTATATATGACATGAAATATGTTTCAAAAGTATATATGACATGAAATATGTTTCAAAAGCATATGAGACATGAAATGAAAAAGCTTGCATACTTCAAGCATGTCTTAAGAGCAAAAAACTGAGATGTATTGATATTTTGCATGTCTTGAACATGTTTAAAGGAATATGTTTCACATGTTTTAAGATTTCAATCACATCATATATAGTTACATGTTAAAAGCCATAACACGATCTCATAGCTTAGACATCTCATGACATGTTGAGGTATGGTTACATTGAGCTTGAGAACATAACAGACATATGTTACATGATGAATAACAGAATGATGGATAGTGAATTTTCCTCACATGACATCATGCATATGCATTAGAACAGTATAATTCTAACTCTGCACTTATATAAATGACTTACTAAGCCTCGCTCATTAAACGCTATTTAAATTTTTCAGATTGAGCACCGAGTTGGGGGAGTATTTTGGAGCTTTCCGAATAGTCCCAAGCATGAAATATAGTCCCAACTCTCCAAGGAGATTTTTGTGAACACTTTAGGTATATATACTTATCCTTTGTATTTAATATCAATTCGGGCTGTTTTTGATTCAGTACTTAGATGGGATGTAACCTAATATAGAGAATAACATCTAGACTATAATATAAATGAATTATAGAATTGTTGATTTTTGCATGAGTATGGATATATGATTGAATAGCATGAACAAGTGACCAAGTAAGAAGATGTAAACCGTAAGATGAAATGTTATGAATTGGAAATGGACTTAGGTTATGAAGAAAGTTTAAACTCATTAGAAGGGTGAATAATGGTGAACTTGGTCATAGTAATGCTAGAATATAATCTACTGCTATTGTGGGAAGCATGAGCTGGATATTACTTGTGAATTTTATGCAGGTAATTAACCTGGGTAAAGTGATAAAAATAGGCGAGGGAGTTAACATCCCGAAATAAAATTCACTGTATTGCACTTAGACAATACAAGTATAGAAAAGCGAAAAAATTAGCCCTAAATTCTACGCATCCATACAAGTAAGAGGTACCGTTGCGGCCTTCGGGTCGTGACAGCTAAGCTTTTTTATTTATTTATTTATTTATTTTGCATTTTTTGCTTCATATCCACTGCCTGGCAGCTCACAGTCCAAACTTAAGCACCATAGTTAAGTGTGCTTTTGACTAATTCACATTAGGGATTCTTTTATGGGATTTGAGACATGTTCCAAAGAACAATTTCCTTCTCTGCAGCTGATATTTTTGAAAGCATGTTAAAATCTTATTCATTGGGTTGGAGTTGTAGAAGATATTGTTGCTTTGCTGCTGCATCACATGATGGTCCCTGCTTTCTACTTTAAACCTTTAATGACCGCCCAAGGCAGTCGATTGCAGCTGTAATTTATACCATGATTTATGCCCATGGGGAACTCTAATTGTAAATCCTAGTAAATACACCTAAACAATTTGACTGCCAAACCAGATAAAAAAGAAAATGCCTTGTCAAGTGATCAGGAAAAGAATAGCATAACTCCATAGGCAAATAGAGCTGTTAATGAATAACTAATCTACGACAAAGAAGTGTTCAATAAAGCTTTTCTCTTTGTCATGGATCATATCGTGAAAAGAACAGATTAAAGCTTAACAATACTAAATTTTGCTTAACATATTATGGTGTTTTAAATTAATTTAATTTAATAATTAAATTAAAAATATTCAATATTTATTTTGCTGGTGATACATAATTGATATAATTGTATAATAAATAATAATTGTTTTCAAAATTTTAAATTTTTAATTAAAAAAATGTATCAATTATTTATTTATTTTTAAATAATAATCACATAATTATAATTCAGGTTTTTTTGGGTTATAAATTCGGTTTTTTATGGGTTTTGGATCGGATCGATCTCGATTTTGTATCGTATCAGGTTCGAGCTTTTTCGGTTTCGGGTCTTTAACTTTTTTGGTCAATTCGGGTTGGTCCCGATTAGGTATTGGACAGATTCGAGCGAGTTTTCGGACTCGGGCCAGCTTTTGCCACCTTTAGCTTATACTCCTTATTTTTACATTGAGCAATAATTTTATTGAAGCAATGAGGTGCAAAGGAAACAAACATGAGTACAAATAGAAATTTTAAAAATTTTATTTAAGTAGAGTGAAAATATATTTTTACTTTTCTTTTATTAGCATTCACTCTTAAAAGAATATGTGTAATTCATTCTTGTTTAAAAATTTGTAATCCTTACTTTATTCAAATAAAAAATTATGTATTTAGTTGAGAAATGATTAGACATTAGATTTCAAATTAAGCATTTACCAACTATGTATTATAGGAACAAATCAAGAGAGGTTAGCGAATAAAAAAAATCAAGAGAGGTTAGCCAAAAAAAATATCAAGAGAGGTTAGGAAATAAATTAAAAAAAATTCCTAAATTAAAAAAAAAAGAAATGTTAGAAAAGAAAAAAAACTTGGGAAATAAGTCACTCAGTCAGGTTAGTAGTATAAAGTAAAAGTGTTTTCTTCTTTCTCTTCTTCTTTCTCTTGCGTTGTCGTGGAAGAAAGGTTTTGAAGCAGATCAGAGGAGAAGAAAGGTTTTGAAGCAGATCAGAGGACAGCTTGGATTAGGAATTAGGGTTTTTGGGAAAGCAAAGGCAAAGTCAAATAAACACAAAATGGATCTGGATATGAACGTGAACGCCCCTCACTCCATGGGCACAACCATCATCGGAGTCACCTACAACGGCGGTGTCGTCCTCGGCGCCGACTCTCGTACCAGCACCGGTATTCTATTTCTCCTTTTTGTTTTGTTTCTTTTATTATTATTATTATTATTATTATTATTATTATTATTATTAGGGATTTGGATTTCTAAATAATGTTTAATTGATTGATTAGGGATGTATGTTGCTAACCGGGCATCTGACAAAATTACACAGCTTACTGATAACGTCTACGTTTGCCGTTCTGGATCCGTAATTCTTACTTTTCGCCTACTTTTTTTTGGTTTATTTTTTAGCTCTAAAAAAATGTTTGTAGTTTCTTAGATATGATTAAAAAGATTGTGCTGTTTGCAGGCTGCTGATTCTCAGATTGTTTCTGACTATGTCCGCTATTTCCTTCATCAACATACGTCAGTTCTTTCTTATACTTTGTCTTATTTTTTTGCTTTCCTTTTCTGATTTTGCTATTTTGTCTTCCAATAACTCAGACTTTGAACGCATTCTTTATGCTATTATACTAATCTAGTGCTAGCATTTCAGGACTCTAATTGTTCTGGCCGTTGATACAATGGCCTCAATTTATTCTATACCTTCCAGTTGCAATTCCCTACCGCTTACTAATTATCTTCACCCATTTGCAATTCTCCATCTACAAATTGCTTTAATCTTTTGTGTTGTATTTATGTGATTGGTGGTTCTTTGGGTGTTATTCTATTGGAAGTTCTTATTTCCACTCTTCATGAGATTGTATTTTCAAAGTTCTAGTATGACTGATTGTTTAACAGCTTTTTCTTTTCTTTTTGTTCCCCTACATAAACAGGATACAGCTTGGGCAGCCTGCAACAGTCAAAGTTGCTGCAAACCTTATCAGGCTTCTATCCTACAATAATAAGGTTTGAGTTCACCATTCCGAAACTTGCCTGACTCTTTTGTCAATCTTTGTCCTTTTTCATTCTGTTTATTCCTTTATTTTGTTTTTTTCTTTTTAATGCTTGCATGGGAGGTTTAGTGCCTGCTTTTACATCCCTATCCTTTTGCACAGATTTATGTACGATTTGATAGTTAAATGTTCCATCTGTTCTGTTTGTGAGAAATTCATCATCATTGCCCCCCTTTATAGCAAAATGTTTCTGTTTACAAAGCATTTATTTTGGAATGCATTTCAATCAGCACTTAAAGTCATTGAAATTAGACTTTAGTTTTGTTCCATTTATCTGCATGATTTATATTTTTAGGAACAAATAATGATCATCTTTTTCCTATAATTCATATTTATGTTCTTGATTCAGTTTTATTATCTTGTGAGCAGAGCATGCTTGAGACTGGCCTTATTGTTGGTGGGTGGGATAAGTACGAAGGTGGTAAAATATATGGAATTCCTCTTGGTGGAACTCTGATTGAGCAGCCTTTTGCCATTGGAGGTATGCTACTCTCTTAATCTTTTAACTTTATATATCCTCTCCCTCCAATTCTAGGAATTAGGCTTGGTCCCTATTTAGTATTCTGGTGTTATGTTACTTTACCTTTCATTTTTTTTTGGTGTAAACTTTACCTTTCTTTTTGTATTATTCTGCAGAATGCTATGTGAAATGCTGAATACCATCATTGATTGTTGTAGTAGAGATGTTTACAGACATGCATGTGTTTATACAGAGTTGGCATTTATATAGTCTTGTTTAGCCAGAGGTTTCCCTATCCGCTTATATGGATATTTCTCAGACTGTTGATTGCTGTCTTTCTTGCCTTAATTCGGCTGAGAAATTTGATGTTAACCTAATGAGGTTCAATGCAGTCATGTAACCTTGAGAGTTTTTCGACTGATTTTATTGCTCCCATAATTTGAAATCAGTGAGTTAGTGGCAAAATATGTGAAGTCTTCTCCGTAATTAGTTAACTGATGAAATTAGGTTTAACTATTTTTTCTAATTAGTAGTTTTTCAAAGTTCAAGATCACCTATTTCCTACCTAAATATTGGGAGTTTGGTTAAAATATTATGGCAGCCACTAGCAAGTGGTCTAGTAGTACTTTTGCAGAAAATTGGTTCTCATTTGGTTTGACATACATTGCACAGGATCTGGCTCCAGTTACCTATATGGGTTTTTTGATCAGGCATGGAAGGAAGGAATGACAAAGGATGAAGCTGAGGTACATATGCTTTAGTCAAGCTGTGGAATTCATATTTTTCCATGTTTGCTTGTTCCTTTCTTTTAACAACTTTTCCTGGTATACTTATTGTGAAAATTTTAATTGGTTGGTTGACCATAGATTTACTCTTGATTGTTTTATGGAATTAAATTGCAGCAATTAGTGGTTAAGGCAGTTTCCCTTGCCATTGCTCGTGATGGTGCTAGCGGAGGTGTTGTTCGCACTGTCGTTGTAAGATATGTTGTAAATAAATGATTCTTGCATGTGTAGTTTGAATTCTGTGTACCGCATTTAACCTTCCTTCGTATTTGGTGTTGCAGATCAACTCTGAAGGAGTGACAAGGAACTTCTACCCTGGTGACAAACTTCCACTGTGGCATGACGAATTGGAGCCGCAGAATTCCTTACTGGACATACTGAACGCTCCTAGTCCTGAACCAATGAATATTTAATCAAGGGACGTTTTAGGTGGTGTTGGACTGCTACATTTGTTCTAGCTGCAGGCTTTTAATTTCTTTTTGTTATTTCTAAAGCAGGATTGATATGTTTAGTAGGGCTAAAAAGAAGGATGTATGTGTTGTGGCTTGAGTGGGAATTCAGTTTCATTTAAATAATGGCACTAAAACCATTTGTTTGATGAGGTTATTTGTTTAGAAAGGAAAGCAATGGGCTCTCCTCACCACTTCACTCCTAATATCGTTATCTTTTTTATATTTCAATTTAAATTTTGGTTAATTTGATGTTTGAACAGAAATAATCAAAAGAAAAAAATTTTTCAAAATAATTTTCGTTAACTAACAAATTATTTTAGTGGTGAACTTATTAATCGAATTAAAACTGAGACGTAGTGTTCATTGAATACTCCTAATAATAATAATAATAATAAAATAATAATAATAATAATCTGTAACCTCGTATAAAAGCAATTTCTAAGAATGCCTATGTTGACATGTGTCTAAAAATAATAATAATAATAATAATAATAATCTCTAACCTCGTATAAAAGCAATTTCTAAGAATGCCTATGTTGACATGTGTCTAAAAATTATAGCTTGGTGACGAACTAAAAATAATAGTTTGTTGATGTATGACCAAAGTTTTTCACTTTTAAAGGATAACTTTTAAAATTACTAAATTATTCATTAAAATTAAAAGGTTTTAAGAATATTTTTGTTTTATGCTTTGAGTTTTTTATTTTAATTTTTTTAAATATTGTAAATTAAAAAATATAATTTAAAAATATTTTTAAGACACTTAGTACTTTGGCTTTTCTCCTCTAATATTTCTTAAATTACCAAGTTATCCCTTAAAAATTATAAGGTTTTGAAAATATTTTTATCTTTTACTTTGGGCCTCTTTTAATTTACTTTTATTTTTTCAATTATTTTAAAAAAATATATTAACCATAAATCCAGTTAGGATTCTTTACTCGAAATTTGATTTTTTTTCTTTATGATCCAATAATTATTAATTTGTTATTTAAGAATTCAAAAGGTTTTAACGACATTATTATCTTTTGATTTGAAATTTTTCTAATTTCTTTTTAATTTGTTTTCAAATTACTATAACCTTATATAAAAAGGATCTCCAAATGGATTCTTTGTAAACATGCTAAACGGATCAGATTGATCAAAATTTGGACTGGATTCGATCCAATAAATCCTCTCCGAAATCAGAACCCCTAGTAGGGGTTCCAGTTCCAATTCAATCCATGCTTCACATTCATGGATTGAATTGGTTCTAAAAAACAACCCAAAACCATATCAGATCTGGTTCATTTAAAACAAGAATTAAATCAACCGGTTTCGATTTTGGATTAAAATTAGACCTGAAAATTTATGTTCATAATTCATTTTTGTGTTATGTAAAATCGTGTTTGTGTCGTATAAAACACGAAAATTTCGTGTCAACACGAAAACTCAAAATGTTATTTTTAGCTTTTACCATATTCATATATTAATTTTACTTAATTTTAACTCCGTATCATCTCATGTCATTTATTCGTATCGTGTTCGTGTCGTATCTGAGATTACCAGATCTAATTAAAACACAAATCATTAGAGGAAATGACCCTAACTGACATCATTTGACATTAATTAGCCGTTTGATGTCAATAGCTATATAGTCGTTGCCACCGTTTTTTTTCTTCTCTATTTCTCAAATTTATAAATACTCATCTTCATTTTTTTCACACTAAAGCTCTCAATCTTTCTTAATTTCTCTCTCAATTATTCACATTCTCTAAAATTCCTTTATTATATATTTACTTACCATTCTTCCCATTTCTTTCAATATTATATATCTCTGTGTGTGTATATATATATATAATTCTTTATTATTTACTCAATTTCTTTCAATTCCTTATCCTACAAATTAGAATCTCTAATTATTCCAACTTCAAAAAAAAGAAAAGAAAAGTTTTTGTTGTTCATCATTCGTGTTTTTTATTCCTGCTAGCATCCTTGAATTAGGGGAAGAACCTTTCAATGAATTTGAGTTTGAAATCTTTAGCCAAAATCTTTCACCTGTCAGTGATGATGAGATAAAGCTAAACAACTTCTCAGTCTTTCTTTCCTGTAAGCATCTAAAACATAGTTTTCAATTCTTTTCTTCCTAAACAATATAACACAACTGCATGTGGGCATGAATAAAAATAAAATCCCATGACCTACAATTGCACTTACACCCATTGATATCAACACCAAATGTATCCTTATTACAAAAAACTTCATAACCTTTTAAACCATTCCATCTAATATAGTTTGTAAGTACTAAATTCCTTATTTTCATGTATCTTCTCACAAATTTTTGGACAAACTAGAGTAGTTCGAGAAACATATTTTTTCTTGTTATTGACTATTCTACTCATGACATAATGCCTAACTTTCTCAAACATAGAGAAAGTAGACATGTTTAGCCTTTGTGATAACAGTATTAAATACTTCAGCAAAATTATTATCTATAACATCAGAGTGACATCTAGTAGAGAAGAAAGCCCTAGACCAATGCTTAGGGTTTTTGCTCAAAATGCTTACTAAGGCTGAACTCTTCAAAGCACCAGGTTCTTTTACATTGCTCTTGAAATATGCCTTATTTGTTGACTTGTAGCATGCCCAAAAATGAATGTGCAAATCATTAAATCGATTCTACTTTTTCCAATTTGCAAAGTAATGTCTAGCACAAAATCTATTCTCAATCTTTGGAACCAAAGAGGTTATCCCATCCCTCAAACCCTATATTAAAACAAAAAGAAAACAAATGAAGAAAATAATAAGCAAAAAATAAGACAACAAAGAATCAGTAGTTAATTATGTATCATGAGAGTTAATCCATCACCATTTGCAAACTCAAGATCAGCTTGAAGATTTTCAAAAAACCATCTCCGACTATACTTATTTTCCACATCTACTAAAACTCATACAAGGAGATATATTTGGCCATTACCATCTCAACCTATAATTGATAGAAACTTGCCCTTAAAGCATCCCTTTAGAAAACACCCATCCAAATGGACAATAGGCTTATAAAACTCCTTGAACCCAACCTTAAGGGCACTAAAACATACATAAAATCTTCTAAATTTAGGGGTTTTTGTTGAAATAAGCATTTCCACCATAAGTTCCATGTGAAAGTCTTCATTTGACTTGATCAAAGCATGCATATAGTCAAACAACCTACTAAACTCATACAATAATTTGCCATTGAGTTTTTTCCAAGGCCATTTTTGCTAGCTCTACTACAAATAGTTAGATTAATATCAACCTTTAACTCTTCCTTAGCAAGCCTTTTCATTTGAACCAACTTTAACTTAGGAATTACTATCAACTTACTACAGAAATGTTGTCATACAAACTTATAATTTGTTCATGAGTTTGAAAAAGTTATGAAAGATTAGTGCTTATTTATTAATGTTTTAACCTTAAATAGCCCATAACTATTATCCTTACTAGCATATATCAGAAATGGACAACCCTCTACCTTTCATATAGCTCTAGTCCTATTTTTCTCATCCCTAAGAAACATAAAATCAAATCTCTTAGCCACATCATACTTGTCTAAAGTATCTTTGAATTACTTAGTACCTACAAATATCATATCAAGTTCAAATCTGAGCTCTGGATCAGAAAGATTTAAAAACCCTCTTCTTGCTTTTCTCATATACGAACTCACCATCCTCACTACTCTCATAACTACCAATGTCAAAAGAATTCACATAATTAGTATCACTCCCATAAGAATCACCTCCTTTGTTGTTCTTTGCATCTCTAAGACCTTTTTTTTTTCCTAATTTCATCAACTAGTGCTTCAAAATCTACCTTTACTAGGACATCACCCGGGTAAAAGATTTATTCTTCTTTTTCTTCCTCGACTCCTAATAAGAAAGCCTTATTTTCCTGATTTCTTCTTCCTCCTCATCAAACACCTACTTATCCTCCACAATCTCTTCATCATCCTCATCACTACTATCTGACTCAACATCACTAGACCAATTGGCATTATCATCATTTAAAGCAATAGTTGTTGGACCACCTACAATTAATGCACTACCTTCCTTGTTTAAGTTAACATTACTACCCCTATCATATCTACCTCATATAATACATTTGAGACATTTGACTCATCTGGCATATTTGACTTATTAGGTTGAGTGGATTCATTTAGCACATTTGGAAGTAATGGGACAAATTCTAACATTGGGTATACATAATTCATGTTCCACATAAACATGTAACTCTCCTATACTTATCATATAATTTATCATAAACACAAATAAAGCATTATCATAAACTATCCTAAGACCATTATTTAAGTCATGTCCTAGTTCAAGAAAAGAAAAACATTTCACTATCACAAAACCAATATCTTTAACCATATCAGTTAACAATCCATAAGACTAAAAGTCAAGATCAACAGACTATTCAACCATATCCCCACCCACATATTCTAGCTTAGTACGTCTTAAAAAATTCCCACCGATATGCATAATTAAGTTATATTGTACCTAAACCATTATTTTGTTGTAATAAAAAATTTTAAAACATCAATATTAAATTGTTATCAAATATTGTCGTAGCAATAAAATAGACAAAGATAATGAAATGGGACCCAAAAGTAAACAAACTTAAACAAAAGTGAAAGTAACATCCAAAAAGGAAAAAGTATAACCCATAAAACAAAACCTTATCAAATAATAAAATAATCAAAATTTACTATAAAATCGAATATATAAACATATGTGAAAAGACAAACCTTTTCTCAAATTGTCTTGTATCCCAATGCAATCCATTGAGGATTGGAATAACATGGAATTTGATAGATTCTCCTTAAACCTAACATATCTGTCAAAACCCTAATTGAATCTCTCTTTCATTTATTCTTGTCTTTCTACTCTCTTCCTAAATAACTTTCCCCCTTTTGTTTGAAACCCAAAACGATCATGCCCTTAAAGCTCTTGATTTCATTCTCTCTCTCTTTATTGTTTCACAAACCCAAAATTTGCAATTTTTTAACCCTTCATTGTTTACTCCACGTAATATTTAGGAATTTAGGAATTTTTTTTGCATAGTTTGAATTTGCATAAGAAATGACATGGTTTTTTTAATCAAATGGCACAATCTCATTGTCTATAGCGGCTAATAATTAATTTTTTAAACAGGGTTAGCTCTTAGGGATAAAGTATTTGACTGAAGTGAAGTTAAAGTATCAAACTAACTACTTCTTTTCTTTAGGTACTAATGTGAAAAAAAAAGTGACATAATTTAAGAGTCAAATGACGCATTAACCCAATTGAATATTATCCTTTCCTTTTAAAAAATTAGCACTTTAAGATAATTATCTTGATTTATTTTTTAATAAATATTATTTATCATATTTTTTAAAAAAGGAAAGACCCTTGCATAGCAAGGGCATCATTCTTGTAATAATAATAATAATAATAATAATAATAATAATAATAATAATAATAATAATAATGTCATGTACTAGAGAGCTTTTAAATACAGCCAAAAAATACTTCACACACTTTATTTTAATGATATTTTTTAATAAACAAAAGCCCTTGCTCAAAATTATCATTTTACCCATTTAGTTCATAAACTCAAATCAACCTCTTCTCCCTTTTCTCATTCTAAACAACTATCCTCAAACATTTTCTTCCAAATCCCAAGGTTTTATTTCAAGGCTTTTTCAAATTTTCAGAAAGTTTCAAATGAAAAAAAATAGAAAAAAAATTATGGATTCAAAATTTTTGGAAGTGAATTTTTAGAAGTTTTGAGGTTTTCCCGGAAGTCCACTTTTGAGAGCAAGAATTTGCTCTCAAAAGGCTCACGAAAATTCCCTTCCGCAAGGTAAAAAAGACTCACAAAAGGGAATATCCTTAAGCCTCTTTTAGCTCACAAAAGGGAATTTTTCTGAATCAAAGTAGGCTCATGAAAATTCCCTTTTGTGAGCCTAAGGCAAAATCAATTTGGGAGTGGGGTTTTGACACAATTTTCGTGAATAAATCCTTAAACCTAACAATTTCATGCGATAAAATGAAAGAATAACAAAGTTAAATGAATATATTGAAAGATTTTTGCACTTAATGAAGATTTTGGAGAGATTGATTAGAGATTAAAGAGAAAATAGATGAAGAGTGAGAGAAGTTTTGAGAGATTGTGTTGTTAAGGAGTGGGGATGGTATTTTAGGTAGAGGTGTCAAACGAGTTGGATGGCCCATGGCACGATACGATTCGGCACAATGTGGGCCATGCTTGGCACAATTTCTAGCTAAATAAGTGGGTTGGGCCAAGCACAACATATATACGTGTGTCATGCCGGGCTATAAGTTTTAAGGCACGTGGATTGGCACGACACGACTCATTAAGGGCCAGTGCTAGCACAGTACGGCACGGCACGGTAGACAAGCCCATGTGCTGTGCCATATTGGCCCATAATTATTATAAATGACACTTTGGACTCAATTTATTGATTCTTTAAATTTATTTATGTTATTTTTTATTTATGATGAAATTATATTTTTTATATTTTATTGGTATTTGTAGAAATAAAATTATATTTTTAATAAATCTAACTATGATATATTTGAATTATATCACTTAATACTTACTATTGATGAGGTGGAGACGTTTGATCTTTTGATTTGGTGGAAAAATAATCAAAGCACATGGCCAATACTTTCTGCCATGACACGTGATTTACTAACTCCACCCATGTCTACAGTTGCATCAGAATCATGTTTTAGTGCAGGTGGTAGAGTTATTGATGAAAGAAGAACCAAAATGAGAGCAAATACTATCGAAATGTGCGTTTTACTTAAAGATTGGTTAGATGGAGAAGCTCGAGAACAAGATAAATCAAATTATTTAATTGAATCATCAAACGAAGATAATGAAAAATAGAATAATAATGTTCGTGTCTTATGGTTTTTGTGTGTTCGTGTGTGTTTTTTTAATATTAGGATTGTAAATTTTTATATCTTTATTTAGTAAGTTGTTTATATTTAGGCATTTTGCCGAACCACGTAAATTATGTCTATTTTATTTTATTTTTACTTATCCGTATACACGACCCATTAACACATGGGCTAATATTTAATGGACCGTGCTAGCCCAGCACGGCCCATTTGACCCCTCTAATTTTAGGTAGAATAATAAAGGCTTAATAGCCAAATACATCCCCAACGTTTATTAAAATATGCAATTAAGCCCTTGACGTATAATTGCGTGGAAATAAGGATATTAGGTTTTATTTTCAGCATATTAAACCTAAACGTTATAAAATAACGGAATTAAGGATATAACCGTTAAAAACCAACAGTATCCGTTAACTTTGCCCAGCTGGCCTGCCACGTCGACACTGACCTGGGTGATAATGCCACATGGACAAGTGACATGGCAAAATATTGCCACATGTAAAATACAACTCAGAAAAAAAAACCCCTGCGAATTAAGGTAAAAATCCACGTTAATAATTAAGGTTATTTTTTTTTTGTTTTTGAAAAATAAATTTCGTGAAAAAAAAAAAGAATTTGGGTGTGATTTCTGCTAGGGGTTTCGAAGAATTAGAGGATTCGAAGAAATTTGCTTAGGTTTTCGAACAATTTGGTTAAGGGGTTTCGATTTTTGTTAGGGATTTGATTTCCTATCAGAATCTAAGGTTTCTACTAGGAGAAATCTAGGGTTTTTCGAACTATTCTTGATCTGTGGCATGAAATGCTAATGTGGGTAGGCTTGCTTGGGTTCGGTTTAGACTTTCCTGGGTTTGATTTAGGGTTATTGAAAGGGTTCGAACAGGAGAAAGGGACATTTTGAAGAAATTTGCTAGGGGTTTCGAAGAAATCTACTAAGGGTTTCGATTGTCGATTGTTGGGTCTCTTTTTTTTTTCGAACTGTTCTTGATCTGTGACATGAAAAAGAGAATGGGTAGGCTTGCCTGGGTTCGATTTAGGCTTTCCTGGGTTTGATTTAGGGTTATCGAAAGCGTTCAAACAAGAGAAAGGGGCAGATTCGAGTTTGATTAGGGTTATCAACAGAAGAAAGGGAAAGGGATTTAGGGTTTTCTGGGTTCAATTGAGGGTTATGAACCAAGGTTTCTTTCGAGTTGGGGTTTTTTGAAGTAGAAAATTGCGAAAGAGGGTTTTTGAAGCTCGAGATTTCTAGAATTCGGGTGTGTGAGGGGAGGGATTTAGGATTTAGTTGATTTAGGGTATGTGAAGAAAGGGTTTTTGGTTTGTAAAGAAAGGGCTGGTTTAAAGTAGGGGTTTCTAAAGAAAACAACAAGACAAAGGTTTGCTGAACACCTGAACAAGGTAAAAGTCGACCTCTATATTGTGTAACTAATTAATTTGTTAAATTTTTGTTGTTGGTTGTTGTGTAACTGGTCCCATATGCAGCTAGATTCCTGAATTCTTTTCAGATTACAAGTACTGGTCCCATATGGTCCCGTATGGTCCCATATTGCTGTTAGATTCGTTTACTATTTTCAGCATATTGACTGGTCGCACATGTATTTTTTGTACTAATTTATTCTATCTAGTGTAATCCATATTGTAGCCCACTTAGGATGCATTTTTATTTGCTTCATCACTATTAATGGCAACTGTATCAACAAGCATGTAACTCGATGCTGATAGCTTCCTAGTTACTTGAAAATTTTGATTTTGATCTTTTTTAAGTCATATATGGTATATCTATGGAATACCCACTATCTGGAAAAATATTTAATTTATATGATTTTGTTTATATTTTATATATACTGATGTTTATTTATTTTTTTGACAGCATGTGGGAGATTGTGACCTTAAGAATCCACCATGGAGGGATTTTTGTGCATGACCCTGAGTTGAAGTACATCAACTATGAAGTAAATGAGGTAGAGTATGATCCAGATTTAATTAGCTATCCTCACATGGTCAAATTGATCAAGACTAGAAACTATGCTAATGTGGGTAGGATTTTGTTTAAGGCCCCTAATGAAAATTTGAATGACTTAAGGTTGTTATGTGATGATACTTCAGCAATTGATTTAATTGCTGTATGTATTCATTGGGGTAAGTGTGATATCTATGTGGAGCATGGGGTGGATGAACCTGTGGTAGTTGACACATTTATTAGAAGGACTTGAACCAAGTAAAGCAGAGGTAGGGGTAAGTGGGGCAGAGACAGGGACTGGTGAGCCTAGCAGTGGGGTAGGGGTAGGGACTGGTGAGCCCAGCAGTGGGGTAGGGGCAGAGGGAACAGTTGAAGATGATGATGGAGATGATGCTGATGGTGATAGTGACATGTGGTATGATGCGACTTTTTTATCAGATGATGATGACGAGGTTAGAGAGGCAAGGGAGAATATTAGGCAATGGGGTGGTAAGGAGAACCAAAGAAGGGAAGAAAATGATAATGAAGTAGGGCCAAGTACTGAGCAGCAAACAGATGAGGTGGCCCCTACTAATGAAAGGGTAGCTGAAAAAGATAAGGGTAGAAAGATTAGAAGAAGGCCACTTCCACCTTCTACAAGTGAAAGTGATCATAGCAGTGGTGGGTCTTCGAAGGAGTGTGCTGATTCTATTGAGCCTCCTAGTTATAAATCCGAGAATGATGAAGATGGGGAGGAGGTTGAAACAGTGAGAAGGGAGAGTAATTTTCCATCTTATGACCTGAGGTCCTTTATCCCTGACCTTGAGTTAGGCATGTTGTTTGAGGATGGGACTCAATTTAAGAATGCTATGGTGGATTATGCTGTGTACACCAAGAGGGATGTTTGGTTCGTGAAGAATGACCCTAGGAGAGTAAGGGTTGTGTGTACTAGTACATGCCCTTTTCAGTGCACTGCTTGGTATGATGAGGAGTTGAAGTGCTTTCAAGTGAAGACATTGTGCACTGTGCACAAATGTAATTGTAAGTACAAGTTACAATTACTTAGTACGAAATGGTTGGCTAAAAAATTTGAAGAGAAGATCCGAAAAGAACCATACTTAAAGCAAAGTGACTTACGGGCTCATATTGAGTCTGAGCTGAAGGTGTTTGCCTCTGTTGACAAAGTTAGAAGGGCAAAGTTGATGATATTGGTCGGCATGCAAGATGCCTTCAGCATGGAGTTCTCTAAACTAAGAGATTATGTGATGAGTGCCTCACCCAAAATCCTGGTAGCACGGTTGTGATTAAGACAGAGAGGACAACTCCTACTGCTGCACCATATTTTCAGAGAATTTACTTCTGTTTTGCTACCCTTAAGGAAGGATTCAAAGCAGGGTGTAGGAAAATTATAGGTTTAGATGGGTGTTTCCTTAAAGGCTCGATTAAGGGAGAAGTTTTAAGTGCTGTTGCAAGGGATGCAAACAATCAAATGTATCCCGTTGCTTGGGCTGTTGTAGAAAGTGAGAATATTGATTCATGGATGTGGTTTTTGAATATTCTCAAAATCGATCTTGATATGACCAATAGTGCAGCTTGGACTCTTATTAGTGACCAACAGAAGGTATGGTTCTTTTCTTTATTTAATTTATTGGATATAGGGTTTGCTAAATATGATTGATTTGTAATATTTTTTATGGTTGTTTTGTAGGGATTAATCAATGTTATAGAGGAATTGTTCCCCAATGCTGAGCACAGAAGGTGTGCTAGACACATACATGCAAACTGGAGCAAAAATCATCGTGGCAAGATAATGAAGAAACATTTCTGGATGTGTGCTAATGCAACAACCGAAAGGCAGCTTGAAGATATGTTAGACTTGTTGCATAAGAAAGACACCCTTGGATCAGCAAAGGAGGACCTATTGAAATATCCCCCATGCCACTAGAGTAAGGCTTTCTTCAGAACAGACATCAAGTGTGACGTCTGCCATAATAACTTGTGTGAGACATTCAACGGCACTCTAGTCAAAGCCAGACATCAGCCTATTATAACCATGCTTGAGGAGATTAGAGTGGCTGTGATGACTAGGATAGCTGAGAAAAGAAAGAACGTGGAAAAATGGGTGGGGAATTATGGTCCACTTGTGATGGAAAAGTTGAACAAGAATATGAGTGAAGCAACTCAATGGCGAGTTGTTTTCAATGGCAGTGATGGCTATGAGGTTAAGTGTGGTAAGAGGCAGTTCAAAGCCAATCTTCTTAGGAGAACATGTGCTTGCCGATTATGGGATCTAACTGGTATCCCATGTTGCCATGCAATATGTGCTATTTTTGATCATGGTGGTTAGCCAGAAGAGTACATCCATGAGTGCTATTCAAAGGAGACATACTTACGGACTTATGAGCACACTTTACAGCCTATCAATGGTGAAAATGAATGGCCAAAAAGTGGGTTAGAAGCAATGCTGCCTCCTTTGATAAGAAGAATGCCTGGTAGGCCCAAAAGAAATAGAGCTCGAGAGCATGATGAGCCTAGGAATAAATATCAGTTGTCTAGAAAGGGACAGAAGCAACATTGTGCTCTTTGTAAACAATCTGGACACAATAAAGTTTGCTGCCCTGAAAAAAGCAACTTTATGTATACATCTAGCTCTGTAAGTTGCTATTGTTTTATAAGTTTCGCATTTTTCATTTGCCTATTTTAAATTGTTTTATAATTGTTGCTTAATTTTTTGTTTCTTTGCTGCTTGTTCTTAGGTTCCACAAGAGGTAGTTGATTCATCTGCATCAACAAGAGGGAGAGGAAGAGGAACTGGCATTGGTTCTCCTGGTACAGAATCCGGTTCTGTTGGAAAAGGAAGAGAAGCTGAAATTGGTTCACCTGGTACAGAATCTGGTACTGCTGGAAGGGGAAGAGGAGCTGAAATTGGTACTCCTAGATCAGAAAATGCTACTGTTCGGAGAGGAAGAGGAAGAGGAAGAGGAAGAGGAAAGGGAAGAGGAACAGAAACTACTCCTCCTGGTGCAGGAGAGGTAAGAATGAATTTTTTCATATCTATGATATGTTCTACTATGTTATGATACGTTCTAATATGTCTATGACCAATTAGCATTGTTGTTGAACTTGTTTAGTTAATGAACTTGTTGAACTTGGAATTATTGAATTTGGACTTGAACTTCATGGTGTTTCTGTTGGACTTCTGCTTTTGAGGTTTTCTTTGGTTTTGAAGAAATGGGTTTTGCTAAATTTTGATGCTGTGATTTGCATATGGATCAATTGTTGGTCTGTGGCCTAGAAAACTTGATATCAAAAGCTTTCAAACTTGATCTGAATCTGATGTAGGGAATGATTATGTAATCTTATCCTTGGGCTTGAATTTTGCATAACTTTAAATGTGCTATGGTGCTGGATGTGCTATTTATGTTCCATGTGTGTTCTTAAACTTTTTTTTTCCTATTTTTGTTAATGAAGATTACCCAAGAACAAAATGTTGCTCCAACACAACATTTACGAGGCAAAGACAAGGGGAAGGAAAAACTAACCTGACATGTAAGTAAGTTAGTTTAAGATTATAGGTACTTACTTCTTGCAAATGAGCGTGTATACATTTTCACCTTTTTTATTTGTCAGAACTGGGATGCTTTTGGTTGAAGTTGTGATTGCCACCATGATGCATTTTGTTGAAGTAGCTACTGCCACCATCAATTTGAGCTTTATGTTTTGTTCAATTTCTTATCAAGCAATGGTGGATTGCTAATTATATTTTGATTTGATTTGATTTGTGTTGAATTTGTAATTGTCATGAACCTTAGTTTTAGGCTTAATTATCGTTAGTTCTAGTTTAATTTAGCTGTGATGGCTTAATGGATTAATTGTAGTTAATTTCTTGCTAATGAATCTGTTTATGGCTGGTAAAAAAAAAAATTCTCTTTTGGCTTCTTTATTTCCGTATATTAGTAATGGGGTTTATGGGTTAGGATGTTTTGGGGTTGGGGTCGAAACATCCGGTTTTGTGTCGAGGCAATGACATCCTCCATACCAGAAACATATATCTCAACTTTGTTTTAGGATATCTGTTTTTGTCGTGAGCCAATAACATCTTCAGTGAACTCCTCCTTATAAGGGAGATTGAAGAAGAAAAAGAAGAAAAAATGTAATTTTTTAAAAAATAAAATAATGAAAAAAAATATAATTTTTTAAAAAATGAAATTATGAAAAAAAAAGTAATTTTTTTAAAAAAAGAAGTTATGAAAAACATGTAATTTTAAAAAAGAAATGAGGTTATGAAAAAAAATGTAAATTTTAAAAAATATGTAATAAAAAAATAAAATTATGAAAAATGTAGATTAAAAAATTGTTTATTTTGAAAAAAATGAAATTTTGAAAAAAAATTAATATATTGCCACGTCATCATGACACGTGGCAATATTTTGCCACATCACATGTCCATGTGGCATTATCACCCAGGTCAGTGTCGACGTGGCAGGCCAGCTGCGGATACTGTTGGTTTTTAACGGTTATATCCTTAATTTCGTTATTTTATAACGTTTAGGTTTAATATGCTGAAAATAAAACCTAATATCCTTATTTCCACGCAATTATACGTTGAGGGCTTAATTACATATTTTAATAAACGTTGGGGATGTATTTAGCTATTAAGCCAATAATAAAAAATATAGGTTCCGATGAGTAAAAATTAGAAGGGAATAAATCGGCTGTGCAAAGCAATTGATATATTGCAAATAGAAATTCTCTTAGTAGTGTTGTAAAACCTCCTAACTCTTGGCAGTCGTGTTGGGCTATTGTGATTGGGTTTGTTCATAGTATAGAGTGGTAGGCGGAGAGCTGGAACAGAGAAAGAAGTAAGGAGAAAAGAAAATGAGTGGCAGTGCAGCGGCAGCGCACAATGTATTCGTCTATGGAAGCCTACTAGCCGATGATGTGGTCCGCGTCCTCTTGAATCGGATCCCGCCTTCCTCCGCTGCTCTGCTCAATGGCTTGTCCGTTTTATCTCCTTAATTACTATATTCCTTTCTCTCCTTAAATAAGTTTTATCATCTTCTTCATCATCATTCACAATTTGTGCAGCCATAGATTCAGCATTAAAGGACGCGTTTATCCGGCTATTCTCCCTGTCCAAGATAATCAAGTTGTTGGCAAGGTGCCTGTCTCCCTCCTACTTCTAACTTTTCTCTTCTTTTCTTTAGTTTTATCCCACATAAAAGAAAAGAGAAACTCTCTCTGAATTCCCTGTCCAGGTGTTGATGGGAATCACGGATCCTGAATTGCATATTTTGGATGAATTTGAGGATGTTGAGTACCGAAGGACCGGCGTTGAGGTCTCTTTGCTTGTAAGCCGTGTCTGACTCCACTACCGTTTCTTCTTCTTTCTGTGTTAAGGCTGTTGACCTTCCTTTTGCCTCGTCGTTGCTCATATGCAAAATTACTTGTCTGTCTTGATCCTTCAAGTTCTAACTGATAATTTAATCATATGCCCATTTGCCAACTCATATTCACCATTCTTCTTCTTCATCCAATAAAAGGAAAAACACCCTCAAAGTCATTCCATTTTGCAGGAAAGCTCTGACAAGTTAAAAGCTCACGCTTATGTCTGGAACAACGCAAATGATCCCAACTTATTCGGAGATTGGGATTTTGAGGTACTTTCCAGCTCTTCAATTTTTATTCTTCTATTAGGAGACGCGAATGGATATGATGGGTGGAGAGTAATTTGAGAATGAAAATGATCTAAATTCTTTCCATTCTGGCTAACCGTGAATTTAGACAGCTAGGTCCATAATTTACGTTTCTTAGTTCCTTTCATGCTGCTATGCTAATGGATTCAAATGGTTAATGATATGTGATTTACATTTCTCAAATTGCATCAGTGCTTAGGTGGACGTGTAATTGTTCAACTCTTATATTTTGGATAGGATGGGGACAAAGTTGCTCCCTACTTCTTTGTGGACCATTTTCTTTCCTCAAACACCAGCATGTATGGAAGTCACCTTTTAGTTACTGCCTTTTATGCTATTAAACATTGTCCGGATTTCCTAACTCAATTTGTTCTATTTGGGATGGGATTTGGGTGTTAAAACTAGATAATGAAGTCATTTTCTGGTCTCTGGGCTGCTTTATATGTTCATAAATGAAAGACCCTTTTGCAGTCTGGTATAATAGTTTTATGTTTGTCTTTCATTGGTCATAGTACCCATCCTGATGTCATTGCAGAAAACTGTAAAATTGTATTGCATAAAGAAGAACTCTGTTAACAGGGCATGTTAACAAGAGCTGAACCCGATTTCATGGAAGAAGCATGAGATGTACAACATTCCTTTATATTATGTGTATTTATTTTATGCGCTGAATTCTTTGTTTGTGATACTATCTTTGCATATGTTAAAAGGAATGGAAACGAGTTCATCAGGAAAGTTTCATCAAGATGTGCATTGGGTTCATGGAAGAACTGGAGCTGCCTGAATCAAAGCCAAGAGTGGCCACATACGAATCATTCTATCAGGAAGATGCTGAAAAGTGACAACGCGCCCTGGTGATCATGTTTTCATTTTCCAAATGTATATTCTCAATAATTGATACTCTATTATGTCTGATCACTGTTGGTTATTAGTTTGCTTTGCTTTTGCATGAATAAATCATATGTAGAATTGTTTTATCATCGGTATTTTCTGAAAATTGAAAATTGTTTCACTGGGGATGATAATGACACAATCTGAGTTATCTGGCTGACAGTGGTCCATCGGGGAAATCATCTGACCACTGACGTAAATGGCAACATAATTAAAAAAAAGAACATAGTAGTTATTCTTGTTAGCTGACGTTTCTCAAAGGGAAAATAATTTTATGGAAATAATTCAAGATGGGTATAGAATTCTGTTAGCTCAAACGCATAAAGCATTTGGCTTGTTGGGCATATTTCAAGATGGGTAAAGAATACTGTCAGCTCAAAGGCATAGAGCTAATAGAGAATATAATTAAAAGGCCAATGAGTGATGAGACTGCTGCCGCGCGCTTTGCCGGGCATCTCACTTGTCAAGCTCCCTTCATTAATTTCTGTTCTAATCTGCGGTGGGCTTTGCTTCAGGGGGTATAGACCTTGCGTTGGTGCAGTAGCTTTTACTTTACCAATTAGTAAATTTAACAAATGTGTAATGTAAACCCATATATGAAATATAGGATGCTCCTCAAAGTCCCTCCTAAGTATAAGATGATTAGACAAAGGAAAACAATATAATGATTTGCTTAAAATGTTCAAGCGCAATGGAAAATACCATAAAATTTAAACTTAAATATTGTTGGTTTGTTCTATTTTTTAAACTTCCATACAAATTTAAGCTCAATAAATATCCAATTAATGAATTTATTCAAATGCCTAGCAGCACATTAGGATTTGCCAGAGATGCGACGCCGAATTCTCAAATATCCAAACTTGCCTGAACCAGGTGATGAGCCTTCAAAAATAAACGGCAGATAGCCTGTTGCACTTTTGTACCTTTGCTGAATCTGAACATATAAATTCGCAAATTCAAATTAAATAGATACATCACCAAAAACATATGATATATATACACGTTTACATGCCTCTCTTCTCTCTCCATGTGTTAATCTTCCCATACTATTATTGTTGCATAAAGAAAACGCATACTCAACACTGTTGGAGAACATATGAAGCAATGACTATTGGAAGTACATTCCAAGAAATGATGAATATTATTAGGGCATATTAAGATTATTTTGAAATAAATCTCCATATGCCAATGGGAAAATTGATGGAATGTTCCAAATGTTTTATGTACGAAAAAAATAAAAAAGTCAAAAAGGATTATTCTTCAATAAAAGATACTTTACCTCAAGAATTTGTTGGCTGCTTCGGAGCGAGTTCCTGCCAATTACACAAACTGTTCCACCAGAACCACCACCGGTAATTTTGGCTCCATACAAAGTTCCATCTTCATCTTTAGAGCGTTTACCATGCTGCATTTCCTGCACCAACTGCACAAGTCTATCTGTCCCATCAGAGCCGAGTCCACAAGCACTGTAGCTGTAGTGGCACTGCAAAAGTGGTTTTAAACAACCATCACAATTTACTTCTACATTTCAACTGATTCTTTCTTCTTTATAGAAAGAGAATCCAGCCCTAGTCACAAAATCATTATTCCATTTTTCATTCAGTCTATAATGCCACCAGTACCGCAAGAAAATGTCACCAAAATGTATTCATTAAAGATGAAATAGCTCCACACTAGGATATGATAGGACTAATATCTCTTGATATCGTGTAGATATCTATAGTTCAACTCCTTTCTCCTTATTTTCTTAAAAGAGTTTAGTTTTGATCAATTTGATCTTAATATTAGTTATTTAGGGAATTGAAGCACTAGTCTCTAGATAACTGCTATGAATTCAATTGAAATTAAGACCTTTTGCATCCATTAAACAAATAAGTTTCCCTTATCCTTTTTCCTTAAATTGATGGCATGCCAAAATCAGCAGTTGTGCAAGAAAAGATTTCTGTTTTTCTTAATTCATGATCCAACTCACCTATCAATTATTTAAAATAACATACACAGACAAATGTCTTATAAAACCTTTTGCATATACCTGATACAACAGCTCTCCAAGTGCTGTAAGTTGCTCATCAGAAGTTGTAGATGTCAGCAGTGCCTTAAAGGCCTACACATAAAGTTACCAGAATAATTAGTAAGACGTTACCAGAGAAGTAAGCAAATAATTACTAAGGGAAAAATATATATCTGCATGTTTCTGAGGTAATTTGAAGAAAAAAAGACTCTGATCCAAGAATAAGAAATTATCGCAACATAAACATGTACATCCCCCACAAGTTTGTTTAATGGATGTGGATTGGTGACTCCTGGTAATCAAAAACTTGATCGAATACTCAGCACCCTTAATGCACTCCGGGATTGATTTTTATAAGGGAATATATGTAGAGAGCGGAGGGGGGAATTGAAAAGGATTGAAGAAACAAGGAAAATCTCCCTAAAGATGTAAATATAATTACAAAATCAAATATAATAATATCATCTAAGGAGAGTATAAGACCAATGCATCAAAATGTTCACAGTGAAGAACACATCAATTTTCCACATTAGCCAAAAAATAAATATGACCAGAGTGATTAGAAAATTTTATCTTGCAGAGAAACTGTATAGTATATGTGAGCAATTTTCTCTAGGATAATAATAAATGCATGTCAAAATTCAAATTGAAAGCAAATCCTTGATAGTTGGGAACCTGGGATGCAAATTCAATTTTTTGTAATCCAATAAGCTGTCAGATCAAATAACAAACCTTGACCCTGAAATTTTCATATACAGGATGCTTAGCAGCAGCTGTCACTCCATATGTTCGTTTCTTATCAATTACTGTAACTGTATCACCATGATCAGTATATTTCTCCAAAAATGTCTCACCAAGCATTGATTTAGGAAGTTGTTTGGCATAAAGAGCTTCATATCTGCAACACGACCAAATAAAAAAATTTTCATCTAAGATATCACCAGAAAAGAAACATGGATCTTCATAAATCATAACAACAGTAATAGTTATCCACAAAATCTGCTTCTTCACTTTTGAACAAATTAAGCTAGTAAATCTAGAAAATATCAAAAGAAAGTGCCCGATAAAAGACCATTACCTATGAGGTGACAAGTTGCATAAATAATCTAATGAAGCTTCAGCTTCAAGTAATTCTAATCCATCATTGTCCAATTCATCAGGAGATACCCCATCAGCGATTGACAGTGATTGAGACAATCTAGTAGATGCTATAGCTTTTATCATCTTTTTGCCCATAAAGGCTCCTATTCTAACAGATCCATAGTCTGCACCTCCAACACTGCCAGATTAAAACAAAAAGAAACCAACATATAAGAAATATGAATTTCTATAGCAAAGAAAAGGTTGCTTTAGAGCAACTGAAGGTAATGATAACTATCACATGCATTGGAGTAAGCAATGTTTCAAACAGACCTAGCAATTCGTGTTCGTGTCATGTAAAATCGTGTTTGTATCGTGTAAAATACAAAAATTGTGTCAAAATTCGTATCAACATGGAAAACTCGAAACCTTATTTTTAGCTTTTACTATATTCATATACAATTTCTACTTAATTTTAGCCCATGTCACTTTTGTGTCATTTATTCGTATCGTTTTCATGTCGTATCTAGGATTGTCACGTCTAGTTTCAAATGTCATGGATAACTAGAAGGTATTCAACTTTATGCATGTATTAGAGTGAAATATGAATGGTAACTGACTTTAAATTATATGTGTTAGTATATTCAAATTTTCTATTTCTACAATCCAAACACTGAATGATGAAAGCAAGTTCAACTTAGCATAATCATCCAAGAAAAAAAAATGCACTGCACATGCACCATAAACAAGGTCTATTGTTAGTAAGGCTAAACAAAATCACGTAATAATAATAATAATAATAATAATAATAATAATAATAATAATAATAATAATAATAATAATCCTAGGGGCAGTAATTTTAACAGTCATATTTCATTACTCTCAATTTTATTGGGCCACGTTACTTCCTAGTTTTATATGAAGACCGATTACTCGTGTGAGAAGTTGAAAAGCTAAAGTATGTGGATGCTAAAAAATACTGTCCAAGTAACCTGTAATGGTAGATAACAGGTCTTCATATAAAACTAGGAACTCTTGTGGCCCAATAAGATGAAGAGTATTGAAGTGTGATTATCAAAATGACTTCCCCTAGCATTCCTATAATAATAATAATAAAAGACAGAGCATTAAAGGACCCACTACCTGTGTCGTATTCCTGAATCAATTCCCCAAAATCGGATATGATTGGGAATTGCTACAAGTCCAACTATCTCAGCAGGCTGCAATAGACAACCATAGAATTTGAATGTTAATTAACCAACAAAACAACTTCTGCCTAGATTTACTGTGCAGCAGTAATGATGCTTACCTGGCAAACCATTGCAAGTAGTTTATTTGCTTCACCACATGCTGAAGTCATTTGGTCCATAACACCACATGGGGCTCCTACAATATGATTTTCCACCTAAGAAATACCTCAAAAGAATAAGTAAAGCAACATATCTGCCTGAAAAATGTCTGCTGGAATGTAGGAAGAAAACACTAATTGGAGGATTGCACTGTCTAACATACCTTTTGGCAGAGCAAGGCAAGATCTCTTGGACTGATGCTCAATCCTGCAAAGTATTTTATATGATGGTCTAAATAAGTTCTCACTCAAAAACAAAATGAACTTTATCTGATTGTAAATAATCTAACCCTCGGAAAGTTGCATTTTATATGATCTAAACATAACAAAGATGATCATCCCCTGAGAAAAATATTAGAAGTTCAACAAGAAAGCATAAAATGTTCAAAATATTTCACTAATTCAACAGAAAATATTGAATGAAACTGACATTAAATTACTGCATGAAATTGACATCAAAATGATCCAATTGAACAGATTATATTATGAAGCATTTGTATCCCAAAATCTACTATCTTATAGTAGCCATCCTCTCTTCAAAGATTTCAATGCTTCTCAAATTATTTCCTGCAGATGATGGTATTCATAGAGACTTTATCCATTTATCTTTATGTATTTATAGTCCTCATGATCTCAAAACAAAGTAAATCAATAACAAAATACGGCTTTTCAACTAAAATGACCACCAGTTCAGTAATATGTAGAAAAAAAAAACAGAGGAAATGCAATTAGCAAAGAGTAGTTGCATGTGGAAGGTGAGAATTTTAGAAATACCATGAGCAGCTGCAATAGCTGACATGCTAGCAACTTCCACGGAGGCAGAAGAAGATACACCTTTGCCTTCTGGGACAGCAGAAGAAACCTGTATGTAGCTAAAAGTAATTATCTAGACAGTAGCAGCAGCATATGTGAGAATATAATAAAGAGAGGTTGGAATTTATCAGATTAGGTAACTTGAAATATTAACTTCATATGAAAACAGGGACAATTCACGCTACATGGATCAACATACTTAATAATTTTTGTCTCATAGGTATACACAATTTAGTAGCAACGCACTGCAACACCAAGAAGAAACAAGCTCATTCATCCTGTGCATACTTTGTGTATTTTTGTTTTTTTTCTTTGAAACAGTAGGACTGTTTAAGTGTCTTGTGTAAACTATAAAGTTATATTACTAAACGCAATATATAAGCAGCCCTAATCAATAGTAAATTCAAAATCACAGCTAAAGTTACGGTCACTTCCCTTCGAACTATACAAGCAGAAAACCCAACCATACTTCAAGTATTTCCTTTCTATTGAACTTGTAGTACAGTTTTATGCATTTCAAGTAAAGTATAAGTTTGTAAAATTAACTGCTATACGTAAAAAGCCCAATCAAACATCATTCAAATTAATAAAAGATTTGGAAAATGGAGAAACAAAGAAAGAAGGTAGAAGCAGCAGCATAAGAGACAAAGAGTAGATATCAATTCAACAACAGTGTAAACAACAAAGAAGACTCACTTACCAGCATGCTGATACTATCTTCAAAGCGTACACCTAATTCTTTCATCAAAACCAAAATTGTCCCAGCAACATATGCTGCCCACCTGATATGTGGACACAAAATTAGCATATAAAGTAACAAAGGCAGAAATTTCTAGAAAGGAAAATGACCCACTTTTGGGATGGATCTTGGGCAAAGTATTTCTTTGCCTTTTCATATGAAATTGGTTGCTCTCCTTCCATAAAGTCCGATAAATCCATGTCAAAAGTCGGGCCACGATTGCTCAACTCTGAACCATATGATACCTGTTACAACAATTGGAGCTTAAAATGTATTTCACAGAATGCAACAAGTAATTTCTATCTAAAAATACATGTATATTCTCCATCTTTATCAATATGAACTTTGATTGACTAGGATTTAAGCCTAATGTGAAGAATTCCAGCACAAATTTTGCTATCCATTTTGAAGGCAAATTGGGATGTGTTTATAAAATATGCCATCATAATTCCCTCATAAAACAAGAAAATTATGCAATCTAGGTTAGCGAAAAACAAATTCATTTAACTAATGATATATACAATTTGCAAAACAGGCATAGGTCCTTGTCCTTTTGCATTCTGCCGTGGAAGTGCATGTTTCCAGAGCCTGTGTTTACTTGGATGATTCCTTTGCACGGCTACATGGCAGGCTTCCCTTATAGGCATCTGTCAGAGTAGAAATGGTTAAGGGGGGAAAAAGATTAGAATTAACTCCATCGAGATATATTAATATATCATGGTAAAAGTAGTTAAAGTTTTAATGCATTATGATATTTAACTTAAAGGGATGGGAAAGGGAATAGAAAGGAAAGGAAGAAGAAACAAACTGAGATTCTACAGAAAGAAAAATCTAACCTGCAATACTAAGCTGCCTGAGTAATCTGCAATGCCACCCATAACATCCAACCTTCCAGGTGCCCTTGTCACATAGATATCTTCCTGTACAAAAATAACACAAAGTAATCAACATCTTATAAACAGGTCTCTTGCCTGAAGTAGGATCCAGATTTAAAAGATCAGGACAGAAAACCAGTTACTTAGCCTAAAATATATCTATCAGCAGGCCTGAACATGGAAAAGATTCAAACAAGCAACAGTTTAAGTACATCCAATGCCAATGTAATGCATGAAAATAGATATTTTTTTTAGCTCAATAACATGGAAAATTGACTCCACAGGTTAAGAAATCCAACTGAATGATAGAATGACTATACAAGTATAAATTATCTATTCATATGTTCCTAGCTCAAATTTTTTTTTTTAATAAAAGTAGTACATCAGGTAAAATCATCATTGGAGACAGTTGCTAATAAAGCAATCAAGTAGGGATATGAAAGGAAGATTTTTTAAAATTGTAAAAAGAACAAATTTTAGTTGGATTAGCATAACCTCCCAATTAAAAAGCCCAGCAGCAGCCTTTCGTTCGCGCATCTGACGCTTCTCATTATTCTTTTCAGAATCAGAAGCATTGTTAAGTTCAACCAAGCCATTTAGGAAACTCAGTGTATCTGGAAGACCCTGAGGATCTCCATGAAGAATTTCAAAGTCTCCAGTGCATCTAGAAAAGAAATGGAAACGTGTCAAAAAATGACAAAACTGGATCCACCATAACCATAATCAACGATTAAGATAGATAAACTCACAAATCCATAATCGAGTTGCCCTCACTCTTCTGAGAAGTTGGCAATCCAGTACTTAAACCAAGTTCATTTTCAGCATTTGTATACCATTCAGGGATACTGACATCTCTGCCAGGGACCCTTTGCAGTTGATACCCAAGAATTATGGCATCACGCAACCTTCTAGCACCACTCAACTATAGAAAACAATAAATGAATCAGATAGCATTTGAAGCAAACAAAAGTTGCTTAAAATAAATTGAGTTACCAGTCTAGTTGGCTATTATAAGCAGCAACTTTTAAAACCTGTAATAGCATAGTGCAGGTAACTTTCTGCATTCTGCCATAATATCACTCTGCTATTCCAAAGTACGTAAATTTGACTCCATTAAAGGCAACCTCAGCCATAAGAACATCCTTCATAGTTAAGGATTTAATTTCTGTTTATTTTATTATCTGTAAGCCTAAGGCGCCACTTAAATTATCATAAAAAAATATCCCTTATGACATGCATGTATGATCAGGAAATAGATCCTCTTTTAAAATAATGAGAAAGAAAAACTTCTCAATTTGCAGGTAACAAAGTTCTTCTATTCGACTATTCCTCCAATATATAAACTATGTTCACTTCATGATAACCCTAATATATTCTATACTATCCCTACACAAACTGTTGTTATAGACACTTATAAAAGAGCAGAACATTGTTCCTTCCATGGTTAGGAATATAAGTGATACATCTCCAAGACACACAAGGTAGGATGTTTCTGGTTTTGGGCTACAACAAGAGGATTCAGAGTTATAGTAACAACACTAATAGCAGCAGTTATGTACCTTATCTGAAGTGTAATTCTTGCCGATAGCTGTCTCCTGCAAAATGTGAGCTGCCACCTAAAATTTTAACAATAAATTAGCATGTTATCAGTAAAGTACGAAAGTAGATGTAGAGAAAATAGTGTAAAATTGACAAGAAATCATATCACATACTTAACCTATCAGATTCTCTTTTTTGGGCGCAATACTTTTAAATAGTACCTAGAAATACCTCAAGCCCACCTTTTAAACTAACGCAATTAAAATACTGAAAATTTTATAAAGGGATTTCTATTTCCAAAAGTTCAATATATCAGTAATTATGTTAAATATTGTTGTCATACAAAAAAATTTAGTGACTCTTCCACATATAATGGAAATAAATAGGCTTAATAGCCAAATATACCTTTAACCTTTCGTACAAAATGTATATAAGCCCTCAACATTTTATTGCATGAAAATCAGTCCATAAACTTTTATTTTACTACAAATAAACTCTCTACATTTCAAGATCATGCAATTAAGTCTAAATTTGTTAAATGACGCTAACTTCTGTTAGTGTTACACACGTGGCATGCCACGTAGCAACCAACTAAGTTATCTACATCAGCTTTAACGTAGGATGTCCAAACAACAATTAGTATCCTTTAACATATTTGGATTTATTTGTATGATTTTAAAAGGTTGAGGTTTGCTTACAGTAAAATAAAAGTTTAAACACTGATTTTCATGCTATAAAACGATAAGGGCTTATATCTATTTTATACAAAAGGTTAAGGGTATATTTGGCTATTAAGCCAAATAAATATGTATAGTGTAATGTCCATATTTTATCTTTCATCTCCCAACCTGCATGTTTCAATCAATTTGACTTGTTTACTAAATTTATTAGCTTCAAATTTTCCCCATTCAAAGGCCTAATACAATGCTCGCCCATACTTGCTAAGGTTCACAGCCAACTTCAAGTTTACTTTCTATCTTCAATTTTTATAACACCACTTAATGAATCTAAGTTAGTTGTGACTTTGCGATCACCTATATATATATAAGTGAAAAAGCATATTTATATAAACCAGATTTTTTGTTTATAATTGCATAACTCAAACCATTCAGATGCATATGCAAAATATTTAGAAAATTGATAGAACTCAAATATGGCAAAAAATACCTCGCCACCATTGATGCCTCCCTCATAGCATGGTTTCAAACTGATTGCACGTTCAAGATACGGTTTCCAATGACCAGTGAGTAAATCCCTCCTAATCATCTCAACACCACTTTGATAAAACTGTGGAGAAGATAATGATATTTTAACCAATAGTTGATTATTTGTTTTATATATTCAAAGTTCTTGGTAATAAATAAGGATAAGAAAAAGGAGAGGTTAGTAACATGAAAAAGGAAGATGTAATGAAAGGCACCTCAAGCATATTTCTTAAGAAGGGTTCCTCATTGAAGTAATCTCTTCGCACAAAGACAAAAGGTAACTTATATGCCAAGGCTTCACTAACAGTACCATATCCAATTTTTCCTGAAACAATAGAGATCCTAGTAAATATTAATTCTCACTCATCTAATACAGTTTTGTGTCAAGAAAATTTTCAAACTAACCAAGCATACAGTCGGATGCAGCTATAAGGTCAGGCGTATATGCATCTTTTGGCAGCCTCAAAAAATTAGGTGGAAGCTCCTGGCTATCAGAAGCACCACAAACCTGGATCATCAAAAAAAATTCAACATTACAACATAATGCCAGGCAATATGATTATGTAAGAGCAACCTCATAGGGAAAATTGAATGTGCTATGAAAGATACCAGGCACAGCCAACCAGAAGGTAAGTACTCTTCCTTCAACTTCCACCCTCCAGGCTGCATTTAAGCAAAACCAAGTGAATTAAATGCACTTCAAAATGGATAAATATCTTTAAATCCTACTAGAACTGTGGATTTATCTAACATTTGGCATAACAGTGCAAATGCAGCTACAATTTAGATCATAGATATATTTCCAAACAGTGTCTGTTGACACGTCAAAAGTCATTCAAAATGGCATACAATACATTCTCTAACACATTTCACTTGTTACTCTAACATGATGAATGTTTTCTATGTTAATTGAATGTTCAGCTAATAGCTAAACTATCAAGTTAGTATACTTAGCCAGCAAATAACAAGCACTTCATGTGTTAAAAATGTTAAACTATTTGCACAATTGATCAAAATTTGAGACAACCACCAACTACTTTAGCAAACATTTTTGGATAGCAAACATTTTTGGAATGATCATTCAAAAACAATGATACTCCATGTTTATGGGGTGGAATCCAGTACTGGATCTCACTAGCAAATTGACAACAAAAAAATGTTGAGGAAACACCATAAGTATAAAATGTATGTAGTCCAACTCCCAAGAGAAAGGGAAAGAAAAAATTTTATACCACCAGAAGTTCCAATCCATAGACAATTAAACCATATGGTCAATATAAGTTGACCATTTAAACCAAATGGTGAAAGAAATCTTTATGAACAGGGTAAATCTTTAATTGATTAAGTTAGCTTACCTGTCCACCAAAGTTGAGAATAACTAGGTTAACATCCTCGCCAATTCCAAGTTCCTTTCTCACCTAGAGCCGACAGGAAGGCAGAAAGAGCAATACATTATAAACATAGATCAAGATATAAACTACATAATGAAAATGAATAGTTACTGCCTTGTTCTGACCTCCTTGCGAGATTTGTGCAACCTCCTTACAACTAGAGGTACATCTATAACATCACGGAAAGCAGGCACTGTGGAAACAAAGGACATTCAACCATCGACAATTAGACTTCAAAAAATTCATAATCAAGAATGAACTCATAGGAAATGGCGTCTGTATACATACTTGGACAATATCCTGGAAGACGGATAAGAAACTCACAATGTGAATAATCTTCTGCTATCTGCGCCAATGTTTAAAGAAATTATCACAATTACAAACATTGAAATAATTGTCACAGAAATTTAACAACTTGGATGTTTTTGTCTGGAAATATCAGTTGAACTAAAAGCAATCACCTGTATGCAAATATTGGATGCAAAACATACATGATTTTATTCCTCTACTAACAACCTTCTCAAGATGGTAATTACTTAATAGCAAATATTTTTATGCAGAACTAAAGCCAAGAAGTTCAACAGAAAAATGCCTAGCAGGCTAAAAGTGGAAAAGAGAAAGAAAGCAGAAAGTTCTGGTCATAGAAAATGAAAGACATTTTATCACCTGCCAAACTATTGAACGATGGTGATATCCAGCAGCCATTACATACTCTGCATAAATGAAGTCCCAGCTGCAATCATAGATGGATATAGATTAAGGTTTGCAAACAATTTTTTACTTCTGATCATTTCTCACAGATCACAAATGTCTGATACTCAAAAAATATAATGGAATATGGGTTTGGAAATACATTAAATTCAGACAAAAGGTAAGCTTCTTCATTGGAAAGAATGTCAAGTAAGTTTACCTGAAGTTGGTAACACAGACTGAGCGAATTCCAGCTTCAGCTGCTGCCCGGCATGTAACTGGAACAACATCTGAAACCTGTTCTCATTCAAGGCAAACTTGTTTTAATTTGGAAGCCATGTTAAATATCAGCCATCACTATACACAATTTTAAGTCTCTTTTCCGTTTGGTTTATTAAGATGGTTATATGAAACACCAAAAACAAAAGGAACATCAAAGTGCGAACCACTAAGTCAGCTTTGATGGAGTTGAGCCACTGTACTTCTGTTGCCAAAATAGAATCCCGAGGTTGCACAGCTGTTTCAGAATACTAAAACAACGAAGACAACATAAGAGAACTATAAAATATTACACAAATCCAACTCAAAAAAAAAAAAAAAAACCCACAAACGGGAGGAAGGCAATCATAGCATGTAAATCTAAATTTTGGAGATTTTGTAAATAATTTTCAAAGTGATATGGAACTGAAGTCAAGCTATGATATGGTTAGAACTACAACAATGTGTTGTATAAAATAGAGTAATTTGAATAAGAAAAGAGTTTGAAATACCTTCTGCAGGGAGGCTAGCTAGACGATCCACGGTCAATGCATCTGCCTGAACAGCTCCACAGTCTAAAACTAGCTGACGATGTCATCGGGAGAAATATCAAATATAGATTAGTATAACAGAAGTAGACATGAATTTACAGCACAGAGGACATTTGTTGACTGAGATACGAGAAAACCTTGCGAAGGAAGAGGCGAGGGGACTGAATTTCAGAAGTGAAAACAAAGTCAGGTGCGCCGGTGACGACGTGCACATCATGCCCCGCAGCAATCAGATTTCGAACAACCTACAACAATCACGTGACGGCGGTGATCATCATCTGACTCGATCAAGCGTTTCGCACAGAATTTGAACGAATTAACAACAAGGACAGAATAGAAAAACCTCAACAACACGAGTGGCATGACCGAAGCCATGTCCAGTGACATAGTAGGCAAAGACGAGGTGCTTGATGGACGCACATTCTCCTCCGTTGTCTTCAATTCTCATATCTATCTCTTTCTTGATTACTTTCACTCACTCTCAATGCTTACCTAAAAACTCTTTCAATTGCGAATCAAATTATAATCAACCCCAGAATTAAAATGTGTTATAATATCAAGATCACAACAAAATCAGTCTCCCACTTTTTAAGGAAAATATTTTCCTTCTTATCCAGTAAGAGTTCGAATTTTAAAAGACTTCCTTCACAAAAAAGTTATTATTATTATTAGTATTATTATTATTATTATTAGAAAGTCATAACAATTTCAGTTCACTACGGCAATACTTATTTTTTCATCTCCTTCCCTTATTTCCAATTTTTTTTCAGTTTCAGTTCAGACTTCTATTTTAGTGGATAATTCCTATGTCAGCACCAGCACAAATACACACTGCCACGCAATTCCGTCTTTTTTTGTAATATAATCCTTTTATTTTATCTTATTTACATATAAACCCTTTATTTTTGTTGTCATTCCCTTTAGTTTCCCGTATTTTTGTCAACCATTTAATTTTAAGGTGTCACTGTCCGTGACGATGTCCGTGACAGATTGATTTTAGAATTTTGAAAAATTTTTAAAGTTATTCAAAATGCCATATTTCAAAAATTTAATATTTAAAACAATTTATTTGGCTAACTATTTCAGAAATTAAAATTTGACTAATGAAATTTTTTAAATTCATTGTTTGGATGTATAATTTGATTGTGAAGTTTTTATAAGTTTATATTTGATTGTGGAATTGTTATTAAGTTTATATTTGATTTATAATTTTTATATACTATAAATCAATCACAAAATTCTGTATCATTAAGAATTAAAGTTCTTAAAAATAAATATAAATAAAATTTTTAAATTTATTATTAAGGATTTGAGCATTTTAAGCTTTTTTTAATTAATGGGATAGCATTATGTGGTTAACTGACAATATAAGGAGGCTATGTACATTGTCAAGGCACTAAATGTAAATCCATTTTTATTTATATATTTTTAGATATATTATTTAGTATTATATTCTATAAAAGCCAAAGATGAAATCTTATATCTTATATGAATATATAAAAACTAAAACTTTAGCCTATATAGCCCAACTATGGCCGGCCATCCATAAGGGGAAGAAAGACTAGAGTTGGCAACAAAAAACCTGAGGAATTGCTCCATTGCCGCCAACCTACATGCTATAGCTATCTTGATTTCTAATTTGCTTCTAAGTTTCTTGAAGATTAAAAAAATCATTTCTTAATAGCAAGAAAGCATAGTCAAGATTGGATGGTGAGATTTTGAATATTAATCTATTAGCATAAAGATTGTTGTAATACAATTTAGTCTCTCAAAGATTTCTATTATTATCTATGTGGATTATTGTTGGAGGTCGAGCAATTGAATGACTATTGGTTTGTAACAACCCAATGAGGTTACTGTAAGGTTTCATTGTCTCAGTTTATCATGTCATACATGAAAATAAGCAGCAGATTAGAAAAACAACAAAACCAAAATCACCAGGATCATGCAACAAGATTGTTTTCGGGATAGAATCTAACCTTTTTGGTGTGACTCGTGTAGGAATGTTCAACTTTTGAATATGGCAACCCATGAACAGTCCTCAATTTATCATTAATTCAAGACTGTTAGCTGAGAGAAGCCCTCTAACGGTATCCACACAAGTAGGACGCAAAACAAGACCTTTGCTTGAGACAAGGTGTGATCAGAAGCAAAGGAAGAAGGAAGGGAATTGTTTTCTGAGAGTGCTACCTCCAAGAAGCAGAGAGTGCTAGCTCCAGGTAAAGCGGCTATCAAAAACATTTTGTCTAACTTTTAGACTTAATGTTATTTTTATAGTGCCTCTTAACAAAACCCTAAAAAGGCCTTAGCCTTAGTCCAATTAAATTGGGTCTTTTGGGCCTTTTAAAATTACTTAATCCAACTCCAATTGATTGTAGGGCATATTCTAACAATCTCCCACTTGCACTACAACCAATTGGTTATGCATTTGGATTAATAATTTGGTATGCCCATGAATTATTAAATTAATAATTCATAATTATAATCTCATTATAATTGAAAAGACCAAAATACCCTTTAGTAATCTTAGGCTAAAATTACCATTAATTAAATCTTGAATTCTAGTTGGAATAGGATTCTAGTCTCACTAGGAATCCTACTTGTACTAGGATTCATCACATGGATCCAACTCCAATTACTTGTTTTGGTCATATCTTATTGTGTGTGACTCTTTAGGTTTCCATTACGTTAGCAATGATTCAGAATCTCATTCATAAATCACAAGCCAAGATTGGCATCTATTAATGCATCATGGCTACCCAAGTAATAAAAATGTCGGTGAGTTGATGATAACTTTTCAATGAGCAATTACCATATAATTTGATCCTTTCGTCACCTAATATCTCAGTTAAACATAGGGTATGGAACATGTCATCTCTATTAAAGTTCAACTACATTGTTTCTCAATCTCAAGATAAATGATTTAATCAAATGAATTCAAGATCTCATCTTAAATCTCATTTGTATTATGGCCACAAATTTTCAATCATTAATCTCTATCGAGAGGCCTTAAGATATAGACTCTTGTTACCAAGAGGGACAAATCCTATTTTGATCACTCACAACCCTCGTATAATTCATGATGTACCCAATTACTGTCTTACTTGCAACCCTTATTGAGTTACGTTTACCAGCATCAAAGTACACCAATCCACACGTAGGATACCATGATGATCTCAAGTCTAAGGATCACATATACCATTGTCATTTGAGAACATCTAATGACACTCAATGTAACGATCCACATAGAGTTCTCAATATGGGTCAATCCAGTGTATTCATTCACAATGATCACCCATGTGTTGATTTCGATATCACCGTATCTATGATTTATGAGATCAGTCACCCAAAAGGAATCTAACATATGTTAGTCTTACTGTATCATTGATGTCCCTTCTCAGTGATACTACGACTAAGGATATTTAATAATAGTATTCTTTGTATCATAATGATCTCATTATCAAAGCCACTACTTTGATTCCTTTGATACGAATCCACTATTCTAAGGACTTTATCATTTGATTATGACTTGATCAAATTAAATATAATCAATAATGATAAATAACTGCCATGTATTATTAAATAACATAGAAAATCACAATGTCATAAGTGTAATACAAGTCCAAACCTGATTGGCTCATATTACATACACTGACATTCTCCCACTTGCACTATAGCCAATTGATCATGGAAGGGCTTAAATATTTGTTCAAACCACTAGTGAGATTGAGATTTCATAGCTTGTGCAATGGCTCCATTGTTGTCACAATGGAGTACCACTAGATTAGCAATGCTAGAGATCATCCAAGTTCTATGATGAACTTCTTGATCCAAATAACCTCCTTAGCTGCATCTAATGGCGCTATATGCTCAGCTTCTATTGTAGAATTAGCCACTGTCTCTTGTTTTGAACTCTTCCAACTTACAGCGCCACCATTTAGGCAAAACACATAGCCATATTGTGACTTAAAGTCATCCTTATCTGACTGGAAATTAGCATCAGTGTAACCATTTACAATGAGCTCATTCTCTCCTCCATAGACTAAGAAGGCATCCTTAGTCCTTCTCAAGTACTTAAGGATGTTCTTAACTACTACCCAGTGACGCTCACCTGGGTCAGCTTGATACCTACTCGCCATGCTTAAAGCATGTGAGATATCAAGCCTCGTACATAACATGACATACATGATAAATCCAATAGCTGAAGCATATGGAATCTTAACCATTTTATCTCTCTCATCTTGTGTTTTAGGACACATGTCCTTTGAGAGATAAATGCCATATGACATAGGTAAGAATCCTTTCTTGGATTCTTTCATGTTGAACTTTTTCAACACTTTGTCAATATATGTACTTTGACTTAGACCTAGCAGCCTACTCGATCTATCTCTATAGTTCTTTATTCCAAGGATATAGGCTGCTTCTCCTAAGTCTTTCATGGAGAAGCAATTCCTTAGCCAAGTTTTGACAAATTGTAGGGTAGGAATGTCATTTCCTATGAGTAATATGTCATCCACATATAACACTAAGAATATGACAACACTCCTACTAACCCTTTTGTAAACACATGGTTCATCTTCGTTCTTGATCAAACCAAACTCTTTGACTGTCTCATCAAAACGAATGTTCCAGCTTTGAGAAGCTTGCTTTAATCCATAAATGGATTTCTGAAGCTTGCATACCTTGTTGGCATTCTCAGGAGTGATAAAACCGTCAGGTTGTGTCATATACACATCTTCCGACAAGTTTCCATTCAGAAACGCGATTTTAACATCCATTTGCCATATCTCATAATCATCGTATGTAGCGATAGCAAGCAAAATTCGAATGGACTTGAGCATTGCAACTGGTGAAAAGGTTTCATCATAGTCTATACCATGCCTTTGTTTGAAACCTTTGGCCACCAATCTGCCTTTATAGGTATACACATTACCATCCATGTCAGTCTTCTTTTTGAAGACCTACTTGCACCCTATGGGTTTTACCCTTTCAGGTGGATCAACAAAGGTTCATACTTGGTTTGTATACATGGAGTCCATTTCGGATTTCATGGCTTCAAGCCATTTCTCAGAATCTAAGCTCGTAATTGCTTCTCCGTAAGTGGTAGGCTCATCATTATCCATGAGCAATACGTCGTCATGCTGAGTGGTGAGAAGGTTAAGCTTCTCAGGCTCTCGACGTATCCTATTAGACCTACATGGGCCTTGTGTTTTTTGAGTTATTTTCTATTCCACAACATCTTGTGGACTTACTCCTATTCCACTAAAGGTTCAGTGACATTTTGTGGTTCTTGAACCTTTTCAGGCTTTATTTTCTTCCCACTAGTTCTTCTAAAAAGAAGTCCTTTTCTAGAAAGACACCGTACCAAGCTACAAATACTTTGTGCTCTGTGGGATTATAGAAATAGTATCCTTTTGTCTCTTTAGGATACCCCACAAATATGCATTTATCAGATTTGGGTGCTAATTTATCTGAGACTTGTCTTTTGACATAAGCCTCACAACCCCAAATCTTTAGAAAAGATAGAATAGGCTTTTTTCTAGTCCACATCTGATGTGGTTACTTTTCAACAGCTTTAGTAGGAACACAATTTAGTGTGAATGCTACTGTCTCTAAAAAATAACCCTAAAAGGAGACAGAGAGGTCAGACAGACTCATCATGGATCGAATCATGTCTAACAAGGTCTGATTGCTCCTCTCAGATACATCGTTCCATTTAGGTGTACTAAGTGGAATGAGTTGTAGAAGTATTCCACACTCTTTTAGATGATCTATAAATTCTAGGCTCAAATACTCTCCACCGTGATTTGATCGGAGTATCTTGATATTCTTACCTTGTTGGTTTTGTACTTCATTCTTGAATTCTTTGAATTTTTCAAAGGATTCTGACTTGTGTTCATTAGATACACATAGCCATATCTACTATAATAATCAGTAAATGTGATGAAGTATAGGAATCCTCCTCTAGCCTATGTGGTTAGTGGGCCACATACATCTGTATGTATGAGCTTTAGTAAACCACTAGCCCTTTCACTTGTTCCTGTAAAAGGGGCCTTGGTCATTTTACCAAGCAAACAAGATTCGCATACATTATATGATTCAAAATCAAATGAATCTAAGTGTCCATCTTTGTGGAGCCTAGATATACATTTCTCGTTTATAAGACCAAGTCTACAATGCCAAAGGAATGTAGGATTAATCTCATTACCCTTTGACCTCTTGGAATCAACATTGTATATGTGATTATCTAAATCTAGAACATACAATCCATTCATAATGGATGCATTGTCATAGAAAATATCATTAAAGTAAATTGAACAACTATTGTTCATTATTTTAAAAGAAAAACCATTCTTGTCCAAACAAGAAATAGAAATAATATTCTTGGCAATTGCTGGAACATAATAACAATTATCAAGTTCTAGAATTAGGCCTGAAGGCAACGATAAATTAAATGTTCATACAGCTAATGCAGCAACCGTTGCTCCATTTCCAACTCGTAGGACCACCTCACCCTTGGCAAGTTTTCTACTCCTTGTTAGTCCTTGCACATTCATGCAAATGTGAGAACCACATCCAGTATCTAATACACAAGATGAAGAAGTAAACAGATTTATCTCAATCACATATATACCTGAGGTGGAAGTCTCACTTCCTTTCTTTTTCTTCAGCTCTTCAAGGTACATAGTGCAATTTCGCTTCCAATGACTAGTTTTATTGCAATGGAAGCACTTTCCTGTCTTAGTAACTCCACCAGATGGCTTGAGCTTCTTAGCCTTTTCCTTCTTGTTACCCTTAGGCTTGGGCTTACCCTTAGGCTTGCCTTTGCCTTTGGATTTGGTCTTGTCAATCACCATAACAGAAGTAGACCTTGACTTCTTCAAGTCCTGCTCAGCAGTTCTCAACATGTTAAGCAATTTTGCTAGTGTCTTATCCATACTGTTCATGTTATAGTACAACACAAACGAACTATAGCTATCCGATAAGGATTGGAGGATGAGATCAACTGACAACTCTTTATGCATGGTGAAGCCCAATGCTTCCAGCCTCTCAATGTACCTAATCATATTAAGTACATGAGTGTGCACCGAAACTCCCTTAGCCATCTTGCTATGGAAGAGTGCCTTAGACACCTCATAACATTTGTGTCGTGTTTGCTCTTGGAACATCTCCTTGAGATGTTTGATCATATCAAACGGTTTCATATTCTCATATTGCTTCTGGAGTTCAGAACTCATGGAAGCTAACATTAGGCACTGCACGTCAGTGACATCATCCAAATGCTTTTGATAAGCTTGCTTATCAGTAGTGGAAGCATTCTGTCGGGGTTGAGTAGGGATCGCATGCTCTAGAACATATAACTTCTTTTCCTGAGTGAGGACTATCCTCAAATTTCTGTACCAGTCTAAGAAGTTTGCCCTAACCAACTTGTTATCCTTCTCAAGGATAGAACGAAGGGATAAATTGTTGTTTGCCATGATAATTCTACAATCATAAAATATACAAGTAAGTAACATTGTGATTAAAATCATTTAATTATGGTCTTTTAATTAAATGAATTGCTCCCACTATTTTCCTCAAGCTAATAGCCCTCACTATCAACTTAGGAATCCTTTTTGCCTAGACTTCCTAGTGGGCCAGGATCCATATTTGGTCCCATTATGACTTTAGCTAAGCTAATGTGTCTAATAAGATTATTTAGGTAGACAACTCTTGTCAATTGCATTTCATGCAACTCCTAGATAGTTGGGTGAACAACTCTTGTTCTATCTCATCATATGGGTTAAAGCCCAACCTATGCCTCTAAATCTTATTAGGTTTGACTGAGCCAATGCCTTAATTTGATTTAGTTAAGTCTGACCCAATACACTTGGAGATAACTATTATCTCATGCAACGTGAATTCCTAAGGTAGGTATGGCTTTGACTGAGCCAAAGTAGCACAATTCCGAACAAAGTCTCTTTCACATGCATCGTATTGGAAGGCATCTTTATTTGTTATCTTTGACTTCATATTTATTTTAAGAGATTTTTAATTTTACCGTCTCACCTAGCATGCTTTTCTAACATATATATCAACATATATAAGTAAAAGCATAAAATTAAACGTGACATGGTTATGGCTTTTCTATTACAAAAGAACCTAGGGATTCATTGTTTTTTTAAATGCCTTCTCCTCGGTTTCCCTTCAAGCGTCACCTCGGTTCGCCTTGGCTCTGGACCATCTTGGCTCCAAAATGTTGTACATTTTACAAGATAATCATATTTATCTATGTAACTATTACATAAATAAATTACAAATAAATCAAGGCTCGCAGGCCCAATTTAAATTTATTTAAATAAATTACAACCCATATAAACCTAGGCCTATAATCATACACCATGCAACCATCCATATCACATACGAATCAAGCATCAAGCATACATAGCAATATCCCATATTAATTGCATGCTTCCTAAATAAAAACCAGTTTTAATTAATCAAACTTTAATTAATTATGGGTATCAAGGGCTGTTTTAATTTAATTTTAATTTTCAAAATTCAATTTTGGCTTAATTGAAATTTTAATCTCATTAAAATCTCAAAACCATTGGATAACTGTTATCCAATTTAGTATAGGGAATATTGAAAATAAAAATTTTATCATGATAATTCCATTTGAAATTTTAATCTCGTTAAAATCTCAAAATTATTGGATAACTCTTATCCAATTTGAGATAGAAAATATTTTATTTTAAACAAAATTTATTAAGATAATTCGTTTTGAAATTTTAATCTCATTAAAATCTCAAAAACCATTGGATAACTCTTATCCAATTTAAAATAGAAAATATTTTATTTTAAAACAAAATTTTTTCATAATAACGTTTTTGAAATTTAAATCTTATTAAAATTTCAAAAACCATTGGATAACTCTTATCCAATTTTTTTTAAAAAATATCTTTCTTTAAAATATATTTAATTTAAAACTCTTATTAGGATAACTTTTATCCTTATTTATTCTAATTAAAATATATTTTAAATAAAATAATAACAAGTATTAATTTTTTTTGCAAGGGTGGCAATTTTAACAACTGCTCTAATATCAATTATATTAGATAAAAGCGTGCAGGGTTTGTGCCAAACAATTTTGACAACATTTTAATTACAAGTTTGAAAAGAATTCTAACATATAACTTTTAATTCAACAAATCCCTATAGAGTTTATTTAAATCTATAATTGTCTTACAATTATTTTCGGTTGCCCAAACAAATTTTGAAAATTAAAATAAAATTTGTAATAACTTACAATAAAGCAGCATCACCGCGAATCGAATTCGTTATCCTGAAAGCCGTTTGCACACTGGCTCGGATACCACAGTAAGGTTTCATTGTCTCGGTTTATCATGTCATACACGAAAATAAGCAACGGATTAGAAAAACAGCAAAACCAAAATCACCAGGATCATGCAACAAGATTGTTTCCGGGAGAGAATCTAACCTTTTTGGTGTGACTCATGTAGGAATGTTCAACTTTTGAATATGGCAACCCATGAACAGTCCTCGATTTATCATTAACTCAAGACTCCTAGCTGAGAGAAGCCCTCTAACGGTATCCACACTAGTAGGACGCAAAACAAGACCTTTGCTTGAGACAATGTGTGATCGGAAGCAAAGAGAGGAGGAAGGGAATTGTTTTCTGAAAGTGCTAGCTCCAAGAGGTGGAGCGGCTATCAAATGGTCTCTTTATGTGATAACCATAAATTTTTCATTTATTGAAAATTATTAATATTGGAAATTTAATGGAATAAATAAATATAATATGAGATCGGAATATTGTGGAAATTCCGAGAATGGAAGAAGTGACGGATTAGGAAATTCGAGTGAATGAAAATATAAGTGGAAATAAGAATACTTGGAAATTCGAAAAATAATGAAAAGAGGAAATTTAATTTGGATAAATGGAAATCAAAATTAAATAAGAAAATGAGAAATGAATATGAAATATATTTATATAATTATATATTATATAAATGTATTTTTATACAAATACATATGTATTTAAATGCTATATAGTATATATTAATATACAGTGGTATATATATGTATATATACTATTTATAAATGTAAATAGTACATATGTATTAAATATAACATTATATGTATATATATAAGTATATACATATTTGAGAAATGTAAATATTAATTTACATTAAAGTTTGTATATATATATATTGTAAATACAATATATATTGTGATATTTCATTTATATAAATATATATATATATATATATATAAATGTTATTTAATTTTGAAGTGTATAAATATATATATACTAAATATATATTTTAATACGCAATATAATTATATCTTGATATAATATATAGTAAATACTATATATAATATAATAATATTATATGCATAATATATGAAAGATATTATACGTATAATATATATATAATATATAGTATATAATGTATTATATACTAATAAATAAAATAGAAAAAAAAAACAGAAAACAAAAGGAAAAGGAAAATAGAAGGAAAAATCGGGAAACCCGATCTTCCCTCGTGAGCAGTCAACCCTGTCAGCCGGCGAGAAGGAAAGGTGAAGAGGAAGGGCCGTCATCGGTCGGCGAGCCAAGGAGAGGAGGAGACGATCGGCGACGGAAAAGGAAGGAAACAGAATCGGAAACCGAAGCAGAACCGGTGAAGCCGAGAAGAAAAAGAAAAATTGAAAGTGGCAGTGCCGGTCGATCCGGTCACCACCACTGCCACTGCCACCGAAGCTTCACCGAAGGAAGAGGAAAAAGGAGGAGGCCACCGGCGAGGCAGAGAACGGCGGAGGAGGAGTGGCGAAGAGGGAGAAGAAATCGAAGGTAAACCGAGTAGATCAGCCGCCGTGCCATCGATTCAGGATGAACGGAGGCCAGATCCAGGTCCGTCATGGCGCCGGCTAGCTGAGGGGCCACTGACCCACCGGAGAAGAACCGGCGATGAGGGGATCTGACCGGTCTGAATCGGTCCGGCCAGGAAAGGAAAAAGAAGAAAAAGGAAAAAGAAAAAGAAAAGAAGAAGAAAAAGGAAAAAGAAAAAAAAAGAAAAGAAAAAGAAAAAGAAAGAAAAGAGGAAAAGAAGAAAAGAGAGAGAAAAAGAAAATTCTCGAGAATTCAAAAATTACGGGAAATCCTGGAAATTACGGGAATCGGTAAGAAATCCCGAAAAGTGTTAAATTATTTAAATAATTTATTTATTTAAATAATTATGGAAAAATTCTAAATTTTAGAATTTTAATTTCCAGAAAATCCCCTCGATAACCGAGCCGATGGAATCAGGCGAGGTGAACACGGGCACGACCTTCGAGAGGCGGTTACCGACCCGAGACAGGTAAGGGAGACATGTGCAGCCTATAAGGATATTTAGCACACATGTTTTAAATTATGCATTTAATTTTATAAATGCTAATGATAATGATTGGTTGGAAAATTGTGGTGATTTACCGGTTGATATTTAAATTGTATTTTTCGTGCAAGAGGCTAGCCAATCGGCAGCCATTATACTGCCAAAAATTATTGAAAAAAATTACTGAAAATCATAATAAATGATTTTTCATTACGAGAAACGATTTTCAACCGTAAAAATCGACAAATCGATTAGTTTTCATAAAACATGAATATATTGATAACTAATTTTAAAATATTCATGTTTTTGAAAATGGTGAAAAAGGAAATCACCTAAATTGATCTCGATAGGTGATATTTCACGTGAAACGAGGTAAAAAATGAAAAGGATCAAAGTGAATATTTTAATAATATTTCTCCAAATATTCATTTGATTTTATAAATAACCTTTATGGGTTCAATTGTGAAAATAAGTGTTTATAGAAAATTCTATAAAGGTAATTAAAGGTGGAAAACAGTGTTTTGAGACTAAAAGGTCTCCGCATGTGTTTACAGAAAAAACACGGGACGGGAGTGTTGATTTGGAAAATAAATATTTTAATTTTTCATAAATCATAAAAATAATTGATTTGAATCCCAATAACTTTGAAAATCATGTTTTTGATAGAAAGCACGGAAAAGCATGCGTTTATGTTTTACGGTGAAAAAGGACAGTTATGACCTTTTATATTTTACAGTGATTATTTTATAAACTATTTTCACCATATGGAAAATGTGATTTATACTGTTCTATAATGTTTAGAACATTTTTGGGAATGATGACCCCAGTATGAATATTTTATAAATTGTTATTCATAAGATGAAAATATTTTCCTTATGAATATTTGTGGATTAATTGAACTTATATTCAGTGAAATTGATTTCATAAATGGGGTTTATATCACGTGTTTACTATTTTGAGACTGTTAGGCCCCATATCATGCTCACGTGTCACGTGTTAGTGCTGATAGATACTGATCCTATTATCAGCGTCCCGGTGGACACCTGATCAGTGCACACTGAGGACCTTATAGACTATGGCCATAGATCTCATGTGTTTCCCCTATTAGGGATGATATTATTATAGCATGATATATTTAGGGTGTTGCCTGGTCTCCATGATACTGAACTGAAAGCTACCGTATACTATTTACTGAATTGGTAGCTACTGTTTACTGACTGAACCATATCAAGATATTGTTTTACTGATTTGCAAAATACTATTTTATCAAATGGTACTGTATTGAATATTACTGTTTTACTGAACTGTAAGATACGGTTACTGTACTGATGAGAAAGAAAGTAAACTACAAGTTTTGCTACTATACTGTCATGTGTTTTAACTGTACTAAAGGAAACCACTGTTTTATTATTGAACTGTCACGTGTTTTAAATTGTACGAAAGTGAAAAGAAATAAGTGGTTTACTCTGTGAAAACGAAAATTATATCGTGTTGAGAACAAGGAATATAGTACCCTCTACAGTTGCTTCTAGGTTCTGGGACAAGACAGGTATTTCAAAATACCTGCCTGACTCCATTCGGATCCCTAGCTGACTGTAGTATCCTTCTTACATATGAGCCTAGAGCCTCTAGGAAGATTTAAAGAAAGTGAAAAAAAATTTATTTTCAGCATATAGGTAGCTGAATATCAAGTGTTGCATATAACTCTCTGATTGAGCCGTGGTTTGCTCACTCCCCAATTTTAACATTTTAGATTTTCGGTGACTGTGAGATCTGACATACGAGCATTTTGACTGTACATTTGGAGACATTGCGACAGCTTGAATTATAATATGAGGTATGATCATTTATTTTCTGTATTTAGACTTACTTTCAGTACTACTTTCTTGAGAATTAAGATAGGGGATGTAATTGATATTACGAATTTTATATTTAATAGTTAAATGAATATGAAAAGTGAAGTATCACAGACAGCCCAACCGGATAAGTTGTATAGAAATACGTGAAAAATGTGATCACGGGATGTGACAGATTTAATGGTATCAGAGCATGGTTGGCCTGATGTCTGTTGATACTTTTGGAGAGAAAATGTATCGGAAAGGTTAACATCTCCTGTAGTACTATGAGTCTAAATACATAAAGAAAATAAATGATTGCAAATTGAGTAAAATAATCTGAAGGGAGTGAGAAATTATAAATTGAGAATATTAAAGAGAAATAATGGCTCAAAATTTACCAGAAAATGGTGATCTTATAATCTAAATGAAGGTCGGTTCAGTAAGGAATAGAAACGGACTCGGTGAGGGCCCCACCAATACTTTTCGGTCTGGATCGAACTGAGATCTGAAAGTGATGATATAAAGGAGGGGAATTAAATATCATCATTAAATAGACTTTAAGATCACCGATTGAGGGTAATTTTAAAGAGAGAGAAAATTTTTGGCCAAAAATGACCAAAATACCCCTACCTCCAAAATTTTATCAGGAGTCAGAATAGACCAACAGAAGTTGGAATTGATTTATCTGACAGAGAAATTGATGATATAAAGCTGAATAACAAGCAGAATAATCCAATTATGGATTTTAGTGGACTTCTCTATCGAAACCGAACAAGATTTGAAATGACTGATATTAGTATGAGAAAGGATAATATCAGCACATGGATAATGAGATCATTGATTTCAATGTATACAGAGGAGAAAGAAATAAATGTCAAAATGATGAAAATGCCCCTATGTTGGGTGATGTGCTGAATAGTGATAAAACCAAGTTGATTTTGAATCCATTTGATGGTGATGGAGTCATTAATGGCATAGAGATGTCATATGAATATCACGATCCCTATTACTGATTCCACTTACACTTAGATTATGGACGCGAATTGCGAGTGACCTAGTGAATGGGCTAAGCCTCATTACAAAACCTCGAGGGGGCCAGTGGGCTCGCCAAAGAGGATAGTATACATGTGTAAAGGCGGACGGCGGACGGGCCGGGGCCTTGTATGATGCGATCCAATAAGAGTTTAGTGGAATGTTGCAAAATGATTGGCCCAGTTATTGATTGTAAGGGCCTGAATTAAGAGTGTATTGAATTGGATGTTTATTACGGGATCGTTGGATATTATGAAAAGTGATATGACTACAGAAATGACTGAGAAAGTGAATAGTACAAATGATGAAATCAAGGTGGAGAATATTTCAAAATGATTTGAATATTAACTCTCTTTGCCTCGAGGATACATAGTGAAAATGACAGGACATAAAGATAATCTGTCCAAAATGGTACAAGTATAGTGATTAAAAAGGTATCGGATGCTATTCCTGATAAACTTTCAGAGTTATATAGATTGGAGAAATCGAGCTAACACTGACTCGAGGGATTATATGAAATCTAATTCTGAGCTTACATCGGAAACATAGAAAGAGTCCGAAAGCTTAAGAATTAACTCTGAAAGATGAGTGAATAATGAAATTCACTGATAAAAGTATGATTGATGAAAATACAGATAATGTAATTTGAGGTTAATGAAGTTATCTGTATAAGTATGAATGAAAGAAGCACAGATGACCTTGATATGTAGATGAATTAAAGGATATAGTAAATTCCTATTTTTAATAAAGTTTTTGTGAAGAACAAGTATTTATCTACATGAAAATGGACGCTTTATTGATCTAATCAAAAATACATGAGGAGTTATAAGACTAGCCTCAGTATAAAGCGTTGATGTCCATAAGATGATGATTAGAACTCGGAGTGAATTTTTATGAGTTCCTATTGAGGTTACAAGGTTAATGAATTGCCTTGTGGGTATATAAGCCTAAGAAATGAGGCATCCGTACATGAATAAATCGAGGAGATATTAATAGAGCCTAAAGTACAAATGGAAAATGAGCAACATTTTAGTATGATCCCTTAAACTCCTAAAGACTGTGGAATTATGTTAAGATTGGCAAATAAGATGTTTGGCTAGACAGTGTCTCCTTATGAGAGATGTATAATCTCGGATTGACAGAATGATAGTGAATCTATCAATGATAGTGAGATAATGATCGAGATACATAAATAATGAGTCTAGCTAGATACTAATACCCATATATAAAAGAGTTATGGGACTAGCTGCTCTACTAATGAGACATAATTAAAGAAACTCAAGTCGGTAAATAGACAAGTGGGAAGGAAAGATGGTATGCAAAATATTAAGAGATTTTACTGTAGAATACCATACCACTTGAGAAAACCGACTAAATTGATGAAAATATGAAAACGAAAATGAAAAAAGAAAGTAAGTTACGTGACGAGTGGGGAACATAGAATAGTTCCCGAAATTAACACTAAAAGTGATTTCATGTTGGTTATCACATGACTGTGGCTAGATGTAAAATCAAGCCAAAACTTGACAAGTGAAATTAATGAGATTTAAAGGAGTAAAAAAATGATATATACAATTATCCACACCTTGAAATGGTGGAATTATATAGATAATGTGGTGATTAAAAGGATAAATTGAGTAATGTTGAATATATCATAAGAATAAGAGATGTAAAGACCATACTACATGAAGAGAACATGATTGTCTCATGATTTACGATTGTAAGAGATAATCCATAGTAAAGTCTGCAAGTGAGATGCAGCCTTGAAAAAAAATGAATATTATGACAATAAAGAGTCCAAAAGAGAAATGATGATATGGAAGTGATTAAAGATTGAAGATCTAAATAGAATCACTTTCCATTATCATACTCTTAGATTTTCTAGTGCCTTAGACAAAGTACGAGTGAGAAACAGTGGAAATGTATATGTACAGTTCCAGTGAGCATTACATGTGATGGGAGTCTCTGAGATGCCATATGCTTAATGAGAAATAGCAAAAGGCTCTGAGATCCCAAGTGTATTGATAGCATCACTCCGTACTGATGTAAATATCTTAGCGTAATATTGGAACGCTTGAAGATACATTGAGAGAGTAGATGCATGAGATGTGAAAACTACTAGGACACTTACATATAATTGATTGACAGGTGTAATTGATAGTTTTAAAACTATATCGACTTGGCACTAAGTGAAAAAAATGGATGATGAACAGCATAGATCAGCTGTGACATGAAAAATACTGTGCGTGGACTCTTATGTATCTCATTACGGGAGTATAGACATATATGATGAAAGACAGCATGTAGTGGTCTAAAGTACTCTTGATGTTGAAAGTGTACTGGCAGTATTACTTGGAGGATGACCTAGAGGTCAGAAGTCGTAAGTAAACAGCATATACCACCTTTGAACTTAAGTTAAATTCGGAGGACTGAATTTCTTAAGATGGGGAGAATGTGATAACCGTAAATTTTCCATTTATTGGAAATTATTAATATTGGAAATTTAATGGAATAAATAAATATAATATGAGATCGGAATATTGTGGAAATTCCAAGAATGGAGGAAGTGACGGATTAGGAAATTCGAGTGAATGAAAATATAAGTGGAAATAAGAATACTTGGAAATTCGAAAAATAATGAAAAGAGAAAATTTAATTTGGATAAATGAAAATCCAAATTAAATAAGAAAATGAGAAATGAATATGAAATATATTTATATAATTATATATTATATAAATGTATTTTTATACAAATACATATGTATTTAAATGCTATATAGTATATATTAATATACAGTGGTATATATATGTATATATACTATTTTATAAATTTAAATAGTACATATGTATTAAATATAACATTATATGTATATATATGTATATATATATATAAGTATATACATATTTGAGAAATGTAAATATTAATTTACATTAAAGTTTGTATATATATTGTAAATACAATATATATTGTGATATTTCATTTATATAAATATATATTGTAGACACCCTATTTTGTCCGGGGTCTTAATTTGTATAAATAATTAATTGGGTTGGGTGACATTGTATTTTAATTTAACAATTTAGAATTAGGCTAGAATTAAATTAGAATTTTTAGATTTCGAATTAACATTAATTAGAAAATTAAAATTAAAATAGGATTTAGGAATAAAAAAAAGAGAGAGAAAAGATAAAAAGAAATAAAAATAAAATTAATTTTAGGATTAGATAATTAGGATAATTAGATTTTTAGGATAATTATATGGATTAATATTAAATTTGATAGAATTAGATTAGGATTAACATAAAACTAAAATAGATAAAATAGGAGATAATTATTAGAATAAGTATAGTTGTATTAAGACTCTAATAAGTTTTTGAACTATAAAAAAGGATCAAAGCTCATGATTTAGGGGACACACAACAAATACACAATCAAACACTCAACCTTGACAGAAAATCCTACCGAGCATCATCACCAAGCTTGCCCCCATACTGTGGCCATCATCATCTTACACTGATCATCGTTACCCTGTCCATTGTGGATTGGAGTTTGTCGGTTGTATCAATTTCTTGGCTGTCAATCGCTGCACCACCGTGAGCAACTCATCGCCAAACAAGCTTGTTCGCTTGTCATGCATCCTGTCTGGTTACTGCTCGGATGTTTGCTGCCACCGCCCCTATTCCTCACAATTCTTATTATTCACGTGAGCTGTAGTTTGGAAATACAAAGGAAAGCTTGGTTTTTGCCCCTTTACAGGTAAGTAAAAAACGTTTAATTAATGTTAGTGGGTAGTTTATGATTGTTAGGTTATTATATATCTATAATTGGGTATTAATTGTTTATATAATAATTAAATTAATAGTTAATAATTTAACATATAAATAATGTGGTAATAATTTGTACATAAACATTTATTTCGATAATGGCTAATATTTGTTTTAATAAGGTTAAATAATATTAATTTGATAATAATTTGTTAATTAATTCAATAATTTAATAAATCTAATAATTTGGTAGGTTCATGATAGTACTATGTTTAATTGGTTAATAATAAAGAAAAATAATAATTTGTATACTTAAATTGATTGACATATAAAATTAGAAAAAATAATAGAATCACAAAATATGAAGATAAGTTGAGATTACTCCGAGGATGGAATTTCGAGTGTCACGAATGGTTGCCATTTCGAAAATTCCTAGGTGAGGATATTTGTCTTAAATTTCCCCAGCATGATGGAAGATTTAAGGTAAGTGTTCAATATTAATAATCGATATTTATTTCTAAAAAAAACATAAATATATATTAATAATCAATCTCCATTAAAAATAAAATAAACATAAATATTAATAAGAAATTAGGGAATAATGATTAAAAAAATAAAGGTATAACAATAAATTGAGAATAAGTGGAGGTTATCCCGATGATGGAATTATAAGATGTCACGAATGACTGACATTTTAAAATTCCTAGGTGAGATGTTTTCTTTAAATTTCGCCAGTATGATGGAAGATTTAAAGAAAATTTTCAAGAAGAATAATCGACATTTATTTTCAAAAGATAAATAATATTAAAATAAAGATAAAAAAAATAAAATAAAAAATAAAGTATAATTAAAAAGGAAATAAAAAGAAGAAAAAAAAATAAGAATAAAAGATGGAAAATAAAATTAAGATATTTCATAAACGATTTAACAAATCCGACAACGGAGCCTCTCCGAGAAAGACGAATGGGATTTCTTGGATACTCTTGAGGTGAGGATAAAATTTAAGAAATTCCGCCAGCATGATGGAGAGTTTCTTAGAGATTGTCTAATATTTAAGTATTTGAATTTAATAAAAACAAAGACCATTTAATTAAAAATTATAGATATCACAAAATTAGTTGGTACCATTTTAGGATGGGCGTTGTGGGGGTGCTAATCCTTCCCTACACGTAACAGTACTCCCGAACCCTAGACTCTTTGAACGTAGACCAAACCTTGTCCTAGTTTGAATAGGTGACCAATCAAACCTTAGGTTTGAATGGTTGGTGGCGACTCCTTGATATTAAGTCTAGCGGTTAGGTTCACGGACCTAGACGTTATGACAGTTTGGCGACTCCACTGGGGACTTTTAGAGAGTCAGGCCAATAGAAAATTTTGTGATTATCTTGAGTTTTTGATTAAATGGTTTTTTTGCTATGTTGTATATATTGCTTGTTATGCTATCTTTATTGAGAGGCATTTAAAATGGAGTCTTGTTCCTTCACACACACACACACATCACTTGCATGAGCATGCATGAGCCTTCTACCCGGGCTCCGTCCTTTTTAGGAGGAAGTATAGTAACTACGCTCTCGTGAGGTGGTAACCTCCGCAATGGCTAGCGAAATACTTCCACTCAAATTGAACCTTTCCGTTTGTAGCCTGTGATGGGTGAGGATTGGGTGCCTTACTAGTCTTGCGTGGATGACAGTGAGGAACAATTTGGGAACCTTTAGACCTTGAATTATCGAAACCCAGCATGTAATGAAACATAAGGCTTAGCCTTAAGGTGGAACCATTGTAGATAGAAGTATAGACTCAAACCCAAGATAGGACACATGAAGGAATAAGTTTTATTTCCTTCCTTTTAAAAAAAATCAAAAAAAATTGTTTTTTTTCCCATTTTTCAAAAAAAAGTCATGCATAATTATGTTTGATTTTGCATTACATAACATATAATTCACCTAAGCTTGCATTTGTCTTATCATGAGTATGAACATGCTCTTGATTGTTAGAAGAGATTGTTAAACCTAAGTGCATTCCATGTGCATTCATTTTTGTGCATAAACATATCATCACATTGAAAATAATTTCAACTTAATTGTGGCATTCAAGGTGTCAAAATTGAATCTACTAGACGGTCCACCCTCCATAAATACCACACAAGGTATCAAGCTCGTATAATGGAAGAAGATCAAAGTAACAAGATAGAGAAGTTGGAAAGGGAAAATGCAGAGATAAAGGGGCAATTGAGCGAAATTACCCAGTTGCTAAAAGCCATGATTAAAGGAAAGGAGAAGATGGGTAATGAGGAGGAGTCTATCCAAGAACCTCAACAAAGCATGCGAGACAACCCTATTTTTGTTCCTGAAGGAAGTACTGTCAAAGCTCCAACACCTCTACAGATACAAGTTCAAAACACAGTGGAGGTACCAAATTTAGATGATCCCACAGAGTTAGAAAAGTTGAAGCATAAAGAAGAATATAGTGGTACTAAAGCTCAGCTGAGTTTGATAGAGGAAAGACTAAATGCCATGGAAGGGGTTGACTATTTTGGACCTGTTGATGCTGAAAGGTTGTGTTTGGTACCTGGTGTCGTGCTTCCACCAAAATTCAAGGTACCTGAATTTGAAAAGTTCAACGGAACATCATGCCCAAAAGATCATCTCACCATGTACTGTAGAAAGATGGCGGCGTATGCATAGGATGACAAGTTATTAATTCATGTTTTTCAAGATAGCTTGACTGGGTCAGCTGCTAAGTGGTATAACCAATTGGAAAGGAGCAAAGCTTCCTCTTGGCTCGAGTTAGCAAGAGCTTTTATAACTCAATACAAACATGTGTCTGATGTAGCTCCTGACCGCTTATCTCTCCAAGGTATGGAAAAGAAGAAGGACTAGAGCTTGAAAGAATATGCCCAACGGTGGAGAAATGTGGCGTCGCAAGTTCAACCTCCTTTAACCGAAAAGGAAGTTACCATGTTCTTTTTGAACACTCTCAAGGCACCCTACTATGAACGTATGCTTAGTAGTGTAACTAAGAACTTTGCAGACATGGTGTTAACCGGTGAAGCCATTGAGAATGCTATCAAGAGTGGTAAGATCGAAGCACCAGTGAATGATGAGGGGATCTGACCGGTCTGAACCGGTCCGGCCAGGAAAGGAAAAAGAAGAAAAAGGAAAAAGAAAAAGAAAAAGAAAAGAAGAAGAAAAAGGAAAAAGAAAAAGAAAAAGAAAGAAAAGAGGAAAAGAAGAAAAGAGAGAGAAAAGGAAAATTCCCGAGAATTCGAAAATTACGGGAAATCATGAAAATTACGGGAATCGGTAAGAAATCCCGAAAAGTGTTAAATTATTTAAATAATTATGGAAAAATTCTAAATTTTAGAATTTTATTTTCCAGAAAATCCCTTCGATAATCGAGCCAATGGAATCGGGCAAGATGAATATGAGCGCGACCTTCGAGAGGCAGTTGTTGACCCGAGATAGGTGAGGGAGACATGTGCAGCCTGTAAGGATATTTGGCACACATGTTTTAAATTATGCATTTAATTTTATAAATGCTGGTGATAATGATTGGTTGGAAAATTGTGGTGATTTACTGGTTGAGATTTAAATGTATTTTCCATGAAGGAGGTTAGCCAATCGGCAGTCGTTATACTGCCGAAAATTATTGAAAAAAATTACTGAAAATCATAATAAATGATTTTTATTACGAGAAACGATTTTCAACCGCGAAAATCGAGAAATCGATTAATTTTCATAAAACATGAATATACTGATAACTAATTTTAAAATATTCATGTTTTTAAAATGGTGAAAAAGGAAATCACCTAAATTTATCCCGATAGGTGATATTTCACGTGAAACGAGGTGAAAAATGAAAATGATCAAAGTGAAAATTTTAATAATATTTCTCCAAATATTCATTTGATTTTATAAATAACCTTTATGGGTTCAATTGTGAAAATAAGTGTTTATAGAAAATTCCATAAAGGTAATTAAAGGTGGAAAATAGTGTTTTGAGACTAAAAGGTCTCCGCATGTGTTTACAGAAAAAACACGAAACGGGAGTGTTGATTTGGAAAATAAATATTTTAATTTTCCATAAATCATAAAAATAATTGATTTGAATTCCGATAACTTGGAAAATCATGTTTTTGATAGAAAGCACGGAAAAGCATGCGTTTATGTTTTACGGTGAAAAAGGACAGTTATGACCTTTTATATTTTACAGTGATTATTTTATAAACTGTTTTCACCGTATGGAAAATGTGATTTATACTGTTCTATAATGTTTAGAACATTTTCGGGAATGATGATCCCAGTATGAATATTTTATAAATTGTTATTCATAAGATGAAAATATTTTCCTTATGAATATTTGTGGATTGATTGAACTTATATTCAGTGAAATTGATTTCATAAATGGGGTTTATATCACGTGTTTACTATTTTGAGACTGTTAGGCCCCATATTATGCTCACGTGTCACGTGTTAGTGCTGATAGATACTGATCCTATTATCAGCGTCCCGATGGACACCTGATCAGTGCACACTGAGGACCCTATAGACTATGGCCATAGATCTCATGTGTTTCCCCTATTAGGGATGATATTATTATAGCATGATATATTTAGGGTGTTGCCTGGTCTCCATGATACTGAACTGAAAGCTATCGTATACTATTTACTGAATTGGTAGCTACTGTTTACTGTTTACTGACTGAACCATATCAAGATATTGTTTTACTGATTTGCAAAATACTGTTTTACCGAATGGTACTGTATTGAATATTACTGATTTACTGAATTGTAAGTTACGGTTACTGTACTGATGAGAAAGAAAGTAAACTACAAGTTTTGCTACTATACTGTCATGTGTTTTAACTGTACTGAAGGAAACCACTGTTTTATTATTGAACTGTCACGTGTTTTAAATTGTACGAAAGTGAAAAGAAATAAGTGGTTTACTTTGTGAAAACGAAAATTATATCGTTTTGAGAACAAGGAATATAGTACTCTCTACAGTTGCTTCTAGGTTCTAGGACAAGACAGGTATTTCAAAATACCTGCCTGACTCCATCCGGATCCCTAGCCGACTGTAGTATCCTTCTTACATGTGAGCCTAGAGCCTCTAGGAAGATTTAAAGAAAGTGAAAAAAATTTATTTTCAGCATATAGGTAGCTGAATATCAAGTGTTGCATATAATTCTCTTACTGAGCCATGGTTTGCTCACTCCCCAATTTTAACATTTCAGATTTTCGGTGACTGTGAGATCTGACATACGAGCATTTAGGTTGTGCATTTGGAGACATAGCGACAGCTTGAATTATAATATGAGGTATGATCATTTATTTTCTGTATTTAGACTTACTTTCAGTACTACTTTCTTGAGAATTAAGATAGGGGATGTAATTGATATTACGAATTTTATATTTAATAGTTAAATGAATATGAAAAGTGAAGTATCACAGACAGCCCAACCGGATAAGTTGTATAGAAATACGTGAAAAATGTGATCACGGAATGTGACACTTTAAGGTTGGAAGAATTTTTTGAGGAAGAAAGGGTAAAACTAAAGAAAAACTTTTTGAGCTTATTTAGATCGTAATAAATGGCAGTGTTTTAGACTTTTAGTGTGGAAATCTGTGGCAGTAAACAATGCCTTTTTGTCATGACCCACACTCATTTTAAGGTTCGCACCTCAACTTGATTCCAGGTCCAAGTTGTCACTTTGCTATTGAATATCATAAGATGGTAAATTAAAGTCATACTGGATATTGCAATTTCCTTAGCTTAATAATGAAGATTTTAACAAACATCAAGAGTGCAATTTGGAAAAAAGTTTCATTAATGATGACAAGGGCAATCAAGTATTGTTTGCAAGAGGAACCCATTTACCTTTTATTATGAGTAAATTTAAGGATAATTATTTCATACATCACCGGTAGAGTTTTTTTACTCCACAAGTGATATTAGAATCATGACATATGTCTTATTTTACTAATTTTTTATTTTTTAATATTTTTATAGGATATATGTCACAATCCTAACACCACTTGTGGAGTAAAAAAACTCCATCAGATGTGTATGTAATAATTATCCTAAATTTAATCTAATTTTTATTGTAGTTGTTCAATTATATGGTTACGAGCTTATGACTCTTACGGTACATCAATTTATTTCATGTAACATAAGTTAAAAGTAAATATTTAAAAATATAAAAAAGTAAACGTTGAAATACTTTGATCCCTAATTTGGAATTGAGAAGTGGGGAAGAGAAAAAAATTTATATCATGGAGCTAAAAACACTTCTTGTCAAATTTGAAATTGAGAAGAGGAGAAGTGCAATACTGCATAATAGGAAAAAAAAAATTTATTATGAATTATTTACGATTGTATTTTTCTAGATATTTGTTTAAATATTCATATTTGTTTAAGATTTTAAATATATATCCTATGTATCAAATATTGAATTTTTGTTTAAATTTAAAACTATATAATATGATTTAATCATTTAATTTAAAAGTTTTTACTTTAATATTTTGAATAATATTTAGATTTAGATATATCTAGATCGAAAAATGGATTTAAATCTTATTTAAATTTGTATCAGTATGAATTTTTTGATGTATTTAAATTTCAAATCTTAATTATAATTTAATCTCGACTTTAATTGGATAATAATAATAATTTTATCTATTTAATAATTTAAAATATAAATCTAAATATATCCTATGTGTTGTGTATCTTACATGTCATGATAAAAAAAATGTTCACATAAACGTCTACATGACATACTTATTAGGATTTCATATATTAGTATAATATATATGGCTTTATTTTTGTACATTATGCATTGTTTTATTTATTTAATTTAGGATTAATATCTAATACACCGAGTTTTTTTTGACTTCATAAGCGGAGTTAGGATAATTATATGTTCTTTATCCTTTAACCTAATGCATTGTTTTTTTTTTATATGATGTAATACTTTGATTATAATTATAAATTTGAAATTTTTATTTAAACTTATAATTTCATTAAAATAAAACCAATCAATTTGTAACAACTGAATTTCCACCCTTGAAATTAGTTTAATAAGATAATGAAAGCAGTTAAATTATTAAGGATTATCAATAATTACGGGAATTTTGAAAGTGATGGATTTAAGGGAGAATTTAGAGAATTGTTTTAAAAGATAATTCATTAATTAGTTTGGGTTATAAAAATTAGGTGAAATTTTTGGAAAGAAAATTTTGGAATTAAGAATTATGAAAATTTAATTTTGAATATTAATGGACATGTCGGAGTAAATAAATAAATTTAATTATGAGATTAGAATATTTTAAATTATGATACATGATCAATTTTTTTTTTGTGTAGACCATAGGTATCCTTATCCGTTTTAACGGTTTGAGATTAATCTTGTTCGGGGTTTAGTCACAGTTAAGGCTCTTCACCCCTCCCCAAAGATATGTTTAGTAAGAGTCGAACCCTAGAGGTCTTCCCACAAACTCAGCCTGCGTTGCTAACTGAGCCACAACCCTTGGTTGATACATGATCAATTGATGTATTAGAGATATAATTTTGGGGAATTAAATTTTTAGGTATTAAGGAATTTAAACTTAAAGGAATATATATATATATATATATATATATATATATATATATATATATATATATATATATATATATATCAAGAAATATGTATATATATATATATAGGCATAATTATATACATGTATAAATAAATATATTTGTATATGTATACAATAAAGATTAAGCAATTAAAAAAACGATAGTGATAGCAAATAATAACATATAAATATATATTAGGAGGATCATATATATAAATAATTATATAAAAAATATATGTTATATATATTTAATATAATAAAAAGAATTATTTAATATGATAAAAAATTAAATTAATATTAAAAAAGGCTTAATAGCCAAATAGACCCTCAACCTTTAGCATAAAATGGAATTAAGCCCACAACGTTTTGTCGCATGTAAATCAGTCCATAAATTTTTATTTCATTGTAAATAAACCTTCAACCTTCTAAAATTATGCAATTAAGTTCAAATCTGTTGAATGAACTAACTGCCGTTTGGACATCTAACGTGAAAGCTGACGTGGATAGCTTGGTTGGCTACCATGTAGCATGCCACGTGTGCAATACTAACAGAAGTTAGTGTCATTTAACAGATTTGGACTTAATTACATAATTTTAAAAGGTTGGGGGTTTATTTGCAATGAAATAAAAGTTTATGAACTGATTTCCACGTAATAAAACGTTGAGACCTTAATTCCATTTTGTGCTAAAGGTTGAGGGTCTATTTGGCTATTAAGCCAATTAAAAAACCGGCAAGCTTCCAAAGCTTGTTGTGCCTTGTCCTTGCCTACTTATGGCAGACTGTTAAAACAGAAAATAAAGGAAACAAAAAGATAAGAAATAGTCCGATTGGAGAGAGAAGCCAATCAACAAAGAGGGGGTCGACGTCGACAGTGAGAGAGAGAGAGAGAGAGAGAGAAAGAAGAAGGAAAAGGAAATAAGAGGAGAGAAGCGAAATCGACTCGTGCCGTTCAACTTTCGAGCGCCACCGCTGCCTACGAAGCCAGATCGAAGGAGAGAGTGAGTCGATCGATGAAAGGAGGAAAGAAGTGTGATAACCGAGAATTCTCTCATTTTTGGAATTATGAATTCTGTAAATTCAATTTCTTATATTAATAGATAAAGTAAGAATAAACAAATAAATTTATTATGAGATCGAAATATTTGAATTAGAATACTTGATTTATTGCTAAACTAGAGAAGTAATAATTGCGAAATTATTTTAATATTTAGGAATTAAAAATTTAAAGAAATAAAAATATGTGTTTACATATATGTTTATGTACAAATATATATAAGCAATAAATATTAATTTGAATTAGACTATATATCTAAATATATATAATAAAATAATAATAATTAAGAAATGGATAAATATATGTTTTGAGGATTATATATAAATATATTATATATATAAATATGTTTTAAAAAAATAATTATATTGTAAGTATAAATTTTAAATATATAGAAATAGATAGGTATATATATAGTATATGTCAAGAATATATTTATACGAATAAAATTATTAATATATATTTATAAATATATGTTAATAGAAAATATATTTATAGTATGTTTATATTAAATATTTATAAATAAAATAATAAGTAAAAAAAAGTAAAAGAAATCGCAGCAAGCTTCTTATGAAAGCTTGCTGCGCACATATGCAAACTCGATAACAAAAAAAAAAGAGAGAAAAGAGAAAAGGGAGAGAGGAATCGATTGGAGGGAGAGAGAAAGGGAAGGTTGAATCGCCGTCAGCCAGGGAAGAGAAAGAAAAAGGGGCTGGCGATAGTGCAAATCAAAAAGGAAAGAAGAAAGGAAAAAAAAGAAAAGGAAAGAAGAGAAAGGGGGTCAGCATCGGAGATGCTACCGGTGTCACGCTCGTCGAGGGAGGCCGAATATGGTCGTGAAAGGGAAGATGGAAGGATGAACTGGTAGAAGAAAGGAGATTCGGTGAGAATAAAAAGAAAAAGAAAAGAACAGAGGGAGAGAAACACCAATGAGCCGCCACTGATTTTGTGCCGCCTCACTCTCTCCACCACGGACATGCCATTGATGTCCATAATTGCCACTAGTGAGCCTTCAATGCAAGTAGAACAAGGTTGAACCCGTTTGAACTGGTTCAGCCAAAATAGAAAAAAATAGAAAAACAGAAAAGAAAAAAAACAGAACAGTATAGAAAAAAAAAGAAGGTAAGAAAATATTATTATTATTATTATTATTATTATTATTATTATTATTATTATTATTATTATTATGTTGAGCAATTTTGTAAAATTCTAAGTGTAAATATGGATTTGAATTTGTAGAAATTATACAAGAGTGTTTAAAGTTTGATTGAGCTTGGGAGAAATTAAATCGCCAGCGTTAACACTAGATAAGATATTTGTATAAATTAGTCGTAAATTGATCTGGTGTTAGTTTGAGTGATTTGAGGTTTTAAATATTAAATTTGGAATTTTGAAGACATGATTAAAATAAGATTATGGGTTGAGATTAAAATATTATTACTATATTAAATTAATTGGTTTTGGCATGTTTGATGATTTAATTTTAGTAGGTGGATAACGAAATGGGAAATATATTAGTGTTTGAAATGAACTATGAATTGTGCTAGGAATTATGATTGGTTGGAGATATATATACTATGTTTTCATGCAAGAGGGTTAGGACAGTTACAGTTATTATGCTGCCAAAATTTTTATAAAGTTTTAAGTAAGGATAATTATTATTTTAAAAAGTAAGATATTTTGAGGACATTGATATGATTTGTACTATCGAGGAAATTTATCAAAAACGATTGAATAAGTTTTGAATATTTAAGAGTGCCTTAAATACCAAAGGAGCATTCAGTTAGTTAAGGGCACTGATGAATTGGGACGTAAATAAAAATATGATGATTGTAAATATGTTAGAAAAAAATATTGAAAGTTCCAGTGTAGTTGAAATTAAAAGAATAATTTATAAAGATTGGTTTGATTTTTAGTGAAATTGGAATTGGGAGAAAAGAATATAAATTTAATTGTAATTGTACGCCCCGGGGTGCACCCGCTTGTCCACTGACCTGAGCCACCGCCCCAGGTGGGTCACTCATCCGTATTGTCCTCTTCGAGGTGCACCACACTGGCCACCGCCCCTCACGGCTTTATTGGGGAATAATACCCTAATTCACTCCCCAGAGGTTCGAACTCAGGACCCTTAGGCACTTAAGCCTTACACTCATGGTACCATTTAGACAACTTGTCTCAATGGTACCATGAGTGTAAGGCTTAGGTGCCTAAGGGTCCTGAGTTCGAATTATTCCTCGATAAAGTCGTGAGGGGCGATGGCCAGTGTGGTGCACCCCAAAGCGGACAATACGGATAAGTGACCCACCTGGGGCAGTGGCTCGAGTCGGTGGACCAGTGGGTGCACCCCGGGGCATCACAATAAAAAGTGTTGTCTCAATGGTACTAGGTGTGTAAGAACTAGGTACTTAAGGGTCTTAAGTTCGAACCCCTGGGGACGCGAATTGGGGTATTATTCCCCGATAAAGTCGTGAGGGGCGGTGGCCAGTATGGTGCACCCCGAAACGGACAATACAGATGAGTGACCCGCGTGGGGTGGTGGCTCGGATCGGTGGACCAGCGGGTGCACCCCAGGGCGTCACAAAAAAAAACGCACACCGAGGACAATTGGTTAGGAGTGACTTGACCTTTAATAAAGTTAAGGGTTCTAGTAGCTTCGGACGCGAAAGAAATTCATGAGGGGTAGTGACCTATGTGGTGCACCCCAGAGCGGACAATACGGATGAGTGACCCACTCGGGACGGTGAACCAGCGAGTGCACTCCGGGGCGTCACAGTAATTATGTTTTGGTATTTAATAGGGATATAAGAATAATTCAAGAATCAATATTTGGCCATAATGTGGAGTTTGTGATATGAGTGAAATTTTTATGTATGCTAAAGAGGTAAAATGAAAATAGAGCATGTATGAATATTAGCTATGAAACAATAATTGAAACATGACAAATATTGGGCAAGAGAAGCAATTCGGCTAAGGCATTGTTCATTCATATAAATTTATAGAAGTAAATTTGAAAAGGGATAAATTGTGTGCATGAAGAGGTGTATGGTTTAGGCTTGAAAATGAGATTTCAATGTAAATTTTTATGGTTTGAGAATTAATGGATACAACATGAAAGTTAATGAAAATATTGGTGAAATTAAATTAGGAAAAGAATGAGTTATGAGTTAATGGGAAAATTGGGAAATTTCATGATTTATTGAATAGGGAACAATGAATTAAGGGTAATGAAATTATTGGTGTTATTGGAGTTAGAAAAGGATATGATTTAATTGTAATTATGTGGTGGCATTTAGTAGAAAATAAAATAAATGAATTATTGAGAATGATAAATAGAAAATAGAAATTTATGGAATGTTCATTATTATTATAATATGGAATTTTGAATATAAGTTGATATTATTGTGTAGTGTAAAATTCGAAAAATAGAGTCATGCAAGTGGTGCTGTGAACGTTGATATAATGCATGAAATCGAGGTAAGGAACATATATAAGGTAAGAAACATGTATAGGAGTTGCATAGGAAATGTTTTACTTATATTTAGAAATTTTTAAGAAACCAAATCCTATCCGTTTACTGGTTTAAACTTTCCTAAATGAAAATAGAAATTTATCTTAAATTCTTACAATTTTAAATATTGCCTTACATGAAAAAATTTACATGAATCGATTTAAATGAAATGATTTACATGAATTACATTACATGAAATGATTTACATGAATTGATTTATATGAATTGAATTACATGAAGTGATTTATATGAATTGTTTTACATAGAATGATTTACATGGAATGATTTACATGAAATGAACTACATGACAGAAATTACATGAAATGGTTTACATGAATTAAGTAAATTGCATAAATGATATTTTATTTATTTTTACACGAATGATTTATTAATTATGTGCCAATGAGTTATTGGTATATTTAAAGTTTTCATTGAGTTTTTAATGAATTTTATTGTTACCAAATTTAATAATTTTTCTTTTATATGATTTTGGATTGACTGAAGATAATTGCTATTTGAAATGATTTATACTGTAAATTGCTATTTGAAATGATTTTTACTGTTAATCGCTATTTGAAAAGATTTCTACAATTGAATTATATGATTTATGAAAATGTTTTGAGACGGTTGTTCCCTAGTGATCATGCATACTGTTACCAACTGCGAGACCCTGATTAAGTCCACAGGTTACCGATATATTATTTACTGACTGTGGGATTATTATGGTCAAACCCATAGGTTTACACAGTAAGCACTTGACCAGTGTGATTTGTGATCGTTCAACAATGGTCATTCGTTACCAATCGTCCCTATTGGGATACCAATCGTCCCTTCCGGGATACCGATACCGTTTCATGCATGATTCTATTAGATGTGACTATCTCCATTGAACTGTATTTGAATGATTTGAATATTGAATGGTTTGATTACTAAATGATTTGACTACTAAACGATTTAAATACTGAATGATTTGAATACTGATTTACTGATTTAACAAAAAGAAAGAAAGGTTTGAAAACGAATGATTGATAGTGATAATTTTAAATGAATTGCTTTACTGTATTAGATGAAATATTGTTTATATTGACATTTGAAAATGTTACCAAAGTTGCATACTGAAATTGTTTTATAGCATTGCCTACATAAATGGCTTATACACTGATTAATGATTTGAAATTGCATCGCATAAATTATAAAATGTTTTATACGGATTATTGATTTGAAATAGCATAGCATGAATTATTAAATGTTTTATATTCATTAATGAATTGAAATTGCATTGCATAAAATATTAAACGTTTTATATTGATTAATCATTTTATCGTCAACTGAATTTACTCCCTATAGTCGCATCTAGGGATCGAAACATGACAAGTACTTTAAAGTACCTCCCATACTCTACCCGGTTAGCTAGCTGACTATAGTATCTTTCCGATACTATCCCTTAGTAAGCTGCTAAGAAATAAATATTTTTAATGATTTTAATATTTATATTTAATATGCCTTTTTCATATTTAATAAAACAAATTATTTTGTTTAATAGCATATAGTACGCACTTTTATATATGTTTTTTACTGGGTTTTCCCTAAAGCTCACTCCCTTACTCATCATCCCAAATAGCTCATCAGTACGCGTGCCAACCGCTGTGACAGGTTAGCTGGAGAAAACTACTAGAAGTTTAAGATATCCAGTGATCAGGTATTTGTAAAATTTTATATTTATATTCAGACTAGTGTATGCAAAGCAGTTGTAAACAAATATTAGGATGTAAATAATGTAGTAATTTGTGGGGTGTATTGAAATTGAATTGACAATAACAAAATTATATATTTTATATTATAGTTTATATTTTGATATCTGATTTATTTCTTAATGATTAAATGATTTAATGGGATAAAAATAGATATGAAATGAAAATTATAGATTGTACTTGCACTGACACCGAATGCAAACCAACTATTACCGAATGATTGAATGAGAAAGATGGTAATAATAAGGAAAAAGTTAGTTCAGAATTTTCTAAGTCCGGACGTTACAAGAAGAGTGGTTGACAAAGAGGGAAGGGTTGATCAAAAGCGAAAGGGAAAGAGAGAGAGGCGTCAGCGCTGCCTTCTGCCATTGCCTTTGTAGTCACCGACTCTCTCTTTATCCCGGGCGTGCCGTCAATGCCCCTTAATTGTCGTCGGTAAGGCCCAAAGACCTAGAGACAAAGTTGAACCAATTCAGTATAAAAAAATAGACAGAAAAGGAAGAAGGGGTAAAAAAAATTATTTTTATTTTTATTTATTTAATAAATTGTTTTGTGAATTATAGAAATTTCCTAAGCTTGGGTGTGTTATTTGTTTCGTAGTGAATTTTGGTGGAATTGGCCTAAGCTTGGAGACTTAATACGAGCTAAAATTTATGAAATTGGGTGATAGTCATATAAAGTAGTCGTAGAATTTTCTTATGTTAGATTAGTTAAATTTGAAACATTGCAATATGTCATTTATAATTATTAAGAGGTTATGAAATGATACTATAGCCTTAATGGAACTATTGTGAATATTATTTGAAATCATCATGAATGTGAAATGGTATTAAGTACTATAAAAAAATTGCAATTAGAATGTACTGGAAACTTGATTAAGTGCCACAAGAAATTGTTAACATGTTGTTAATTAACATTGGGATGACATAGAATATGGTTAGAGGATTATTATCGTATTGTTGGAATATCACTAAAATATTGATTAAATTTACTTAAACTATGTTGGAACTTGGTGGATTATTGCTTGAAGGATTGATTTGGATTTGTTAAGAAATTGTTGAAATATTTTGCATTTACTTGATGAGGGAACATAGTTGAGAATGAGTGAATACTATTTGAGTAGCATTGAACATCTTGAGCATCTGTAGGTGATTAATAGAAGATGAATGATGATATGAGCATATGATCATGGTAAGTTAGCTACCTATAAAAGTGTGTCATTGTGGAATTGGATTAGGTATGATATTTATTTATGGTATCGTGTTAATGATATTCCGAGCAATTTTGTTATTAATGTGTGAATTGTGAAGGAATGGGCTATGATTGAAAGCTGCTAAGTGATGTGATCGTGTTAATAAAAATGTAATTGTAATGCCTTATAGAAAATGTGGGTCACATGCTTGAAGTAAGTGTATGATTATATTGTGATTTTGATGTGTTATGATCTCGAAGTTTGGAAATTGGAAGTGTGAATGTTGTTTGATTTTGCAATTTGAAATTGTACTTTAGTATCCCATGAGATTGGAATTAAGAAATTTGGTGGAAATGATGAAGTGTTGTGCAATATGATGTATTTGATGATGTGGCTGTGAGATGATATGGTAATATTGATTTGCTATTGATCGAATGTTGAGAAATTATAATAAAATATTGTGTGATATTGTTGATAGAGTACTATAGAACATGTTTGGATGTGATTTGCATATGGAAATAATTATTGACGTTAACGATTAAGACATTATGAAATAATGTTAGAATGCTTTTGACACCTTGATGGTCTTGATGAAAATTCGAAACATGGATATTCTATACAATTGTTGACTAAATGTGTGTGAATATGTAAATATGTGTATGGAAATATGAGTTTATATGTGACATGATCATACTGACTAATGAGAAAATGGTAGGTCATAGTGGTACTTGTGATTATTCGATATCAATATTATGCTTACGAAAACTTTTTTTGGGAATGGATAAGTGATCATGGCACTTAGCATGATGTTTGTTGCCTCATTTGGTGTGATCAGGATAATCAAGTGAGAGTAGCGCTTAGACATGACACATGGTCACCATATCATCGTGTTTTCGAAACTTATGACCTAGCTTTAAGCATGCATAATATGATACTTGATTTATTAAAAGTATACTTTGTTTTAAATGTATATGATGGTGCTTTGAACTATTTGAATTGTTTTAGAAAGAAATGAGTTATGGCACACTGCATGTGCATAAATGGGTTTTGAATAAAACACAACATAGCTTCCATAATGTTAGAAACTTTCAAATTTTAGTATGTGAGAACAATTAGAAAATATAAACTTTCAAAAACTTGTGAAATTTAAAATTTTGATTATGGCTAATACTTTAAGTCAATAAAGTACTATGAACACTTGTTTGACAATTGTCGCAGACAAGTCTTAGTTGCACCTGATCAATACAACTAAAAATTTTGAATCTGTGGCCATAGATAGCTCCTTAGTCCAAGGATGTTCGACACACTGATCGTGTGATTAGATAAGGCTTTATTGATGAGTTCAATATGATTAGACCATAACTCTTTTTGAATTTAATTTGAATATAAGATTATCTAAATTGTATTTGAACAGCATGAAAGCCTTGTTTTCGAACTTGATTGCTTATGATTTGACTTTGATTTTCATATTTGTGAAAGGTTTGAGCGATGCTAAAGTCTTATTATTAGAACATGATCAAGTATGATTTACTATCAGTTTCAGATTTGTGTTTTCGAGCCGTGCTTTACCATTGATTTCGAACTCGAGACAATAGTTCAAGTATTGTTTTGTACCATTGATTTCGAACTCAGGACAACAGTTTGAGTATTACTTTGAACCATTGATTTCAAACTCTGAACAATAGTTTGAGTATTGTTTTGAAGCTTTTGAACCATTAATTTCAAACTCTGGATGATAGTCCAAGTATTGTTTTGAAACTTTTGAATGAACAAGTACTTTTGAATCGAAATTTGAACTGTGAACACTTTTACAGTATACATGACGTGCATGAGGCTATACGTGTTTTGAATTGCACATGTAAAATGATTTTAGACTATGCATGCTTTTATACATGATTGTATATCATGCTTGACATGATTTGAACAGTACTCTCTTATACATGATTTTATATAAAACGCCTCCTGATTTGAGACTGCGTAAAAGCTTTGAAAACAACATGTGTATGCCATATTAAATTGATATTGGATTAAATGATATTGTGGAATGATATGGTATGACATGATATGTATACAGAATGAGCATTAAAGTCTAAACTTGAAAACTGCATGCATTGCATTTAGGACAATATTATTCTACTTTTGCACTTATATGAGTAACTCACTGAGCCCTCGCTCACTAAGTTATTTTTAAACCCTTCTACAGATTGATCACGGAGTTGAGAGAGGTATTTCGGAGTTATCCAGAATAGACATAAGCTTGAAACACCGTCTTAAGTCCTGAAGCAACTCTTGTAATTTTAGGTATATGATTATTCTTTTGAACTTAATGATGATTTCAGTTTTTTTTATACAATACTATAAAATGAGATGTAGACTAAATAGATGAATTAATGCTGTCTCTTTTAGATGTTTATGATGTGTAGAGCCTAAATGCTCAATTTAGAGTTAAACCTTTGCAGGATTTCTCAATTAAGGATACAATCATTAATTTTGATCAATTAAGAACTAAACATTTTCGAATTTGTTCAATGTAGGATTTTGTAACGTGTGTGACTTACACTCTCCATTAAAAAGAGAGGATGATGACGAAAGGACAAAAACGTATTTTTACCCTATTAAAAGAATATTAAATATTTTTTCTTTTTTGTTTTCCAAATCCAATATTCTCATCTAATGTTCTTTTGCCAGTTGGTCCAATTATTTTTCAAATTCAATTTCCGTAATGAGTTTATATTTTTATTTGTTTATTTTTCCAATTATTTTTCAATCTTATTATTACATTTTATTTTTTATTTGTTTTATTTTTTTGGCTAAATAAGTTTGGTGTTAAATCTGTAAACAGCACTCCAATATCTTAACAAAACTCCTCAATAACACTAACAGAGTGAATTCGATCTCAGGACTACTCCTCACATTGAGAAAGTTTGTTCTGATATTGGATAGTGGTGGAGGAGAGCAAAGTAGTTTCTAACTCTAATTACTAGCTCGGGCCACAACAGCAAAAAGATCAAAAAGCCAATATGTAGATGTCGGTTTAAACGTACTGGAACTAAGAAGAACATAACTAATAAAAAATCAAAATTAAAAAAAAAGTGATTCAGGGCCTTAATAAAGGGCTTCGGTGAAGATAATGAAGCTAAAACAAAGGGCAAAAAGAAGAAAAAAATATAAAGCCAATAAAAAATAATAATAAAATAGAAATTCAAAAAAAATAGTTTGATTGAATCAAAGTAAGCCATAAATCACAAGAAAGAGCTAACAGAAACAAAATCAAAATTTTTTTTGTTTCCATAAACATCAACCGAAAGAGTAAACATCAACCCAAAGAGCAAGATTTGGAAAAATCAATTAGAAAATCATTCAAAAATAAATAATAAAAAAAATGCTCAACACCATAATTTGAGCAACACAAACACATAGTAACCATCCTACCCAGAAAAACCTGTGAAAAATGTCTCATCTAAAGAAATCACAACAAAAAAAATTACTAAAATCGATTTTTGATATTTTTTGGGTTTGGGTGGGAACATAGTAGAAGAGAAAGAGATTTTACCAGCAAAAATGTGATTTTTTTGAGTTTTTGAAACCGATGATACTCATTTAGATTTAGGAATATTAATAGAGATTTGAAGGAAATGGATTAGGAAAAGAGAAAGAGAGGGTGAGAGCTCTTTTCTTAGTACTTTTTTTTGAAAAATTTTTGAGCAATGTGGATTGTGGCTGAAGGAGAAGAGCAATGGCTGGCTTTTTGGGATGAATGGAGAAGAAGGAGAAGGGAGAGGTTTTGAGAGAAAAAGATTTATTTTTTAAGATAAGGAAAATATAATTAAAAAAAATTATTTTTGACTGTAAAAAAGAAAAATAAGTATGAGTAAACGTGTCCCACTAAATTACTGCCACGTGTCTTTATTAAACGCCGTTATTATTTTAACGGTGCATGTACCTCAGTCTCATTGAAAAGTCATAAATTGAACAAATTCAAAAACATTTAGTCCTTAATTGAACAAAATCAAAGATCATATCTTTAATTGAGAAATACCCAAAACGTTAGATCCTAAATTGAGTATTTAGCCATGTGTAGATGTATGGTAGATAGTAGGTTTGCCTAATATGATGTGTATGGGATGAGTAGTTGTGGATATTAGAATTGTTGCATAATGTTTGTTAACATATTTGAGCTGGATTATAGAAATGATTGTTGTGATTGAGACATAGTAAATGTTTTTATTTTATAGGTGATTATTTGAGGAAATCTCTTATATTAAGGGAGATATTTTCAATTTGTTTTCTAGACAAAAAAATATTGAGTTAAAAATGACTATCACTTACTTTAAAAGTTAAATAAATTCACTAATGGATTAAAATTTAAGGTTGGAGTAATAAGAAAATGTTAGTGAGTAGCATTTAGTGATTACACTGACATCAAATACAAAACATAATCGAAAAAGAAAAATTTAATTCGTAAATTTGTATGATAATAAAAGTGTAAGTTCGCAAGTGTACGTCATGACCTTCAGGTCGTGACACTTTACCCAACCCCTATTGCAAACTTTATTTTGTCTTGATTGGATTTTACTAAAATTTCATTTGATAAATGTTTTAACATTTGTTTTTTTTTGCAATAAATAAATAACTATGTAAAAAAAATAGACAAATAGAAATGAACAAAAGAGAAAAACATATACTTTATTTACAGTGTATGTATGATTAATAAAAAGGCCGAATTTGAAACCCTTTTTCAAGAATTTTTATACTCTTTAAAATAGAAAAAAATTTATTTGGACAAGAACAGAAGCAATGCCAATTCAAATTTGATTGCCATTTAGTATTTGCAAAATAAATAAAAAATTTATGAATAAAACATTAAAATCAATGAAAGGCCCACCTAATCGTCTCAGACTTGATTTGATTTGATTGAATCCAAAGCACGGCCCGTCCAAACATTGCTGCCCGAACTTCTTGTTTTGAATCTTTTGATTGCCGTTCAAAGTATACCAATGAAAGGGCAAAGCCGTCAAGCAAATCCCATCCTCCGCCCTGGCGGCTTATATAGTTTGTTTTTGATACTCGCCATCTCACTTCGCTACGCTGCCCTAGGGTTTGTACTTAGCAGCCTTTAACTGTTGAAGTTTCTCTTCAACAACATAGTCGAAGGGAGTCCCTATCCTTTTTTATTCTCTTTTCTTTTTGGGTTTTTCTGGTTTCTTTTTATCTTTATTCATGAATCTCATTCGCATCTGTTGTTTCGATTCTTGAAAACGGGGCTGGAGTTTGGCTCCTTGGCTTAAATCAAAACCGTGCCATGGAGATGAATGCAGCTCCCCATATCAAATCCTTCAAGCTTGACACCCAATTTCGCTATGATGATTATCCATCTAGCGGATTTCTCTGGGTAAGGCTGCTACATGCTTTTACTAAATTTTTAAAAACAGTCGAGATTTGGGCATGCGACTGCGAGTAGTAATTCAGGCAGCCTCCTCGCGATTTCCATGGCAATGGGGGTGTTAAACTACTCGCAAACTAAATATGGCTTTTGCTCTTCAGACTTGCTGAGATTATTCCCTGAGGCTGGTCTAGTAAGCCTAAGCACATTTTTTTCTCTTTCTTGTCAATCAAATGCTTTTCTTTCTCGGAGCTTTGGCTACCATATTCTCTATCTGTACCACTCCACTTGATTGTGTATGTAGGAAACTTGATTGGGATGAGAAAAGTTTATTTGAATACAACCTTTCGATTAATCAGAGCATTTCAATGATTCTTTTGTGTGATAAAATTGCTTTTAATATTTTCTTTAAGAGTGAAGGCAAATTAAAAGATGTTGAACAAGGAAGGAACTAACATCCCAATTTGCATTCAAATACCATTAGTGCAACTGAGTAGTACTTGTCAGAAATCAGAATTTCCTGAAGCAGAATCTTTACAAGCTTAATATACTGCACAGATAATTAGCAGGCAGAACAACTCAATAATACTATTACTACTGTAAATCTACGAAAGTATCCATAAAAGAAAGATTAGAAGTATCTTATACCCCATTATCTAAGCCTGTTCCCTGCACAGGGTATTCGTAGCCTATGACCTCTATTTGTGCAAACGTCAATTGGAAGGGCAAATCAAGATGAATCTGTTAAGAATCAATCTCACCAAACCTTATACTACAAAAACAAGCGTTAGGGCAACTCAACCAATTTGTTACCAAGTAACTGGAGTGTACATGTTTTGAGATAACTGAGGCATCAGACAGTGCTGTCTCTGTTGCTCCTGCTGCCACAGCTCAAATGCTCCAGCTCCTTCCACCATTTCACCAACCTGAAAAGCTTTCCCTGCAATGTTACTTTCACTGCTGGCGTCTGTATCCATCATTTCACCCTCCATATCGTCTGCATCCATCGGCTGCAAGGGGGCAGTGATCCCTGTCTCTGTTCCAGAGGCTAATAGAAGCTGAGGTGCAGTCCAGGGAACAACAGCCAAGCAGTCATTTGGTTCTCCAGAGCTTCCATTATCTGTTGCTTTATCCTCTACTAATTTCATTGTACAAGAGTCCTGTGGCCAAATTAAACGATCTGCCAACAGGAAGATTACTTGTTTACTTTATTAACACACACACACACACAAAAGTTCAATAAAAAAAGGAAATCACATGCAGTAGGATAAAAGAACAAGCATCTGTTAGAAAAGAGAACAGAGCAAGCCCTGCTTGTGGGTTGATAAATTCTCAATTGATTCTTCCATTTTACTGCTTCTAACTAACAGAAAGCGTAGATCTTCCATTTTTACTGCCTACGCCACTAGGAAGAGTAAGAAAATGGGAAGTTGTATCAACAGAAGCAAGATAGATATGACTCTATTTTAGAGTTATTGAAATCCATAGTAGACCCATATTAAACATATTATAAAGCAGCCAATGTTTCTAAAAACTCATATTAGAAAGATCAAAAAGTAGAAGCCTATATTTCTTTGCAAAACCGAATAGCATCAGTACTCAAGCTGCAAAAAAGTTAACAGGCCACATAACTAAAGTGCTTGGATAAAGTGTCAAATTCAATCACACTAAAATTATGAACGGTGAGTTTACCTTTGCAAGAGATTACAACAAAAAACTATTAAAAGAAAGCATTTGACTCGATAGAAACTCGATGATAACAACAATACCATACAAAAGAAGGGAGTTGGGGGGGAGGGGGGAGGGAAAACCTTGTTGGATGATGCTAGTAATTAGATTGCACTAGAGCAAAATGTTATTCAACTAGGTTCCATATTCCTTAAAAACCAACATGCTATAGCATGAAGCAGATATATATTAGAGACTTGCAGTCCCAAAAGACTTAAACATGTTAGCCATTATGATTTATGAAGCTATAATTTATAGAACTATGTTTCTCTATTTTTTCGCTACTCTGCTGTCCCTAACCTTTTCTATTTCCTTTGAAAATAGGAACATATTAGAAAATGGGCGGCTACCTGTGTATCAAGATACTACAGCCAATCAGAAACATCTCACAACATATGGAAGGAAAGATTAGCTTGTTCTATAATTAATGGAGGAAAAAAAGGTAGTTAACACATATTAGTGCATTACAATGCTAAACAAACAAAATCTGATCACATTGTGACTTAAAAGCAGGGGATGTTGCATATACCCTTTAAACCAGGAAAGAGAGCAGAATTGATGATGATGGAGAAGCCGGGTGAAGTAGGAGATTTGAAAAACGGGATGCTGGAAGAATTGTAGAGCACGATAGCCCTGTCTTGCGGATGGGATGAAGGCATTGTACTTGCATCAAAAGATGGTGCAATTGATTGGGCATTAGTAGTGGATTGAGCTGGAAGTGGAGGCGTCCGTTGATTTTCCAGAGGCAAAGGAACCCTAGTAGTACTTGGATACTCCTCTTCCATGATTGATAGCAAGTCAGCAGCACCACCATCCTTTACAATAATAACAATAACGAAAAGAAAAAAGTAAGGATGATTATAGAAAACAACATCGAAGATAAACAATCAAGGCGTAAGTTGAATTGAATTGACTTCGGTTAAATTTCGAAGGGGAAACACGCACCAGTCTCATGAATTTTGTAGATCGTGAAGGGGAACAGAACTCATCATCAACAATATCGTGGAAATCCTTACGCTTCATGGAGACTCTTTGTATAAGAAATTATTGTAAAGAATCAGGATTATTATCTGGTTACAGGTTACGTTCTGCTCTCCACTCTAGAACCTGCTTTCTCTTACTGCCTTTCGGTTTTCTTCTTATAATTCAACAAAAAAATAAATGCCCCAGCTCTGCTCAGGCTGAGCATTCCTTTACTTTGGGCCTCCGAGACTGGGCTAGGGAATAAATATCGCCCCTAAAAGATTAAACGAATGCAATCGCTTTCCTCTGTCTTCAGCTGAAATTTCAATTTGAACGAAACAAAACCCTTCAAATTTCAATGGTTAACCGAGGCTGTGGCATTAACTGAAAAACTGAGAGTTAGCAACACTTTTTAGTTGTATAAAAAGGGATTGTTCCATTCCACGATTACTTGAATCTAGATTTGATAATTTGTGTTTATAATTTATAATCTTGTAATGTAAAAATTGTATTCTTTTAATGTAAAATATAAAAATTTTACGACAAAATTCATATAATTTTTTTTTTTGCTCTGGATATGAAATCTTCATTGATGAGTAACAAAGTTTACAAACGATTCAACAGATCATTCGATGGACAAGCAAACCAGTTAGATGGACAGTTTCTTTGCCTGGTTTGCCTAGCCACCCAATCAGCTACCTTGTTAACATTTCTAGTTACAAAACTAAACAAAAACTCATCAAATCTCTTACATAAATAAAGCACATCAGCTTTAATGGCTATAGTTTTCCAGTTTTTTGAACAGTTTGGTTTTGATAAACGAAGAATAACCTCCTCGTAGTCAGATTCAAAAATAACTTTATTCCATCCTCTATCAATAGCCAATCTGCATCCAAGTCTAATAGCCAATGCTTCTGCTGTAACGACAGACTCAACCTGGATTAAACTGTTTGCACCATCAATCACTTTTCCTGAAGAGTCCCTAGCCACTGCTGCAACGCCAGCCAAACCTGATTTGTAATCAAAGGATGCATCAAAGTTGATTTTAACAAAGGAGCAAGGTGGACATTGCCAATGAGAAGATCTCCCGTCATTATGCTGGGGAAATTGGATTTTGAAAGAAACATCTGAAAAAGCCTGATAATCCCTTATTGCCTCAAACCAAACGGAAATAGGATTACCAAAATTACCTTCAAACAGAAAATCATTTCTGCTCTTCCGAACATGCCAGCATAAATAAGCAATAAGAGCTTTTGGACTAAAAGATCCAAATTCTGGAATGGACAAGACCGCATCTTTCCACCACCTGCAAAACTAGAAAATCCTTCCTTCTTTGGAAGGTAATTGAAGTTAGATGCTCTTCAAACTGCTTCAGCAAAAGGGCAGAAAAATAGGATATGCTCTAATGATTCAATCTCCATTAAACGTCTAGGACAAAAAGCATCAAGATTTTTAAAACGTTTTGAGAGGTTTTCCTTCGTGGCCAAAGCATTATGACATGCTTTCCAGATAAAGTTCCCCACCCTTGGAATAGTTTGAAGATTCCAAATACTTTTCCAAAAACAATCATTTTGTGTGCTAGCAGAAAAGGAGTTGTTTGAGAGCTCGATATTTAAGACATTCTCTCTATTGATCAGAAAATAAAAACCTGATTTAATAGAATAATTGCCATCATTTGAAAAATGCCACACTAAAGAATCATCTACTCAGCATTACCAATAGGGATTCGGCTGATAACATGCACCTCATCTTCACTAAACAAAGAATTAAGTTGGTCCATCTTCCATCTTCCTTGAGCATGATCAATAATCTGATGAACCAGAAATAATTCCACTCCAGGGGTCTAGGCGAGGCAACTTTAAAAGATTGTATTGATGGAATCCATTTATCTTCCCAAATTTGAATGTTCTTACCATTGCTCACATTCCATCTAACACCATGTTTAAGGACTCCAACTCCTTCCCGGATACTTTTCCATGCCCAAGATGACCATTTTCCTTTCTTTGCATTGAACAAAGAGGAGAAAAGAAAATATATAGCTTTTAGTATTTTTGCCCAAAGAGCCTCTGGGTGCTTTAAGAGTCTCCATGCCTGTTTTGCCAAAAGAGCTTTGTTGAACAGATGGAAATCCCTGAAGCCCATCCCCCTTTTAGACTTTGGGGAAGCCAATTTAGCCCAACTAAGCCAATGTGTCTTCGACATGCTATCATTAGAGTTTCCCCACCAAAAATTCCCCAAAATTGAATTAAAATCTTTACAAAAAGAGCTTGGGAGTTTAAAGCAATGCATTGTATAAATTGGGACAGCTGATGCAACAGCTTTCAAAGGGTTTCTTTTCCAGCTTGGGATAAGAGTTTACCTTTCCATGCTTGAGTTTTGGTACGAATTTTGTCCAAAATGAATTGCAGGGCCTTTTTCCTTCCCCTTCCCTAAAATGCAGGAAGCCCAAGATAAAAACAATTAGTTTCCATAACACCTATACCAAGCTTATCCTTTATCTGCTGTCTTACCTGTATCCCAATGTTGTAGGAAAAGAAAATCGCAGACTTTGCAAAATTAACAGCTTGACCAGTGGCATTTCTAAACATCTCTAGCACCTCCAGTCATGATTGACAATTCTGCAAGTCAGCTTTTGCAAAAATAAAACAATCGTCAGCAAACATTAAATGACTTAAACACGAGAATCTTCAATTGATACGTAGCCTTGTAATGTACCCTTAATGGTGGCCCTTTCCAAAAGGCAAGATAGCGCATTTCCCACCATGATAAACAGATAAGGAGATAATGTATCTCTCTGACAAAGTCCTCTTTGAGGAGTAAAAGCTCTGCCTTTTTCCCATTGATCACAATAGAAAGTTGAGAAGTAGAAGTAAAAGCTTCATATACAATCATATAAATAAAAAATAAAAAATTATATATTTTTAATTTTTATTATATTCATATAGTTAGTGTCTTGCTTCGTCGGGATCATCTTCTTTCTTATTCACAGTTTTATTTGATTCTGTTGTAATGCTCGGACTTACATGCTTGTATGAAGTAAACAAAGAGAAAGAGAATGTGCTTTCGTTTAATTCATCAAAATTCAATGATCACAAAGCACCAAAGTGCCGCCTTTCTTACACAGCCCTTGCTCGCCAACAGAAGAAACAAGCTTGGCGTAACTGTATCTGAGGGGCATCCTTCCAAGTGCTCTATGGAACTCCGTTATGCAATTCCCTCTCCTCTTGCGGTGCTCCGCTCTCCTACTGCTCAACCCCACCTCTTGAACCACTCTGACACCATCCTCGTCTTCGTTTCTTGGGTCTCCCCAATCTCTGACCCTTTCCGCCCCCACCATCATGGGCCCCGCATTGGTCTCCTCTGCCACCACGAAGTTCATCAGAATATCCTCGCAATTACGCATCTCATCGACCATCCTCCTCATCGCACGCATGGGGGCTCCACCTCCGCAACTGTACTTGAACAAATACTCCCTCTTCATCATCATGAACTTGGTCAGCACTATGGAGTACTTGTCCGGATGCACCGTGTAAATCCACTGCTTTTGTCTCATATCTATATCATGCGATCTCACGAATATCCCTATCAGACGCTCCGGATTCCCCCTCCACACCCTGAACGCAAATTCCACCGTTTTCGGATCCACCTCCACGTCGTCATCGCACACCAGAACGGCGCGTGTCCCGATCGACGCCCTTGGGAGGAATCGGGCGTTCAGGCTGCTCGATGCTTGGGGCACGAGGGAGATGGCGGCGCTGCCGATGGACGAGACCGACAGGTTGTGGGCCAATTGGGCTAGAGTGAGGGGTGGGGTGGAGCGGTTTCCCCAGAGGACCAGCACAGAGGCTACTAGCGGGGACGCCGAGTAAGCCGCCGCGATGGACTGGAGTAGAGGGAGGCGGGACTCGGAATAGCCGTTGATGAGGACGGTGAACTGATCGAATCTGAGAGTGCGAGGGTGGGGCTGGTTGCTGGGGTGGCATACTGATGATGATGAGATTGTCTCTGGAGAGAGCGTACGGATCCGAAGAGAAAACACTAATGAGAGAGAGAGGGAAAGGCAGACGGCAACTGTAACTGCAACTGCCCCCATCTCTGCCTAAACTCCGGCTGTATCAATTTTAAACTGCATATGCAGCAAAGTTTGCTCCTAAATCATGCGAAGGAGTTGGTGCGCGGCTGCCTGCCTTCCTGGTGGCCTTTTTGTAATTTGCAGCAAGTGCAGGCCTTTTTCCTTTTTCGGTCTTACTGCCGAGATAAGATGCATAAGGACTGCAGAGCTGAGTCTGGGCGATGGCAGTTTAGTTATTTGTATACGTTACTTATCTGCTACTACTGAATAATGGCGAATTGCATGAGGATTCCGCCTTCGTTGCTCAATTTCCCAAGGATTAATGTTATGCCAGCAGCTGTAGCTGCAGCTGTAATGGCTTCAAGGGCCAGGCCTTTCTTCAAACCCCTGCACTGTGCAGCTCCCCGCCAACTCCAACGAGAGCACGAGGTCACCCACGGCCACTTATGATTTCTCTGCTGTATCCGATGCATTTAATTACTTCCTTCTTTCGAATTTGTTAGTTGTTCAATTAAATTGGCCTACCCCTCTTGTTTAAATGATATGGCTTATTCTAATGTTTCCCCAACTGGGTCATTTGATTATATTCTTACTCTGCTGCACACTGGATATTCAAGGTTGAGGCGGGGATTCTGTGCGAACCTTGCAATGGTAAAGGATGGCTGCTCTGTGATTTTTGTAAAGGACAAAAAACCAATGTCAAAGCCGAGAACAAGCGAATCTACCGTCGATGCCCATCTTGTAGAGCTGTGCGTATTCTTGAACTACTTATTTCTAATCCACCAAATTCCTTTGTCTCTATCTTTCAGTTTATGATACTTGTAATAATGGTTTCTTGCCAATTCTGGTTTTTGACCATATAGAGTGGACTAGATACACGATTAGGCATAGCTGAGTTAACTACTTGGTAGAATGATAATATAACTTGGTTTGAATATCATGTGAGAAAGAGAAACCAATTGCTGGTTGCACTAGCATAGAAGGACATCAAGTAGGCCTATGCATTAGGCATCAGGATGAGTGCAAGATGACCTAGGGCATGATTCATCTTCCACAGAATAAATTAGAGAAAACAAAATGCGTTGCTTTCATTCAATTTTGTTTTCTGTGCCTAGAATCATTCTTCTCAAACCCATATACACATACTTGGTTATTCTAGATCCATGTTTTCTTTAACACTACAAGTAAATCTAGATCCATCTCATGCAAACTGATGAAATCAATGACCCGAACCTTCATTTAAAATTGCAATGCAGATTGGTTATCTGTTGTGTTCAAAATGCAAAGTCTTCAAATGCGTAACCTTCCCAAATGGTAGTGATGGTGAAGAGCTGACCTTCTGAGCACACCCTTGCTGGTTTATTCATCAAAGACTGCAGAGAACCCTTCAACTAGCATGCTTGTGGAGTTGCTCTCAATTTTTTCCTTTTGAGGAGATTGATTTCAGGTTCCTCCTTATTGATTTCAGGTTCCTCCTTGTCCTTTGTAATTTTTTCTTAAACCCTCAATAAGTAATTCTTTGAGAGGAATCTAGTATTGTGCACATACAATGAGCTGTGAAATTTGTTACATAGTTGACTCTTTGTATTTTATTTTTGATAAAATAAAAGAGTTGATTTGGTTTTCATTGAAATCTGTTAATAATGGTGTCAATTGTTGAAAGGTTCTTGGAATGTGGTGTTAAGTTAATTGAAGGATTATATTTGAATTGGCTGTTTTGGTGATTGTGAATAGCTTAGAACCGTAGAATAGAGTATTCAATCTCATCGTTGTTAGACTATTGGTTTTAATCTCACTATTACAGTAATTAATCTCACTATCACAGCTGTTTTTAAACTCACCAAAACCAATTTTATCATCCATTTAAGTAGACATTAAAAAGAAAACGAAAAAAACAAAAAGGTTTCCATTGCATTAGCTTCTTTATGTATATGATGATTGCAGTTACTAGTTAGAATATAATTTTGAAATTCACATTTTTAGATATGTGCATGCATGTTAAGTATACGAAATTCCTTCTAGCTCAATTGTAACTTTTAGGAATAGTGAAAATCTTGTTGCAGTGCATCATATATATAGTAATATAGATTTAAATAGTACATCTCTTGTAAACTTGAAAATTGGAACGCTACATATTTCTTAACGCTTCTTGACTTGCCTTGCTCCATTGTCTCCAAAAGCTAGTAAGCTCAGGAATGTCATTCTATCTCCTTTTAGGGAGAAGAGACACATAGTCCTGGGGTAAGCAATCTCTTTCCTTGCATCGAGTTTCTTCAAATCCAGTTCTAAGAATGCCATAGGGCTTAGGTAGGTTTTCCATGAATGTCTTCTGTTTGATTAACAATTGTTGTGAGTCGACAATCGGCAATCGGCATAGCTCTATATTAGTTTAGGCTTCTTTGGTATTTACATGCTAGGCTTGAATATTAGAAGTGCTAAAAGGTTCCTAAATTGCTCTGTACTATATCCGTGTGGACTACAAACGAAAAGGATTCAATCCGAGTAAGAGTGTTTCGCTAGCCCTTGTGAAGGCTATTACCCACGAGAGTGGTAAGTACTCTACACCCTCCTAAGAAGGATAGAACTCAGGTAGAAGGTTCATGCATGTTCATGCAAGTGATGTGTTTGGGAAGGAACAATGCTTATTATTAATTTTCTTTTCCAAAGACACCATACTAAATTAACACTTCAAGGCAACAAGTAATATAACTTAAGACTAATCATTTGCTTGACTCTTTGATATTTCTAGTGAACTTGTTAAATTGTCAAAATGTTTAGGTCTGTGATCGTAACTGCTAAACACAATCTAGGAATAGCCACCAACCATTCAAACTTGGATGTGATTGGTTATCTATTGAAAAACAAGAATAATGCTTTATCTACGTTCAAAAATACTAGGTTTGGTTATGTGTGAAAAAAAGATTAGCATCATTACAACACCCATATTAAAATGGTATCAACCTAATCTTAAGTTCTTATGTTTGCGTTTAAGTGTTATTATTACGTTTCGATATATAGGAAAATTTTTCTAAATCATATCTAACATTCTGCTAGAATTCATAGAAAATCTTTTTTACTTCAAGAGTATTCAAGTAGTCACAGCGACCCATTAGAAGAGGCTTTATCGTCGAATTAGTTAAGTGCTTTATGAAATTTTCCTAAATTTTTCTACCTTGCTATCTACCTAATTTCTATCCTATCTTTATCTTTTTTGCATTTGTTTGTATTTGATCTAATTTCCATTTGTTATTTATTACCAATAAAAACCCAGGCTTCGCCTTGAGAATGAAGCCAATTTATTGTATAAGAAAACAAAGATTTTTATTAACTTCAAAATGATTAAACAATTCACTCAGAAAATTGGAAAATATGACAAACAAAGACATATTAACAATGAAAAGTTCCACCTATGAAGCTCAACACCAATCAAGATTTCATAAAATATAGTAAACTTTCATTGTTAAACAGGAGCAAAGAGTTGAGCAAAGATCTTATTTCAACATCTATGATCTATAATCCTTTACAAAAATGGTTATTTACCTCTGCTGAACATATTTGGAATGGCCATTTATGGTATAAGGCTAGGGATGTAAACGGGTCTGGTACCCGCTAAATTTGAAATACCTGAACCCGAATCTTATTAACTTTAATAATACCCAAACCCGATTAACTACCCGATTATTTTTATTTATGTTACTCGAACCCTAACCTTATAAAATATAAAATACCCGTTTAACTATCCGAACCCGTTAAACTACCCGTTTATTAAGTCAAAGTTTGACTTTTAACTTTAAATTTAAAATCAATTTTGGAATAACTTAATTAAAACATTATATTAATAAATTTAATTTAACTCATAAAAATAAATTAAAGTTAAAAATCATAATTATAATATATAATGATATAATTTAATTAAATAAAACATTAATAATAAATAATTTATATATAAAAAATATAAATATTGTATTAATTAATTATTATCTATAATCGGGTTCAGGTAGCGGGTACCCTAAGGTAACTACCCGAACTCGTGACAAGTAGTAATTTCATTACCCGAACTTTACCCTAAACTCAATTATACACTACCATAATCCTACTTAAACGGGTCAGGTAGCATCGGATACCCGTTTATAGGTACCCATTGCCATCCCTATATAAGGCATCTATAAGGATATGGGTAAACTAAAAAAACAAGGTCAAATCATGCCATTGATACCTGTACTATGGCGAAATTTGAAATTTAGTTCATTCAATATAATTAATAAAAATCAAGTCTCTATAGTATTATGATTTAAAAATTCTAGTTCAATTGATAACGGCTGTTACATTTTCCGTTAAAAATGCTGACATGGTCGTTGACTATTGTTGAAGTGGTGTTGACTTTGTTAACATGACATTTTTGTCCCATGTAATTGATCCTTGCACCTTTATGAAATTTGAAATTTAATCCTTTTATTATAATTCGTAAAAGTTAAGTCCCTTTACTTTTCTGATTTACAAAATCTAATCCAATTGATAACGTTGATAAATATCTCCATTAAAAATAATGACCTATTGTTGACTTTTGCTGACATAATATTGACATGCTAACGTGGCTTTTTGTTTGGATTACTTGTACAATCCTTACTTACGTGGCATGATGTGACTTATTTTGATCCACATGAAAATGATGTGGTTTGTTTTCATTTTTTTTTCTTTTTTTCTCTCTACATCACAACCAAGAGTCCAACAAAAGTATTCAATTTTTAGGAAACTGTCATCGCTCGCCAATTGCATTTCGCTTCCAAAATTCACCATCTTTTTCCTGTCAATATTCTCTTTCTCACTATCCAATTGGGTTTTTCTAAAAGTTTCTCAAAATTTCTATATCTAGAAAACTAATCCGTGGCTCCTACCTTTAAATGTCATAGCCTCTTTCTTCTTCCATCTCCTTTCATTTTATTTGCTTTTTCTTCTTCTTATTGAATTGTAAAGGAGATATACTAGTATTGAAAAGTCTCATTTTGTCGCACTTAGAACAAATATTGATGCTTTTGTCATGGAGGAAATATGTTTTTATATTGTTTATTTTAGGAAATGACATTATTTTCATTAACTAGCATTTTTTTGTTGGGTTTTTATGAACTTATAGTTAATATACAAAAACTAATACTTTTTTTTTTGAAGAATCACGATAAAAAATTGTCGTAAATTAATGTTTGAAAATCACCCAAACTATGTTTATATGAATTTGATGTGAAAGAGAATAGTTTTATTTTGATGTTACAGGAATTGGTGGAGTGAGAGCACAAAAGATTCCTTAAAAAATGCATGCTTACAAGGATAATGCTCAGGTTGTTATACTTTTTGGTGTTGCAAATAGTTTTAAGTAACATCAAATTAATTTGTTAGTTTGTGGATTTTTTTTCTATTTATTGAAATAATTCTCTACAATATTTTGGTTTTTCTATAGAAATAGAATGATGCATTTTGTAAGCGAACTATCGTTGACCAGTGACGGCTAACCATCGAAAAATAGATTTTTTGAAAGTTGGTGATTGTGATTGAAAGAAAGAGAAGAGAAAAGAATGACGAAGAAAGAGAAAGAGGAAAGACAAAAGAAAGAAAAATGCAAAAAATAAAGGAAAAAAGTGAAAAAAAAATCACATTATCGCTACGTGAATAAAAAATAAGTCATGTAAGCAAATAATGTCATTTCAACAAAACTCAACACCATGTCAGCATTTTTTAATGGAGATCTTTGATAACGTTATTGACTAGACTAAGATTTGCGAATTAAAATAGTAAAGGGAGTTGATTTTATGAATTATAATAGAGTAATTAAATTTCAAATTTTGCCAAAGTGTAAGAATTAATTACATGAAACAAAAAGTGTCACATCAGTCAATCAACGTTATGTTAGCAAATACTAGCAAAGTTGATGTCACGTCAACAAGTCAACGCCATGTTAGCAAAGGTTAATCGCCACATTAGCATTTCTAACAAAAAATGTAATAGCCATTATTAATTGGAATGAAAATTTTAAATCATAATACTATAAGAATTTGATTTTTATGAATTATAGTGAAGGGACTAAATTTTAGATTTCGTGATAGTACAGAGATCAATTGCATAATTTGACCAAAAACAACACCTTCAAAAATTAATGAAATTTGAGATTAATTCAACCCTTCTCTATCTTCAAATACAGTTTCTTTTGTACAAAAAAATCAAAATTAAAATATCAAGAATGCTAAGTATAGATTATGTTCTTCTTCTTCTGCTGCTGCTGCTTCTTTTTTTTCCTTAGAGTTTCGATTCTTATGCCAAATGGATAAAGTTATTAAAAAGTGTTAGAATAGACTAAATGCATCCCGAATGTGATAGCAGAAAAGTTTTCTCCTAAACAAACATGTTCTTTTCTTCATAGAAATATAGATTAGCATTCATGAAATCATAACGATAAGAAAACTACATACTACCTCAATGTAGCTGGCAATTGCTCATTATCTTATCCATTTGGCTCTTTCATCTATGATATAGCTTCCATGATCATTTCATTATACCGGCTACAATTATGTAACAATGTCAGGATACATCCAAACAGACAAAATAATCATGGATAAAAGGAAGGATACAATCATTTACCTTTTCTAGTTTTTCTATTGCAACCAGCCTTTTCAACCTTGAACATAACTGCTTCCTAAAACTTCGAGATACCTCTTGCCTTTTTTACATAATTTATTAGAAAGAATGTACTCATATTTTGATAATTTAAGCTATAACCAATGAAACTTATGTTACAATGTTGAGATATAGAGACCTCAAGATGGTAAAGGAGCAGAAATTTTGAATACCACATCTAAGTATTCAAGGTCAACCTTCATTTGGTATTCTGTGCGTCTTAAACGAAGATTCATAAAAGAAAAGGAAACAAAAAAAAATACAATGGTTTTCATCTCCTCATGGAATATATACATCCATCCTAGTCACTGGTCATATAATTTATCAATGCCACCAAGACATGCTGGTAACTTGTTCCACTGGGAAACGCACAAAAACAATATAGCCATACTACAATGGATCCCATATCCGTGCACTGGCATTGGATATCTCATCGCCCATCGATGCCTTGGTTGGTTCTCATTTTTATGGGTTCAACCCATAGTTTATAACTTGAAGTCATATTGACATTTAGTCCTCATATCCTCGTGGTATGTATCCTAGTCATAAGTCACAAAATTCTATACAATTCTAACGAAGTGCTCAAATCTCTATATAAGACATAACGTCCCCAACGAACCCACTGTTTCACAAAACATATATGTACGAAAATATAGCAAGGATTGTCAACTTATACAAATCACATATCGAAATGAGATCAACATATATGACCCAATCATATACATAACAAAATCATTCTTAAGGCATTAGCCGAAAACACATTACAATCTTCAAGCATTTATAAAGCAAGTTGTATATATAATTTCACATAAAATAGGCCAAATACACATTTGCCACAATTTCACAAAATTACATGCTTTATGGTACCAATGGAAAATCAAAGAAACTCGATTTAAATACTTACAATCTCCTAGCAAAATTACCAACTTAGACAGCAAATTCACAAGAAAACTCCCCGAATAACGTGCGATCAAAGTCAATACTTATATGCAAAAGTCAAACTCTGAACTTAATTGCTTTGACCTATCTTATTCACATTTGAACTTAATTTTTTTCATTAATCACATAGCCTCCTCCCTTAGTCAAACTAAACTTTGACTTTTTGGTCAAAGTCAATTTTTGATCAAAGTCAAACTTGATAGTTTGACTCAATCAACCTCTATGTTGGCTTTGCCTAAGGTTTACCTAAACCTCACTTTTTCATCAATGTGACCTTTAAAACTCACTCCAAGCCTTATCACAAGTCAACATTACTTAGCAAAAGTCAAACCCTAAGTAAAAAGTCAATTTGTTGACCTTAAACCTTATCTTCTCTCTCTTGGCCCCAAATGGCTATAAACCCTTACTTAAGCTTAATTGTGATTATTAACAACAAAAATCAACATCCGAAACCCTTTTTCTTAGTATTGGCTGAACCTATCCTAAAATCTCTAAAATTATGCAAATTCGATCTTAAGGCTTTCTAGCCCCAAAGTGAACCTCTTGCTACTTCAATAATCACACCATAACAAGTTCTTCAATGTAATAAACCATCATCACTATTTCGTGTTACATTCACACCATTATCTCCAAAAATTAGAAAAATTCTTAAGTGTCAAAAATCTCTAATTCACCATTCAAATCTCAAAATCAACATGTCATTTTTCACACTACATCACAAGAGATCAAGAGTAAACATATATTATACCTTATAGCATAAAAAATGGTCAAAGCCCTCTTCCTTCAAGCTTGGCTGAATGCTCCCTTAAGTACGAGTTCCCAAAATTTTGTTATTAATCTAACACCACTACAATATCACACTACATTCACTATTTGAAACATCCAAAAATACACTTTCTTACTTTCTTTCCCCTCTTGACGGAATCCATTTCCAAATTCTTCGAAGTTCCCTTTTTTAAAAAATGTGTTGTGATTTTAGGATGGAAACTAGGAACTGTGGGAGGTAGTGGCCGGCCATAGTGGTGGGATTGTCCCATGATCGCCACTTGTCAAGCTTGTATTAGCCAAATGTGAGGTGGTAAAAATTACCAAATATATGCGTGTAATTTCTTAATTACAACATAGGTATACTTTAATATTTCATACATAATTCAATTGAGTCCCTAACATTCTTTCAATTTAGTCCATACTTCACATATTCACTTTATTAGATTAATTAATCTCTGCTTTGACATTTAATTGTAATCTCACATCGATAATTAACTTGAATTTCTTATATGAAAATATAAATATACCCTAATAAAATTTTTCAAAACGCATAATTTATCTTCTTCTCTTTTCTTTATCGGCTTTATGTTGTCTATTATTCTCCTCTTCTAAACCCTAAATTTTTTTACTGTTTTATTCTCCCTAACAAAAAGAAAAAGAAAAATTAAGTGAGAGTAGTTATTAGGATAATATTAAAAAATATGAAAGCATGGAAACTGAATTTTATTATAATAATTATAATTAATGAATTTTATTATAAATTTTATTGTAATAATTATAATTAATTAGTGTTTAATATTTGCAGAGTGACAAAAACTAATATCAATGGAGATGAAGGAACGATGGAGATGATGTTGAAAAAAGGACTGCCGATATGGGTGAAAAGAAGTAAGATTAAAACTGTAAATTTATGAAGATTATATAATAGTTTTTGTAGTGTAATTAAAAGTGTGGTATGAAGAGTAAAAAATATAATACAAATAGAATTTCTAATTTTTTCAATGACACTCAAAATCTTTCACAAATTTACACTCTTGACTATTTTGAACTTATTTATTGCCTCCTTCTAGCCTTACAGCCTCCTATCCAAACCTTATACAAAATAGGATTTTTGTAACAATACTCTAAAATTAAAAAAGATCCACCAATAAAATAATTTTTAATAAAATATTAGTTATTATAAATAAGATAAATAACTATATTAAAATATAAAAATTGATTTAATTTTAACATGAGGACCTTTAACAACCAAAGGATTTCAGATTATACGATGTCGACAATGCACGACTGGCTTGAGTTGCAGAATTGATCAATAAATTACCGGCCGAATAGTCGAATACTGAAATCTCTAAGGATAAGAAACTGATTACCAGTTTGATCAGATCAAGTCTCGTCCCTTAGGCCTATCGTGTTCAAATGTTTGGCGTTGTGCAACATTTTAAGCGCTTAGCTGAGCAGTGGGGAGATGGCTTCTGAAACTGTAGGTGTTCACGACGACACCGACTGAGGTGGTGCATGCTCAACCGGTACGTGAGATGAGTAAAGGACATAGAATATGAGACAAGGTAATTTCAAAACCGAGAGGTTTTTTTTTTTGTAATCTTTCAAAAGTTTTTGAATTGATCAACAAATGATTGAAAAGAATAAAAATAATTTTTTTAGAGTATTTTTCATTTATTATTTTTAATTTAAACATAATAAATTTCAAATTATAAAACATAAAATCGATGGAGATAAGTGTAGTCACTAAAAACAAGTTCTTGTATTGTTCTATTAGAGTAGAGTAGTACAAATTATTTGATGTCCCTCGCCCACCTTCCTCGCAGATCTGTCATACTCAAACGTGACATGACCTCATTAAAAAAAAACCCAAAAGCAGTGGCAAAAGCCGGAAAGTGGACAAAAAAGTTAGAAAGTTGAAAGAAACTATCTGCACATTGGGTTTTCAGGAGGGCGAGATGGAGTTGTCCGGGTTTCTGATGCGCAAAGCCCCATGGGTTCCCGCACGAAGAATAAGTACTCTTTGTTTTCCTCAACCATCTTCAAGATAGTCTCAAAGATGGAGACTTGACATGGAATTCTCAAAACACCTGTCTGTTGGAAGCCGAATTCCTCTTCTGCTTCTCTCAACAGAATGTGGAATGCGTGGTGACTCAAGTACGCCGTGGGTATGATGAATCTCTTCTGCTCTTCTCCCACAGAGACGGCCAGGTAGCCCCTCGGGACGGTATTGCTTGATGCTTCACGAGCTGAGTTATCCGACAGGGAGAGCGTCCTCTTCAGAAACCTGATGCTCTTACTGCCATTGTTGCTAGATTTTGAAGTATTGGCCAGCTTTCTCCATTTCTTCAGGATTTGTTGAAGCCTAACAATCTCCCTGATCTTGTTAGGCTTCCTTGGATCCATATTACCACTTGCTCCGCTTTCACCCTTTGTTATGGCTTGCTGTTTGCTAAGCTATATGCCACTGAACAAACTAAGGTACTTTGAATTTATAGAGGTTTGGGACTTTATAGGCTCATAGTCTCTGAACTGCAGAAACTCTTTTTTATCTTTAAAAATAGAATTTTTAGTAATATTATATTGGTTTTATATAATAGGCTTAATAATCCAATATTATTAATTTTTTGCACAAAATGAGTATAAGCTTTAACGTTTTATTTATTTTACTGTAAATAAATTTTTAACTTTTTAAAATTATATAATTAAATCTAAATCTGTTAAATGATATTAACTTTTATTAGTATTGCATATGTGACATGTCACGTGACAACTATATAAGCTATTCATATCAACTTTCACTTAAAATGTCCAAATAGTAATTTTTTTTTGTTATAAGAGAAAGGCATAAAAATTTAATTAACCTACAAATCTACGCAGGAAAGGAACTCCTCATGCATCAGCTGCTATCAGATCTTGAAGACAATGCGGTAGATCCTCCAGCTTCAAAAAATTGACATCCAAATCACAAGCTAATTTAGCTAGTTTTTTTGCACAACGGTGCTCTCCTTGCAGCTTGCACTAGTTAGTCTCATTTTATCGATCTGAATTTAATTGAATGATTTTAAAAAATAAAAATTTATAAATTAAATTTTACATAATAAAATGCTCAAAATTTAATTTTATTTTTTTACAAAAAAATCAGAAGTACATTTAATTATTAACCTTATATAATATTATATAAAGAGAAAGAGAGAGTATATATTTATGTTTATTAAACCAGAAACCCATAAAGTGTTGCTTGTTTTAGCACTTCGATAAGGAAGTTCTGAGTTCTCCGAGGCCCGGGATGAGTAAATATAGAGTCGATAAAATAGTCAAATAAGCCTTCGATTTTGAAATCAAAATAGAATTAAGCTCTCAACCTTTTATTTCGTGAAAATCAGTCCATAAACTTTTATTTCAGTGGAAATAAATCCTTAACCTTCTAAAATTATGCAATTAAGTCCAAATCTGTTAAATGACACTAACTACCGTTAGTATTGCACACGTTGCATGCCACGTGGCAGCCAAGTAAGCTATCCACATCAGCTTTCATTAACGGCAGTTAGTGTCATTTAACAGATTTGAACTTAATTGTAGAATTTTAAAAGGTTGAGAGTTTATTTTCACTGAAATAAAAATTTATGAACTGATTGTCACGAAATAAAATGTTGAAGGCTTAATTCTATTTTGGACTCAAGGTGAAGAACTTATTTGGTTATTATTCCTATAGAGTCCGAAAGAGAAGAAGCTGCATTTATGAAATCCACCCTCTCCGCATCAGGTTTTTAATCTCATAGTGGTTTGCATTGTATCGGTTTCACATGGGCTTCGCGTATTTAAATCCTCAAATAAGTACTTACTTAAGTAATAATTAAAGTCTCTTAACTCCAACTGAGATTCTCTGAGTCTGAGGCTTGACTGTGGAATGTGGACATAAAAATTTCCAAATTCCAACGGTCAAGGCACCTCGTACACTTCAACGGTACTGCAATTGCTACTATTACTGGTGTCTATACTTGTTTTGTCCATCACCTTTTTATTTAATGATTAAAAATAAATTATGATATATTATATAAATTTTAAATTTAAATTCAAACATTTACATCACTAATTATTTAATATTTTTTTGTAATAAAAAAATTTATTTAATTAACTGCCTTGATGACCGTGAAATATAGGGAATTGCTCTTCAACCCATGCATACACATGGCCATGCCCATGTGAAACAAATTAAGTGACAGACAGGATGTATACTTGCAGTAGACCTAGCTTAGCTAGCAATAACGCACATATGCGCGCATATATATATATATATATATATATATATATAATTAATTTGTATAAATAATAAAATTGATTTTGATCATATTGAAAAAAATAAAATTATTATTTAAAATTTATTTTTTAAAATAAATAGTTTAAAAAATTGAAATTAGGGACAAAAGGGTAAATTTTTTTCTCTCTTACTTTGTTTTGTCCTAAAATAGGCCATCAGTCATATCACACTGGCGCTAAACAATGTTTCGAATTAAGTTGTAGTTAATGGACCTCCAAATAAACCTGATAATTCTTTGGTATTATCGTGTAAAAATTGTATTTGTATTGTGTAAAATATAAAAATTTTACTAACAACTGGTTGAAAGAAGTGAAAGTGGATTTATTTTCAAGATATTTGGACATAGTTTGAATTCTGGAGTCGTCACTATTGGAAGGGTTTTACCGTTTACCACATCATGCCCAAATATGATTACATTTAGGTGCTAAAGTCACCCTCCTCTTCACTGAACCCTTCTCGGTTGGGTGTTCAAATATGATTAATTTTAGATCGTAAAACGGATGAGAATACCTGTGGTTACACAAAAAATACAAAAATTCTAAATTAAAATTTATATCGACATAAAAAATTATATATATTTGTTTTTACAATATTAATATATAATTTTTACTTAATTTTAATTCGTATCACATTCGTATTTTTTATTTGTGTCATTTCATGTCATGTCATCGTATCGTGTTTAAGATTATTAGATCTATCTCCAAATTAACAATTAATAAAAAAGGTTAATTGCATAATGTGAAATGAAGTAATGCTCACTACAAAGTTTCATATCCCTACCCTGTGCCTGTGGCTGGGTTTCAATTTACATTTGGTATAAATTTGATCCTTCCAAGTATCTTCTTAACGACAACAGAGACTACAGCAACTGGAAATTAAGGTAATTACATCGATCTATTCAATATATATATTCCCCAATAACTACATCTACATCAATGAACCAAAAAAAAAAAAAGACTACATCTATATCTATGCAATGCATATTTATTGGCTTAAACAAAATTTCATTCATGTGAGGTCGCTTTAATTTAACTCCCTATATGGTGATGGGTGACTAAGGATTTGATTTAGAAATTAATGAGTAATTAATTAATTAAAGGAAGGCAGGCAGCGTCATATTCCCGCACTCCCACAACCTCTTAATTACCTACATATACAATTATACATCCACTAATTCTGGTCAGGCATCACACATCACATGCAATTGCAATTACATTATATTTTTTTCACTTTGATTTTATTTATACTAAACATATATTAATTATATATATCAATTATATCAAACAATGAGAAAGTTAATTTGGCCGGCACCGGAATTTAAAAGGGAGGATTTATTCCTTAGCCTTAAATTTCGTGGAATGATATCAGGTCCAAATGATTGTTGAATTAATTAGCCAGCCCCAGCCAGCGAAGATATTAATGCAAACCAAATAATTAATATGATATAATAGCAAATTAATTTTCTATTTATAACGCACTAGTGTGTGAGTATATATATTAAGAAATTTGCACATAACTTTTTTATACTATGATTGAGATATTCTCAAGTTTTATCTCAATATATTTTTTATATAATTTGATGGATTCAAAATTTTATTTTTATAATGTTTTTTCACCAAAAAAAACCTGATTGTTAAAAAAATTGTATATCAAATGGCTATAACAATTATTGATTTTGATCTAAATGTGAGGTTTGAGCTGCAAATTATATATAGATAGATAGATAGATAGATATAGAGACTTAATTTTTGCCTAGCTTTTAGTTTTAGATGATAATAGTAGCTAGTAATCTTTATGTGTGGAAATTTAATTTAATTAATGAGTGAAGGCTTTCTTTCTTTAATAAATAGTCATCAATTAATAAGGTTGTTTAGTTATACATATAAATATAGAAAAAACTGATCAACCTAATTAATTGATGACTATTTATTTATATAGGATAATTATTCCATACACTGCCAGTAGAGTTTTTTTACTTCACAATTAGTGTTAGGATCATGACATATGTCCTATAAAAATAATTAATAAATAAAAATAAATAAAATAGGATACATATTATGATCTTAATCCCACTTGTGAAGTAAAAAAACTCTATCGATGATGTATGTAATATATATATATATATATATATAAATATAGTGTATGGTAGATAGCTTGGTGTTGTTTTTCTAAATATCTCCAAACTCCTTCCATAATGACTAATGAGTGGAAAGCATTGCTTGCTAGGCTTCAAATTAAATGTTGCTTAAGCCTAGGGCTTAAAGAAAGAATATGTTAATCTCAAGGGTTAGACTTGTTGGTAAGCAATAGTAGTTTTGTAGGTTAGGTTCAGAGTTCAAGTCTTGCAGTTAGCACTTAAGAAATTTAATTTCCTTCAATGCATTGGGCTGTTGTGGAAGAGGCACCTTTAAGATTGTTCGAAAAGGGATTAGTCTCGAGGCGTGCGCAAGGCCCGAGAATGCCCTGATTGGAAAAATTGAAAAAAAAGAAAGGAAGAATATATTAATTATACATTTGGTTCAAATTTAATTATTAGTGCATGCAGTGGCAGAGCCAAGAAATTTATTTAGTGGGGGCTTCGTTCAAATATATTGAACTATGAAAAAATTTTTAATTACATTTGACACAATTTTATGTTTTGAAAATGATGCACGAGAATTCTATTATCAATATTCTGGAACACATTTTTTCAAAGTTGACAACTAATATATCATTTAGCTATTGATCTCTTATTTAATTATGTAAATAAGTCTTTAACATAATCATTGTTGAAGTCACATTACTATCATGGAGCTGGCAATCAACAAAATAAATGTTAGTGTTAACAATAAATAAATTAATGGATACATTTTATCTTCTCCAATCTCAAACCATTATTAAAATGAAAATAACCAATTCTTTTCAAAGTTGAAAGCTTAATGCTAGAGTACATAAAGTTTAACATCATCTACCAAATTTTGCAAAAAAAAAAAAATTAAGAACATATGAAAACTTATTTACATAATATAAATTTAATTTTTTGCTTTGGGCCAAAGGGAGCTCAAGCCCCCACTAGTCCCCATAGGGCTTCGTGTCACGACCCGAATGTCGCGACGTTCACTTGATACTTATACTTTTGCTTCTTACAAATTTATGGACTAAATTTTTCCTTTTCATTTTTCTGTTGGTATTCGGTGTCAGTGTAGTTACTAAACTGTCTAGGTGAACTATAGTCATTTCACTTGAATATTAAACTAGTGAGGAAACGGTTCTAAGTTACATCCCGACTTACTTAACAAAATATGTACTGTGCATCAATTAAAGTCTTACATATAAACAAGTGTTTTATAAAGAACGTATACCTCAAAAGGCTAGTACCAAGCCTAGATACCGTAACCGGAGGCCCACTCGAAAGCCCTCATGGCAAAGTTTAACTCAAATAGTCTAAAAAGAGATGAAATTAAGGAGGGTGAGCAAATCCACGGCTCAGTAAGAAACTAATATAAATGCAGGAGTAGAATTATACTGTCTTAACTGCAATGCATAAAACCTGCAAGTTTGCAATTACAATTCACCATTTCAATCGATAACATCTCATATTTATAACAAGATCATGTCCTAAGGACCTTAAGTGAGCGAGGTATTTGGATTACTGATGTAAGGGAATCTAAAGTACCTCATTATCTCCATTCCCGACATCTGTCCATCACTCCAACCTCTAAATAAATCAATTTAATCACTTTCAATCTTCTTGTCCTTATACTACAATGCATCGTAGAATAATACATCATGTATAACTTGAATATCATATACTATTAATCCACGCTCATGTCAATCTCATAGTATATCATATTCAATTGAGATATCATATCAAGTCACTTTACATTTAACAATTATACATATCACTTTTCATATGAAAAATCATGATCACGGTAGTATAAAGTCATAATTCTCTTCATATAAATCTTATGTTCATGTACAATGTAATATCATGACATCTTATAGATAAACTGTCGTTATGTCATGACTCAGCGTGCAAAACTTATGTAAGCTTTACTGTATAAGACGACTATCATTTCAAATCGTGTTACATATACTTTTAGAGCATGTTTAAAACATATAAAATCTCAATTCATTTCATGTTTACTTTTAAGACATGTTAAAGTATGTGCAATTCACAAATCATATTAGTTGCACTTTTAATGTTTAAAAATACATGTAATGTCGTAAACATTTCATATTCAGTTTTAGAGCGTGTTTAAAACATGTACAGTCTCAAAACATTTCTCATATACTATAAAACCATGTCAAGTCTAGAGTTCATGTCAAATAAAACTATACTCTAGACAGCATATCATATCACGTTTGACATATAATCGTATATATGGAGTATCGAAATCATATTACATGTATTTTTAGAGCATGTTCAAAACATGTCAAATCTCAAATCATTTCATGTTTACTTTAAGACATGACAAAAGCATGTACCACTCGTAAACCATATCACGTGTACTTTTAAAGCATGTTTAAAACATGTATAGTTTCAAAACATATCTCATGTACTGTAAAAGTCATGTCAAGTCCAGAGTTCATATCAAATCAAATCATACTCTAGACTTCATATCATATCGGTTTGAGACTAGGCTAAATCCCTAATGCTCTGTCAATAAAGATTTATATCACTGTAGCTAGCAGTGAAAATCATGTCATCGTCCCCTGGAAACCAACTAGGGCGCTATCTATGGCCATAGACCTCATGTCTCTCAGCCCCACTGATCAGGTGTGACTGAGCCCTATCCACGACTATTGTTAGACAACCATCTCTGCCTAATGAGTAATCTCCAATTAGGTGGTTTCCACTATGCTTTATTGAGTTTAACTCTCTGAGGGTGCCTATAGTCTCATAAAACATTTAAATCTTTAGCCTTTCTTGTCAAAAATCATGTAAAGTATATGATACAATTCTTTAAGAGGATTTATATATATATATATATATCATATACTTTCCTTTCAAAACTAATTAATACTTTATAGTATTCATACAAACATTATTATAACATCTCAAGTTGTAACAATGCATGCTTAAAGGTGATGCAAATCAAATCATGAGTTCAAAGCAATGAACTATCATTTTCATAAAATATATCATTTAGTATAGCGCTAACTATAATCCAAAATTCTTCATTTCCATCCTTTTGATTTCAATCGGATCATACCTAATAGGTAAATTCGATATTCACTGTGGTTCCTCAATATTCAATATTATTTCTCAATAATTATTGACTATAACAATCACTTGTACATTTCATCATCAATACTAGGACCACCACTGTCAATATAAGTCCTCTTAGTATCTATGAATATTTAAATATTACATTCAATATAGCCATCAAGATACTAGAATTATGCAAATACTGATATCATCATTCAAGACCTATTCCAGAGTCAACATCGAGGATATAAAATCACAAGATCGATAGTCACCTATCCAATCCATCTATGGTTTAACATATTGACACCTGTTCATAATTCCGACTTGATGCCCAATTTCATTCACTATCACAAAAATCAAATCACAGTTTTCAAATCAATTTTCATATGGCCTATATAATATAATACCATGCTAGAATTATTTATAAAGGTATTATCGAATCAATTTTAGGTTAACAGTTTACCCACTTAAGAGATTTGACCAATTTCCATTATTAAACAGTGTTCCAAGACATTTTATGTCAGAATATCGAACTTATACAATTGTCGATCTTATTATTCAAGACCTATTCCAAAGCCATAACCGAAATCATATAATCACATGTTTGACACTCATTTATTTGAATCTATCAATGATTAAATTATATCGGAATTCAAGCTCAATTTCAAGAAGATTATGTATGCACAAGTCATACATTTGTTATAACTCGATATCACAACTATCCATCGTATACCACAATATTGATACTAAGACCCTTACCACAAGTGTAGGTCCGCTTATTATCTCACGTATATTCAAAAATACAATGTAATATATTAAAACCATCTCAATATTGACCTCTTGCAATGTCCGTGTTATCACATTCGAAACTACTCCAAATCAAGAATTTGAAATTAATTAATTCTAAAATCATCACTCCGTCGATAATTCCATAATTCAATCGTTCAACCATCTAAATTACAACCTCGATATTCTCTTCCAAGCTATATCATCTAATCATCATTAATTTTATCAATGATTCGACTAAATTAATATTCAACCTCAATTTCAACTTGATAACCAATTCATGATATTAAGATAAATCAATTTATCGATTCTATAAGGCTTACACAATTTAATTCATCATGTTATCATGCTCAACCATTTACCTTCTCAGACTATTCCAAAAATCAAATTTTTTTGGTAATATGATAAAGTCCTTTCAAAGCTTATCTTTCGATAATTCTTTCCAAAGTTCCATTTATATGAGAAAACCTTAACTTTTTTCATCAAACATTTTCATATAAATTTCGGCAGCATAACATTTCAGGAACTAAAACCTCCTACAACAATTCCAAATAAACACAGTGGTATTCCATAATCATTTTATTGCAATATCGTGATCATTACTAAGACCCCTACCACCAATTGTAAGTCCTCTTAGCATTTTAAAATCATTTCATTAATACTTCATCATCAAGATCACAATTCTTAACAATACAATACAATACTAGTAGTGCTTTATAAAAGTATCTTACCTAATATCAAAGTTGACGATGTAATCTCTCCCAAATTCGTTCATGCTCCAATCGTTCTTGTATAATTTCTACAAGTCCAATTTCCACATTTAGAGTCATATAAAATTATAAAATAAAATAATAATAATAAATTCTACTAATTTTTTTTCCTACCCATTTTCCTTTCTTTTTCTTTCTTCTTCTCTTTTCTTCTTTTTCTTTTTCTTCTTCTTCTTCTTCTTCTTCCCTTTCTTCTCTTTTCTTCTCTTTCTTCTCTTTCTTTTCTTTTTTTTTCTTTTTTTTCTTTTTCTTTTTCTGGCTTGAACCGGTTCAGATCGGTTCCTCCGGGTTCGGGCCGGTTCAGGTGGGTTCACTTTTGCTTGGCGGGTTCAGCCACCGACGGCCACCACCTTCGGCGGTTCAGCCACGCCGAAGTTTGCTGGGGTTGCGACGAGGCTGGATCTGGCCTCCTTTTCCAGATCGAAGGCAACGGCGGTGGTGGATCTGGAAGTGGTGGTTTTGGTCCCTTCTCTTTCGCTTTTCCTTCTCTTTTCTCTTCCTCCTCCACCGCCGGCCATCTCTTTTCCTTCCCCTTACCTTCGCCAACGTCGAGGATAGAGTGGCGGTGCCCGGATCGGCCAGCACCGCCATTTTCCTTTTCCTTTTTTTCCTTCGCTATTTTCGATTTTTGTTTCTCCTTTCCCTTTCTTTCCTTGCTGTCGCCGGTAGCTTCCCTTCTCTTCTTCTTGGCCGGTGACGACCTTAGCCTCCCCTCTCTCTTCTCCTCTTCTCTGGTACCGCTGACGGCGTCGGCTCCCTCTTTTTATTTCCCCTCTGTCTTACAAACAGAAGAGAAAGTAAGGGAATCGGGTTTGTATCCCGATTCCCATTTCTATTTTTTTATATATCAATACATATATATTTTTAATTCAACATAATAATTATTGTATATACATATATACTTATATAAATGTATGTATGTTCATACACATTTTTATTTCTTTAACATTTAAAATACATTTATATAATTATAGAATTATATAAATATACACCTTTTTATTTCTTTAATTTTGGATTTCTTAATATCCAAAATACTTTCCTCAATACACTTTCTCAAATCCATCACTTTATCAATTACTGAAATTCAACATATTCCAATCCTCGTAAATAACTTTATTAATTTACTTTAGCTTATCTCTTTACATTAAAATTAAATTTGCGGATAATTAATAACAAAAATGGAAAAATTTCCGGTTATCATACTTCGTCCCTGGGTGTATAGATGTGACTTGTATGGAGGAAACTTAAGGCTTGTTTGGTTATAGAAAATATTTTCTAATTTTTATTTTTTATGTTCATTTTCTAAAAATAATTTTCAATTTTCTATTCTCTAAATTTTGAAAAATATGTTTTATACATGAAAATGAAAAATTACTTCAAAAATAAAAATTTTGAAAATGTGTTTGGTATCTTCATTTTTTTCATTAACAGGCTACTACATGCTATTTCTAACATAACAATATACAACAACTCTTATATGCTAGTTTATTAGAACTTGATTGAAATCAAAATCGATTCTTCCCTTCCGATACACATTTTGAAAATTTCAAAAAAAAATTATATATGTATATATATGACATAAGCAACTCCAAAAATCAAAGGAATTAATAAAAAAATATAACTCAAAATATCAAACATGTTAAGTGTACATATAAAAAGAGTTAAATATTTTGATTACAAGTAATTGATACAAGCGAGGATTTAACCTATCAAGTAATACAATAATTGATTACAAGTGAAAGCAACAACCATATATCAACATAAATAAAAAAAAATAAAGTATGATTGAAATATTTCACACCAAGTTAATCATCGCAGCCAACAAGTAAGAAATGATTTCAATAACAATATTTTTAAAGAAATGACTTATAACGTTGTTTTAGATTTTGCAAAAAAAGAAAAAAAATAAAAACTCAAAATTTTTTATTTATTGTGAATAGAACTACGATTGTTAGGTATTTTACAACAATAGTAAAAAAATTTTGGGTAAATTCCTCTAAGGTCCTCAAGGTTTTACTATAATTCAACTTTAATCCATTAGTTTTGAAAAAAGACACTTTAGTCCAAAATCATAAATGATTTTAACATGTATTAGTCAATTACTAAACTTGAATTAATAATATCACATTTCCAAGTATCAATAATGAATTTTATTTTTTTTATTATTTTTAAATAATTTAAAAAAATTATTCTATGTAAGATTTTTTTAATACCAAAAAAGTGTATTATGGATATTCCATAAGTGATATATGTTTAGGTTAATAGATTTTTTTCATATTAACTTAATAGAACAATTTTTTTATACCGTTAAATTTATAATTTTGAACCAAAATGTCCATATCTAAAATTAATGAACTAAAGTTGAATTATAGTAAAACCTTAAGGACCTTAGTGGGATTTACTCTAAAATAAACTTGGCTCCTTTAAAAGGCTTCAACTTTGAAAAAATAAACTTGGGCTCCTCTTTTACAAGGTTTCAACTTAAAATAAAGGCTTGTCATTTAAGAGGCTTTGACTTTGGAAAATAAACTTGAGCTCTTCCTTTACGGGGCTTTGACTTTGAAAAATAAACTTGGATGGAACTAAAGGTTGGAATGAGGTGACTCAAATGGAACTAAAGGTCAGAATAAGGTGACTTAGACAAAACTAGAAGTCAGAATGAAGTAAACTGGATGAAACCAAAGGCTAGATTGAGGTGACACGGTTGAAATCAGAGGTCAAAATAAGGTGACTTGGAAGAAACCAGATGTAACGCCCTCGAAAGCTAGAATTTCGAACTAATTTTTTCTTTACTATCTATGTTGTCACTTGCTTAGTGTAGCTAATACTTAACAAGTAGATTACTACTCGTTTTATTTGTTTAAGATTAATTGTCTAAGGTCCCATTTAATTACCTCGTGATGGGTTCCATTTTACATAAAACAAAATTTTGATCTCTTTTATATCAATTTTTCCTTCTTAAGTAACATCAAAGATTCATATCATTGTGCCGTGTAAATATTACTCACTCAACATGTAAAGTATTACATATTATTTTGTGAACAACCTCTATCTGTGTCATGACCCGAAGGCCGTGACTGGTACTTGATACTCATACTTTTTCTCTTTTTCAAATTTACGAACTAAATTTTTCTTTTCACTTAAGGTTTGTATTCGGTGTCAGTGTCATTGCTAAACAATTTCACCTTTCTCAATTTTGATTTAACTTAATGTTGTCATTTAATAGTTAACTCTTAAGGCAAATCAACTTACTTCCTCAATATTTTAATTCAAGATTTAATATGGCCAAAAGAAAAATATTGAAAACCTCCCCTTATACATAATCAATTTTTCCCAATTAATTAACCTACAAAATATACATCTATTCCAAATAACATAGTAAAATTTCACATTTCATAGATTATATCTTCATACACTATACACACTCCTAGAAGCATCAATTAACATATTCACATTCCATAAAGTTCATGGTTATCATACCATAAACATATCCTGGATCACACTCGATAATCATACTTGTCTATAATAATCTAGAATGATCCTAAGTTACATCCCAACATATTTCTAATAAACATGTTCTGTGCATTGCATAATGTCTATACATGATAACCAACATGATACACAAAATTTCATGTACCTCAAAAGTATCAAAAGTAGCGTTCAGAGAACTTAAGCAAGTACCACTACTAGGTACAATCCCCGGGGCCTCGCACAAAAACTTCGAGTGTGGATTCTAGCTCTTATGATCCGCTAGGTTGTTAGAAAAGGGTAAGCAAAACCACGGCTCAGTAAGTAGTTTAAGTAAGTGCATGTTAGACTCATGTCAATCTACATGCAGGTGTAGAAAAAGCAATGCTGAAGTGACATGTATACATGGTATTCAATCACAGTCTTAATTCAAAACACTTTCGCCATGCACTTCAGTTCAAAACACTTTCATTATGCACTTTATTTAAATCAAATTTAATATACATTTCGATTAAATCAATTCACTATGCATTTTGATAAATCAGTTACTATGCATTTTGATTAAATCAAAACACTATGCATTTCGATAAATCAGTCACTCTGTATTTCGATAAATCAATCATTTTACTTTTCTATAAATCAATCAGTAGGCACCTCAATAAATCAATCAGTAGGCACTTCGATAAATCAATCAGTAGACAGTTTGATAAATCAATAAGTAGGTATTTCAATAAATCAATCAGTAGACAACTCAATAAATCAATAAGTTCACAAAACGAAAATCAATACCCGTTAGGCATATAGCCTCGACTCACTAAGTCTGATAGTAAAATAATAGTATGTAGAGTTTAGGCAAGAATCCTCAATCAGTGATATGATAACAATGTCCATCCCAGCTAATAATGGAATGGTGTCATAAGCAACACGAAATCTATGGCCATAGAACAGTACTCTAATCTCACTGATCAGTTGAGAGCTGGAACTTGTCTGTTGGTTTTCTAAACAAGCCTAACAATTTACCTAAAGCACTAAGCTCGATAGGTACAGTACAGTAGTCTAGAGCACAAAGCTCGATAAATGGGTAATAAGGCATAGAGCTAAGCTCGATAGGCTAGAAATGACTCGAAGGTCGTAGGATATGCCTGCGCTAAAAAACATTTCGAAAGCAATTTACTCGTGTAGCACTTGGCTTCCACAAATTTGAAAGCACTTATTAAATCAGTTTGGAGTTTGAAATATAAAGAAGTTTCGATTTGTTTCAAAAGTCAAGTCAAATCAAGACTTTGCGATTTAAAATATAATGCAAGACTTTAAAATATAAATATTAAGTAATTAAACTCAAAACATGCTGTCCGTGAATGCATATGCATCAGCTCATTTCACCCAACATGCACGCTTGGTTGGCCACAACACACAAGGTAGAAAACAGGTTTTGGTCCAGCCCAAGCATAACCGAATTTATAAACTAACTACACCTCAATGTCCAACCATACTTTTCGTATTTTCTTAACATAAGAATTAACTGAAATATTTATCAAATTTAAAACCATTCCTACGAGATGGTGCTAACATACTTTACTTATCCCACTTACTAGAATACTTAGTAATTTATTTTCCTCAAGTATTGATATCAAGCTCCGCTTCTACATTGTTCCAAATTTACTACAAATCAATTCAATAATGTCTCAATGACATGTCCACATAAGCTTAGTTAGGCACCCAAAACACATATTCTAAAACCATGATTAAAATATAATGCAAGACTTTAAAATATAAATATTAAGTAATTAAACTCAAAACATGCTGTCCGTGAATGCATATGCATCAGCTCATTTCACCCAACATGCACGCTTGGTTGGCCACAACACACAAGGTAGAAAACAGGTTTTGGTCCAGCCCAAGCATAACCGAATTTATAAACTAACTACACCTCAATGTCCAACCATACTTTTCGTATTTTCTTAACATAAGAATTAACTGAAATATTTATCAAATTTAAAACCATTCCTATGAGATGGTGCTAACATACTTTACTTATCCCACTTACTAGAATACTTAGTAATTTATTTTCCTCAAGTATTGATATCAAGCTCCGCTTCTACATTGTTCCAAATTTACTACAAATCAATTCAATAATGTCTCAATGACATGTCCACATAAGCTTAGTTAGGCACCCAAAACACATATTCTAAAACCATGATTACTTAAATCATTCCTTTGCCAATAATTTACTTTTCATTATCCTATATATATACGTGTATATTTATATACTTATATATACACACGTATACATATATATATATATATATATACACACACACACATCGGTCAACCTTACCATGTATTTTATTTCTTATTTTTCCTTAAATAATTTCAAATTGGAATCAAAATAAATCTTGGTATATCATCCTCCATATCATGATAGTATGATTCATTACCTACTATTCCCAAGCATGACACATTAATATATATTTTTTTATGCAATAATTATTCAGGCAACATAATAATGGATGTCCTCCAACTTCCATGTACATTACTTATTGATTCCTTTTAATAATTCAATATCAACTTATTATATAACATCATTTCTTATAGATACCTTTATCCTATGTCACCTTATAACATGTAGCCTTACAATACGTCAATTATACATCTCTCTTAGCAATAAGATCACAACTTTGTTTATACATTTCTTACACACTATCACCTTATATTTTCCAAGTTTTATATGCCACCAACCATTATCTCATTAAATAAGTGACGATACCTACATGTATATAAATCTATATATATGTATATATAAACTTATGCACTTGATTACATAATATTTGTTCTTTTACCCTCTTTACTGTTTAAGCAAGATGTACCTTTCCTTCACTGCCTTGTCCAACCGAGATGAGGCCTTGATTTCCTCTTTTGTTGCTGTTCTCATAACCAAAAGAGCCGACCCCTATTTACAGCCCTCCTTTTGGTCTCTAAAATGCCCATTGATCAGCTCAATTTTGAGCCTCTTTCTTTGTCCTGCTCCACCTTTACACAGCAGTCCAAAACCTCCTTAAACAACCACTATAAAGCCTCCTTAAAATGCCATAATCAACCTTAAAACCACTCCTCTAACAGCCTATTCTCAGTTCTTGAGGAACACTTGTTTGGTGCATAAAACTCCAGTTCAATTCAGTGTTTTGACAGCTTGAAATGAGGCTCGATTCTACTTTCTTTCTTAGCTACTTGGAACAGCCATTTGTAAGCTCCAAATGGCCCCTTTGTTCTAGAGCTGAGAATACAGCACCATGGCCACCAAAAATCGGCTCCAGGGCAATCTTTAAAAGCCCCTACAATACTCTTCTCTAGCCCTTGTTTTAAGGCTATATGCAACTTTGTTTAAACCTAAAAAAGCTAGCACTGTAGCTTCACTGCATTGTAGGTTATTTTCCACGATTAATGCTGCTGCTACAGTACGCGCCAACCTTCACCTGTTTCAAGCCCAAGTCAGCCATGGCAGCAGCTCTCTCAATTCTCTCTTGCTCGTACTGTCTCTCTTTCGTCCTTTTTGCTGCTCTGTTTCAAAAAGGAGAAAAAAAGAAAGAAGATAAAAGGAATGGTTGAAGGGGAGTGGCCGAATGGTCTAAAGTTGACGGGTTCAACCCTTGTTTCTGCCTTCCCAGTTCCAATTCTAGTCGACTTTAGCTATTTGCCGCCCTTGCCACCCCCTTTCTTCCCTTGTTTTAGGTGTCCTTCAGCCCTCCTTTCTCCCTTGTTCCTCTTTTGGTCTAACAACTTTTCTCCTTCTCTATTTTCCCTACTGCTCGATGCCCTTTTTGGTGAGATTTCTCATTGGTTTCATTCTTCCTCACCCTTTTTTCTTCTTTGATTCTTCCGCTTCCACTCTCCCCCTTCAATTCCCCCCCTTTTTTTAATTGGTCTACCACCTGGTGTGGCAGACAGGTTTGCTAGGTGAAAATTCACTAGATCAACAAGCTTCCCTTGGAAGTTTGTCTTCCATTTTTTATATTTATATTTATTATATATATAATCTTTATATATATAATATATATTTATATATTTCCATTTTCTTTTATATTTATTTTATGTACTTTATCATATTTATATTATACTTATTATCTATTATTTGTCCTCAAAATTCTTAAATATTTAATAATATTAAGTTCTTAAAATTAATAAGAAAATTAAATAATTTCCCATGTAATTCATAAAGATACTTTAATTCGCTAGATAAGTTCTTTATTTCTCTACCATGTATTGTTGTTAATCGTTAATTAAATTTTCAAAATTTCAAATCTATCAATTAAATTATTTCCAACTAATTAATTCTCATAATCCCTTAATCCCCATGTTCCTCGTGAACTTCTCTTAATTCTCATGTTTACTTCATCACTGTCATACTTCATGTAATTCTCAAAATTTTAATAATCCAAGCACTCTCGATAATATATTGATTTTTATTTATTTTATTTATTTATCTTGCTCATTAAAGTTCAGAAAGTTGTAGTTATCACATCTTCCCCACCTTAGAAAATTTGGTACTCCAAATTGATCAAGGTTCTCTCAATGTGTGAAGATGCTTCTCCTTCATCAAACTCTTTAACTCCTACGTAGCTTCTTCTATAAAGTGATGCTGCTAGAGCACTTTCACTAGAGGGGTGGTTTTAGACCTCAATAGCTTGTGATCCAAAATTTGAATTAGCTTCTCAATATTGCTTAAGCCTTCCTTAATATCCAATGATTCATACTCAATCACGTGAGAGGGATTTGTATGATACTTTTTAAGCATGGATATGTGGAGGATGTTGTGCACACCTGATAGTTCTGGGAGTAGCGGTATGCTATATTACCCATTCTCTCAAGTATCTCGAATGACTCAATGTGCAGAAGACTCAACTTTCCTTTCTAACTAAACCTCATTATACCTTTAGATGGAGAGATCTTTAAGAAAACTCAATCCCCAACTTGAAACTCTAAGTGTCTTCTCAGATTCTCGGCATAACTCTTCTGTCTCTAACCAATCACATATTGACTTTACATTCTCAGAAACTTTCTCTAACATACTTCTCTGTTAGGGTACTGAATGAATCAGTAGCTTTCATAGCTTGGAAGCCTACGGACCTTGTCAATCCATCAATAATAACCCAAATTTTTTCGTGATTTTTGTAGTCTTAGGGTGCCCCATGGTGAAGCCCATAATCACGTGCTCCCATTTCCAAGTTAGCACATGTAAAGGGTTGAGCAACCTAACTGGTTTCTAGTGCTCAATCTTGACTTTTTAGCACACTAAACATTTGGACACAAAGGTTGCTATATCTTTCTTTGTGCTAGCCTAATGGTACACTTCGTGCAAATTTTGGTACATATTTGTATTCCTTGGGTGTATCATGTAACTGGAATTGTGTGCCTTTTCCATTATTTGTCTCTTTACGGCCTCACTGTCTAGAATGCATATCTTGCCTTTATACCTTGTAAACCATCTCAATCGATTCATAAGTATGGAACTAACCATGATGCCAGTCACCACTATAATCATCTATCTCAAATCACCTCAATATGGTTTCCACATTATGTTAAATACATTCGTCACATGTTATATCAATAAAGTCAACAATTTAGATCTTGTATCCAAGTTTCTTATGGACTCCACAAGATAATATGCACTCATTAGTCAATAGGAGCACACAGTGTTTATAAACATATACTTTTACATAAGCATCCTACATAGCAAGATTCACAAAATGTTGTAATTTAATATTTTTCCAATCTTGTTACTATAACAATTATCAAAATTAACAATTCTCCATGGCCTTAATGAATCTATCACACATCAATTAACTAGTGTCATACATCAATTAACTATCTCTCGACAATAGCTCAAGGCATAAAAATCACCTTACAATGATCATTATACATAGGGAACACATGACACTCCTCATGCATATCATAGAGAATGTTTTCAAGACATCATTATCGTGGTGTCATAGAGTAATTGACCTATGTAACCTTCCACAAGGTCACACTCTAAGTTTTCCCACCTAATTTACTCGATGTGTCATAATTCACTTTTCCACAAGAAAGTAATACACCATAGACACATCACGTTCCACAATCATTGATTATGTTCACCTATGATCAGATTTCAACTTTCTTACAGACAATTTATTTGCGCCAACCATTGCATAGTATCATAAAATCATACACATCAATTCCAGTCCATCCCCACATGAGTTTTTCACTTCCTCAACAATCCACATAATAGCATAATCTTAATTCTTACCTTTGCAATACACGAATGTATATGTATACAATTACATAAGCAAATGTACTCTCAGCACATAAGACATCACAAGCATAATTTCTTACTCTTATCATCTCAATCATATCACCAAGGTGAATCCCTCATCCTTTTCTACTTCGGAGGCTATTAGATTGGGCCAATATCAATATTGTAACAAGATGATATTGAGGTTCTTATCTCATACAATCTTAAAATTTGGTATCTTGCACAACATGCTCTAACAATCTCCAATTTCCATTCAAAGACCTCTTTTTATAACATGTTGTGTTCATTTTGACTCTAGTAGTGAGAAATCTGAAGAGCCTTGTAGGTTCTAAATCGACATAGTTCAAAATCATAAGGTTAAATTTATTAGACTTTCAAAATTCACGTAGCTCAAACGGTATATTTCTAAAGGTTGAATACTTTCCTAAGCCTATGTACATTCGAATCATATTCCTTTTAAATCATATGGTTTCTGAAATCCATACACTTTTCAAAATATACAAGATCTAGTACATTTTTCAAGTCCATAAAGAGGTTAGGAAATTATTCCTCTTAAGGCATCACAATAAAGTTCACTTCCTGTCACACGTGATGGACAGATTTGAATAAATTTCCTGCCACTATCGTTGTTAGGCTCAAAATCCTACTGATCCCCTCCAATAGACCTAATCGAACTATTCTTTATTGAAGTTCATTAAAGATGCCTAATCCCTCATGTAGACACTCTATTCTGTTCGTAGTCTTAACTTGTAAAAATAGTTAATTGGGTTACGTGACATTGTATTTTAATTTAATTTAACAATTTAGAATTAGGCTAAAATTAAATTAGGATTTTTTTAGATTTAGAATTAACATTAATTAGAATAAATTTAAAAGTAGGAAAGAAATAGGATTTAGGAATAATTAATAAAAAAAAAAAATAATAATTTTAGAATAGGATAACTATTTAAATTAGGATTAATTAATTAAGAGAGTTATTATTAGATTAATATTAAATTTGATAGAGTTAGATTAAGATTAGCATAGGAATTTAATAGATATTTAGAATTAAAGATAAATAAAAAGAAAAGATAAAAGCTGACTTAATCTAGGATTCTAACTAGTTGCCTATAAAGACCCTTTGTTCACTTCTCTGGGGGAGATTTGACAAGAAGGCTTGGAACTCTACCAATTTCACTACCCAATGTCACCACCTAGCCTGCTGTCTTACACGCCGCAAGTCACTTCCTGCCACCGCTTGCCTATCTCCACCGTGCCGAGTCACCATCTTTCTCGTGCAAGTTGCTGCATCGTTTTCATCGTTAACAGTCACCCATATCTTACTTTGCGCCATCGCTAATCTGCTGCCTTGATCCTTCTCTGTACCGATTACCACCGCTGCTACTCTGTTTTGAGTTGTCATTCACCTTGCTGTCCTGTACATCACCATTATCTTCACGCTACTGCTGCTTTAAGAATTCCTCCATCCATCATCCTCAAGCTGCTGCCCACGCCTCAGGCAACTCTTCTGCCTTGCCTGCTGTATCACCCTCACGAGGCCAACCTGATTCGCCCAATTAAAGAAGACACGGATTGGACTAATTTCCAGGTTTTCTTTATTTGTTTTGTTTTTTTGTTAATTAATTAACTAGTTAATTTAACAATTAGTATTTGATCTAATAAGTTAATAATGTGTATGTTATCTTTGTAATAATTTGTACGTCAATTTAATAATTTGCATCATTAGTTAATTAATCTAGTAACTTGATTTAAAAAGAACTGGTATGATAATTAATTTGTTTATTAAAATATTATTGCATGTTAATAAATTCAATTAATTAAATAGTTTGCATGAGGTTTAATGACTTGATAATAATGATGATTTAATAATAATTCGATTTAACTTAATAACGTGATCTGTTTGCATGATAGTATTATGATATGCTGACTTAGTTTGCATGAGTAATTAGGAAATGAATTTTGTATATAGAATAAGATTTTAGAAAGATTTTAGAAATTTAATTTTAGAAAATAATACTCTTTAGGAAATTATAAGAAAAAATTATTTAGGTTATAAAAATAAAAATAAATAAATTTAAACAAAAATACAAAGTTAAAAATAATATAATAAAATAGTGATAAGATTTAGTAAATGAAAAATATTAAAGGCGGATATGATTTATTCTGATGATGAGATTCCAAGGGGGTTACGTTTAAGTAATGCTTTGGAATCTCTAGGTGAGAGGAATTCCTTCATAGTCTGGCCAGCTTAATGGAAGGAGCTAAAGGAATTTTCAAAAAAAATAATTCATGTCCATTTTCCAAAAATATAATAAAAATAATAAAATAATATGATAAATGAAAATAAAATAATAATAAGAATTAGATAATAATAAATCATGAAAGTAAATATTGATCATTCCAGTGATAAGATTCTAGAGAGGGTTGCGCCTAAGTAATACTTTGAAAAGTCTTTAGGTAAGAGAATTTCTTTTAAATCCTACCAGCTTAATAGAGGATTTTAAAGAAATTTTTGATAAAATGATTTATATTCATTTTCTAAAAAAATAAAAATAATTTATATTCATAGATAAGCATAATAATAAGTAATAGATAAAGATATTGGTCAAGAAAATAATAAAAAATAATAAATGATAAAATAAAATAGAATAATTTGGGTAAAGGAATCAAAGTTACGAAATTTTCATTATAACACTAAAATTTATCCGATGACAGAGCCTCTTCAAGCAAGTCACATAGTATTACTTGAATACTCTTGAGGTGAGAATGATTTTTTAAGTTATCCCACCAACTCAATGGAGGATACTTAGAAATATTGTTCAATATTAAGTATAATGAAATTAAAGATTAACTTAAGCAAATTTAGAAGATTACCTAAGACTAAGTGGTACCATTTTAGATTGGCATTGTGAGGGTGCTAATCTTTCCCCACACGTAATCGTACTTCCAAATCTTAGATTCTTTGAACGTAGACCAAACATTGTCCTTAGTTTGAATAGGTGACCAATCACACCTTAGGTTAGAATGGTTGGTGGCGACTCTATGGATTTAAGTCTAGCGACTTAGGTTTTAAGACTTAGCACGTTATGACACCTCAAAATCCAAAATTTTTGTATTTTGACATCGTTTTTCCAATTCCAATAGTTTTCAATACCAATCTGGATTCTGCATTCGATCAAATCTTGTACCTTTTGGGTATAATAAGTTCATTGACATAATGCAATTCAATCCTATCTTTTGTTTCAAACCTGAGGTTTTATAGAGCAATACTTGCCAAAGGCTAAATGTACAATTCAAACTTCAAGCCATCGCATAACCTATTTCTTAGGCCAAATAGCGCTAGGTCACTATCATTTCTATCAAACACGACTTCACATTTACGAGTTTTGACAAGTATACCACATCAATCTCTAAATCTCATAGGCCATTGAGCCTTTTTTGATATCACTCCAATACATTTAGAACAAAAGAAATAAACATTTATTGCTTCGTTACTTGTCAAGACATATCATATACAGATTAGGTAAGGAAACGATTACAGTTTTCCTATAGTAGTGTACACTAGCACGATGGGTGCCTATCTAATCCATACCCAAAATGAAACCAATGTCGTAAATGTACAACAATATCGAATCTACTATTAAGTTTCTATCTCTCACCTTCACTTTACACTGACAATACACACACTCTTTCATCTAAAATTTTCTTGAAAGAAGTGTGAATCAACAATAGATAATATAGAGGTTTTTGACTCTATATGCAACCTACTAACAAGTGCAGTTGATGATGGTGATAGAGTCGAAGTGTAATCAGCTGTCTCCGAGCCAGTCTCCTAAGCTTACTTTTATGCCTAGTCTCCTCATTTTTGAATTAAATCAGAATAGGAACTTATGCTAGGAGCAGATCAATCTTAGTATAAGTTGATGATGGTAAGTTACATACAGACATTACACAGTACATGTGATGTAACACTAATAACGATATCTATGACACTGACACGTACTAGACAAACCTTACTCTAATACCACTTTGATACCATTAAATCTGTCATGACCCGAAGGCCGTGACTGGCACTTGATAATCATACTTTTTCCCTTTTTCAAATTTACAAACCAAAATTTTCTTTTCACTTAAGGTTGGTATTCAGTATTAGTGTCACCGCTAAACAATTTTCACCTTTCTCAATTTCGATTTAATGTTGTCATTTAAATAGTTAACTCCTAAGACAAATAAACTTATTTCTTCAATATTTTAATTCAAGATTTAATCTGGCAAAAAAAAGAAGATCAAAAACCTCCCCTTATACATAATCAATTTTTCTTAGTTAATTAACCTGTAAAATATACATCTATTCCAAATAACACAATTAAATTTCACATTTCATAGATTATATCTCCATACACTATACACACTCCCAAAATCATCAATTAACATATTCACATTCTATAAAGTTCATAGTTATCATACAACAAACATATCCCGGATCACACTTGATAATCATACTTGTCTATAATAATCTAGAATAATCCTAAGTTACATCCCAACATATTTCCAATAAACATGTACTGTGCATTCTATAATGTCTATGCGTGATAACCAAAGTGATACACAAAATTTCATATACCTCAAAAGTATCAAAAGCAGCACTTGGAGGACTTAAACAAGTATCACTACTAGGTATAGTCCCCGAGGCCTCACACAAAAACTCCGAGTGTAGAGTTTAGCTCGTATGATCTACAAGGTTGTTAGAAAGGGGTGAGCAAAACCACGACTTAGTAAGTAGTTTAAGTAAATGCATGTTAGACTCATGTCAATCTAAGTGTAGAAAAAGCAATGCTGAAGTGACATGTATGCATGGTATTCAATCACGATCTTATTTCAAAACACTTTCGCCATGCACTTCAGTTCAAAACACTTTTATTTTGCACTTTATTTAAATCAAATTTATTACGCATTTCGATTAAATTAATTCACTATGCATTTTGATAAATCAGTCTTTATGCACTTCGATAAATCAATTACTATAGATTTCGATAAATCAATCAGTATACCTTTCGATAAATCAAGCAGTAGGTACCTCGATAAATCAATCAGTAGGCACTTCAATAAATCAATCAGTAGACAGATCAATAAATCAATAAGTTCATAAAACGAAAATCAATACCCGTTAGGCTTATAGCCTTGATTCACTGAAATCAAGTCTGATAGTAAAACGACAAAATGTAAAGTTTAGTCAAGAATCCTCAGTCAGTGATACGATAACAGTGTCCATCCTAGCTAGTGATGGAATGGTGTTGCAAGCAACATGAAATCTATGGCCATAGAATAGTACTCCAGTCTCACTGATCAGTTGAGAGCTGAAACTTATCTGCCAGTTTTCCAGACAAGTTTAATAATTTACCTAAAGCACTAGGCTCGATAGATACAGTACAGTACAGTACAGTAGTCTAGAGCATAGAGCTCGATAAACAGGTAATAAGGCCTAGAGCTAAGCTTGATAGGCTAGAAATGATTCAAAGATCGTAGGATATGCTCGCACTCAAAAACAGTTCGAAAGCAATTTACTCGTGTAGCACTTGGCTTCCACGAATTTGAAAGCACTTACTAAATTAGTTTTGAGTTTGAAATATAAAGAATTTTCGATTTATTTCAAAAGTCAATTCAAATCAAGACTTTGAGATTTAAAATATAATGCAAGTCTTTAAAATATAAATATTAAGTAATTAAACTCAAAACATGCTGTACATGAATGCACATATGCATAAGCTCATTTCACCCAACATGTATGCTTGGTTGGCCACAACACACAAGGCAGAAAACAGGTTTCCGTCCAACCTAAGCATAAATCGAATTTATAAACTGACTATACCTCAATGTCTAACCATTGTTTTCATATTTTCTTAAAGTAAGAATTAACCGACATATTTATCAAATTTAAAACCATTCCTACGAGATGGTGCCAACATACTTTACTTATCCCACTTACCTGAATACTTAGCAATTTATTTTCCTCAAACATTGATATCAAGCTCAACTTCTACACCGTTCCAAATTCACTACAAATCAATTCAATAATGTCTCAATGACATGTCCACATAAGCTTAGTCAGGCACCAAAAACACATATTCTAAAACCATGATTACTTAAGTCATTCCTTTTGCCAATAATTTACTTTTCATTATCCTATATATATAAGCGTGTATATTTATATAGTTATATATACACATATACATATATATATATATATATATATATACACATCGGTCAACCTTAGCCACATGTTTTATTTCTTACTTTTCCTTAAATAATTTCAAATTGGAATCAAAATAAATCTTGGTATATCATGATCTATATCATAATAGTGTGATTCAATACCTACTATTCCCAAGCATGACACGTTAAAATGAATATTTTTTTATGCAATAATTGTTCAGGCAACATAATATTGGATGTCCTCTAACTTTCATGTACATTACTTATTGATTCCTTTTAATAATTCAGTACAGCTTATCATATAACATCATTTCTTATAGATACCTTTTATCCTATATCACCTTATAACATGTAGCCTTACAATGCATCAATTATTCATCTCGCTCAGCAATAAGATCACAACTTTGTTTATACATTTCTTACACATCGTCACGTTATAATTTCCAAGTTCATATGCCACCCACCATTATCTTATTAATAAGTGACGATACCCACATATGTATAAATCTCTATATATGTATATATAAACTTATACCTGTACACTTGATTACATAATATTTGTTCTCTTACCCTTTTTACTGTTCAAGCAAGATGTACCTCTCCTTCACTGCCTTGTGCAGCCGAGATGAGGCCTTGACTTCTTCTTTTGTTGTTGCTGTCCTAACCGAAAAAGCCGACCCCTCTTTGTAGCCCACCTTGGGGTCTCCAAAATGCCCACTGATCAGCTTAATTTTGAGCCTCTTTCTCGGTCTTACTCCTCCCTTACATAGTAGCCCAAAACCTCCTTAAACAACCACTATAAAGCCTCTTTACAATGCCACATTTCAAACTTAAAACCATTCCTCTAACAGCCTATTCTCATTTCTTGAGGAACACTTGTTTAGTGGCTAAAACTCCAGCTTAATTCAGTGTTTCGACAGCCTGAAATGAGGCTCGATTCTTCACCCCTTCTTAGCTACTTCGAACAACCATTTATAAGCTCCAAATGGTCCCTTTGTTCGGACCTGAGAATGTAGCACCAAGGCCACCAAAAATCAGCTCCAGGGTAATCTTCAAAAGCCCTTACAACACTTTTCTCCAGCCCCTGTTTTCAGGCTATATACAACTTTGTTTAAACCTAAAAAAGTTAGCACTATAACTTCACTCCATTGCAGGTTATTTTCCACAATTGATGCTGCTGCTATAGTATACGCCAACCTTCACCTGTTTCAAGCTGAAGTCGACTACGATAGCAACTCTCTCAATTCTATCTTGCTTGTACTGTCTCTCTCTCTCGTCCTTTTTGTTGCTTTGTTTCGAAAAAGAAAAAAAAGAAAGTAGATAAAAGGAATGGAGGAAGAGGAGTGGTCGAATGGTCTAAGGTTGAGGGGTTCAGCCCTTTTCTCTACCTTTTCGATTCCAATTCCAGCTGGCTTCAACTGTTCGCTGCCCCTGCCAACCTTTTCTTCCTTTGTTTCCGATGTCCTTCAGCCCTCCTTTCTCCCTTGTTCCTCTTTTAGTCCAACAACTTTTCTCCTTCTCTATTTTCCCTATTGCCTGATGCCCCTTTTGGTGAGATTTCTCATTGGTTTCACTTTTCCTCACCCTTTTTACTTCTTTAATTCTTCCTCTTCAATTCTCCCCCCTTTTAAATTGGTTTACCACCTGGTGTGGCAAATGGGTTTGGTAGGTGAAAATCCACCAACAAGCTTGTCTTCCATTTTTTTATATTTATATTATATATAATCTTTATATATAATATATATTTATATATTTCCATTTTCTTTTATATTTATTTTATGTACTTTATCATATTTATATTATACTTATTATCTATTATCTGTCCTCAAAACCTTAAAAATTTGCCAATATTAAGTTCTTAAAATTAACAAGAAAATTAAATAAATAATTAAATCCCATGTAATTCATAGAGATACTTTAATCCGCTAGACAAGTTCTTTATTTCGCTACCATGTATCTTTATCAATCATTAATTAAATTTACAAAATTTCAAATCTATCAATTAAATTATTTCCAACTAATTAATTCTCATAATTCCTTAATCCCCATATTCCTCGTGAACTTCTCTTAATTCTCATGTTTGCTTCATTGCTATCATACTCCGTGTAATTCTAAAAAATTTAGTAATCCAAACACTCTCGATAATATATTGATTTATTTTTATTTTTATTTATTTACTTATTTATTTTGCTCATTAAAGTTCAAGAAGTCGTAGTTGTCACAATCTGATCTCATCACAAGGTAAATTTTTAAATCATTCATATATTATAGTTTTGATTACTTACATTCCAATCCTATACACTATGTACATAAAAAGGATCATAGTTTGGAATATAAAAAAAATGAACAAAAGGTTATACCTCAACAAATGAAGCAAGCTCTAAAGCCTGTGGATTGAACACTTGGTGCACTGCTTTCGCACCCGAGTCTAATTAAAGTAATCTATGAGGAAAAGAGGGGTTGAGTTAAAGCCTAGTAAGAAAACATATACTAAGGGATGCTAAGCTCATATAATACTACGTGCATGTTTATGCATGTTAAAATTAAGTAACAATTGGGTAAATCATGTCGAATGCATATGTACTGAGAAGACATAGCTAACAAGACAGTTATGCTCTCGTGCTAGTGCTTTTAGGGGTATTAGTTAGAAGGATGCTTTGAAGCTCCTCATTTCTCTGCGCCCTAACACCTACCTTAAGTGGTCCCCCCCATGTACGTAACAGTAATAGCAAAAATTTATATGCCATGCATAAACAAAATGTGTTAAATTTGTTTCACTTAGTGTATTTTTCAAGAACACTGGAGTTCAAATATAAATACGATGACAAAGCATAAAACCATATGTAGAAACCATCAAGACATGTCATTGTTCAGAACAGTTATAAAACTGAAATCCTACACAAAACTGCATAAAAACAAATTTCATTTCTTTAACCAAAACCCAAAACACATAATCCAATCATGTTCTAAGGGACATGGCATTATTCTCAAGATTAGGTAATATAACTGGGGTTTTGGGAAAGGTAACCAAGAAGCATTCTGTATAAGCATTCATTGTAGCTAGCAATAGTTATTGTCCCATACTAGGGCTCTGTTCATGATCATGAGTTATCCAAGTTCTAGTGATCATCTAGTAGTTAAGGTACGTGTCTCGACTGATGCTGAACAACCGATAGTCTTATATATGTAAATATTGATATCCTTTGCTAGACAAGTGGAATCCATGATGTATATACACATATAGGTGCTTAAATGCCACATAGGCATGCTAAATGCCATATAGTCATAAGTAAATGCCATACAAGCATAACAACCATGCTGAATGTCTCAAGTATCAAAATTCGTGCAAAGATCGCTTTAAAACAAGGTTTGCATGATCAAAGCATTTGTTGTTTAAACACATGTAGTTTGATGACAATACCGTATGGTCAAATGTGCTTTGAAAACTCATAAAAAGGTGTGAAATCACAATAACAAAGCTATCAATGGAATTAAATAATCATGTAGATAAACTAGATTTTGACACTTTAGCAAAACAATATTTACTTTGTCAGAAACATGAGGATCACGATGTAGAGATTCATTCATGCCATGCTTGATGACTACAATACATAATGTAGACATGGCTAACCCTATGGGGTGTGCTTAGGGTGATTTCCAACATAAAATTCGACATTATAATGACGTGGCAATGACTATCCCTAATATCATACTCACGTAGCCATACATAACCTACATTATCATCCAGTATATCTATATAAATATATTCCAAAAGATATTGATATCCTTTCAATTGCATTCACATGTAAGTGTCGATACTAAGACCCTTACCATCAGTATGAGTCCTCTTAATATCCCAAGAATATTTAAATATTATCTTCACTGAAAATCCATAATATTTCTAGAGCATTCAATAACCACAAAACTATTTAATACCTATGCCAAGGCTTATATGAAATCTTGAAATCACAATATCATCATTTCTTATTAATTTTATACCATTCTATACACACTTCACTTGCAGTTTTCCATAGTAAACCAATTAAATTCTTTATACATACATTCAATTATAGGTATTTCCTTGTCTATACCAATCATAAATCATCATTGCTGAAATTCCTTATGTACACTTTAATTTAACAATATTCATAGTAATTAAAGCAATATCACCAACTTACTGTGTATATATATATCGCTTACTATAGCAATCCTATCAATACTTAAAAAAAAGGAAACAATCACAATTAATCCTCATATGATATCATTAATCTTATATTTATATATTTATATATATATATATATATATATATATATATATATGCCTCACTTGCTTATCTTTCCCATTTGTTCTTCAAAGTACCATCACATTTAGCTTAATTCATAATTAATTTAGAAATATGAACAATCATTTACTTATATATAAATATTACATTATCAAGTAATAATATAAACCTAATAACTTTCTTGTATATAAATTCTTATGTTATCATTACACAACATAAACATAACATATGTTTATGAATATGGGTAGTGCTAAATTGGAATGAAAATGGGTGAATCATGGACTTGTAGTTTTGGCCACCAAGGGTTTAAGGTGTAAATGTGCTCGTTTCAAGGGGATTTAAATGTATAAGGTGTAATTCATGTAGTTGATTGTGTATAAGGTGCTAAATTGCATTGAACTTAGGTGTATGACATGTTAGTGTAATCGACCAAGGTGAAAGGCACATTGTATAAAGTGTAATTCATGTAGTTGAGTATGTATAAGGTGTTAAATTGCATTGAACTTAGGCGTATAACATGTTAGTGTAATCAGCCAAGGTGAAGGGCACATTGAATTTCGTGTGATCAAGCCTTGGTTTCGTGATATGTTATGCATACGTAGAGTGTAATTGATCGGTATAACTAATGTGAAGTGAAACTAAGAAAAGGGACATTTTGGGCAACTAAAGACCTAGGATACATAATGGTATCTTGAGTGAAACTAGTGAGTGGAGATGTGTATGATAAGTTCTTATGTGATCATGAAGTGTAAGAATGTGAATCTTGTGCTATTGTAGTGATTTGTCCCTGATCGGTGGTGTTGTGACTGTTATGTATTAGCTTAAACAAGTAGTGATCATTTAGAGCTTTGGTGAATTAATTATGCAATATGTATGTTAACATCATACAGTGTAAGTTTGAGTCTTGAGAACATTGACTTTATTGATATTGAACCATATATACGAATCGTGTGCCAATATTGCCTATTAGGCATAGTAGTCGATTGTGGTCCAAGAACTATATACGTATATGATATGAAAATGGATTTTGGATTGTGGATATGTGTTTTGATTGATAGGTAACCTGGATTTATCGAAGTGATTTTAGGAATTTGAATACTATATGTGAAAAGTCTAACTTTGTGAACCAAGTTTATGCATGGAATTTATGGGATTTTAAGCATGCATGGATTTATTTCTATGTATTTGAAAGCTTTAAAATCTAACGAGTAATATGTTCTAAAATATATTGATTATCAGACTATATTGAATTATACGAGTTTTTGGATTTAGCATATAGTTGCTTTTATCCACTATGTGAGTAGATTTCAAAACATGTAAGAAATGTTGTTTTACAATTTTTATGGTACTCCATAATGATATGAGATTGATTGAGCATTACGAGGATAGCTTGAGTATTATATATTGTCACATAGGCACATATGGCTTGTTCGACGATTGTCGTTGACAAGTTCTAGTCTTAGCCGATCACTAGGGTTGGAGTGATGAGGATCTATGGCCACAGGTAACACCCTAGTTTTCGAGTTTGACGAGACTCACTGATAGCTATAGTGAGAGAGTCTTCATCGGTTAAATATAGGAGGGTTTGTCTAATTAATTACGAGTACTGATTATTGTTTTACAAGTACTAATGATTGATTTATGAGTACTAATTTCCGAATTATGAGTTGTGATTATTATCTACAAGTATTGATTATTGTTTTACGAGTACTAATGATTGCTTTATGAGTACTGAGTTCTGAATTACAAGTAATGTTTATTGTATATGAGTATTGATTTTTGATTTATGAGATGATTGATTTAAGAGTATTGATTTCTAAATTACAAGTAATGAGTATTATATACAAGTATTGATTTTTGATTTACAAGTACTGATTTTGTTATGAGTATTGATTACTAAATCTTCAAATATTGATATGAAATTTCATGAGTATTGATTTTAGAACTATGGTATATTGATTTCACAGACATTGGCTAATGAATACCATTTACTGTATTTACAGAAAAGTTTTTTTTTATTGAAATCATAATTGCATTGATTTATCGAATTTTGCTTCATCTGTTATTGAATCATTGTTCATTTATAAGATAAGATTGTTAGTGTGATGTCAAGTTCAATAAGATAATAAGGTTCTTCAAAGTACCTTCCATATCTTAATGTGAAAGACATTGATAGTGTCACTAAGTCTTAGAGTCAGCAAAGTTAGAAAAGTTATTGAATATAGAAAAAGGAGAAATTTATAAGTTTTCGTATATTGGCATTTATATTGAAAGATGGTTTATCGCACTTGCAAGCATTTTAGAACAATATACAGTATATTACTATCCTTTGTACTTGTGTGGTTAACTTACTCGGCTCCCATCTCACTCCCCCATTGTTTTCCTTACAAGTTAGTCGGGATAGTATTGACTTCCTACTATAATATCCAACTCTGATAGTTTTCAAGCTTCAGAGCCCTCGCAGCTTATATTAAGGAAATATTTTTTATGTGACTAAACGAATTTATTTTCAAACAGTTTTCTACAGTACTATAATTTGGGATGAGTATTAACTAGATGTATGCTTATGTTGCAGAAATTATTAATATTGGGATTTAAATTAATTTTTATTGTAAAACATGTTGAATCAAAAAATATTATACTATTTGTTTGGGAATTTTTTTAAAGGTCAAACGACCTTATTTTTCAGTGAAATTCGAGAATGTTATAGTTTACAGATTTTATGAGTACGACACGCTATTGAGACTAAAAGTTGATTGCTAAACCGAACTACGGTCTGTAGGGGTTTTATCTTTTTTACATGGGCATTGATTTTGTGGTTTATTTGGATGCTAAATGATACGATATTGAATTCGGACCTTAGGGCCTTAAACTGAGTCAGGTAGTTGCTTACCCGATTTTATAAGATTGAACTGCTTTAATGACAAACTCGTGTAATAAAAATTTGAAAAAGTTAGCCTGCAAATTTTGAATTCTGCATAAGTGTACAAACTATCATGTCCATCGGGATGTGACACTTAAACCCAAGCACACTCTTTTTTGATCCTCTTCAGTTATAGTGAATGAAACTTTAGGCTTCATTGTTTTTACATTGTTGTTCACCAATTCTAAATCTTTTCATTCATGAAGCAATGCCAAATCATTTCTTATCTTTATGTTGTCTTTTGTTTTCCCTTTAACATCTAGCATTTTATTGAATAAATTGTCAAACACATTTTTTAAATTTGCACGACATCCAAATTATGTCGAATAAGATTGCTATCTCAATAAAGCAATTCCTAGAATATACTCTTCTTCACCTAGTTATGAGTTGCCCTAAACCCCCTAGGTTTTTACTGACCACACATTGTGCCAAACGGTAATATTTATTTGCTGCAACATTTCTTCACTTGACAATTTCTCGATCGAAGGATCATAATCGACCTTTTTATTAATTTGTCTCTTTACCTCATGAAAAGATGATTAGGGGGCAAAAATTGATGACAATAGTCGAAAAAGTAAGGCTTCCATCCATAGTGTAATCTAAAGGTCTTTGTATGTTCCATGTTATAAGAACAAAATAATCTTACATAGGTGCATGCTCCAATCAGACAACATCTCATAAGTAAGAAAGTCATTATTCATCCACAACAATCTAGCCTAAAACAAAAAAAAAATTGTTTTATGTGAGCATTATAGGTATCAACACCCTGATCCCACAACATCTTCAGCTCATCCATCATAGGCTGCAAGAAAGCATCTATGTTTTATGATGGACTATTCAGTTTGAATTATCATATTAAGGAACAAATATGGTTGTTTCATATGCATCCATGGAGGTAAATTGTAAACAGCAAGCATTATTGGCCAATAAGAGTATGATCTTGTAGTTGGCCCAAAAGGACAAAAGCCATAAGCACATAAACCAAGTCTCACATTTCGAGGATTAGCAGCAAAAGATTAGTGACTATGATTGAATTGTTGCCGTACCTCACAATCAATACGGTGATTGAGCACTCCAACATAATTCGAGCATAAGCATACCATGTTATAAACTCGACAATTACTGACGACATGTAAAGCTTTTGTTGTCTCTGGATTAATGGAAAATAATGCTTAATCTTGTAAGGGATCTTTTTGGTCTTCTACCAGTTGTTATGATAAGTTTACATAAAGAATGACCACATATCTCATAGTACATTAACTTAGCATATTCTTTATGAAACAATATACAATTATTCCTGCATGTATCTATTTTAACATAACAAGTTTGAATTTCTCTATTTTCATATTCATTTCATAGAAGTTATGTGGTAAATTATCATCTGGTGATAGCGTACCCTTCATAATCCCCAATAAGCAATTGAAATATACTTCACTTACATTAAACACCGCATTGTAGTTTAGAAGTTCAGACACAACAGATAATGTTGTGTTCGTGAACAACCTAATCATAATGGTTTATCCAGATTGCTCCTCAGGTATTGACTCATTAACATAATTAACATTTGAGTCAATATTTGGATAAAAAGTATCCATAATCATTCTAACATAAGGGTTTTGTTTCTCAAATACATCATACATTAGATCGACTAAATCATTTCTACTTCTTGATGATTGTCCCTGTTGTACTTTTTCTTGTTTATCTCAAGTGGTATAACCAACACAAAAACCTTTGTAATAAATGTGTTTGTCACACACGGTCAACTTTTAAACATTTTTTATTCTTACATTTGTTACAAGGACATTCACTTTCATTTTCGCTAGTATAGTTTGGATGAGAAAATGCAAAATCAATAAATTCTTTAGCTCCTTTCGAAAACTCATCTGCAATGTGTCGATTTTAATCTAACCAACAGTACACCCAAGAGAAATCCTTATCCATTTTGCAAACTTAATTTAATATTTGTAAATAAGGAATTACAATTCAATCCAAAATCATCCAACAAAAATCTCAACTATTTAACTCATACCTCAAAAAGTAATAATCTAATATCCAAACACAAGTTCTATTTTAATTCATGAATCTCATTTTCAAATAATATACTAAAAACCACAATTAATGATGAATTGAATCAGCATTCTCACGTATAATGAATCATAATTTCTTATAGACCGACAATCAATAGAAAGATCATACAATTAACACTCAAATATAACACAATATATAATGAATCTCATATTGTCATATATAACGAGAATCAGGACAAAAATCAATTAATTATCACCCATATGTTAACACAATAAATAAAATCATAAATGACTCAAGTTAATTTGAAAGAATGAAAAATGTCCTTGACGTCAGAATGTTTTTTCTTTTTAAATATTTTTAATAAGAAAATAGAAAAAGATATAAAGCATCCTTAAATAAATAAAACAAAAAACATTATTAAAATATTTCTATTTCAAAAAATTACAACTACATAGTATAATAAATAAAATAATAAAACAAAAAAAAGTACTAAACTAAACATAATATTTTTGCAATATTTTAACAATAATACTAGCAAATCAACAAACACAATATACCAATAACAATATTTAAACAATATACCAACAACAATATTTAAACAATATACAATAGTATTAAGTTAAAATTAAAAAGATTAAATATATAAAAATAAGAAATCCCCAACTCAAAGGAGGTGGTTAGATGGAAGGTAGTAGCGGGCTGAGGATAGGTGGCTGACAAGTTGGACAAACGGTATCAGAGAAGAGAGAGAAAAAAGATAAAAAGTTAAAGGGATGGCGGTGACAGGGTAGGTGGGGACAAACGGTTGGTCGACCGTTTTTGTGAGGGGAAAGAAACAAGGAATAGGGAAGAGAGAAGAAAAAAAAAAGAAAAAAGAGAGAAGAAAAAATGGAAAAAGTAAAAGAGAGGAAGAAGAAAAAGGCACGGCGACGAGAGGTGTTTTAAATTTTTTACACATCCTCTGAGACAAATGGAATCAATATCTAACACAATGCATTGGAATCAGCATTAGTGACGGAATTTTGTCAATAATGTTGATTTTTCAAATGATGCACATACTTTTTTAGAAAAGATTTTTTTTGATTCTTACATTAGAAATGAAATTTGTGATAGAATTTTGTCATTAATGTTAATATTTCTACATTTTTCATTTAGTAATATAGAAAAAATTCGTAAGTGTGGAAAAATAAATTTGCAATGGAATTTGCTATTTGCAATGAAATTCCGTTGCAAGTTCATTTTTTTTTTAAAAATTAAAAAAAACTAATTGAAAAAAAAATTAAATTTAAATAAATGAATTTGCATTGGATTTTTGTTGGAAATTTCGTCACAAAAAATGGTCCCAAAAAATAAAGACGAAATTTGTGATGGAAATCCATTGCCAAATCTAGGAAATAAAAATTAAAGACAAAATTTGCAGCAGAAAAAATGATTTAATTGAAAAAATTTGATAAGAAATATTTTTGTTGAAATTTGCGATGAAAATCTATTGCAAATTCTATCTTAAATTTTTGAGTGAGAAGAAAATATTTTAATTGAAATTTGCAATAGATTTTCTTTGCAAATTTTGTCACAAATACTTTTAATTTTTAACAAAATTTGAAATAAAACAAAAAAAGTGCTAAAATTAAAAGTAATAATTGAGAAAATTCTACCGCAACAATTTTGGCGCCAATTCCGATGCAAATAATTAAGGACTAAATTCCATTGCTAATTTTGTTACTAAAGTGAAAAAAATTATTTGCTTAATTGCAATTCCATGGAATTTTGTAGTAAATCCATTGCAATTGTGAATTTTCAACTACGAAAAATTTCATTGCTAAAATTCCGTTGCTATTACATTGTTTTCTTGTAGTGTTTGTTCTCTGTAGGATGAGGTTTAAAACTTAGTTTTATTTTCTTGTTTCATTAGATTAAAAATAAAGAATTTATTAATTGGACATATTCTTCAAATAACTTTTTGATGTGGGTCAAGCTAAATATTACTGGGCTTTTATATTAATAAGGCTAAAGAATATTGGGCCTAATGACAGTTTCAGTCTAAGAGAAGAGAAGCCTCAGAAGGCCCATAAATGATCCACTGGGTTATCATTTAAGCTGTGGGTCTTAAAGGTAATTACGCGCAAAATAACTCCTATAAATAGGTCACAGGTATCATTCTTAAACTCGAAGCTCTATTTGCCTACTGAAACCCTGCCAAAACTCTGTCTAACTTAAGCATCGGAGTGCGTGCGTAGGGGAAAGCCCCTGCGCCCCCTGATGGTTTTCTTCTTTGCAGAGTTCATGGAGACACGTGGAGGAAGAAGACAAGGATCGACGTCAGCAATCAGTCATTGTTGTTTTGGGCAACAACACTTTTAAAAGTTCCTTCTAAAGTAACACCATTTATACACATCAAAGGTTTGTATCTCTTAAAGTGATGAAGCACTCCATTGAACTTAAGAATTTAGTATAAGATTCGAGTTTGCGAGACAAGAGTTTAATCATGAATTAGGCTTAGCCTTTCACAAAATCGAACAACATATTTTTGATGATAAAAACATATAATATTAATATATAAACAATACTATTTGATAAAAGTACAAGAAAATGGTACCTATAAACACGATAAATTTAGTGAATGCCAAGCATGGTAACTGTGCCATAGATACTAAAAATGCCACTTGCTTCTCTCTACCAACACCAATTCCTGAATGTAAATAAAACAGAAGAAGACTATTATCTTGTAAAACATCCCATTTCTCCTTTAAGCAAAGCAAATCTTTGATAAGTCATTAGTTACAAAAGCAAAAAATAAATTAACCAAAGATCTATAGATCTTAAAAGTATAGATTAAAAAAAGAAATGGGTAAAGATATAATAGTACTAGAGCTCAGATCGCCAAAATCTCTTTCTCTTTTTTAACCAGAAAAACACTCCATTCAACTTTGATATGTGAAGAAAGAGATTGTTGGGGTTCTCAACATTTCATTTTGTTCACAATTCAGTATAGAAAAGTATATCCCCAGGGTTTGATGTGTGAAGGGGGAGATTGTTGGGACTCCAAGATCGGTTGTCGAAGGAACAAGGTGTGTTTATAAGTGTGAAGAAAAGCCTCACTACTTGAGCTATATTTTGAGGTGAGAAGACCCAATAACGCCTAACACTATGTTTGGTGCTATTAGGCCTTTTCGCTCCAAAAGCTAAATTAAGATGTGAAGGTTTTCTTTACATTAAGTTATTGATTGTTAATTGAAAATTAAAAGCTGAGACCCCTTTTAAACATTAGACGTAAAGTTGAATTTGGTTAATGTTGTTTGTCGGAACAGGAGAAAAGAGTTGAGTTTAAGCCTTGATGTGGCTAGATCAAACTGCAGAAGATTGTTTTCTATTTGAAGCCCTCCGATTACTATTGAAGTCGTGGGATTCCACCCTTCAATAAAATCATTGTTGAGAATAAAGGAGCAAGCAAGTAAGATTGGTTGAAACTTGTTGTTCTTCATACTACTGCAACTCAACTTGGATATTTTTCATGCTATCCCTACCAAAACACACATAAAAAAATAGAATTAATCTCTGTTGGCTTAAAAAAATAGTAGTAACATGATTTACCGTAGAAACAGAAGCAAAAATGACACAAGAAAATAGGCTGAAAGACTAATGCATTTAAATTATAAGCCAAATCGTTATAAGAAATGGCTAAAACCATGCTTTGTGAAAATAATTTGCAAAAATATTGTTGGGAAGAAGCTATTAACACTTCATGCTATATGATAAATAGAACTATGGTTAGGCCAATTTTAAAGAAAACACCATATGAACTTTATAAGGGAAAAAGGCTTCACATAAGCTACTTCCATCCTTTTGGTTGCAAATGTTTTGTTTTAAATAATCAAAATGAAAATTTAGGAAAATTTGATGCAAAAAGTAATGAAGGTATTTTCCTAAGATATTTATTAAATTTTAAAGCATATAGAGTTTTCAATAAAAGAACACTTGTTGTTGAAGAGTCCATCCATGTGATCTTTGATGAGTCAAACTCTTCTAGAAGTTCTAATCTTGAAGATGATGATATGGAGATTTTTGGTGAACAATTAGTTAAACGAACCCAAGAAAAAGATGTTAGCAATCAATTAGGAGATCTTGATATAAATAAGAAAAAGGAGTCCTTATATCAAGAAATAATTAAGATAGAACCAAGATGTCCAAGAGAACTCAAGTATGTTAAAGATGATGACATTTTTGGTGATCTAAATATTGGAGTTAGAACTAGATCATCCTATAGAAATATTTGCCAACATGTAGTTTTTGTGTCTCAATTTGAACCAAAGAATGTGAATAAGGCCTTAAAGGATGAAAATTAGATTATGGCTATGCAAGAGGAATTAAATCAATTTGAAAGAAGTAAAGTTTGGAATCTTATGGCAAGACCTAATTATCATCTAATTATTGGAACCAAATGGATATTCAAGAATAAAATGGATAAAAATAGTGTGATGATTAGAAACAAGGCAAGATTAATGGCACAAGGATATAGGTAAGAAGAAAAAATAAATTATGATGAGACTTATGCTCGGTAACTTGGTTAGAAGTTATTAGGATGCTACTTCATGTTACAAAATTTTAAACTTTACCAAATGGATGTTAAAAGTGCATTTTTAAATAGTTTTATAAATGAAGAGGTTAATGTGAAGCAATCTCCCATTTTTGAAAATCCAAAGTTTCCCAACCTTATTTTCAAACTTTCAAAAGCTTTGTATGGACTTAAAAACAAGCTCTTAGAGCTTGGTATGAAAGACTATCCAAGTTTTTTTTATTGAAAAAGGTTTTGCAAGAGGTAAAGTAAATACAACCTTGTTCATCCAATCTAAGGGTAGTGATTTGTTAGTGGTTCAAATCTATGTAGATGACATCATTTTTTGATCCACAAATGCGTCTTTATGCAAGAATTTATCTACATTAATGCAAGGTGAATTAGAAATGAGCATGATAGGGAAGCTTACATTCTTTTTAGGGCTCCAAGTAAAACAAAATAAAGATGGAATATTCACAAATCAAGCTAAGAACACTAAAGACTTGCTCAAAAGGTTTGGGATGGATGAGTCCAAACCTCAACCCACCCCAATAAGCACATCTATTAGGCTTGATAAAGATGAAGAAGGTAAGTGTGTAGACACTAAACTATATAGGTCCATGATTGGCTCATTACTTTATCTTACCACTAGTAGACCTGATATAATGTTTAGTGTGTGCTTATGTGCTACGATTCAATCATCTCCTAAAAAATAACACTTACAAGCAATTAAAAGAATCTTTAGATACCTTAAAGACATTTCTTCCTTAGGACTTTGGTATCCTAAAGACTCTACTTTTGTTCTTTATGCTTATTCGAATACAGATATTGGTGGGTGTAAGGTTGATAGGAAAAGCACGCCTAGTACATGTCAATTATTAGGGAATAGGCTCATTTCTTGGTTCTCTAAAAAACAAAATTATGTAACTCAATCCACAGTAGAAGCAGAATATTTGCCTCTAGTAGTTGTTGTGCTCAAGTCTTGTGGATTAAGCAACAAATGAGTGATTATGGAATAGAAATGAACAAGATTCTCATTAAGTGTGACAATGTTAGTGCCATAAATCTCACTAAAAATACTATTCAACACTCTTGAACTAAGCACATTGAAATAAGGCACACTTCATAAGAGATCATGTGCAAAAAGGTGCTATAGTTCTAGAATATGTGGATGCTTTGCATCAACTAGCTAATATTTTCACCGAACCCCTTGATAGAGAAAGATTTTGTACACTTAAGGGAGAGCTTGGATTGATGAATGCTCCATAATTTTGAATGCCACTTTGAATATCTTTTTTGTGTTGGTTTAAGTTTGGTAATGAAGAATACAAGATAGAAATATAATAAATATTTGAATCACTTGCTTCAGACATACAAGCTTACCATATTGCTCAATGTGTATATTTGTGATGGTTGTTAGCCATTGGGATGCTTTGATAAGTTTGTTGTTTGAAACTTATGTGAACATGTTTTGAACTCCTTGCATTATGAACTATACTCATGTGTTTTAAAAAATTGCATAGATTTCTCAAAATGACCTCAAGTGTTCTTAAAAATATATTTTTCACTCAAAGTTGTCTACAAACATGTAAGAATGCGGTTCAAATGGTTTTACTCCTTGTTTTCACTTCATACAAGTCATAAAACATGTTTTCAACTTATTCACATCTTATCACAAGCTCAAAAGACTAAAAATGCATCTTTTCACTCATTTTCAAAACATTTTTCTGCATAAAATTTGAGGCACATGAACAAGGGATCGATTCCTCATGATATAGGATCGATCCCCTCGTCTATCTGTGCCAAATTTCTAGGTTTAAGCTTGAGGGGTTGATCCTTACCCATGGGATAGATACCCTGGTGATAGAAAGCATTTTGCTTGGAAGGGATTGATCCTCTCCTTATGGCACTGTTTCCTAACTTGTTAAAATCATGATTTTTCATTTTGAATCCATTTTCTCTCTTTCATTTTCACCGGTTTTTCCTCCCGAAACCTTTTCCTCACCTAAAATTTCAAACTCTTTCATTTTTCCACCAAATTTCATCATTCTTTCACCATTCTTCCTCATTTTCTCTCCATTTTCACTCCTTATCTCCATCATTTCATCACATTTTCACAACTCCATTTTTGCTTGAGTTTTTAACTCACCCAAAAACCCATTTTTTGTGTATTTTCATCATCATTTTTCTCTCAATCCACTCTCCTTTCATTAAACATTCTTCATCAAACCACTTCCTCATAACCTCCTTTGTTCTTGTATTGTGTTGGTTTAGTCCATTTCCTCCCATAGTTCCATCCACATCTCTTTAAAGTTACCACCACCCCCTGTTCGATAAATTTCTCAAACCAAGTTTTCCTTAGAATTTTCATATTTCTCAATTCCAAAGCTCTTCATAATGCCTCCTAGAGTGAAACATGCAGCACAAAAACGTAATGCTACTTTTCCTCCATACCTACCGCTTTCAATCGAAGTTTCCACAGTACGAAAAAAAGAACCGTTTCCATGAAAGTTTTGCCAACATGTAAATGAAACATTGGAGGCCCATTAACTTCACTTTTCTAGAAGAAATTGAGTTTCCTTACCTTGCCAAATTTGAAGCATTTAAATGGACTTTATTCCTTTGCATCAATACCCCCATTCCATGTAACATTGTCTAAGCTTTTTTCTCAAATGCCACACTTATTTACAATCCAAATGATCCATGCAAAGTTGTTGGCATTGAATCCTACATCATGGGATAGACGATTAAGGTCACTCTACAATCACTCTTTGAAGTGTTTCGTATTCTTAACGAGAACCTCACCTATGAGGACATAGAGGTTCCTTTCGAGTTTCTTATCATTAATGAGCGAGTGATTGATCTTCTTGTTATTGCTCATCTTCTTCACATTATCATCTTTTGGAATCTCCATCCATTCGGCACCAAATATTCTCAAGTGCTAAACCTTGATAAGTTTTGGCTCCATCACATTCACTCTCCTGATGGTGAAAAGCTAACCTCATTCATTTTCTCTTCAATGATTGTTTAAAAATAGTCGAAGGAAGTGCTAAGACAATTGTCTTTCCACAACCTCTTGCATACCACCTCCTTACCAAGAATGTTGATTGTTCTTATAAGGTAAGAGTGCTTCCCAAGTCCAACACTACCATTAATCTTAGCACAAAGCACAACATGGGTTGGTACACCACTGATCATGGTGAATGAGAAAAGACAACTAGACAAGCTCCAGCTCTAGAACTTAAAGGCACCAATGCTCCATCCTCTTCGACTCCCACTAGTTCTACTTCTGCTGCCTCTCTTGACCAGATCATGTAAATGCTTCAACACTTTGACACTCACTTCACAGCATTTGAAGCAAATTAGCAGGCATTTCAGCAAGATGTCACCATGTGTTTTACTCAACTTGAGATGCGTTTCACTACTCTTAAGGAGCACTAGTTGGCTTTCCAATCGAACTTCAACAACTATTTCACTGCCTTCCAAGATGGTGTCAACACTTGACTTGCCAATGTGGAGGATACTCAGACTTCATTGTCTGACGAGATTTTAGATGTCTGGATCTAACAGGAAGAGTTTATTTAGCAATATCATATGACCTTTCCCAAAAGGTCTTAGATGTTTTTAACTTTGCTGCTTAGTTTTAATTTTTGGGTGTCCATGGATATGTTTTGCATCATAACTTTGTACTCTTATCCATGCTTTAGTAGTCAGAATTAGTACTTTGGATATCGAGATGTTTATGACTTTATGAATGACTCTATGAATGATTATGCTTATTAACTTTATGGTTCTTTCTTGTACATTGCTGCTTTAAATTACCAATGACTAGCTCATTCTCACTTCATATTTTACTATGTCACCAACTCCTTTGCTGCTTATTATTATACATTCATTAAGGGGGAGTTGAGCATTTGTTATAAGAAAAAGGGGGAGAAGTGGGGTAAATTTTGTTCAATGAATTAAAAATCATGCTTTAATTAAAGGGGATATATTTGAAAGAATTCTTGAAGCAAATTTACCTTAATTTTGTCATATTAAAAAAGGGGAGATTGTTAACTTTAAATTGACAAATATATATTTTGACATAATAAAAACTTAAGAACAATTAAATGCTTAATGTATTTGTAAATTTGCATAAAGTTTGCATGATTTTTACAACCATATCAAGTGCAAGTTCATACTTAAATAGTAGATTTTAAATTTGGGATAGTGCACTTAGAAAATATGGCATTAAGTAATTTTTCATTAAACTCATTGAATATAATTTTTAGAAAATTATGTAATAAATTTTTGGACTAACTTTTCATTTGACTAAGTCTAGAAATATTTAAATAAAGTTGAAAAAATGACTTGGGATGATTTAAAACCAAAGATTACACTTTTGTTTCAACTTAAAATTGCCCAAAATTTTCAAATCATGAAAAGGGGATCGATCCCCTACAGTAAAGGGATCCATCCCTTGTTGACAAAATATACTGGAAGGCAGGAACGGTTTAAGGGATGGATCCTGTCCACGAGGAAAGTTTTCCAATGGCTAGTTTTTGAGGGTTTCAATGAAAAGATTTGCATTAAATGCTCTAACAACCATCCTTATCCTTAGGTGTAGTATAAATACTAGCATTTAAGAGTTTAAATGTAACAAGAAGCACTATTCATTATCTTTTTACTTCAAGCAAGCATCAAAAGCTCATATTCTATCTTCTTCAATCATATTACTCTTCATCTTGTATAATCCAACCTTTAAGAGGTTTATTTAGTATACAACCTTTCTCTATAAATCACTTCTTTGTACTAAAGGGAAGAGTAAGCTAGTAAGGTTCAGTTTTTAAGTGATTGGGTAGTCACTTTGGAAAGGGTTCAAAGGTTTCATCTTTAGCCATTAAAAAGGAAGTGTAAGAGGTCTCACCATACCTTGATGTGGTGTGTATTGACTCACAAGAAGAGTGGAATCAACATCTTGACAAGATGATTAAGGAGAAAGGACATAGGCAAGAGATTGACTGATTCTCTATAAAATCTTGTGTTTTCATCTTCTTCCCTAGATTCTTTACTTACTAATTTTTGTGAATATATTGTGGTAATTGTGTAAGTAGCTTGAAATGCTTTTAAAAATTGAATTTAGTCGACAAATTGATTCACCTCCCCTCTCGATAAAGCCAACATTTATTATCATGATCGTATATCTTACAACAGGAATGCAAAAACTTTACTTAGCTTGAAGCAAAAATGCGCGAAGTAGGCTATGCATGGACTTGAAGTGAAAAGTGCACAAAGTAAGTCATGCGTGAAGACAAAAGTGCATGGGCTTGAAGAGAAAAATGCACGAGATAAGCCACGCACTTGAAGAAAAAGGCCTGAAGCGAACAATGTGTGAAGTAAGCTACACATGGATTGAAGCAAAAGTACGTGAAGTAAGTCATGCGTAAAGACAAAAGTGCAAGGGCTTGAAGTGAAAAATGTGTGAGGTAAAGCACACACTCGAAGAAAAAGACCTGAAAAGAAAAGTGCACAAAGTAGGCCACACATGGACTTGAAGCAAAAAGTGCACGAAGTAAGTCATGCATGAAGACAAAAGTGCAAGGGCTGAAGTAAAAAATTCGAGACATAAGTCACGCACATGAAATGTAAGAGATTGAAGTGAAAAGTATGTGAGGTAAGTCTATTATTATGAAAGACAAGTTTAAATACGTGCAAGATAAATGTGTAGTCGTCAAAGAGTTCTTTATGAAAGACTAAGCTCTTCCCCAAAGAACTAGGGAGCATTTATCATTTATATATTAAAAAAAATTAAAGAGGGTTTCCCGCCAAGTGGCAGGAGACCATATCTCCTGCACACTTGCGGGAGACATGCTCTTGCACATAGGCAGGAGACTTAATGAGAGACCGATGTAAAAATCTGAGAGTTAAGAAGCCAATGTAAACTGGCCTAATCATTTGCGGGCCTAAACGCACACTTGAGCTTTAATTATTTGGCAATTTAACATATGATATTTTATGGGATTCACACATTAAATTTAAATTAATATGGATAAAGGCAAAAAGGTGATTGCGTTGCCAGTCCACCCTTATGAATAAAAAGTCAGATGATTCTTGATTTCAATTAATCACTATTTTTTTGATTAAGACTTTGTTCAACTTTTGACTTAAGCATCAAAGTGTGTGCAAAGGGATAGATCCCTACGTCTCTTTGATTTTTTTTCTATAGAGTTCTTGACAGAGATATGAACACAAAGATTGAGATTCCTACATCAAAAAAGTTTATTGTTGTAGACAAACAACACAAACATTACTTTAGTAATATACTTAAGTCTTCTTTGCCTTAGGGTTTGTAGAAGTTCTCTTAGTCTTGTCTAGTTACAAGTGAGTTACTGCCTCGGGATTATCTCGGCTGGATGGTCTTTGAGGCTTTGTGAGTTTGTCTTAGCAGTGGTTTGGTTAGTTAGGTTTTCTCAGAGTTTCTAGACTGGAGAATGGAGAAAGGGTTGGCAGATATGTGGAGGAATCTGAAACTTACTGAGGATGAACTGGACAGTTTTGATCCGGAAGTTGAAGGCATCGGAACATAGTCATCGGAAGATCAGAGATGGATGGTGGGTAAACTCTTCACAAGTAGACAGTTTAACAGAGAAGCAATGATGGGTACTCTACGTGTAGTGTGGAAACTAGCCAAGGAGGTGAATATTTTAGCATTGGAGGATAACCTTTTTCTATTCAAGTTTGCTTCATTGGTAGATAAAAATCGTGTTATTAAAGGCTCCCATTGGTCATTTGATTAGCATATTCTTTTATTAAAAGAATATAAAGCAGAGTTACGACCGGAGGAGTATGTTTTTACTAAAGCATTATTCTGGATCCAGATCTATAACCTTCCGTTGGGAATGAGAAACCAGACTTTTGCAGCGAAGTTGGGAGAAAAGATCGGTAGAGTTATAGAAGTGGACACAAGCCTAGACGTGGGTGGATGGGCTCAATTTTTAAGAATAAGGGTGGCTGTGGATGCTACTAAACCTCTGTGGCGGGCGATAATAATCGGGAAAAACGGTGTAAGAGGACGGATTAAATATGAAAGATTGAATATATTCTGCTATTGGTGTGTACGCTTAGGACATTGTGATGTTGACTGTGAAGATTTACACAATGAGGGAGGACCTGAGGAACCTGTCTACCAATATGGAGATTGGTTATGAGCATCTCCTATAAAGAAACAGAAACGTTTAGTGGAAGATATGGGAGTAGCCAGGCAACGGGGAAGCAACCGAGATCGAAAAGTTCAGGCAAAGTGGCATCGATAGTTCGTACTGGCCGGGGGGGGGGGGTTGAATCACTGAAGGAAAGACCGATTGTTTTGGAAAGTATCCTAGAAAAAGGAAAGCAATATACAGAAGGAATAGACAAGAATAACGGAATTATTGGAACTGCTGATCACAAATCCTTAAATGTAGCAGATAATTCCGGGGATAATGGAGACAATGGTGGGAAATCAAATCTGGTTGGTCCACCCGAGCGATTACATGCTGACCAGCTGAATGGTGATACACGTGGGGAGCAGGTAACGAATGAGGATGTGCATGCAACCAATGGGAAACGAAATACTCATGTAGTGTACAACATGGAAACACAAACCATTGTGAGGACATAGACAATCGACCAGCCGTTCAATCGTTAGCATAGGATCAATAACAAGAACACAGAGAATGCTGGTAAAGAGGGAGATAAGTCTAGAGGTCAACAACGTGCTAAGTGGAAGAAAATGGCTTGTGAAATCAAGAAGAAGGAAGTGGACGAGTTGGTGTTATTGGGAAAGCAAAAACAACACAACCAACAGACAGAGGATGATTTGATGGATGTAGACTGTGAGCTGAAAAGAAGTAGGGGCATCGAGGAGCTAGATGGAAGTGTTTCTGGTTTATCGGTGGAGACTGGAGCCCAGTCCTGCCGAACGCAATGAAGTGCATAGCATGGAACTGCCGTAGGCTTGGGAACCCACGAGCAGTTCGAGCTCTTCAAAGTCTTTTGAAGAGAGAAGGTCCCGATGTTGTGTTTCTAAGCGAGACCAAACTACAAGTCAGTAAGTTGGATGTGGTTTGTAGGAAATGCAACATGAGTTCAGTGTTCGGAGTTGATGCTGTAGGCTTTAGTGGAGGTCTGGCTATCATAAGGAAAGAAGAAGTTGTTTTGAGCTTGAAGAGCTACTCAAAGAATCATATAGATATGGATGTTACTGATGAGAATAATAAGAAGTGGCGTATTACCGGTTTTTATGGAGAACCAAAGACCAATTTACGACATTATTCTTGGACCTTGTTAAAGAGATTATCTAGAGAGATTCGAAAGCCTTGGTTGTGTTTAGGTGATTTCAACGAAATTCTGAGGGATATAGAGAAATCCGAAGGTGCGAACAGACCAGTGGGACAGATGCTATTATTTAAAGAAGCGCTTGAGGAGTCGGGTCTACAGGAGTTGGGTTATGAGGGAACTTGCTTCACATGTCAGAGAGGGAACGATCCTGAGAACATAATTCGTGAATGGTTGGATTGAGCAGTTGGCAATCAGGAATGGATCGATCTATTCCCGTACTATTGTGTGACTATGTTAACCAGCTCAGTTTCTGATCATCAACCTATTTTGGTGTCCACAAGGAGGAATAGGAAGTCGAACAGAAGAAGGGCAAATAGGCGATTTTATTTTGAGGCGATGTGGACGCATGAAGAGGACTATAAAAAAATTATAGAAGAAAGTTGGTAGAGTAGCAGACGTGGATTGGTAGTGGAGAAGATAGCTCAAACTACAGAATGCCTTTGAGAGTGGAACATGAGTGTTTTCAGGGGATGGCAGACTAGAATAGAAAGGTTAACGAAGGAATTGAAAAGAATAAGAGAAGGAAGTCCAACCCGAGAAGCGATACAAGTTGAGGAGCAGGTTTGTAAGGATCTTAATGATCTACTAGCTAAGGAGGAAGATTACTGGCGTCAGAGATCATAGGTGTCTTGGTTAAAAGAAAGGGATGACAACACAGCCTCTTTTCATGCCCACTCTACACAGAGAAGGAAACATAATTATGTACATGGGTTGGAGGACGAGGATGGGCATTAGGTGGAGGAGGAAGAGATGTTAGGGTCTGTTATTATTGATTATTTTATAAAGCTCTTTAAGTCTCAAAGACCTTCTGGTTTCGATAAAACTCTCCAAGTAGTTGACAAACATGTATCTAACGAGATTAATGAGTCTCTCCTTGCAGATTTTAAGCCAGAGGAGATCAAAGTAGCCTTGAACCAAATGCATCCAAACAAAGCACTCGGCCCGGATGGTATGTCCCCTTTGTTCTTCCAAAAATCTTGGTTTGTAATAGGACTCGATGTTATTAATTATTGTCTTTCTTTCTTTAATGGGGATAATTCTATTCAGGATATTAACGAGACAAATATTGTGCTTATTCCCAAGTTGAAAGACCCCAAGTCCATGGTCAATTTCAGACCAATCAGCCTTTGCAATGTCCTTTATAAACTTATAGCTAAGACCATAGCTAATAGGCTCAAACAAATTCTCCCGGAGTGCATTAGTGTGCATCAAAGTGCATTTGTCCCTGGTAGACTAATTTCTAATAATGATCTGATAGCTTACGAAATAATGCATTCACTTAAAAACAAAAAAAGAGGAAGAGAGGGACATATGGCTCTCAAATTAGACATGAGCAAAGCATATGATAGAGTAGAATGGCCTTTCCTTGAAGTTGTGATGAAGAAGCTAGGATTTAATGATCGGATAATCTTATTGATCATGTGTGACTACAGTTTCTTTCTCTGTTTTATTTAATGGCTCACGCACTAATAAATTTTATCTGGAGCGAAGACTTAGACAAGGAGACCCTTTATCCCCATATTTGTTCTTATTGTGTACAGAAGCATTCTCATCCTTTCTGCACAGAGCACAAAAGGACGGAAGGATAACAGGTGCTAGAGTAAGTCGCAATGGTCCCCGAATTACTCACCTTTTTTTTTGCAAATGATAGTTTGCTTTTTCTAAAAGCCAAACAAAGTGAATGCGAAGTGGTGAGGAACATGCTAGTGCAATACAAAAAAAGTTCGGGATAGAAAGTTAATCTGGATAAATCTTCCTTATTCTTTGGTGGTAATGTTGCGATGCAAAACCGTGAAACATTGAAACGGCACTTGGGTATTCAATCTACCTCAAGTCCAGAGAAGTACCTTGGTCTGCCAATGTTGGTAGGAAGGACAAGGAAGCAAGCATTCAGGAAGATTACACAAAGAATGCAAAGAGCGGTGTAGCAGTGGAGTAAGAAACTGCTATCACAAGGAGGCAGGGAGATTTTTATCAAGTCGGTTCTCCAAGCAATACCAAGCTACGCTATGGCAGTGTTCCTCTTTCCCAAATGCTTATGTAATGAATTGAGTAGCATTGCAAGGATATTGGTGGAATTCCAAATCGCAGGGGAAAGGAATTAACTGGGTTGGGTGGAAAACATTATGTCTACCCAAGGAGGAAGGGGGTTTGGGATTTAGAGATTTTGAGAAGTTCAAGTTAGCACTACTAGCAAAACAAGGATGGCACCTGATGAAGAATCCGGAGTCTTTGGTGTTCAAGGTACTTAGCTCCAAATACTTTCCAAACACATCATTTTTGGAGTCCAAATTGGGCTTTAACCCGTCCTTGATATGGCAAAGTATCTGGAAGGCAAAGAAAGTTATCCAAGAAGGTACCATTTGGATGGTGGGAATGGGGAACCAAATTCGTATTTGGAAGGATATTTAGCTGCCTTCAAGGGCACTGGCAACACCTACTGGAGAGGACCTTATATCAGAGGATACGAAGGTGGAGACCTTGATTGACAGCAAAACCAGGAGATGGAAGGAGGAAGCACGACTGATCAAAAACATACCTCTTAGTCGGTTCCTACAACCAGATGAAATGATATGGGGGGCAGAAAATAATGGAGTCTTCTCGGTGCGAAGTGCGTATAGCATACTTTGTCAGAGAGACTGTCATGATGTTCATCAGGTCCTAGGTGTGCAACGTGGTGATGGTGACCGACCAGGGAATTGGAAGCAATTTGGAAAGCTCAAGTCCCGACCAAGGTGAAAGTTTTCTGTTGGAGATTGAGGCACGAGGGTCTACCTGTTTTGTGGAATTTAAAGAAGAGAAATATAGATGTAGATGTGATCTGCCCAAGATGCAAACAGCATGAGGAAACAGTAGAACACGTGATCAGTGGCTGTGAAAAGTTTGAACCTATTTGGGAGAAACTACCCTTAAATGGAGGTTGGGACCAGGTAAGTAGCGGTGAGAATAGGGACTGGTTTGTAACTCTAATGAGGTTGAATGCTACAGCAAAGCTAGAGGAGCTGATGATTGCATGCTGGATTATATGGCACTACAGAAATGCAGAAGTCATGGGAGGAGAACAGAGGAATCTAGAACAGATAGCCCTATTTGCGAAACGCTATATACAAGAGTATAAAGAAGCAAAAACAAGGTCAGTACTTCAACCAACTGTCGAGATTCTAAGGTGGAAATCTCTGCTTGATGGGTGGGTTAAAGCAAACTTTGATGGAGCGCTTAAGGAAACCAAAGAAGTTGGAGGCTTGGGAATGGTTATAAGGGACGTCGGGGGTCATCTATTGGCAGCCTCTTCAGTTTGGATTACACATTGTTGACTCTATAGGCAATATCGAGAGGGGGTGAATCGGTTTTTCACTAACCTTAAGGTCGTTTTTCGATTCCTCTAAATTCGCTAGCCTATATTAATGTTTTCTAAGTTTTCTAAGCTATGCAAGCATGCAATCCAGATTCAATACAATAAACACAAATATAATTGCAAGTAAGTAAAAAGAGAAGGGAAAGAGAAATGTACGCAAGCGATTTATAGAGGTTCGGCAACCTTGCCTACGTCCTCTACCTTGAGACGCTCCCAAGGATTTTCCCTAAATCTACTCACTTGAATTTGTGTTACAATCCCTCTTTTTCAAGGCTCAAGAAAAACCTCTCTCTTTTTCTAGGCTAAAGAGAAACCTCCCTCTTTTTCTAAGGCTAAAGAAAAACCTCCCCTTTACAAGGTGTGATTTGGTTTACAAATAATGTAATCAAAGAAAGGCCTCTAGATAGGCAAGTGATTACAATGTTTAAGCACAAGGAAAATCCTATACAATGATTTGTGCTATGCTATTTTATACAAAGAATATGAGATTGATAGAAAATGAAGAATGTATAGCACTTGAGAAGTTGTTAAGGTTTTGAATATGAGGAAATTGAAGATTGAATGTGTCGAGCTCTTTCTCTTGGTTCCTTCAGCTTCTGAGCCTCTATTTATAGTCCCTTGGATGGTTTGTGGAAATTGGTTGGAGCCAAGATTGAATATTACTGTTGTATCTCACAAAACTAGCCGTTACAGCCCATTTTCATGCAAAGGGATCGATCCTTTTCCATATGGGATCGATCCGATTTTTCCAGAATGCCTTCCTAAGCATTCTGCCATAAAGGGATCGATCCCTTCTCTTAGGGGATCGATTCTTTTCTTCCAGAGAGCATTTCCTGCACTATTTTGGGTTAGAAATGATGTAGACTTTATTTTAATTGAACCCAAAACATTTTGGCATTTTTGTGGGAGTTTTCCTTGACTTTCTCTAATGAAAACATGGTCCAAAAATTCATTAAGTAATTTTCTAAAATATTCAAAAAACATTTTATAAAGTATTAAGACCAATAAGAATGTATCATTAAATCATGGTCTTAATGCTTGATATTATCACTTTAAATGATTTGAGAAAATCATGTGTCATAAAGCAAATTTACAATATGAAAGAAACATTAAGGTTTACTTAAGTTTTTGTCATTTCAAAATACATATGGCAATTTAATCTGTCACCCCCAATGTAATGAGAGAACACATTCTCCCCATTCTCAAACCCCAACCTTATAGCTTCGATATCAATAACAACCACTTTAGAACACGTCTCCCCCAATCCTTTTTCATTCAATAGTCCCTCATTTAAAGCTTGATTGTTGTCACCTTTTGTCTCAGGACATTTCTTCATCATCATCATCAGAGCCTTTATCCTAATAGTTGGGGTAGGCTACATGACCCAATATCTGAAATCTCATTAAATCGTCCATATGAATTCTCCTTCTCCATGCATTCCTATCCAAAGCAACACCATCATCTAACTTTAATACCTCCATATCTTTTTTAATTACTTCCTTCCAAGTCTTTTTGGGTCTTCCTCTAGTCTGAACCCTTCTTTCCCAATTTATAGCCTCCACTCTCCTAGCTTGAGCATCTACAAATCTACATCGTACGTGTCCAAACCAACGTAAATGATTTCATCTTGTCTTTGATAGGTAACACTCCAACTATCTTGTAGATGTTTTCATTTCTCATTCTATCATTTCTTGTATATCCACATTTTCATTGTAACATTCGTATTTCTGCTACACTCATCTTTTGTGCATGTAGTCTCTTAGTTGCCCAACATTTACTACCATATGGCAATGTTGATCTAACAACTGTCCTGTAAAACTTGCCTTTCAACCATATAAGAATTCCTTTATCACACAACACACCTATGGAACTTCTCCACTTACTCCATCCAGTTTGGATCTTATGGGCCACGTCACCATCATCCATCTATATTATCGACCCCAGATATCGAAAATGCTCCTGCTTAGGTATTACCACCCCTTCTAACATCACTACATTTTGCTCCTCCTCTTTGTTTGAACTAAATTTACATCTTAGTTTGAATCCTCTTGATTCTAGCGTCTGTCTCCCTATTTCTAATTTCACTTTAATCTTTGCTCTAGTCTCAGAATAGAGGACAATATCATTTACAAACATCATAGACCAAGGCATCTTATCCTGGATCGATTTGATCAGTTCGTCCATTAGTACCGCAAACAAGAATGGACTTAACACTGATCCTTGATGTAATTCGGCCATGATAGAAAACTCACTTATTTGTCCTCTACATGTCCTCACATGTGTCCTTGCATCACAATACATGTCCTTAATTAGTTCAATATATTTCACCGGAACTCTTTTTTTCATTAAGGTCCACAAAAATACCATTTTAGGCACTTTATCATATGCTTTCTCTAACTCTATAAAGGCCATTTGAAGGTCTTTACCCAATACTCGAGAATGCTGCATAAGTTGTTTAAGCAAATGTATTGCCTCTATAGTTGATTGACCAGTCATAAAACCAAATTGATTCTCCAATATCTCTATAATCTTTCTTAATCTCCTTTCTATTACTCTTTCCCATAACTTCATCATGTGCATCAATTTTATGCCTCGGTAATTGGCGCAATTTTGAATATCTCTTTTGTTCTTATAAAGAGGTATCAAGATACTCTTCCACCATTCCGCAAGCATTTTGTTAGTGAGCTAAATCTTGTTAAAAAGATTTGTCAACCACCTAACTCCTACATCTTCAGGACATTTCTAGATTTCGATTGATATGTCATCAAGTCTAATAGCTTTTCTAGTTTTCATCCTTTTCAGTGCCTTTTTACCTCAACCTCTCTGATTCTGTGCATTAAGCATTTACTCAAATCCTCGAATGGCACCAAAATATTATCCAAATTCTATTTTATCCGTTATTAAATAATTTGTCAAAATAATCATGCCATCTTTCCTTAATGTCGTTGTCCTTAACAGGAGTTCTTTGATGCTTATCCTTAATACATTTCACGACTCTTAGGTCTTGACTCCTCCTTTCTCTAGCTCGTGCCAATCTGTATATATTTTTCTCTCCCTCTTTCATGTCCAACTTGTCGTAAATCTCTTTCACAACCTTCACCTTAGCTTCTACCACCGCCTTCTTTGCCTCCGTTCTAGCTAACTTATATTCTGTAAAACTCTCTTCTGTGTTGTTCTTCTTCAAAGCCTTATAACACTCTTGCTTAGCATTTTTACTTCTATAGTCCACCATGTTGCATCCTTTCTACTCGGTGCTCTTCCATGTGATACTCCTAGTATCTCCTTACCTACCTTCCGAATGTTTTTTTCCATCTTATTCCACAATATATTTGGGTTCTCTTCTGTTGTCCAATCCTCTTTTTGGATTCAACTATCTCTACAAACTGCATGACACTCTTCTTTTAGCTTCCACCATCGAATCCTTTCAACTCCTTTTTGTCGGTTCCTTCGATATCGTTTATGTATCCTCATATCTAAAACTAAGAGTCTTTGTTGCATAGTAACACTCTCACTTAAGATAACTTCACAATCTATACATTTATTGCTATCCCTCTTCCTAGTCAAAAAGAAATCTATCTGACTTGCTCTTAGTCCATTTATAAAGGTTATAAAGTGAGAATCTCTCTTCCTAAACAGTGTGTTCACTATGGTTAGGTCATAAGATAAAGCAAAATATAGGATAGCTTCCCCACCCTTGTTTTTAACATCATAATTAAAATCCTCATGTACTCTCTCAAAACCCTCTCTACTAGTACCTACATGTCTATTAAGACTGCCCCTAATAAAAAGGTTCTCTCTTAAAGGTACTTCCTGTACTACCTTATCTAAATCCTCTCAAAACTATCATTTACTAGCCTCATCAAGTCCTATCTAATGACATTCATCACCTCTTCTCCTAAAACTAGCTTAACCAAAATAATCACATCCCATTGTCTTCTAACCTATACAATATCCCTATGACACTCTTTATTTATGATCATATGTACACTATTTCAATCTCTATCTTTCTCTATGTACCAAAGTTTATATTGCCAAGGTGCTATCTCTTTAGCCTTTTCCCAACCCATTTGGTCTCCTGAAGACACAAGATATTAACCCTCCTCCTACTCATAACCTCACAAATTTCAGCTAACTTACCACTAAGTGTACTTATATTCTAAAAACCCAACCTAAGCTTATGGTTATGAACTAACTTCTTTACCCACCCACATCCATTATGGTATGCAAACCTTCACCTATTTAACACCACATCTAGGCATTGATGTGGCACGACGCTTCTAGGCAAAGCCTACAGCCCTTGTCCATTTTTCACTACATCCAGGCTCTGATGCAATAAGTCGCTGAGTCGAGGACGCCCCAACTATATTCTAATTTTGTTTATTTAATGAAATTGGACTTATTTTTATGTTTGGTTGTCCAAACCTACCGTCACCCTCTTTTTTTACTCGGGCTTGAGATCGACTATGTTACACTCAACGCAAGCAGAGTTCTCATGGTCCATATGAAAGTCATTGGTTTCTTCAACTCTCATCCCTACCAAGGAACCCATACACTCTACACTGTCTTCCACATAAGTGTCATGATTATATCTAGAATTATCACCATCCTCCACTAACAAGGAATTGCTGGAATTTGAAATTGGAATCGATCTAACAGTCTCCTATTTGACTTTATGGTTGTTGGAGCAACTTTAGAGCAAAGAAACCATACCACTGCTAAATTCTGAAACTCTAACAAGGAAAGCTTTTAAACTGCAATTGAGCATGATTATCTCATCTATCTTCTCTAATTGATCAGTCATAATAAACATTGCGCCTCTGTTAAAACTCTTTATATTTCAAGATATTGCCATCCATCAAAATTAGAATATAAGAAAATTTGTTTAGAATAAATTAAGCCTATGAATACAAATCATAAAATTAGTAAATTTTGTAAAATGAAAAATAAAATTAGCAAAATTTTCTAATTCTCTGCATCCACTATTTTCCTACCATTTTATTCACCCCAAATAGATTGTTGCTTTCTATCACATTCTCTCCCCCCTCAATCCCTGGTCTTTTAAATCTTTTTATCACTTTCTCTCTTATCTGGTCATGATTTCTGAAGTTGAGTTCCACAACATCAAATCCCTTCTGAAAATAATTACAAAACATCAATTATGCTTTTGTTCTTCATTGCTATTTGCTTAGATCAATTTGAATCGCAATCTATCTTTTGGCTTTTTCCCATTTCACTTAAGGTCCAAATTTCTTTCATTTATGATTTTTAAGTTTTATAGTATCTTTGAGTTTATGTAAGTATCCCCTTAAAATTTGTCAAGAAATTGTTAATACTTTCTCACTACTCGTGTAATAAGTAAATTTTTATACTTATTAAACCCATATAAGACTATATGAAGTGCAAGATGGCTTAACACTATTTTCTTAGTTTTCAGTGCAATTAGGCAAACTTTCGTAAAGGTAGATACATGGGCCCCATGGAAGTGCACACCTACCCATATATGTTCGAATCATCATAAAAAATGATATTCAGTCTCTAGTAAGCCATTCTAACCATTTAATTATGATTTTGGCATTTTTTTAGTAAAAGTGCAATAAATCAAGAAATGACAGTTTTGTCCATAAATCGCTTGGACAAATGGTCCATAGAGATTGGTGATTGAAAAACCCTAACCAAATGTCAAAATTCTCTTGGCCTAGCATTTATTCAAACAAACAATGATCACTCTTTGTAAATTAACGTAGGTAAAAAAAATATAAAGTAGTAAGGAAGACTTACTATTGAACTCAAAAATTAATCATTGCAAAAATCAACATAACAAAATTAATACCAAAATAAATAAAAAAATAGCAAAGAAAAATATATATTTATATCTAAACCAAAAAATAAACTTATCTAATATTAAAAATGTAATTTTTATTATCTAAAGTCTAATTAACAAATAGCTAATTTAATAAATTAACGACTAATCCAAACTAATTCCATGAACTAAAACTAACTAATATAATATTAAATTAAATCAACTTAATTGCATTCTAATTTAAACCACTAATAAATAAAAAAATGTTTAGCTAACTTCCTATTCACCCTTTACACCACATGCACCAAGCTCACAGCCCAAGCATTAGAGCAGTGCACATGTCCAACAACTACTCCTTAAATAGGTTAGAGCCTTCTCGTCTTATCCCTATGTCAGCAACAAGATTTTGCTTCAACAACAAAGTCACACCACATCGATCCTTGTAGTGATTGATCATTTTTTAATGTATGCCACTTTCATCCCAACTCAAAAGTATTGTACGACAGAAGACACGACTCGTTTAATCTTCAAGTATGTAGTCAAGTGTTGGGGTATTTCACAGAGCATTGTTAGTGATAGAGATCCATGGTTCACATGGTTCACATGGTCATTTTGGCGAGAACTCTTCAACATCTTGGGATCCCAACTTAACATCTCCTCAAGTTACCACCCCCAATTAGAAGAATTGGCCTCCGTTATTAGATGTGGCCCAATTGTGTTTTAATTCTTGAAAGAGATCTGCCATAAACAAGAGTCCTTTTAAAGTTGTCATAGGGCAACAACTGAGATTGTCACACACTTCCATTGGGCCATATAAAGGGAAGAACCCTTGAGCATTCCACTTCACCAAAGAGTCGAGCAAAACACAGAGATTGCTTGAACTTACTTGGAAAAAGCATTAAAGCGCATGAAGAAGTGGGCTAACCAGGGTTGAAGAGCACAATAGTTTAATGTTGGTGACTTGGTATTGGTCAGATTAGTGCCTGAGCAACTTAGATTCTTACAAAAGCTAGATCACAGATTAGTGCGCAAGTATGAGGGTCCAATAAAGATTCTTAACAGGGTGGGGTAGGATTCCAATAAAATCAATCCCCCAAAACAGATAAAAGTGCACTCGATTTTCCATATAAGCAACGTGAAGCCATATCATGCAGATTCAACAAATGCAAGTCGAAGTAGATCAACCAAGGTTGCCCTCAACATGAAGCCACCTTTAAAGCGTCAAGTTTAAGAAATTTTAGTTGATAGACAAACTGTAGTGTCTAGAAGACCAATCCAAGAATACCTTGCAAAGTGGGAGGGCTAAGATGGATAGGCCCTTAAGTAGGGAAGTTGATAAGAGATCACCGAGTAGGGACACACCTCTACCCAAGACAAACAACACCTTGATGTCTAAACCTAAGCAACTATTAGCTTGCTTCCTATGCCAGGGATCGCATCAAGTTGTTGAGTGTCCTCATAAAGGTGCTTTCAGTGCACTAAGCACTTCCACCCAAAAAGCTCCCTAATTACCACAAAAGGCCAAAGAAGGTTTGGAAAAACCCCTGAGGATGGGTTCTATCTGATTTCTTAATGCTCTCCATTCACAGTTGAGTCAAATGAAGAAAGAGCCCAAGAAGGGCTTGATGTATGTAAAAGTGACGCTCAATGGGAAATCCACAAGGGCAATGGTTGACATGATGGCAATCAATACCTTTATCACACCAAAGGAGGCCAAAAGGTATGGTCTAATGGTTAGTAAGGATTATAGGCAAATGAAAGCGGCCAACTCACCAACCTTTGCCACTTATGGAAGCTCTAAGAAGTTGATGACCAAACTTGGGCTATCGGAAGGAAGCATCAACTTTACCATCTCCCCCATAGACAATTTTGATGTTGTCTTGGGATTAGATTTCATGATGTTGGCTCAAGAGATCCTAATTCTGGCTATTAATTGCCTATTGTTCTTTGGAGAATGTTAATATGTTGTACCAGCCATAATTCTCCCTAAAATTGGAAAGATAATTTTAGCCTTGCAGTTTAAGAAAAGAAGTAAGAGAGGATAGCCCTTGTACATGGCCATGCCAATTTGCAAAGAGGGGACAGAGTCAAAGCTGATGCCCAATAGAGTAAAACTTGTGCTAGATTAGTTTAAGGATGTAATGCTAGACCAATTGTCCAAAGTTCTACCACCGCGACGACTGGTAAACCATGAGATTGAGCTTCTCCCAGGAGTGAAGCCTTCTGCAAAAGGACTTTATCGCATGGCTCCCTTAGAGTTGGTTGAGTTTAAAAAACAATTAGATAAGCTATTGTAAGTTGGCTTTATTAGACCATCTAAAGCACCGTTTGAGGCACTGGTGTTGTTTCAAAAGAAGCACAATGCGAGGTTGCGATTGTGTGTATATTACAGAGCCTTGAACAAGGTAATAATGAGAAACAAGTTTCCAATTCCTTTAATAGTGGACCTCTTTGATCAGTTGAGCCAGGGTAAATACTTCTCTAAACTTGATCTAAGGTCCAGGTATCATTAAGTTAGAGTCGCTAAGGGAGATAAGTCAAAAACTACTTAAGTGACACAATATGGTGTATTTAAGTTCTTAGTTATGACTTTTGGACTAACCAATGCTCCTGCCACCTTTTGTGCTCTGATGAATTAGGTTTTCCATGACTATCTTGAAAAAATTTTTGGTCATCTACTTAAACGACATAATGGCTTTTAGTTTTACCCTGGAGGAGCACCATCTGAAACTTGTCTTCGAAAGGCTTTGAGAGAAATACTTATATGTAAAAAGGGAGAATGTTGCTTTGCTGAGACTTGAGTCTATTTCTTGGGCCATGTTGTGGAATAAGGGCAAATTTAGATGGATATGGAGAAAGTTAAAGCCATTAAAGATGGCCAGCTTCAAAGAATATTAAGGAACTTCGCCTATTTCTAGGACTAGCCAACTATTATCAAAGATTTGTAGAGGGGTACTCTTATAGAATAACTGTCCTTATCGAGCTATTGAAGAAGGATAAGAAGTGGGAATGGTCGGGTGAATGAGACGATGCATTTGAGGATTTAAAGCAAATCTTGATGAAAGACAATGTATTTGTCCTCCCCAACCTTGGAAAGCCTTCAAAGTAAAAACAAATGCATTAGATTTTGCCATTGAAGGAGTGCTCTTGTAAGAAAGGCATCTGGTTGCTTTTGAAATCCGCAAGTTGAATGAGGTAGAAAAAAGGCAGATGGCCCAAGAGAAAGAACTCCTAACAGTGATCTATGATATAAGGGCTTGGTAACATTATCTACTTAGGTCAAAATTTGTCATGAAGACGGATAACATAGCTGTCAACCACTTTCTTACTCAATCAAAGCTCACGATAGAATAAGCAAGATGGCAAGAGTTCCTAGTAGAGTTTTACTTCTATTTTGAATATAAGGCAGGAGTGCTAATCAAGTGGCGGATGCATTGAGTCAACGAGCAAAATTAGTAGCACTTGAGAGAATTGCCCAAATGTCAACTGCTAAGGTGACCACTGATATCCGCAAACTGATCAAAGATAACTTGAATAAAGATAGTCATGTGCATCAAGAAGATAGTAGATGAAGGGAAGTTGATGTATTTTTGGTTAGAGAATAGGGCTATGTTGACAAAGGGTCCTAGATTATTTTTCCCAAGAGTAAGAAATTTGAGACAGATGCTAATGCAAAAATGTCATGACATCCCTTGGGCGGGCCATCTAGGTTAGCAATGCACTCTTACTCTAGTAAAATAGGGCTATTATTGGCTGAATATGAGACAGGATGTGATGGATTACAACAAGACATGCCTCATCTGGAAACAAGATAAAGTTGAAAGAAAGAAGTAGGCAGACTTGCCTGAACCATTGTTGGTGCCAACGAGACCTTGAGAAAGTATCTCTCTTGACTTCATAACTAGGCTTCCTAGAGTTGGTGACCTTGGGTCGATCCTTGTAGTGATTGATTATTTTTTAAAGAATGCCACTTTCATCCCAACTCAAAAGTATTGTACGGTATAAGACACGGCTCGTTTAATTTTCAAGTATGTAGTCAAGTATTAGGGCATTCCATAAAGCATTGTTCGTGATAGAGATCCGAGATTCACAAGGTTATTATGGTGAGAACTCTTCAACATCTTGTGGTCCCAACTTAACATCTCCCAAGTTCTAGCCCAAATAAATGGATAGATAGAACGCTTCAATAAGTTGTTGAGGAATATTTTAGGCACTCCGTGCAAGCTAATCAGAAGAACTAGCCTCTATTATTAGATGTGGTCCAATTGTGTTTTAATTCTAAAAAGAGCTCCACCACAAACAAAAGTCCTTTTGAAGTTGTCACAGGGCAATAACCGAGATTGCTGCACACTTCCATTGAGCCATATAAAGGGAAGAACCCTCAAGCATTCAACTTCGCCAAAGAGTGGAGGCAAAACACAGAGATTGACCGAGCTTATTTAGAAAAAGCATCAAAGCGCATGAAGAAGTGGGCTAACAAGGGTCGAGCGCACAACAATTTAATGTTGGTGATCTGGTATTAATCAAACTAGTGCCTGAGCAGTTTAGATTCCTACAGAAGTGAGATCAAAGATTAGTGCTAAGAATAAGGGTCTGATAAAGATTCTTGACAATGTGGGGCAAGCCTCTTATAAAAATCAATCCCCCAAAATGGATGAAAGTGCACCAAGTTTTTCATGTAAGTAACCTGAAGCCATATCATACAAATCCAACAGATGCAAGCCAAAGTAGATCAACCATGGTTGCCATTAGCATGAAGACACCTTTAGAGTGCCAAGTCGAAGAAATTTTAGTTGGAAGACGAACCGTAGTGTCTAGAAAACCAATCCAAGAATATTTTGTAAAGTGAGAGGTCTTAGGACTAGAAGAAGTTAGTCCAGAGAGAGAGCACGACCTTAGAGCCTTCAAGTATAAGTTCAAAGAGTTTCAAGCAGCCAAGTAGACGAGGGCGTCGACAAATTGAGTGGGGGAGGATGTCATAAGCCAACCTTGTGTAGGGCCTTGAACAGGTAAAGGTGCCTTAAGGGTAGAATCCATATACTTAGGAAAAGTGTCCTATTTTCAAACATTGTAATGGTTAGTGGTAGTATTCTTGTAAAAGCTCTTTTGTTACTATAGGAGGGCTGAGCAGTCAACAAATGTTGGGCAATCTCATTGGTTAAGGTATGTGCTAGCACACCTATCTAGGGCTACCTTCTTGGCCGGACAATGGTGTGGAAGAATCGTCACCCTTTTGTAATCGTGTATTGTATCTATCATTAATAAAAACATTTTTTCTTATGGAGGCACCAAGCGTCATCTCAATGTACACCCTTTATGCCCCGCTATATCATTGTGTCCCTCGTTATAACTTGTTGCTTGCGTGTTGCTTATTTAGATTGTTGAGAACATTTGGCTGACTTGTATGGATGAGACCACCCAAGTGCTGCACGGCCTATAGAGTGTGCAAAAAGCATAGTCTGTGACACCACTGTGCAATACTAACAAAAGCTAGTGTCATTTAACAGATATAGACTTAATTGCATGATTTTGAAAGGTTGAGTGTTTATTTACAGTAAAATAAAGTTTATAAATTGATTGACATACAATAAAACGTTAAGAACTTATATCCATTTTGTGCAAAAATTGAGGGTGTATTTGGCTATTAAGCCTTAATTATATAGGCATACTAGTTCCAAAGAAATTGAAATATTTTCTTCAAGACTTGATTCACACAAATTTATTGCATTCTTACTGTTTTTTCTGTGAATGCCACTTTTCTATGATCCCATACTTATTCCACAGAAAAAGCAAAGCTACAAAGCGAAATAGGCCGGCAAAAACCACCTCAAGGGATGCCATCAAGAAAGATCTCTGAGGGGATAAACCAGCAGCAGCTATGCCTAGTGTCTGGCCAATGAAGTTGTAGGGGATGCTAAAACTTCCAGATTTGATGCCATTAATAGTTATCTTGGCAACTTCTTCAGCTTTCATTCCACCATCAGACGAGCCAACTATGATTTTGCTCAGTTCTGACCTAGTCTTCCGTGCTGCAATGTTACTTATCTCAGTGTATTGTATATGTTAAAGATCATTAAAAGAAAAGAAAATTTTAAGCTACCTTAGTTCATCAACATGTCTCATTTCATGTAACCAAAAAAAAGAAAAACAATTCTCATTTCATATATGTATCTCTATCTATCATTTTCAAAGATCAATTTTATTATTCATCTTTAATGTAATTTCATTACTGTATTTTTATTTTCTTGATATAAAATAGGTCAAATTGGTTAATTTTATCTTTAAAAAATAAGTTTTATATGTCACAAAAGAAAAAGCCAATAAGTTATATGTTGAGTACAACCTGTAAAAAGGTTATTAAATTTACAATTATATTCCTTAAAAATTTTACAATTGTTAATCCAAAATATCCATAATGTAAGTACATAAACTAATACATGCGTACTCCACAATCAGAGATGGTTCATATATATTTTAAATTATCTGAAATATATTATAGTTATATCATATATGCATTCCAACTTTAAATAATAAAAGTGTTACCAAAACAACAATGCAACCTAGCATGACATAGATATAAAGAAAGAAATTCACACCTTCCACTAAACCAGGAGTTTGAGTAACCGGAGGGAATATTACAGAGACATGAATGTTATCCACTGGCCTCTGCACTCTAGACTCTTCCCTTACTAGGACCAAACTAACAACTTGATCAACAACAGCCAAATACAGATAAAGCGTTTCCCCTATCCAAGGTTTGGACAAGATTGGTGGGGAAGATAAAAACTTTAAGCTCTTCAAAGGCCCTTTGACATTGCTTTGTCCATTTGAATTCACATATGTTCTTCAAGGTCTTGAAGAATGAGGGCATTTGTCGCCTGATCTAGACATGAATCTGCTTAGAGCTGTTATTCTGCCGTGAGCTTTTGCGCTTCTCTGATCGAGGTCAATGGGTTCATATCTAGTATTACATGTATTTTCTCCGGATTTGCTTCAATTCCTTGCTGCCTGACCATAAAACCTAGAAACTTTCTCGACGTCACCCTAAAAGCACACTTCACAAGGTTGAGCCTCATATAATATGTTTCCTGAGTATCTCAAAAGCTTCTTCCCAGTCCTATAAGTGTGTTCTATCCTCCAAACTTTTGACAATCATATCATCCACGTACACTTCCATGTACTTCCCGATATGATTTTTGAAACTTTTGTTGACGAGACTTTGGTAGGTAGCTCTCTCATTCTTCAGGCCGAATGGCATGACATTGTAGTAGTATAGGCCTTTATCTGTGATAAACGAGGTCTTCTCTTCATCGTCCTCCAACATCCTAATCTGGTTGTATCTAGAATACGCGTCCATGAAGCTCAGTAGCCCTTGCTCTGCACTATTGTCAACCAAACTATCAATATTTTGTAGCAAGAAACTATCCTTTGGGCATGCCCAATTCAAGTTGGTGAAATCCACGCACATTTTCCACGTTTCGCTTTACTTTTTCACATCACAATGTTGGCCAACCACTTCGGGTAATAAGTTTCTCTGATGAAGCCAGCATCCAGGAGCTTTGTCACCTTCGCATTAATCATTTTTTGTCTTTCTACTGCGAAACCCCTCTTCTTCTGCTGCACTGGTCTAGCTTTCGAGTCCACATTAAGGCGATTGACAGTTTCTCTCAAGTCTACTCCTGGCATATCTTCAGGTTCCATGTAAACAGGTTTGCGTTCTTCTTAATCAACTGTACTAGTTCTTCATTTCTTTCCAGTTTGGAGTCGATCTGCATGAGTTTGGTTGGATCCTTCAGGTCAAAGGAAACACTGATCAACTCTTCCATTGGTTGGGGGCGACTTAGGTCTTCCTCCGGCCTCTGATTGCGAATTTCTATAGTCATGGTTTCCTTGGCATTTCCCTTTGCTTTAAATGCTATCATATAGCATCTCCCGGCCATTGCTTGATCTCCTCAGACCTCTCTCGTCCCATGGGGAGTAGGAAATATTATCTTCAAATGTGGGGTCGACCCTATCATTCTCTTTTGTATTTGTCTGGGTAGGCCAAGGATAACGTTATAGGCTGATAGGATTTTGACCACCATGAATCCACCATTGTCGTAATCATCCTGGGTTCAATGCCCATTGTTAGTGGGAGGACAATGGTTCCTATTGTCGAGACCTATTCATTGCCAAATCTAACTAGTGATACGGGGTATGGTTTTAGTCGATCTTCCCTGATTCCTATCTTCTTTAAGGCTTCATAATACAGAATATCACTAGCACTCCTATTATTGAAATAGATTCTCCTTACCACATGGTTGTAATGACTATGCTAAAAACAATGGCATCCTCGTGGGGGAACTCTATGCCTTGCAAATCTCTGGTGGAGAAAGATATGGGCTCGTCTTTCCATGATCTAGGCTTTTTAGCCATAGAGTACACAGTCATGATAGTAGCTCGATTAACCTTCCTTCTTGTGGTGGGCTAGGGATTTTCCTACTATGACATTGATTATTCCAACAGTAGGTCGATTTTCAGCCTCTCTTCTCCTTTCCTCTCGCCTTAAGCCCCTTTCATTTGTATCGTTTGCGTTCTGAGGTCTTCCAAAGCTAGTTTGGAGTCGACCATTTGCATTTCTTTGCTGATACCCACCTTTTCTAAATCCTTGTTTTGTTTGACCTAATACAAACCTTTTAGCTGGCCTTTCCTGACAAGGCTTTCGATTTCATTCATGAGGTCGGTGCATTCCTCGGTCGTATGGCCATGGTCACAGTGAAATGCACACCTTTTAAGTCTAGACTTTTGGGGGTTTGGTTTCATCAACCTAGGCCACTTCAATTGCTGGTCTTTCTCAATTTGCATCAAAATTTTCTCCCTTGTAGTGTTCAAGGGAGTGTTGTAGTCGTATCTTTTCTCTAGCTTTTTCCTTTTTGGGTGGCCACTCATTTTGTTGAATCTCTTCCCCCTTTGGTCTCTCTCAATCTCTTTCCCCCTATTTTTGTAGCTTCTGTGCTCGTCTTTGTCTTCTTCTTTTTCCAACTTGGTGGTCATGGTTTCTTCGGCATTCATATATTTTTCTGCTCTGTGTAAAAGCTCTAGTAAAGTTTTGGGGGGTTCTAGCGAGAGAGAGAGTTTAAAATGGAACTCATCATCCGTGAGGCCATTCATTAATCCTGCTACCACCACAGACTACTCTAGGTCTTTGATTTGAAGAGCTTCAACATTGAATCTCATAACATATTCTCTCAACGACTCCTCTGATCTTTGTTTCACAGCCATTAGACTAAGAGTGGTCTTTTTGGCTCATCAACTGCTGATGAAGTGCATGAGGAATAAGTGTTCGAGCTCTTTAAATAAGCTATCCGACTACGGTACAAGTCTAGAATATCAAGCTCGAGCTGCTCCTTTGAGAGTGGCTAGGAATGCTTTACACAACAAAACATCGTCGACCCCCTGTATAGACATGTTAGCATGAAAAAGTTTTAGACGATCAAAAGGATCAGTGGTACCATCGTAAGGTTCAATGGTGGGCATTCTGAAACTTGTCGGCAGTTGAGCCCGATCGATCTCTTCAGTGAACATTGAGGTTTTTAACAGCTTGAGCTCATCTATTAGAATTCGCGCTTTGTCTTGCATTTGCCTTTCCATCGTCTCCACCTTGGCTTCCAATTGGTTATGCGTTTGATCTTCCATTGAAGGGGCGGAGGAAAAGGCATTTCGTGGTTCTTTCGGTGCTTTCTAGATCTAGACCATTCCAAGGCCTCTTATGTGGAGCAGCTAGCGTTTGTTTCTTCAAGTGAAGGATGAGTTGAAGGTTTGTCGGTGTCATTTATGGAGGGTTGTCTCTAAGTAGGAGAAGGGGTGAGGGCATGCTGGACCAGTTCAGTCAGATTTCTCAGCTGTTGGGAGAGTTGTTCAAACTGTTCCATGATAGGTAGTAGATGTCTGTTTGAATGATCATCTGGGGTAGTGTTTGGGCTTATTGGTGCTATGGGTTCTTCTTCCTCCGCCGCTCTCCTTTTGGGTGCCATTCTCAACAACAACGGAAAAAATGCAAGGCCCTTACCTGGAGCGCCAAATGTTGGTGTCGAGAATAGTAGAGTTTCAAGAATGACAGAGGTTTTCTTCTCGTCTGGTTTGAGCATTGACGAGGTTTTACATGATTAGATTATCGACCTCAGTATAGGTGGCAAGAATATGGTCGAATGGCATCCTACTGACTTGGCTACCCAATGATATAGGTTGGCTAATAGGCACCACATCACCTTCCAGCCAAAATTATCATGTGTGCGCTTAGTCCCTAGGCAGACAGTTGGTCCCGAGGTTGCCGATGACACCGCAATGGGAACCAACATGTCAAACATTGAACTGGGCATTCAGAGTAATGATGAGGGTAGAGCTGACATGACCATGCATCAGCTCTACATGGATCCTTGTAGAGTCAAATCAGCTACAAGAGCTAAAGGACCGAAATGTCCCCAGGTTGCATCATCCCACATTAGTATCCTTCCAAATTTTAGGGTGTTCTTTAATACTGATTGATACTAATAGTAACCATTAGTATAAGAGCACATTTAAGAAATATGCATATAGATTTGCATAGTATCAACTCTTATATATATATATATATATATATATATATATATATATATATATTTCTTACCAGGCGTAAGCTCATCCCCCTATTTTCCTCCAGATTATCTGCAGTAGTTTGTGTCTCCGCAGAAGAGGATTTTTGCTACAGTATTCCTCAGGCGATTCTTCGAATATTGTAGAGGTATATTGTTATACTTTTTTGTGTTCAGATTACATATGTACAGTACTATTATATGAATTATCATACAGGGAATGTAAACTAAATTGTAATGTATTGAATGTAAATTGTAATTTAAAGTACGAAGTAGTCAGATTTAAATTTCATGTTACATAAATGTTAATTGAGGTTGCTTAGGCATTTAGTTTTAAATTGAACGAACGAATATGAAATATTGATTACTTGAGAAATAAAGAAACGAGTGAGGATACAATAGACAGCCCAACAAATCGTAGGAAAAATTAGTTCTTATTTTTGGTAATCGGAACGTGACATGTTTATTAGTTGATTGTTTCTTTTATTTAGTATGCTTTGCATTTATAAATGATTTTATGGGTAGATCTTTAATCAAAACCTTCATTTTATTTAATCAAACCTTCATGAGACACAACTTGCCACTAGGAGTGACCTTGAGGTTTAAAGGCTTATTACGTGTGCTATTTGTAATCGTGATTCCTACAAAAGAGAATTTGGATTTGATTATTTATTTAGTTGATTTTTTTTGTTCGAGGACTAGCAAAAGTTAAGCGTGGGAGAATTTGATATAGGTATAAAATGCATTATGTTCATCCTTTATATTTAATCTTTTAAGTATGTTTTCTTACCTAAATGAGCTTATTAATGTTTATTTTGTGCTTTAAGTAGCAAATGAAGGTAATGGAGAAATTAGAGCATTAAATTGTAGTTTTGAATTTTTCTGATCAGTGGAAGGTATTCGGTAATTTCACATCTTTGGAGTTGCTGAACGTGAAAGAAGCCTGCATAAGAGTTGAAGTAGACATCTTAAGCTTTTCAATTGTATTTGTATGCCTTAATCCAAGTTTTGATTTCCTAAAAAATAGGAGCAGAGTAAAGAATTCTAGTCAAAGTGAAAATTAGAGTTATAAAAAGACTTTAGGTTGTGACAAGATAAAAGCAGTAAAAGTTAAATGGAAGAAGACTCCAAAAGTTTGGCTATGCAGACGAGATTTAAGATGATAAAAACCAAGGTAGATACAAAGGAAGGTGCAACTACACAAGAATCTTAATAGGAAAAGAGTTTCAGTCGAGCAAGAGTTTTAATCTAAAGAAGAGCGATAGGCAGCCAAAGTACTTCTATCTCAAATGAAATTATTTTTAAGTTTATAAATAAACTTATTAAGGGCTAGAAAAGGGAAGAGTAGTTAATGTCATTTTTATAAATGTTGTTGATTGTTTTTAAAGCATGTCTTCTCAATTTCCTTATTCTCAGTTGTAAGGAGTTTGAAACCCTTGGATGATCATGTGAGACTTAGTTGTTCTTGATTTTATGTCAATTCTTTATATTGAGTGTCTTATATTCTTCTACAATTGTTTGATTGATATATTCTTCTACAATTGTTTGATTGAAGGAGGCTTACTATATAGTTATATTTTATAATCTATTGTTGGTTTAAAACTCAAGTCCGTAATTGCTTGATAATTCTAACATCTAGTAGCCGTAGGAGTTGATGATTCTAGTCAAGTTTTCATTCAATTTCTAGAATAATATAGGACTAAATCGAATATATATTCGATCTTATGTGTTTGTTGTTTACCTTCAACCTCGCTTTCTAATTCTTAAACCTACCTCAAACTATATCTAGAGAACTTGCTCTAGGTAGTTTGGTAGTAAGAGATTAGTTCAAGAATTTGTTTAAATAAACAACAATTAGAATACCAGAGCTTGTTATTATTCTTTAGTTGAACAATCAAGTAAGATTTGATAATTTAAAGTCAATGATCGATGTTCAAATCCAATGATGAAGAATATCTTTTTAATCAATAGCTTCTGTGATTATTATTGTTTATGATTTAATCTATCTCTTTTTTTTTATTTATTAGTATAAAAAAGCTTAGAAACCCCTTTTTCATTTACTTGTTATTTTATGAGGATTAAAATAAAAAAAATGATTATTATCAATCTCTTTGTGATCAACCTCTATTTACCCTATCTAAAATTTGTTAAATAGAGTTTATAGTTTGGTGCATTCGATACGCATTAGAAAACAGACAACCAAAAAAGAGAAAACATGTTTAGAGAGGTCAGAAATGGTTTCAACATTTTCTCTCTGATACTTATGTCAAACAATGAGGAGGACTAGGAAAGTAAAAAAAATGGTGAATAGGTGAATTGGTGGTCTTAGGTTTACATAAGAAAAGAGGTACATTGTATAAGAGAGAGATGGTTTGACATGGATGGTGCTAATGACATGGCTTAGCAAGATTGGTCAACTTGGCATGGTTAAAAGATAAAGATGATGTGGTCCAATAGGGCATCGACCTAACGTTGATGAATATGGATAGCTAACTTGATGTAGTCTATCTTTGACGATGCATGAGCGATCTATATCTTCGAGCTCTTTTGATTTCTCTTATTTTTAATCCACATGCCTACTTCATTAAGTCATGTGGCATTTTAAACTAAATTTAAAAAATTTCATATCATCTCGATCAAAAACTAAGTGTGCAAGTCAAACGTCACGTCAACACATTAAACAGGGAGTAACAGTCCCAACAAACAGTCGGACTTAATTCATCAAATTAAATTACTTCAGGGATTAAATTCTTTTAAATTATACTATAGGGATTATTAAATTTCAAAAGTTAAAATGGTATAAGGATTATTCACATTATTTAATCTAATATGTACTTATAATTATCTATCAAAATTTACATTTAAAATTAACTTAAATATTTAATATGATAACAGTGGTCATTTTCTAATTAACTAATTTAATTTTTCCTTTTTTTCTCTTTTTTTTTACATTTTTTTCTTTCTTCTTTCTTTCTTTTTCTTTCTTTTAAAAATAGCTTAGATAAAATAATAATGTAATTAATGTGTCATATGCTTTTATTTATAACATTTTGAATTGTAAATTTAACTAACATTTTTTCATACATTTAAATTTTCTTTTATCATTTTGTTCTCTTTTTTTTCTTGTAGGTGGGAAAATTAAATAAAATGTAGAAAAAAATTAAAAAAGATTTATTTTTTGAAAAATAAATGTACTTTTTTTTTAAAAATCAACTTTTTATTAAAGTTTGTTTTATAAAATAAATATATTTAATTTAAAATCATAGGAATTGTTTTAAATTTAAATCATGAAAATTATAAAAAAATTAAAAATAAAGAAATATTTTTAATAAAATTTAATTTTTTAACAAAATTGATTTATTGAAACATTTAATTTAAAAAAATTAATTGAATTTTTATTTTGAAAAAAATTAACTCTTAATTATAGAAATTATAATAATATACATTTTTATTAAAAAAATATTGATTTGATAGCCAAATATACCTTCAACCTCTTATACAAAATGCATATAAGCTCTCTGCATTTTATAACATGAAAATCAATTCATAAACTTTTATTTTACTGTAAATAAATCCTCAACCTTTCAAAATAATGAAATTAAATCCAAATCTGTTAAATGATACTAACTTTGGGTAATATTACACATGTGACATACCATGTGACAACCAACCAAGCTATCCACGTCAGTTTTCATGTAAGATATCCAAAACAATAGTTAGTATCAATTAACAGATCTAAATTTAATTACATGATTTTAAAAGAATGAGGATTTATTTACAGTAAAATAAAAATTTATACATTGCTTTTCACGCAATAAAATGTTGATGATATATCCATTTTATGCAAATGATTGAGAATCTATTTGGCTATTAAATAAAAAATATTTGAATTATATTTGTAAGAACAAATATAAATTTAATTTATATTTATTTTTAAATAGGAGTACTGTTGAAAAATTAAAAGAAATCATTGTCCTATTCTTAATTTACAAAGCAAATGAAATATATAAAATTCATCCAATTTTACTTTTTTTCTTTTTACATATCAAACATAAAATAGGTTAAAATCATCTTCTAATCCATTCCTATTTTAAATTTTATATTATCTAATCACATCATTATCCCATTCACTAAATATGGCCAAAGTGTATCTATTATTTAATTATGTTATTATAGTGTAATTTATAAATAAAAATAATTGTTGCCAATGACTTTTTAACTATGCAATGGTACGAAAAACAATCAGTCTTTCATAAATAAATGCACCGTAACTTTATTGCAACTTGCAGTTTAAACTACAAGCCACGAGGCCATTGGCAAGCACCAGGCCTTTTTCTTACACAATTTTTCTTAAATCGACAGGAAAACATGGATTCTCCACTCAGTCTCAAAATATTGCTAATTGAGAGTGGAAAGCTGGGAACCCTTTTAAGCATTGGATGTAAAGTTGAAGTTCGAACAGGCAGTCTGTGGAACAGGAGAGAAGAGCTGAATCCAAGCTTTGATTTGGCTAGATCAAACTGCAGAAGATTATTCTCTATCTGATGCCCTCCGATTACTATTGAAGTTGTGGGGTTCAATCCGCCATCGACAAATCCTAGGCATAATACATCTTTGCTTTCACCATTGAGTTTGCACCGAAAATCCTCCAGAAGACATCTTTGTTTTGCAGCACAAGATCAATTTGCGGCACTCCTGGACCAACGCGAGTGCTGCCAAAGCTCTTGGCATTAAAACATGCCCCGAAAGGAACGACTGCTGGAACTCTAGGAACCTTGGAAATTTCCTTGACAAAGGCATTAACTAAAGCTCTGTAGATTGAAGTTTCCATGACAGTGTAGGGAGTGACTGTGCTGATCTTTGTACCACCGCGGCCTTCTTTGTCAATTGATAGCAAAGTTGTGTTCAATCGTAAGGTTTTTCCATTGATCCTGATACCCTTGACTCCAATGAAGTAGTCAGAAGAAGGCTCATTTTCAAAGGAAACCGGTGCTGTGCTGACAGGATTGAGAATGAGTGGTGTGTAGATGAGAGATTTCGAGATGTCAAGGTTGTTAGGAAGAAGATTACACCGTTGGAACTTGAAGAAGAACTCAAACAAACTGCAAATTTTCTATGGAAGCTAAAAGCAGAAGCAAATTGGGAAGACATGGAAATCTTTGTTCTTCCAAGACCAGCCATGCCCTTAACACCACTAGCAAGACCTTCCAGGAGAAATGGAGATCCGCAAGTGAAGAGAAACTTAGACACAGAAACAAATTTTCCAGGATTTTTTCCATTGGTAGATTGGACTGACACAACATCCTGCGCAACCTCTCCCATGGTCCCACTGCGGGTAACGGTGTCGGCTGGAAGGAGACTACAAGTGTTATTGTTGCAGCCTGGCTTGGGGCCTGAGAAACAACTTCCACAAGACTTGGACTTAGCCAAGGAGCATTGAGCTGAGTTACAACGGGCTGGCTTGTAGGAGGATGAGACATAGCCTTGTTCACAATCAACCCATAGATATTCACCCCCAAGATCAAGGGTCAACTTGACAGGCACTAGAGGTGTTCTTTGTTTGATTTGGGTGACATATTGGAGAGTTGAATCATCTTTTGAGACTGGAAGGATTAGTGCTTTATGCCTAAAGGAACTTTGAATGGATGGAGAGACTGAAGAAGAAGAGCAAAGCTGCAAATGCAACGAATTTACTAGAGACAGCCATTGTCTTTGGATAGAGATATTGAGAGTTCGGATGACGTGGAGAGCTAGTGAAAGCATAGATCAATTTATAGCTGCTGCCATTGTCAGTTGTGCTATTTTGGGATAGCGATATTCCTATGCTTTAATTTATTAAGAAAAAAAGTTTTTTTTTTTATAAACTGAAACATAAATAATTAAATATCATGTATTTCAATGTGAAAGTTAATAATTTTTATTGAATCACGTAACAAGAGCTATCCTTTTTTATCTCGCAAATCTCACTATGTTCTTTCCATAAATTTGTTCTCAAAATTCAGTTGTTTGGTTATTCCTTTTTGTTTTTTATTTTTTGTTATTTAGATTTTATTTTTAAGTTAATCTTTAACTTTTATTTTTCTTTTTCTATTAAAGATAAAAGTTAATACTTTATATTTGTGTTAGTTGGTAAACCTTTTACCAAGCTTTTCATTTTTATTTTTATTTTGTTTGTGTCACATGTTCATTACCCTTTTCTCCACCAAACCAATTTGTTACGGTATGCAATGCTATTTCCTTTATGCCAATGATATATCTTTTTCTATCCGATACAGGATTAAAACATTCAACCTACAATGCGTGACATGTCACTTGCATGCCTATTTTTGTATTTTATATTTTATGCTTTGTTTTAATCTTGACTGCTGCAAATGTGATCATTGGCATAGGAGATCAAATTCTGGGCATTTGATCATAACTAATTAAACAAACTTTAAAATTTCAGTAAAAAATACATTTAATTTTTTTTAAATACATCGTGATTCAGAAAAGAAAGAAAGGATTCAATTTTTCTTATCATTTTCATAATGTTCATTTTAAACTAAAATATTAATTAAGTTATTATACTTTACAAATATTTTATTAAAGCATCAATCTTTTTGTTGTACTCAATTAAATCTTTAAAGTATTATTTTGATCTAATTATACTCCTAAGTTTTTTATTAAATTAAACTCTTATTCTGAATAAAAACTATTAAAAGCCATTATATTATAACGCAATGCTATGTGACTGCCATCTTTGCCACAGCAACATCTAAATGGCATAAATGTGGCAAAAAAGAGCTCTTATAAAGTGCATATACTGTAACCAAAAACGCAAAAATGCATATATACATACATACATATTTTTATATATAGACCTCCAAAATTCCTAAGCCACTTATATGTAATTTTTAAAATATATTTTATTTTTGTGTGAAATTTGAATTTAATTAAATTAAAAATTATAATTCCTACCTTCAAGAGTTAAATATAAGTTTTCATATTGATATTGAAAGTTAAAGTTACATAATCTTATATAAATATATAAAAGTAAAAACTTTTGGCTAAAATGAAAATATTCTACATTAATAATTAAGTTTGACCTAAGGGACCGTTTGGTTTGCGAAATTTAGGATTACCTTTCAGAATCATTTAACGAAAAATTATTTTACTTGACGGATTCTTGGGAATATTAGATTCTTGTGTTTGATTGTATTGGTGGGAATATAAGATTTTTGTGTTTGGTTAAAGGAAAGTAAAATTACTTAATTACTTATTTTATTATAATACCCTCCATATTATTAGTTGATATAGAGTGAATAACACTTGATATAAATTATATTTAAATTAATTACTTATTTATTTATTTAAGATACTCATTTATTTATTTAGTCCCTTTTTTTATAAGGTTTTTGTTATGTAAATTATTTGATTTAACAAACTATTACTATATTAAATTGATTTTGATTAATCAAAAAACATAGGGTCCATCTTATTATTGGTCTATTTGATTTTAAATTCATTTTTCTCTTCATCAAAATAAGAAAAAAAAACAATTGTTGTAATATTAGATAGGTTTAGGGGTAAAATGGAAACAAAATATAATTATTGGAGGGTAAAATAGGCATAAAAAGTAGTTTTCCCCTGGACAAAAAATATACCTCAAGTTTTGCTAGGAATTTTTTCACCCCATTCCCCCCCCCCTCCCCTTTCCTCTCTCTTTGCACTGTTGGGAATATGAAATTCCCGGTGTGAAAAAATTTCGCGAACCAAACATGATAATTTGATTACGGAAAAAAAATTCCTACCAATAATTTAAAATTCCTAAAACCGAACAGCACCTAAAGGTTATTATCCTTTCTTAGGAGCAATTATGTCCAAAGTTCGAATTCCTCTTTTCCCTTATTGCTACTACGTTAACACATAAGATATAATAAATATTATCTTATATAAATATATAAAAGTTAAAAGCATTTCTGATATAAAAACATTTTAGAATGGGGATATAAGTTTTGAATTGAACAGTTTAGTTTTGACGGTGATAATTGAAAAAATGATTTTATAAAGTACATTACTTAGGCTTATAGGTATGTAGTATGTAACCTGAGATGATTATTGTTTTCTGGTAAAAGTATAAGGAAAGTTTCATTTAAAGTTTTTATGTGTCAGGACTGAAAGAAACTTTGTATTGTGATTATGACCGAAGCACCTATTTGATCCCAGTAATGTTGAAAAACTAAGGCTGTTAGTCCATCTAGTCCTGGTGCATTATTGGGGGCCATTTTTTAATTTATTTGTTGAATGTGTTATTATTTGAATTCTGTTTATGAAATTAAAAAATTTAACTGACGGTGTATTGAATGGTAATCCAATTCAGAAGAGGATATAAGTTTGTCAAGTTGATGTATTTCCACGATATCGAGTTGTGTAATGTTACTTAGCTGACCAACGTTATAGTTAGTAGGATTAGAGATGTTTTGAGATTTACCATCACGTATGTATTCCAACTTATAGCTTCAAATTTCATATTTTATCGCATAAACACTAGTTTGACAACGATAATGATAAGTAATATTATTTCTGCCTACTGGCGGAAGAAATGAAGTTTAGTGCCTTTCATACAAAATAGAACTTTAATTAAACAAAAAATTACTTTAAAGATTCAATTAATATAATAAAAGGATAAGAATTTATTTAAAAAATTTAAGGAAAAAATAACTTTTTATTACTTCATACAAACATTATTTCAAATTCAAAAGATACATTCAATGCCAACTAATATTCCCTCCTTTCGGCACTGTTAATCAATGTCTGCTACCCTTTTCAATAATTAATATTAATCCTAATATTAATACCTGAAAGTGGCTAATTATAAACATTAATTAATATTTGTTTTAAAACTTTTTCACGACTGCGGCCTCTTTTTTTCTATTGGATGATTCGACAAATGTGACGAGCAATCTTGCTGTTTTATATTTGTTTAACTGAGAGAGCGAATCTTATATATAACTCAAAGAAAGAGTTAATTACTGCCAACTGCAAGGCATATTTTGATGTTAGATGAATCTACTAAGGCATTTGTTTTCATCAAAGAAAAGATATAAATATATATATATATATATATATATATATTATCTATTTTAGACTTTGCAAGCGGAATAATTAAAATTATGACAAATATCTAATTTTATTTACTTTTTATTTTATTAATATTTCATTAAATATATGTTTTATCATCTTAATCCCTCTTGTGAAGTCTAAAAACTTCTTGTATTGGATAATAATCTTAATATTAATATGTTAAAAATGTTTTAGTTGGCAACACAGACTAAATTTATGGAAAGAGCTTTTGGGTTCGACTCCCGCTAAATACACCTTTGGAGAAGGGTGAGAAGCTTTAACTGTTACGAAACCCCGAGCAAGATTAGTCTCAAACTAACGGATGAGGATACCTGCAGTTTACACAAAAAAAATGTTTATTAAGTTTTTAAAATCTACCTAGAAAGTAATGGTTAGATAAATAACAAATTAATAAATTTCCTGCAGCATTTTTTTTTAGTAAAGCAGCCAAAATGAATGTAAGTAATGAGCAATTAGTAATATAGTATAATCCCTCTAAATGAATACTTTTTGGATTCATTATTGAGTATTAATTTAAAGGGATTATTAATTTAAAGGGTTTTACTTATAAATTGTTTTTTTTTCCGGAAAATGCGTCTAGTAATTTTCATATTCTTTAAACTCCTCTTATTGTTGTATAGCATTTAATTTCCATAAAAATTTCATTTTAATTGATAAATTCTTTTGTTGTTGCATAAAACAACAATGATTAGATGTTGACGTAGATTTGCTTTTTTTTCTTCACATGTGACATTAAGGGCTCTACAAGAAAAAGAAGTTAAAGAGACGCAGGGGATGGTTCCCTACGTAGGCACTTCGATGCTTAAGTTAGTCCAAGGGTTTTTCAAAGTCTTAGTGAACAAAAAAGTAGTGCTTAGAGAGTAAGATAATACTTATGACCTATTTATAGTAGAACAATTTACCTTTACTGCTATAGTAATTGCTGGAGGATAATTTCGTCTTTTTGCGCATTTGTGGAGTTCATTTTCTGCATGTAACAAAAGCTTTTCCACATCTCTTGTCTATTGCGGTGAGAGAGTACCTCTCGCCATGTGTGAGGTATGTTTCCCGTTATACAGGAGGTTATATGTGGGCTGGCGGTAGGGGTTTTTCCGCCAGTGGGTAGCCTCTCCCATTGTGTGGAGTCATCCCCCATGGTGCGGGAGGCCATATCTCGCGGTGCGGGCATCTGTTGCCACAGGGCCCAATGATATTATGCCACACAACAAGCCTTGGTAGCTTCTTCTAGGCCTACTGGGCCCATTTCACTTTGTTTGGGCCTTTCCCATATCAATTACTCCCCACTCTGTTATTGGAAAATCCAATAAGAGAGTATATATTTTGGGCATTTCGGTCATTTTATTAATTTAGTCATTTTCTGTACTCTTCCACAGGTTCCGAAGCATAGCTCTCCGAGAAGTGTCTCTTTGTTCGTGACCTTTAGGATTCCCTGCCGTAGCTATATAAGCGTGAGAAGGTACGTAAATTACGTTGAAAATTCTCTGAGATAACACCCTGTCACACATCTATATCCTCCCACCTATCGTAACTTGTCGTAGGCCTCTGTCTTGTCACGTGACTGACCTTGACAAACCCATGAGACTTACATCATGCCGTAGACAGTAAGTATTCCGCCTAAAACACCTGTCGCAACTTTTGCACTGCCGCAGACTCCTTAATCTCCTGTGCCTTTTTGCATTCTCCCACAGGTATTAAGCCTGCCGCATACATCGTGTCATCTTTTTCCTTTCACCTCAGTAGTTGTTGACTATGGCTACTCATGATATAGGTAAATCATTAAGGAAGGGTATTTATTCTAGGTTACATAGTGCGAACTTAGAGGAAGTTAGCACTAGTTATCCTCTTCCTAAAGGTTACCGATATAGGCTTCCAACGGATTGAGAAGCTTCCCCTGAGTTAGTCACTAGTGGCGTGGCCGTGTATAGGGCTTCCATTCATTTTGTTTTTTGTTTTCCTCTTCTGGAATTGGGATTAGACTTTCTTATGTATAAGAAAATCATTCCATGTCAACTCCACCCCCATGGTTGGGCCTAACTAATGGGATTTTCTATAGTGTGTCACGAGCTAGGTATCACACCCTCAATCCCTTTACTTAATGCATTCTTTAGAGTTCGTGGGTTGACTGTGTCAGTTTCATATTCTCTTCAGAGGGTAATGGAAAGAGGTTTTCATAATAAAATTTCTTTGAATCTTCCTAACAAACTACATAAGTTCGAGAGCGAGTGGGTCATCGTAGAACTTCCAAGGGATTTAGATATTCCCACCAAATGGAACATGGATACTAGCGACCACACAAAGCGCTTTAACAAATATAGTTTAGCCTTCCTAAAAGATCAATATGGCGAGTCCATAAAACTCATATATTATGTCAAGGAATGAAACTTATTCTCCCTTCTGACTCCCGAAAATATCACTGCGACTGGTTGGAGAGTAGGCGGGATTGCTTCCAACACTTCCACCATTCCTTTAAACCTACCCTCAACCTCATGTGCTTATAGTTCTAATCCTACAATTTCACTTGCAGCCCCTTTAGCCGAGCCAATAGGCCCTGTGGGTCATTTAGTATGAGACCCTTCCTCATATTCAGATGATGAAGGGGATAAGTCACTTAGTGCCATAAATACTAGCAGTTCATCTAGAGAAGACTTAGAGTGGAACCAAGGCGACGCCTTTGGGAGTCCTTTCTATGATCTTCCAATAGATGAGAGTTTAGCCAATATAGGCGATCTCTATACATATTTAGGATTCAAACAATAGTTTTTGTATTCGCGCATGTGATCAATGCTTTCAGCATGATATGCTAATGCCTTTTCTTTTATTGTGCAGATATGAGTTTTCAGGATGCCATTCGCAAGATGAGGGCGACTGTATCATCTTCTAGGGTCCCTCCTGATGCTCCTCCTCCACGAAAACAACCTCGTGTTGATGCATCCATTTCAGAGTGTCCTCACGCTCCTACTCTTCCTCCAACTACTAGCGAAGTTGATCGTTCTGTGCAAGAATTTGAGTAAGGAAAGAAGAGAAGGCTCATTATCCGTGATTGCCCACGCCTAGTTTGGAGGGTCACGAGAGTTCGGGGTCCCAAAGAAGTGATTCCGCTCCCCAGAGAGATGACTTTGAACTTCCAAGTGACAAGCGCACTCCTCGTAAGCCTCATTGAAAGAACTGGAAGAGGCTCTACGTGGAGGAGGTGATGGTTGCAAGGCTTATCTTGCCGAAGATGGTACCTCCTACGCTCACATGTTATCAAGTGGAAGGAGGCAAAATTGTTGACGGGGATGATTTCTAGACCTATCCTGGCATTAATGACAACGATGATATTGAGGACTCCAGGGTAGCTTCTCATCTGGCTAGAAGCACGATTCTTCCCCAAGACAAAAAGGAGATTTTTAAAGGTCTTCCTGTGGGTAAAGACAATTTAGACTATCTTGCCATGAAGGTAGGAAGCTTAACTCCTACTTGAGTGCATATATTTTATTATTTTCACTTCTTTTTATTTTTTATTGTTCTTCTCATTTTGTCAGGCTACACTGTAAGTAGTAGTTGTGAATGCACAGCACAGGACTTACCAAAAGCAGACCAAGAAAGAACTACAACAACTTAGGACTAATAATTTGGATCTTCGAAATGAGGTTCAGCAACTACACTCGCTTCCTAACAGAGTGGATGAGTTGAAGAGGGAGATTGAGGGCTTGAGATCTCAGATAATAAATCTGCAATTTAGGTTGGGTAATAAGCAGGCAAAAGCTCTTTCTTTGGAAGTGTACAACGAGGCTTATGAAAAAGCAATGGATGACCTACAACTTACACAGTCTCAATGCAATGAGGCTCTTGAGGAAGTACAAAGCTTGCAAGATTGGCAAAAGAGAATAGAGACCGATCGTGAGCGCATCCGGGCGAAGCGATACGGGAATATCGTCTCTTTTAGGATTTTTTTGAGAAAAAACAGGTATATTCTGTGGGCTTTGTGAAATATGGTTTTTATCTTGCTCGGACATGGCTAGAAAAGGAGAGACCTAGCTAGACGCTCTCGAAGCTTCAATATTCCAATAAGGTCAAATTGTATGAGCCTCCCCCTGGACCCAATACGAGCCAGACCCTAAGAAGCACGCAGATTACTTGGAAAAAAGGGCTGAGGACGACTTGAAAAATCTCAGCGGCCCTTGGCCTCCTCGTCAACCATACAACCAACCAGAGCTTATCGAGGCTTTAGAGGGTCTAGATAGCAAGGACTTCCAATTTTCTGACTCAATTGCTGTTGACCCTGTTTCAAATCCTGCAGTTGTTGAGACCACAAGGCTACCTGGTAATGACCAACCTACAGATGCTGTTGCTCCTAAAGGTCCTGTTGAAGGCTCGGCTTCTATTCCTCCTCTTGATTCTAGTCTTGCAGCTGAATAGCCTAAATATTTCTTTTCTTCTTTTTATGTAACTTTTGTTTTTTCAAAATTTTATAATTATAAATCATTCACTTTTTAAATTCTACATTTACTTCTGATATAAGTTGGTGATGATTTCTTTTGCAGTTATTCCTTTACTGTTTTACTTTTCCCCTAAAGTGACGGGTAGTTGAATGGCTCCTGCTACCTTCACTTTTTCACCTAAAAACCCATAAGATTGTATAATTCCTGAGAATTTCTTAACGGATTATTTTAATATTCTTTTAAATGATAACACACTCTTCTATATGGTACAATCAATCCATTTCTCAACATAATTCTAGTATCAATAATATAATATTTACTTATTCAAATGTCACGATCCAGATATAGTGAATAACACAGAATATCATATATGGTTGAGCTATCTGTCGTGTCCACACTCAAAAGTTAAATCTTAATTTACATATATGTAAACGAGTACTTACAAACAGATCACAACATAATGTTTACATCCCCTGTACAATCTATTTACAATGCAATACTATAGTTACAAAGTCTAAACATACATAAAAAGTAAAATTGTGTATACCTCTACGGTGTCCGAACTACCGCCTGAGGGATACGATAAAAGTGACCTCCGTACGCATAAAATTTATTGCAAATAATCTAGAAAGAAAAGAGAGGAGGTGAGCTTACGCCTAGTAAGAAATATATATATATAAGTACTGATACTATGTATGTCTACATGCATATGTGTAAAACATGTTTATTGCTAAATAAGATTTTAAGTACTTTAGCGAAAGGATACAATAATCAATTAGGCAACCAAGCTGAGGATGGAAGGATGCTTTAAAGCACCTCACGTATCCTAGTTCCTAGATCCGATTATAAGGAATATGAAGTTACTTGTAAATCATGCAATTTAGAGAAGTACAGTTTTTGATATAATATTTCGAAAACAACTCAAAAATGTATTAAATAGTCACTCGGTAAACAATTCAAAAATTTAAATCAAAAAACAATCAGAATATCGATCAGATTTATCAATAAGTCAAATTAATCAAATTCAGAATTCAATCACTCAGTAAATCAAAACAATCGATCAAATTCCATAAGTGCAATCGAATTCGATAAACATATATTAAACAATTCAGTAACAAAATAGTGGAGACTAAGCTACACCCAATAGTATCATGTATAATAAAGATCCCAGAATGATTAATAACGACATATGGCCATAGTCAAAAGGGTCCACGGTGTATACTTGCAAGGTGATATCTGCGGGAGTTGAAGATTTGGCAGGTATAACTAAAGGAAACCGAAACAAACACGCAGCGGAATTTAAATCATTCCGCCTCTACCAGGATCGATTCGGAGAGTTGCCTGATTAGGGTTTCGAGATTTTACCTAACGTTTTCTCTGATTTCTGTCGTTGGTCGAGCCACAAGCAACAACCTTTCGTTCCTGCCTCTATGGTATCCACACGAACGGATCTCACGACTCTTGAACGTCTCACGATCAGAAGCCTTAAAGAGCGTTTTTGATTCTTATAATCGATTTTTTAGCTTCGATTAAAAGAATACCTTTTCTGTTTTTAATTGTGCAGCTATGTTTTAGAAAAAAACATCCTTTTATAGGCAGTAAATTTTACCCTAAAATTTACTGCCAAACAGAACTCTAATCCTACTTAGAATAGGATTAACTATATCCTTAATCCAATTCAGAATAGGATTAATTAAGCTCCTCATTGATCCGTTCTAAGTGTGCGACCCAATAGGTTCTCAAAACAATGGCAATGACAAAATTGTCACAGGCAATGAGCGGTATCTAGCAATACATCATTGCTACCCATGTAATGAGAATTTCAATGACTCGACATAACCTTACTCGTGATAGATGTTACCGTGTAGTCTAATCCCTTTATCCTTTGATGTCTTGATTAGACACAAGTCATGGAATGTGTCACACTTGTATAGTCTAATCAGCGTTTCTTGATTCTTGAGTAGACTAATTAAACAAATAAAATCAATATCTCATATTGACTTATTCGAGCACGGCCATGCATTTCTTAGTCTCACTCTATCAAAGGGCCCAAGACATCACTCTTGTTATATAAGAGGGATAAATCCTATCTTGATCATTCAACATCCCTCTACATAGATCAAGGCATACCCAATTACTACCTTTATAGTCCATCCTGTTACGAATGACATCTAGCAGCATTAAAGTATGCAATTCTCTATGTTGGGATCTCTGATGATCTCAAGTCAAAGGATCATATACACCATCATCACTATGAGAATCGCTTATGACACTCATATAACAATCCATGTAGCGTTCTCATGGAGGGTCGATCCAGTACATAGTTCTCTAACATGTACCTATGTGATGACTTGATATCCTATATCCATGACAATGGTCATCAGTCAACCGCATACTAGTCTTATCGTACATTGTTATCCTTGTTCACAATAATACTTGACTAGGGATATTTTAAGAATAGTGTGTTATTACTATTCTAAGGACATTATCATATAAGATTACATTACGCAGTTATAAGACAAATATAATAATGAGCTATAATAAATAAAATGCCATGATACATAAAAAAATGCCAAAGTCAATCATCTAATGAATGGTTCTAAGGGCATAATCCAACAATCTCCCACTTGCACTAAGACCATTCACTCATGTATCTAATACCTAGTGACCTAGTGTGACGATCATGTCTCTGCTGCGTCAAAGGCTTCGTCAGTGGGTCGGCGATGTTATCGTCAGTTGGTACTTTGCATATCCTCACATCTCCTCTCTCGATGATATCTCGAATGAGATGGAAGCGCCGTAGTATATGTTTGGATCGTTGGTGAGATCTAGGCTCCTTAGCTTGTGCGATGGCTCCATTGTTGTCACAATAGAGCTCAATCGGATCTATAATGCTAGGAACAACTTCAAGCTCAGTAATGAACTTCCTGATCCAAACAGCCTCCTTAGCAGCTTCAGAAGCAGCTATATACTTAGCCTCTGTTGTAGAATCGGCCACTGTCGCCTGCTTTGAACTCTTCCAGCTCACAGCACCACCATTAAGGCAAAACACATAACCAGACTGCGATCTATAGTCATCTTTATCAGTTTGGAAGCTAGCATCAGTGTAACCCCTGTTACAATGAGCTCTTCCTCACCTCCAAATATCAAGAATGTATCCTTAGTCTTTCTCAAGTACTTAAGAATATTCTTGACAGTGATCCAGTGATGTTCACCAGGATCAACTTGATATCTACTCGTCATGCTCAAGGCATACGAGACATCGGGACGTGTGCATAACATGTTATACATAATGGATCCAATAGCAGATGCATATGGAACTTTACTCATACGTTCTCTCTCTTCTTGTGTTGTAGGACACTGTTCTTTTGAGAGAGTAATGTCATGTGTCATAGGCAAGAATCCTTTCTTGGAATCCTGCATGCTAAACCTCTTTAGCACTTTATCTATGTATGCACTTTGACTTAGGCCAGTTAATTTCCTTGATCTATCTCTATAGATCCTTATACCCAGTACATAGGTAGCTTCGCCCAAGTCCTTCATTGAAAAGCAATTCCCTAACCAAGTCTTTACAGACTGAAGGGTAGCGATGTCATTCCCAATGAGTAGTATGTCATCTACATACAACACCAGGAAGACAATAGTGCTCCCACTGACCTTCTTGTAGACACAAGGTTCATCTTCGTTCTTGATGAAACCAAACTCTTTGATTGCATCATCAAAACGAAGATTCCAACTTCGAGAAGCTTGCTTTAGTCCATAAATAGAACGTTGCAGCTTACAAACCTTTCCAGCATTTTTTGGATCAACAAAACCCTCAGGTTGTGTCATGTACACATCCTCGAGTAGCTTTCCATTAAGAAAAGCGGTCTTGACGTCCATTTGCCAGATTTCATAATCATGGTATGCAGCTATCACAAGCAAGATCCTAATGGATTTGATCATCGCGACTGGTGAAAAAGTTTCATCATAGTCAATACCATGAATTTGTTTAAAACCTTTAGCAATCAATCGCCCTTTATAGGTATGAACATTTCCTTCCATGTCGGTTTTCTTCTTAAAAACCCATTTACACCTTATAGGTTTTACCCTTTCGGGTAAGTCAACCAAGGTCCAAACTTGGTTGGCATACATGGATTCCATCTCAGATCTCATGGCTTCAAGCCATTTCTCAGAGTTGGCCCTGTTATAGCCTCTTGATAGGTAGTAGGCTCATCTTGGTCCATGAGCAATACATCACCGTTCTGAGTCATTAGAAATCCATATTTCTGTGGCTCATGATGTGTTCTAACTGATCTATGCAAGGCTTGTGTCTCTTGAGCAGGCGGTTGCTCCACAACAGCTTGTGGTTCTGGTTCCACAACAACTTGTGGTGCTTGCTCAGGCTCCATCTCAACATCGGGTGCCCTATCTTGTAGCTCTTGAATTTCTTCAAGTTCTACTTTTCTCCCACTAGTTCTTCTAGAAATGATTCTCTTTCTAGAAAGACACCTGTTCGAGCTACAAACACTTTGCGCTCGGTGGGATTGTAAAAATAATATCCTTTAGTTAGTTTCGGATATCCCACAAAATAGCACTTATCAGATTTAGGTGCAAGTTTGTTAGAGACTTGATGTCTTACATAAGCCTCACAACCCCAAATCTTCATAAAAGACATACTGGGACGTTTACCAGTCCATATCTCATGTGGTGTCTTTGGAACCGATTTAGATGGAACACGGTTCAGTGTAAAAGCAGCTGTTTCTAATGCATGTCCCCAAAAGGATTCTGGAAGATCTGTATGACTCATCATTGATCGAACCATATCTAATAAAGTTCGGTTTCTCCTTTCAGATACACCATTCCATTGTGGTGTACCTGGAGGAGTGAGTTGTGAGACAATCCCACACTTTTTAAGATAGTCATAAAATTCTTAGCTTAAGTATTCACCACCTCGATCTGATCGAAGTGCCTTAATGCTCTTGCCAAGTTGGTTTTGTACTTCATTCTTGAATTCTTTGAACTTTTCAAAAGATTTTGACTTGTGTCTCATAAGATACACATAGCCATATCTACTGAAATCATCAGTAAATGTAATAAAGTACATAAACCCACCTCTGGCCTGTGTGTTTAAAGGTCCACATACATCTATATGTACTAAGCCCAATAAATCACTTGCCCTTTCACTATGTCCTTTGAAAGGGGCTTTAGTCATCTTACCCATCAAACAAGATTCACATGTCTCATACGATTCAAAATCAAATGAGTCCAAAATTCCATCTTTATGGAGTTTGGAAATGCGATTCTCATTTATGTGTCCCAAGCGACAATGCCAGAGATATGTTGGATTTTTATCATTAGATTTAATCCTTTTAGCATTTATGTTATAAATAGGCATATCAAGATTTAGAATATAAAGACCATTAATTAGTTGTGCACTACCATAAAAGATATCATTTAAATAAATGGAGCAACAGTTGTCCTTTATTATAAATGAAAAACCCTTCTTGTCCAAACAAGAAATAGAAATAATGTTTTTAGTGATGGAAGGCACATAATAACAATCATCTAATTCTAAAACAAGCCCTGTGGGCAATGTCAAAATATAAGTTCCTACAGCTAATGCAGCAACCCTTGCTCCATTTCCCACTCGTAGGTCGACCTCGCCCTTAGTCAATGATCTACTCCTTTTGAGTTCCTGCACATTTACACAAATGTGAGAACCACATCCAGTATCTAATACCCATGATGAAGAAGTAGATAGATTAACTTCTATAACATAAATACCTGAAGTGGTAGTCTCACTTCCTCTCTTCTTCTTTAGCTCTTCCAGGTATTTGTTGCAGTTCCTCTTCCAATGTCCGGTCTCACCGCAATGGAAGCATTTCCCTTCTTTGGCAACCCCACCTTTAGGCTTCAGTGCAGTATCATTAGGCTTGAACTTGCCATTGGCTTTATTACCTTTTTTCTTGCCCTTTGCATTAGCCCTGCCCTTAGCTTTCTTAACTATTAAGACATCTTTGGGCTTGGCCTTTTTCATGTTGGATTCAGCTGTTTTCAACATACTAAGTAACTGTGGCAGAGTCTTGTCAATTTCATTCATGTTGTAATTAACAACAAACTGATTGTAACTGTCTGGCAACGATTGCATAATCACATCAGTGGCCAACTCTTGGCCCAAAGGAAATCCCAATCTTTCAAGGTTTTCAATGTACCCAATCATCTTGAGCACATGAGTACCAACGGGAATCCCCTCTGCCATCCTACACTGAAACAATGCCTTAGAGACATTGTACCTTTCTTGCCTAGCTTCCTCTTGATAGAGTTGCTTGAGATGCTCGATCATATCGAACGCATCCATTTCCTCATGTTGCTTTTGAAGCTCAGGATTCATGGAGGCAAGCATAAGGCAACTAACATCCAATGCATCATCTTGATGCTTCTTATAAGCATCTCTTTCTGCCCTTGGAGCATTAGAGGGTGGTTCCTCAGGTAAGGGAATCTCAAGGACATACAACTTCTTTTCTTGCTTGAGGACTATCCTCAGGTTCCTGTACTAATCCAGGAAGTTTGTCCCATTCAACTTGTCCTTCTCAAGGACAGATCGCAATGAAAGTGTGTTATTTGTGTTTGATGCCATGATAATCTACAACAGTAATATGCAAAATATAAGTATCATGAATGCATTCATTTAATTAAATATTTATTAAATGATGCTCCCACTATTTTTATCGAATCAACAACCCTCACTATTAATTCGGAAAAATTATCACATAATTTCTCTAGTGGGCCAAGATCCATATTTTACCTTATCTAGAGTTAGCTTTGGCTAATCACCCAAGATTTGGCTATTTAGGTAGGCAACACTTACCAATTACATCTCATGTAACTCTTGGATAGTTGGGTGAACAACACTTGTTCTAATTCATCTCATGAATGGAAGCACAACTTTATGCCTCTAAATTCCCAATCCTATTGAGGAAATCTAGTTAAGTCAACCCAATTTATAGCCTTTGGATATCACTATTATCCCATCGCGTCTTACTAAGATAGATATGATATTTTGCTTTGGCAAACATAACAAAATCGATTCTAGTCTTGACGAGTGCTATTCATTGGTAGGCATAATCCAACAATAACAACATACGATCACTCACTCAGATACACATGATAAGCTCGAAGGTTACTATGGGATCAACAGTCTCAAAACGGTTTACAAATCAGTATAAACCCATTTCAAGCTGAAAATAGTAAATCAAAACTTCAATTAGTTCATAAAAATTATCAAAGTCAAATTAATAGCAGTTCAAGAATAAAAAATCAACAAATATTTCAAATCAAAATCCAGTGTTCAAAATATTTTATTTACATATAAAAATAATGCCATCACACGTATAAATCACAAAATTAGAGAAAACTATCAAAATCGGTCTCGGAAACTAAGTTGCAATTTTTATGCTCTTACTTGTTAATTGAAACTTAAATTGGTTTTATCTCCAAAATCCATTCGAAAATATTTTAAATTCCACTCTTTCAAATTTAGAGGTCGAACACGTTTAACAAAATTTTGACACCATAACAGCTATGTTTACCCTAACCTCTTGGCGCAAAACACAATTTATAATTCAATGGCAGTTTCACAAACTCCAATCCAATTCATTCCAAAAAATTCCATAAGATCATTTTCAATAAAATCATGCAATCATAGTATCCCTATGACTTCCACTTATATTTCTTACCACTCAATTTCTACTGAAACGATCGATAGCACCCGTGTTCCTCCACTCACTTTCGAGTTGCAAAATATCATGTAAATACAATCAAATCACCACACTCTAGTTATAAAGATTATTTAACTTCCTACAAGCTATTACATTGCCTACTACAGCTATAAATCTGATCTTTTCCATAACAGTGCTAACATTGCAATTAGCATCAAAGTAACTCAGTTTTCGAATCCGACTACACTAGCAGTGTTGTATTAATTTATACAGTATCATGGAACTCAAAACACATTGAATTGAGCACAATTTCACCTTCCCTTTCTCTTGGTCGAATCACAAACACTAGCCTACACATCTCATTTCAACAATTTAAGCTTAAAATCATGCTCTACTCATGTTCTACATCATTTCTACATCCATTAAACATCAAACAAACAAACAATCATACATGAAGCATGATGGCCGAAACTCAAGGTTCATGATTCTATTGTTTTGATTCTATTGTCTTGATTCAATTTAAGCTTAAACACATAGCTAAACATATAGATCACATAGTATAAAGCCTTAAAACCATGAAAACCACACTTTCTCTCACCTAAGGATGATGGCCGAAACTTGCAGCTTTGGTTACACCAAGATTTTGGCCTCCTTTGGCTTGGATTTTGGTACCAAATTGAAGAGCACTGAAAACTGGGTAGGGTTTGTGAAGATCGTTTTTGGTTTCAGTGTGTTTTGATAAGGTTTTTGGTGAGTTCTCTCTCTTGGAAGCTTTCAAAAATGGTGGAGTTGAGAAAGATGAGAGTATGGCTAGCTTAAGGAAGGAGAAGACCAGAAAATTCTAACAAAATTAATATTTTAATGGTTAAATTACCAAAACGCCCTTATACTTAATGATTTTAGATAATTTTACCTTTCGTACTTCCATTTCGGTATTAATGAATAAGTTTAACTTTCAAATATATTGTTTTATCATTAAACATGAGTATTGGACATATTCTAATCATTTGGATAAGGTCTCACTAAGGTTTGACTTACAATAAGGGCAAAATTACCAAAATACTCCTATCGAATCAATCGCGTAGATTTTATTCTTCGCGTGCGATTCGGTCTATCTAATGACATGAAATAAATTTTTATCACATGTAAATTAATATACATCTATCAGTTGGTCAAAAGTCCACTTTATTTGACCATTATTCACAAAAATTCTTCTGGCGTATGTCCTTAATCGTCATTTTTAGTTTTGTTGCACATTTTTCAAAAATGACCTAAACAGATGATTTTGACTTTCAGATTCTTACCATCATATTATTTTGCACCAAATATCAGTACTGTGGAGCTTCGTCTCCATTCGAACTGTACAAGTCTCAGTGGGACCCACAAACCATACCTCAGTCATACCTACAAAAACCAATGTACAAAAATAATTATGAGATAACTTATTTCATTGATTTATAGTACGGTAGTAGGAAGTGTGAATCTCACATCAAAATTGTCACGATATCATTCTTTTGGTCTTATAAGATATTAAATCAAATACAATTATTATATTTCATTAGTTTTTGGAATCATAAGCCTATATTCTCTTAACAATGCATCTTTAATAATTCTTGAGTTAAACATGGTACATTCCCATCCATGTATACATAAGTAAAATTCAAATCAGATCAACATGCTGCCAATACATTTTGTGTCGGGTATTCTTTTCTACCACAATATTTTAGAGCATCTGCGTTTGATACCTTAATTCTAATATGTGTTCCGTTAGTAGCTCTTACACAATTCTGATATTGGTTACATATATATTAATATTTATTTCAGTGCAAGCATACTTGTGATTTAATTAAACTAACTAACAGTTTCTTACCTTAAAGTAAGGCTAGAATCCATTTCTTTCGAGTATCTCGACTGGGATACGCAAGTCATTTAGTTTAAGCAATTGATGATTAATTTATCATACCCTAAGGATATCTACACGCAAGTTCTTGTGGTCATACAAGTAATATAGGAGTATTAATCCAAGATTATCGTCCCACAGAGATTGATTATGCAAGGCCTTAATTAATTACCGGATATTATCACATTAAGTATATTCTAGCAAATTATGAAGGTTAATTAAGAGTGTGATCTACAAGGCTAGTAAATAAAAGTGAAATTAAAATGAAAATAAGAAATACTTGCAATGCTAATGATGAAATTAAAAAAACTGCAAAAGACAACAAACAAAAATGCACATTAGAAAAGATTCAGGCTAAAAATATAATTAACTAAAAAATATGGGTGAAAATGCAAATAATGAAAATATAAGTAAAAATCCTAAAATAAAAATAAAAATGCATGATCCTAATTTAAAATCAAATTAAGACTAAAAAATTGAAAAGATATGAAGAGTAATGCATGAAATAGTTAAAACCCTAAATGAACCTTCATGCTAACCTTAATTATGCTAACCTTAATTGACACTAAATGGTAAAACAAAACTAAACATTTAGCCTAAATGAATCCTAAACTAATGAAATGTATGATAAACTACTAATTTCTAATATAAGAAATGCATGAAAACAATTTATATTTATGGATTTTCAAAAGTTGTATTGATGTGACCAAGACTTAACCCTAACCCTAATTAAACGTTAAATGCATTCTTAAACCCTAAATAAACCTAATTAGTGCCTAAAATTGAACATAATGCAACCCTTAATCTGCCCCTAAAACCTTAAACCACTAATATAAACAACACCTAATCTATTACAGGGAAATGATAAAGAAAATGGCATGGAAATTGTAATGCCCTTGGAAGCTAGGAATTTCAGGCTAACTTTTTCTTTTACTTACCATATTTGTCACTCGCTCAGTGTAACTAACACCTAACAAGTAGATTTTTACTTGTTTAATTGTTTAGGACTAGTTGTCTAAGGTCCCATTAAAGTTGCCTCGTAATACATGCCAAAATCGAAATTGAAAAACTTTGTTGCTTTGTATACACCTATTGTCCAACCACACACTATAACACAACAATAATTCAACCTGTGGCACAATACTCATCTCAAGAAACCATCCAGAATATCACATTTTCATCAAGATACACTATCAAGTTACTATTCATTGCAGGGCACAATTACATATAATTCTCGATACAATCCTAGTACTTACATCCCGATCCATGTACACTGTGTATACAAAAACAATCTTCTCGTCTAGGATATAAACAAAAGTAATGAAAGGTTATACCTCAATATAAAAAGCAGTAACTTAGCAGTACGCAAGTCGAGCTCTTAATGCATCAGTCTCGCACTCGAGCCCATCTGAAGTAACCTGTTAAGGGAAGGAGGAGGTGAGCTAAAGCCCAGTAAAAAATATATACAAGGGATTAGATAATTTTTATTGAGAATATAAATAATTAATTAATTAGGTAGGTAGGGGAAAATATCGGTTATTACATAAACTTACTCAAATTTTTCCTAACTTAAACCCTATACTTAACTACTCTAAGACATCTTAAAACACTCCAAAACAGTTGCAAAATGCATGAAACTAATGTAAACAAAGAATGTTCGCTCTTTTGCATTAACTACTCTAAGACATCTTAAAACACTTCAAAATAATAGCAAAATGCATGTAAATAAAGTAAAAATTATGTTTGATCTTTTGCATTAACTCTAACACCCTTATCCAAGACACTACTATTAGATTCTCAAATTTTTATCGAGAATGTAAATAATTAATTAATTAGGCAAGTGAAAATCTCGGCTATTAAAGAAACTTACTCAATTTTTTTCTAACTTAAACCCTATACTTAACTACTCTAAGACATCTTAAAACACTCCAAAACAGTAGCAAAATGTATGAAAATAATGTAAACATAGAACTTGTATAGAATTGGATTCTAATGCAAAATATAACAAAAAATGCAAATGATACTTAATCTAGCATTACCTGCACTTTAACCACTAATTATATTAACATAATATGAATTAAACCTAATGAAATGCACCTAGAAACTACTTAAGACAAAAAAACACTATTCTAAATCTGGAATTCACGCCTAAACGGTAGATAATCACGCAAAATGGAACAAAAAAATGTTATAAAAATTCATCTAATTGAATCCTAAAAATTACCTAAAAAAGCTATGATCCTAATATGACTTAAGACTAACCAAATGGGCCGTAAAAAGGACACAAAATGATAGCAACTATGGACCTACGCTGACGCCACATATGGGCTAGAACAACAAGGTTAGCCTGCATGAAATGCTAAGTGAAAACGATGTGGAACTTTAATCAAACCCTTCTAATCAATAACCCCTATATGCACGACTTAAATCTAACTCGAAGCTAATTAAATGAAGCTAAAAATTTTAAAAAAAATAGAAGCTGGAAACATGATGGAAAGGACGCCTAACCTGATCAGGAAATGAGGAAGAATGCATGTAAATGCCATGAAAATGCTAAGATTGTCTAACTAATTCTTAACTAAACGTTACCTGATTATTATATGAACCTAAGTGACTTGAATGATGCATGAACATACCTTAAAACGGGACTAAACCGGACCTAATTATAACCCTGAAGTGACGCCTAAACAAGCTAAATAGAAAATGAAAATGCATCAGGAAATCAACACAAACCTAACGCTTACTCTATGATCTCTAGCTTTGAAATTTTGATTTTAACAACTTAAGAGATTCATGAAATACTTTTTAAACTTAAATTTGAACATTATAACAGTAATAAAAACGCCAAAACAGTAGGTTAAAATTTCCAGAACAACAAAATAAAAATCAAAGAAGAAATGTAGACTAAGCTCACACACAAGAACTATTAAGGTAGTTTTTCAACCTCTTTAGCTTCCCATGCCCTTTAAGCTTCCTCACAACCAAAAGTGGCAAAGAAAAAGTAGACGAAAAATAACTTCATTGCTGGAATTCCAAAGTGGTAACAAATTTTTTAAAGAACAATCAAAAGAAAGTAGTGGAATTTAAAGGAAATCTAAAGAAAACAAGTGAAGTAACAAAGGTATTGAAAAGGAAATTACACAAGTAAATTGGTGGCTGCACTAAACTAATAAAACAATGTAAATGAAGCATAAAATTAAAGCCTGAGAACATTAGCAGCCGACCCCTAGCCTATTACACATCATATATCTTAAATACTCACTTAAACTAGGGGTACAAAGGTAATTGAGCTTGGTAGATGAGTTGGCACCCCTTTTCACTTGTCCTCACTTGCTTGGCTTTCCTTGAAAGATATTTCCATGTCATTTAGTCCTCTGCATCAGCTAATAGACACCTTACACCTTCTAGTACCATCCATTTGTCTTCTTGTCCACTTGTGTATCCATGTGGCAATGGCGTGTGTCCACTATGTGTTGGGCATGTGTTACTTTGTTCTTATCCTCTAAGATTGAATAGAATAGTGACATGTGGAGTGCTAGGTGGATGAGAAAGATGATGTGAACTATAAGACAAATATCCACCTCTTTTTTTCTTTTAGTGGCTCTGTCTCCTTTTTAGCTGTCTTTTTCAATTTAATTGTCACCAAAGCCACTAAAATTCTTCTACAATTTATTTATCTACATAATTTGAGGAAATTAACCAAATTAGAAGAATAATTATCAAATTTCATAGGGGAATTAAATAATAATTAAGGAATTAAGCATGAAAATAACTCTATTTTTGTAGAGTTATCAGGAATCTCTCTTCCAGCTGTAGTATAGCTCTTAAAACACGATGTAAATAACGATGAGTTGTTTCTATTGAACATCTAAACCAAAATTGTTTTATTTTTCATGATGTGACAATATATAAAGAGTTTTAGCAACCTATTCTTCCAAAGTAACACATTTTTGTGGTTATAGACCATCATATCTTTTTAGCATTGCACATAAATCTAGAAAAGCTCTAGGTCCCATTCTTATAATATTTTGACTTTGCTCACTACCAACAATTTGATTCATTATTTCATCTCTAACTCTATCTCTTTCTAACTAGACACATACAATGACCAGTACCTTCTCTTCGTGGTCGTTTTGACATACATAACAATAAACCGTTAAACACATATTGTAGACAATTGCCCTTCGAGTTCTTTCTTTCCACAATTACTCCATCATTATCTCGTTTCTTTTTTTATACATTTATGATAACAAATGATTAATAATATTAACAAAAACTAAATACAAAATTAAAATAATGAAACAAACACAACATAGACTTGAGGGCCATGTATAGAAGGTCATTATATACATCTATTCGAAAAAATTAATACAGTAATCCTTAATTGCATGTTCTGTTGCATAGAAAAGGCTAGTTTATTTTCCTATCACCTTTTCACCATGTCTACTTATGGTTTTGAAAGCTTTTATTTATGGAAGAGAAGAACTACCTCAGCATTTTTGTTTGTGATGCTTGCTTTGTTTTTTGTTCCTTTTGTTATAGTTAGGTTTGCAATGGAAGGAAAGATCGATCATAAATTTGAGATGAAACCACATGAGATGAAACCACATGAGGAAACCATCAAGGATTATGGGAGGTTATGTCATGAAAGGACTAATAAGTCCATGATCAAGAATAGGCAAACAAAGGTAGTTTAGTATGTAGAAAAAATCTAAACCTACCCTTTTTTTTTACTATTCATACCACAATTCTGAGTAATGAACAGTAATTTATTGTAGAAAATGGGGTAAAAGAGTAAAAAAGTGGATAGATTTAGAATTTTTCTAGTATGTATTGGCTTGGCTAAGGCATTTTTATTTCACTATTAGTATTATACCTACCAAATATCTTATGTGTGCTTGATGTTTAAAGGTTATAGATAATGATCGTGAAGTGCACATGAGGCCAATACCTAGAATGGATAGATTGATTTCATCTTAATTCGAAGGCACCTTAAGACGTGGTCTTTAGAGAATGATATTAGTCATTTTTCACTTTTAATGTGCTCACCTGTTAGAGTTTATTAGATGTTGAATTGTACAATTTTCATCAATGTAAAATGCAAATAAGAATGTTTAATAATGTGCTGGTGAGATGTTTCTTTAGACAATTGGGGGATTTACAAGGTTTGTAGCTTTTGTGATGTTTTGTACTTGTTGAATTATGATGAATGAGATTCATATTGATTTTGGGTTGATATTTGCGCCATTCAAAGGATTAATCAAAAGTAGCGCTATGGAGAAATATAGGAAGAAACAAGAGATGAGAACTTTATTATTGTATTAGATTGTGGCACACCATCACTAAGATGATAGTACGGCCCCACTAGCAATTTTGTTTATTAATTGCTTTTATTTCAATTCCAATTTCAAATAGAGACAAACAAGAAGCAAAGACCAAAGTTAATCATGCATATCATGCTAAGAGCTTTATTTAAATATATATAGAGACATGACAAAGAAGAAAAATCATAATACTACAACATAAAAGCTCATACTACAAAAGGGAAAAGGTAGAAGGAAAAAAGTTACAAAGGATAGAGACAATATCTAAATATGTCGTACTTTTATTTAGTACATCAAGATGTAAAATTGTAAAGTACTGAATGTCAATTACAGTCTTATTTGGTTAGTATAGACTTGAAAATATAATGATTTATGTTTGATGAAATTAACATGGGAGGTAATATGATTGAATTGGGACCAGTATGATGTTGATTAACAATACAAGCTAAATAAGATTAAGCTTAAATTGATAAATGTGACACTGTACACAGCCTAGCTCAATGAAATGAAAGGAAAAAGTTAGTACGTATTTTAATGAATTGGAACGTGATATAAACCACTAGCCCTTTCACTTGTTCCTGTAAAAGGGGTCTTGGTCATCTTACCAAGCATACAAGATTCGCATATATCATATGATTCAAAATCAAACGAATCAAAGTGTTGATCTTTACGGAGTTTAGATATGAGTTTCTCATTTAGGTGACCAAGTCTTCAATGCCAGAAGAATGTAAGGTTAACTCATTACTCTTTAACCTCGTGGACTCAACACTGTATATGTGATTATCTAAATCTAGAACATACAATCCATTCATAATGGAAGCACTGCCATAGAATATATCACTAAAAGAAATTGAACAACTATTGTTCATTATTTTTAAAAAAAAAACCCTTATTGTCCAAACAAGAAATAGAAATAATATTCTTGGCAATTACTGGAACATTTCCAGAATTATGCCTAAAGGCAATGATAAATTAAAAGTTCCCATAGCTAATGCAGTAATATTTACTCTATTTCTAACTCATAGCAACACCTCTTCCTTGGCAAGTTTTCTACTCCTTGTTAATCCCTTCATATTTGTGCAAATATGAGAACCACATTTGATATCTAATACCCAAGATGAAGAAGTAAACAAATTTATCTCAGTCACATATATATACACCTGAGGTGGAAGTCTCACTTCCTTTCTTTTTCTTCAGCTCCTCAAGATACATACTACAGTTTCTCTTCCGATGACTAGTCTTACCTCAATGAAAGCACTTTCTTGTCTTAGTAACTCTACTAGACGGCTTGAGATTCTTAACCTTTTCCTTCTTGTTACCCTTGGGCCTAGTCTTACCTTTAGGCTTGCCTTTGCCTTTAGATTTGGTCTTCTCAATCACCATAATAGAAGTAGGCCTTGACTTCTTCAAGTCCTGCTCAGTAGTACTCAACATGTTGAGCAATTCTGCAAGTGTCTTATCCATACTGCTCATACTGTAGTGCAACACAAACGAACTGTAGCTATTTAGTAAGGATTGGAGGATGAGATTAACTTATAGCTCTTTACTCATGATGAAGCCTAGTGCTTCTAGCCTCTTAATGTACCTAATCATATTAAGCACACGAGTGTGCACCAGAGCTCCCTCAACCATCTTACTCTAGAATGGTGCCTTAGACACCGCATAATATTCGTGTTGTGCTTGCTCTTGGAACATTTCCTTGAGATGTTTGATCATTTCAAATAGTTTCATATTCTCATGTTGCTTCTGGAGTTTAAAACTCATGGAAGCTAACATTAGGCACAGTATGTCAATGGCTTCATCCAAATACTTCTGATAAGCTTGCTTATCAGTAGTTGAAGCATTATGTTGGGGTTGAGCAAGGATCACATGCTCTAGAACATATAATTCTTTTCTTGAGTGAGGACTATCCTCAAATTTCTATGCCAGTCTAAGAAGTTTTCCCCAACCAACTTATTATCCTTCTCAAGGATAGAACATAGGGATAAATTATTGTTTGCCATGATAATTCTATAATCATAAAAGATAAATATGCAAGTAACATTATAATTAAAATCATTTAATTATGGTCTTTTAATTATATAAATTGCTCCCACTATTTTCCTCAAGCTAATAGCCATCACTATTAACTCGAGAAGTGTAAGGACCCTAATTTCCTTATATTCAATATAAGTTACAGAGTGTAGGAAAAAAAAAGAAGAAAAAAGAAAATATTAATTGTTAAAATATTTAAATAAAGTGTCTGTTCGATAAGGTTCGGAGAGGTACTCGTTGAGGGCCTGACCAAGACTTTCTCTGTCCAAATCAAAGTGAGACCCAAGAATGGTGATATTAGAGGATGAAATTAGTGAAATTTTAAGTTCAAAATAAGTGTATCATAAATATATTACATGCGTAGAAATAACTCTTAAGTTAAAAATAAAAATATTTGATGTAATTGTTAATATTTGTTAATCATGGAATTAAAGTAAATAATGAATAAAGATAGATTGTGAAATTAAAATTGAAAAAAAGAATACGATTTATTGTAATTATATTTGAGTAATATGTAATAAGGAGTAAAAAAATTAATTACAAGAAATTAAAAAGAAATTACTAAGATTATAGTATAGAAATTGGAATATAATTTGGGTAAGAATATAATCTAATAATAATTATGTTTTTAATACTTGATGAAAAATAAAGTAAGTTAACTATTTAAATTGACAAAATATCTATAAAAAAAATCGCAGCAAGCTTCTCGTGGAAGCTTGCTGCACTGCTCATCAATGAAGATAGAAAAGAACAGAAAAAAAAGAGAGTAAAATTTATTAGCTATATATGTGACAAATTATTATTGGATAGAGTATAAATAAAATAAGACTAAATATGACTAACTCAGCCATTTCTTGCAGCCATTTCCACAGACTTTCTTGTTGCAGAAATTGACTTCTCTGCAGCTTCTTGATCCTTCTCGTTTTCTCCTGTTTCTTCATCCTCACCTAGCAAAAATCATTTTCCTCTTTACATTAGATTATGAGATTTCATAAATACAAGTTAGTGTTCATTTTATAAACCGTTTAACCCAGAAAATTCTTGGTTATTTCTACAGTAGAACCGACCTCCCTTCCCTGCCATTCTGTTCTATGTTTCTCTTCTTCTTCTTCTTGGGTACTTTCACGTGTGCTTTGCAAATCTTATTCCTTCTTCAACAACTAATCTAGCTCCTTTCCTAGATATTATTCCCCACCTTAAGAACAGCCAAAAAACTCAGAAATTGGAGAGTGGAACCCAGCGTTTGAAGGCTGAAAACACTGTTGGCAGAATTGGTTTTTGGAGGCTGTACAGTCGGCTTGACATGTGCAAAGTACAAGAAATAAAGGAGCGTAAAATGGTTCTACCGAAATTTTATACTGCGTGAAAATAGAGGTAAGAAACATGTATAGGAGTTGCATAGGATATGTTTTACTTGCAATTGAAAATTCTCAAAAATCTGATTTTAATTATTTCTTACCTAATTTTTTCAAATATAAGAAATAGAAATTATCTTTAATCCCTACAAGTTTAAATATTTCATGATATGAAATGTTTTACATGAGTTGATTTAAATGAAATGATTTATATGCATTGAATTAAATGATTTACATGAAATGAGTACATGATATGATTTACACAAATTAAACTGCATGCAATGACTTACATGAATTACATTATCTGAAATGATTTATACGAATTTCATTATATGAAATGAATTACATGAATTGCATTACACGAGTGATTTACATGAATTGATTTACAGGAAATGATTTACATGAATTGAATCGCATGACATCATTTACACGAATTGAATTACAAGAAACGGTTTATATGAATTAAATTATATAAAACGATTTACATGATTTGAATTATATGAAGTGTTTTACATAAATTGAGGTTCGTGAAGTGCTTTACATGAATTGAACTATACAAAATGATTTACATGAACTGAATTTCATGAAAGGATTTACATGAAGTGAGTTACATGATATGATTTACATGAATTGAACTACATGTCATAAGTTACATGAATTGAATTACATAAACCTAATTATATGAAATGATTTATATGTATTAATTTACATGACATAATTTACATGTATTGATTTGTATGCATTGATTTACATGAACTGAATTACATGAAATAATTTACATAATTTGAATTACATGAAATGTTTTACATGAACCGAATTACTCGAAATGATTTACATGAACTGAGTTATGACAGAATTTATATGAATTTATTTACATGAAATGATTTAAAGGCAATGATTTATATGAAGTGATTTATATGAAATGATATTATAAGATTGATATCTCCTTGATGATCGTGCATACGAGACAGTGATGATTAGGCTGGGAGACATCCCAGACCTTCCCCTTTACATGATATGATTGTGGGAATTATCGTCAAACCCATAGATTTACACAGTGAGCACTGACCAGTGCGAATTGTGAGTGATCGACGATGGCCATTCGTTACAATGTTTCGTAGGATTGGCTAAGGAGTTCCGGATCCCTGGCCTTCCTATACAGGTTCCTTATAGAATATAGCGCATGCATGAATCTCTGGGAGATTATTTTCTATCGATAAATGATATTTGACAGATGATTGATATACTGAATGATTTAATTTACGAGAATAGTGAATGATTTGATTTACAAGAATGATACATGATTTGATTTCAAGTGACAAAAGAAGTGATACAAGTTTTACAGTATATGTTTTTTTGATACAAGTGCATTTATCATATTTTAATGATTTTAAATAAATCGCTTTTCTTATTGAGTAAAATTTATGAAATTATTGCATCATCTTGTTTTAATGATTTATGAAATTATTGCATAGCTTTACCATCCTAAACGAAATTACTGAGATTTTTGCATTATATCATGATCTTGAATTCGTTATCATATTGGTCATTGAAATTGAATTGCATAAAATATTAAATGTTTCTATTGTCTTTTAATGGTTAAATTTAATATACCTTTTTATAATTAGTAAAATAAATTATTTTTATTCATTTGCATATAGTAAGCACTTTTATATATGTTTCTTACTGAGCTTTCCCCAAAGCTCACCCCCTTTCTCACCATCCCAGCTAGCTTATCGATATACAAGAAGTCCGCTGCCTTTAGTTAGTTGAAGAAATTGCTAGAAGTTTAAAATACTCAATGACCAGATACATGTTAAATGTTTATTTATATTCAGACATATATTTGCACAGCAGATCTATTTATAAATAAAGCGTAAATATGTATTTGAATTTAGTGGGATGTAACTTATGTGAAGTTTATTGTGAACGGAATCGTAGTTATTATATTATAGTCTGTATTTAATTTATTATTATTAATTGAATTAATGGTATACCAGATTGATTGAAATGAAAGATGATTGTACTTACACCGATACTGAATGCAAACCTACTGTTACTGATTAATTGAGAGAAAAAGATAGTATCAAAAAGAAAAAATTTAGTTCGAAATTTTTTAATTCCAGATGTTACAGGAAGCCTTTTCGGCCTAGACTTTCTAATGGGCCAAGATTCATATTTGGTCCCATTATGACTTTAGCTGAGCTAATACGTCTAATGAGATTATTTAGTTGGACAACTCTTGTTAATTGCATCTCATGCAACTCCTGAATAGTTGGGTGAACAACACTTGTTCTAACTCATCATATGGGTTAAAGCCTAAGCTATGCCTCAAAATCTTATTAAGGTTAACTAAGCCAATGCTCTAATTTGATTTGGTTAAGTCTAACCCAATACACTCAAAGATAACTCTTATCTCATGCAATGTGAATTCGTAAGGTAGGTATGGTGTTAACTGAGCCAAAGTAGTATAATACTAAACAAAGTCTCTTTCACATGCACCTAATAGAAGGTATCTTTATTTTTTTTATTTTTGACTTAATCTTTATTTTGAGGGATTTTTAATTTTACTATCTCACCTAGCATGTTTTTCTAACACATATATTAACATATATAAGTAAAAGCATAAAATTAAATATGACATGATTATGGTCTTTCTATTACAAAAGAACCTAGGGATACATCATTTTCTAAATGCCTTCTCCTCAATTTCTCTTCAAGCGTCACTTTGGTTCACCTTCCCTCTAGACCATCTTAGCTCAAAATGTTATACATTTTACACAATAATACTAATTTATCTACGTAATTATTACATAAATAAATTACAAATAAAATCAAGGCCCACAAGCCTAATATAAATTTATTTAAATAAATTACAACCCATATAAACCTAGGCCCATAAATATGCACCATGCATCCATCCATATTACATATGAACCAAGTATCAAGCATATATAGCAATATCACATATTAATTTGCATGCTTCCTAATTAAAATCTAATTTTAATTAATTATGGGTATCATGGGTTGTTTTAATTTAATTTTAATTCTCAAAATTTCAATTTGGGCTTAATTGAAATTTTAATCTCATTAAAATATCAAAAACCATTGGATAACTCTTATCCAATTTGATATAGAAAATATTTTATTTTAAAATAAAAATTTTATCACGATAACCTCTTTTGAAATTTTAATCTCATTAAAATCTCAAAAATCATTAGATAACTCTTATCCAATTTTAATTTTAAAAAATATCTTTCTTTAAAATATATTTAATTTAAAACTCTTATTTAGATAACTTTTATCCTACTTTATTTTAAATAAATAAAATAATTAATTTTTTGGCAAGAGTGGCAACTGTAGAGTTTCTATCAAACAATTTTAACAATTATTCTAATATCAATTATATTATATCATAACTTGCAGGGTTTGTGCAAAACAATTTTGATAACATTTTAATTACAAATTTGAACAGAGTTCTAATATGCAATTCTTAATTCATCAAATCCCTACAGGATTTCTTTAAATCTATAATTATCTTATAATTATTTTAGGTTGCCCAAACGAATTTTAAAAATTAAAATCAAATCTGTAACAACTTGCAATAAAAACAATATCATTGCGAATTGAATTCGCTATCCCGAAAAGCATTTTCACACTGCCTTTAACACCACTGTAAGGTTTCATTATCTCGATTTATCATATCATACACGAAAAAGAAGCAACGGATATGAAAAATAACAAAACTAAAATCACCAAGATCATGCAACAAGATTGATTTCGGGATAGATTCTAACCTTTTTGGTGTCCCTTGTGTAGAGAAGTTCAACTTTCGAGTTTTGCAATCACAAAGAGCCCTCAGTTTATTGTTAACTCGAGACAACTAGCTGAGAAAAGCCCTCTAATTATATCCACACAAGTAGGACACAACATAGGACCTTTACCTAGACAAAGGGAGAAGGAAGGGAATTATTTTCTAAGTGCTAGCCCCAAGAGGCAAAGCAGCTATCAAGAATGTTTTGTCTAACTTTTAGATTTAATATTGTTTATATAGTACTTTTAAACAAAATCCTAAAGAAGCCTTAGTCTTAGTCCAACTAGATTAGCTCTTTTGGATCTTTTAAAATTATTTAATTTAAATCAAATTGATTGGTAAGGAATATTCTAATATATAAAACTTCTATTGGATTTTCTTTGAGTTTCTCCCACGAAAATCCATTATATAAATTTTTAAAGAAAATAAGGATGGTGGGGGTGTCCATGTGGCACCCTACCCCCTCCTTTTCTATTTTTTTTCTCCTTATTAATTAGTCAGTTTTATATATATATAGAGGTGGCAAAAAGTTGACCCGCCCGAAAAATCCGCCCAATTAACCCAAATCCAACCCGATTCGAATCCGAATTGATCTGAAACTAAATTTATCCAAATTTACATTGATCCAAACCCGACCGAATCCGAACCCGAATTGATCCGAACCCAAATTCATCCGAATTTAGATTAACCCGAATCCAAATTGATCTAAATTCAAATTTACCCAAACCTGAAAAGTTTCAAACTTAAATTTAATATTATCAATAAATATTTAAATGTTAAAATTAAATATCATAGTATTTTAATATAGTAAAAATATAATTTTTTTCAATAATATGAGTGTTATATATTTTTTTAATCTAGTTAAACTTAAATATTCACTTTTATATTGCATTCATTTAAACCTAATGTATAATTATTTAATGGCTAATCTATAATAGAGTACAGAAACTATATCATCTATACCTAATGTCTCCAATTATTCTATAAAAAATCAAGATAAATTGGAGAGATATATAGTATTGTTTTATGATATTTAGTAGGGATTATTAAATCACTTTAATTCATAAAGTTATTAATTATTATAGAAAATAAAAATAAAATGAAAAAAATTTAATTAATTTATGAATATTGGTAAATATGTTATAAAGAAAACTATCATACAGATTATTAAATATTTTGATTATTTCAATCCTAAATCCCAATTGTACTATAAGTCATGTAAGAAGAAAATTTTATTTTTATGAGTTTTGTAATTCTTAAAATTATGGTTTTAGTTGATTTTCAAACCAGATAAATCACATCGAGATGACCAAGGCTTAACCCGATAAACCTGTCTAATCGACCCGAATCCAAATTCGACCGACCCGAATCCAAATCCGAAAAACCTTAATTGACTAAAAAGTCAATGACCCAAACCCGATCTAATCCGAACCCAAATTAATCCGAATCCAAATTGATCCGAATTTAAATTGATCCAAACCCGACCTTATCCAAACACGAAATAGATCGATTTTTCCTTGACCCAAACCCGACCTTATCCGAACCCGAAATGTTCCGAATCCAAAATGATCCGATTTTTCCTTAACCCAAAATGATCCGAATGACCCAACCCAAACCCAATCCGACCCGTCCATTTGCCACTTATATATATATTTATTTATTTATTTATATTTTTATATACATATTTTAGATGAAAACATAGACGGTAGAGTGTTCTGTAATACCCTCACCCCAAAATTTCTTCTCTTATTTTATTTTTAAGTTTTTTTTCTTTTTTTGTTAGTGATTTTTATTCTTATACATAAATTTTATTTTTTTTATTTTCATTTTTTTAATATACATTTTATTGCTATTTTTTAAAGATAAATATTGCAAAAAAAGGCATTCACTGGAGTATCCACGTGACACTCAACTTTGCTTTCTTTCTTTTGTTGTTCAATTTTTTTTTTTTTGAATGTGGCTCTTTTTTAAAAAAAAAAAGGTAATTTGTTTGGAATATTTCACCCATGCCATTGTTTTTTATGCATATTTAAGATAAGTTTTTTTATTTCAAGTAAATTATATTTTTAAAAAAGCATTCAAGTAAATTTTTTTTTTGAAATGAAGTAAAAGTTAGTTTTAATCCATCCATCGATTCATGCAATAAATTTTGTAAGAAAATTCTTAAGTGGTGGTTCCACGTGCCATATGGCTTTTTTAAAAGTTTTTTTTTACTAAAACACTTTATTTTGACCAATATTCTCTTGATTGAATCATACGTATTTAGGGATGTAAACGGGTTGGGTACCCGCTAGATTTGGGATACCCGAATCCGGACCCGATTAACTTTAATAATACCCTAACCCGATTAACTTTAATAATACCCTAACCCGATTAACTACCCGATTATTTTTATTTATGCTACCCGAACCCTAACCCTATAAAATATAAATACCCGTTTAACTACCCGAACCCATTTAACTACCCATTTATTAAGTCAAAGTTTGATTTTTAAATTTAAAATTAAAATTAATTTTAGAATAACTTAATTAAAACATTATATTAATAAATTTAATTTAACTCATAACAATAAATTAAAGTTAAAAATCATAATTATAATATATAATGATTTAATTTAATTAAATAAAACATTAATAATAAATAATTGATATATAAAAAATATAAATATTGTATTAATTAATTATTATTTATAATCGGGTTCGGGTAGCGGATACCCTAAGGTAACTACCCGAACCCTACCCTAACCCGTGATGGATAGTAATTTCACTACCCGAACCCTATCCGAACCCGATTATACACTACCCTAATCCTACTTAAACGGGTCGGGTAGCACCGGGTACCCGTTTATAGGGTACCCATTGCCATCCCTATGTAACGTATTAGTGGTTCCACGTCGCATGTAGCTTGTACTTATGTTTTTTAGGTTTTTTTTCTTATTTTTTCTCATTTTTGAGTTTTCTTATTTTTTTAATTTTTTCCTAAAGAAAATATTTGAATCGAAGTTCCCTTGATCAAATCTATCTATATAATATAAATTTTAAAAGATTTCTTGCATATGAATCCAAAAAAAAAAATAAAAGTGTTCACGTTGCAGTCCTACTTTCTTGGCTTTTTTTTATTTGGACGAATTTAAAACATTACGTGCTTTGTAATTTGATTTAAAATAAAACAAAAAGATCAGAAGAGAAAAATTCATAAAAAATTGAAAAAGAGATAGGGTAGAAAAAAGGAAAAGAGAAGAAAAAAAGCATTGAAAAAAAGAGGAAGAATTAAATCAGATACGCTGTTGGTGGAAAATTGAAGCACAAAGAAAGGAAGGAAAAAAAAACAAAAAAAGAAAGGTAAAGAAAAGAAAATGTGATAAAAAAAATATGAAAAAAGTTAAGCTTGAGACGTATAGTCATAATCCAAAGTAGGGATGGCAAATGGGCGGGTTGGATCGGATTTGGGTTGGGTCATTTTAGATCGGATCATTTAGGGTTAAGGAAAAATCGGGGTCATTTCGGGTTAAGGAAAAATCGGGGTCATTTCGGGTTAAGAAAAAATCGGGTCATTTCGGATTCGGATAAAATAGAGTTTGGGTCAAGGAAAAATCGGTCTATTTCGGGTTCGGATAAGGTCGGGTTTGGATCAATTTGAATTCGGATCAATTTGGGTTCGGATTAATTCGGGTTCGGATTAGATCGGATTTGGGTCGTTGACTCTTTTAGTCAATTCAGGTTGTCGGATTTGGATTCGGGTCGATTGGACATGTTTATTAGGTTAAGCCTTGGTCATCTCGATATGATTTATTTAGTATGAAAATCAACTAAAATCATATTTCTAAGAATTACAAAACTCATGAAAATAAAATTTTCTTCTTACATGACCTATAGTACAATTTGGATTGAAAAAATCAAAATATTTTATAATCTTTATGATAGTTTTCTTTATAATATATTTACCAATATTCATAAATTAATTACATTTTTTCATTTTATTTTTATTATCTATAATAATTAATAACTTTATGAATCAAAGTGATTTAATAATCCCTACTAAATATCATAAAACAATACTATATATCTCTTTAATTTATCTTGATTTTTATAGAATAATTGGAGACATTAAATGTAGGTGATATAGCTTCTGTACTCTATTATAGATTAGCCATTAAATAATTGTACATTAGGTTCAAATGAATGCAATATAAAAGTGAATATTTAAATTTAACTAGATTAAAAAATATATATAACACTCATATTATTGAAAAAAATTATACTTTTACTATATTAAAATACTTTGATAATTAATTTTAACATTTAAATATTTATTGATAATATTAAATTTAAGTTTGAATCTTTTCAGGTTTGGGTAAATTTGGATTCGGATCAATTTGGATTCGAGTCAATTTGGGTATCAATTTGGGTTCGGATCAATTCGGGTTCGGATCAATTCGGATTCGGATCAATTCGGATTCGGATCAATTCGGGTTTAAGTTAATCTAAATTCAGATGAATTTGGGTTCGGATACGATCCGGATCCGGTTAGGTTTGGATCAATATGGATTCGAGTAAATTTGGTTTCAGATCAATTCGGATTCGGATCGGGTTGGATTTGGGTTGTTAACTTTTTTAGTCAAATCGGATCGGTTGGGTTTGGATTCGGATTAATTGGACGAATTTTTCGGGTCGGGTCAACTTTTGACACCTCTAATCCAAAGTATTCAAAGCCGTTAATGTTCATACTAGCAAATACATATTTTTGTAAAGGTTGGGACGTGGACACTCCCAATACTCCCCCTAAATAAAACAAATAAATTTGTTATTATCACAAATTTATTTCTTATAAATCTTCAAAATAAAATATTTTTAAAAGAGATTTTTTTTCTTTTAAATTTTTTCTTCATTTCTTTCCAAAAATTACACATATGTAGTTATTATTTTTTAAAAATGAATTAAAATATATTTTTTATCAAAATCGATATAATCACAATTAGCACCTCCTTCTCTCCTTTAGTTTTTTCTCTTTTTCACATTATTTTAAGAGTTTAACACAACTTATAAAACAAGAAAAAGGTTAACTCCGAATTTGTTTAACAAATTTTGTTGCAATTGGGGCTTGTAGTGTTTGTAATTTGTCAAAATTGTGATCAAGATTATTATTTATTAAAATTGATTATGTAAGAAAATTATTTTCAGTTTATTAAACAAAAATATTGTTGGAATATTGTATTTTTTATTTTTTTTTATTGTTGATATCTTTTATGTTTATTGTAACTTGTTCAAAACAATAAATTTTAATGATGTGAGAATCTCGATGTTTACACTAGCCTATCTACAAAAACTTTGCAAGTAAGAAAATGATCAACCCCTACACGCGCTCTCCAATGCTTAAGTCAGACTGTATCTTAACAGAGTTTCGGTAAGTAAGTAGAGCTTAAGTTGTAAAGATAATACTTGTGACCTATTTATAGGAGCTGTTTTGCACGTAATTATTGTTAAGATCCATAATTTAATTGATCATATAATGGACCTTTCATGGTTCTCCTGAGGCCTCTTTCTTCTTGGGCCCAGTCTACCTTTAAGCCCATCAAAACTTAATGACCTTTAGTATGACTCTCATCAGTAGCTTCCCACTCTTTTGCAGGGTATACCCTGTAGAATAGTATATAAGGGTTTTTTACCTTTAAGCCCATCAAGACCTAATGACCTTTAGTATGACTCTCATCAATGGCTCCCCACTCTTCTACAGGGTATACCCTGTAAAAGAGTATATAAGGGTTTTTTATTTAAATCATGACCATGCTAGCCTATTTTTGCGCATTTTTCACTTCAAACCTTTTTTTTCTTGTGCATGGCTTGTCTCGAGCATTTTTCGCTTCAAACCCTTGCATTTTTTGTCTTCATGCATAACTTACATCGTGCACTTTTTGCTTCAAGTCCATACATAACCTACTTCTCCCACTTTTTACTTTAGGCCTTTTTCTTCTTGTGCATAGTTTATCTCATGTATTTTTCGCTTTTAACCCTTGCAGTGTTTATCTTCATCCATGGCTTACATCGTGCACTTTTCGCTTTAAGTCCATGCACAGCCTACTTCACGCACTTTTTGCTTCAGGCCTTTTTCTTCTTATGTATGGCTTACCTCGCACATTTTTCACTTCAAGCCCTTGTATTTTTTGTCTTCATGCGTGACTTACATCTCGCACGTTTTGCTTCAAGTCCATGCATAGCTTACTTCGTGTACTTTTTGCTTCAGGCTTTTTTCTTCTTATATAGGGCTTACCTTGTGCATTTTTCGCTTCAAGCCCTTGCACCTTTGTCTTCATGCATTGTTAGCTTTAAATTGACAAGTATTTTGAAAATGACAAAACTCAAGTAAGCTTAAAAATGATTTTTATACAAGTAAATTTGCTTTGAATGAACTCAATGATAGAAATTATTTTAAACAAAGTTTTTGGATTGTGATTTCAATTGAAAAAGTCAGTAAATACTCTTAGAAAAGTGTTAGATGGTCTTAAACTGACTTAGAATCACAAAAAACGATAAAATTGCAGCCAAAGAAGTGCAGAAAAGCCTACTGGAGAAAAGGGATCGATCCCTACTGTAGAGGGATCGATCCCAAAGAGGCAGAATGCTTCAGAGCCACCCGGGAAAAGGTTGAAAAGCCTTCTGGAGAAAAGGGATCGATCCCCCCAGAAAAGGGATCGATCCTGTTAGCTTTAAATTGACAAGCATTTTGAAAATGACAAAACTCAAGCAAGCTTAGAAATGATTTTTATACAAGTAAATTTGCTTTAAATGAACTCAATGATTGAAACTATTTTAACAAAGTCTTGGATTGAGATTTCAATTGAAAAAGTCAGTAAATACTCTTAGAAAAGTGTTAGAAGATTTTGAACTGACTTAAAATCACAAAAGCTATAAACTTTGCAGCAAGTTAAGTGCAGGAAGGCCTACTGGACAAAAGGGATCGATCCCTACTGTAGAGGGATCGATCCCAAATTGGCAGAATGCCATTGAACCATCCGAGAGAAAGTTGGATAGCATTCTGGAGAAAAGGGATCGATCCCTACTGTTGAGGGATCGATCCCTTTGCACGAGACCTGACAGTAACGGCTAGTTTTTTAGGGTTTCAACGGGAGGATTTGCATTAAATGCTTCACCAACTGTTCTATCCGTTTGGTGGGTTATAAATAGAGGTATTTATGAAGTTTGGAACAACAACAAGCATTCCAAAGTATTCAAGCTTCAAGAGAGAAACTGAAATATGAAAATCTTTATTGTAACTCGATTTTGTGAGATTGTTTTCTGTGTTCTTCACTCATTCACTGAAAAATCAGATATTCAAAGGGGTGAGCTATCCTTGTAAGGTCTGATATTGTAGAGTGTGGGAATACTACAAGGGTAGAGGATTAGAGGGAGATTTCTAAAGTCTCAAGAGAAATTGTAAGAGGTCTTGCCACACCTTCAAGTGGTTTGTAAGCATTCTCAAGGAAGAGGTGAATCAAAACCTTGACAAGGAGTTCAAGGAGAGAGGACGTATGCGAGATTGGTCGAACCTCTATAAAACTTGTGTTTGCTTCTCTTTCCATTATTCTTATTTACTGTATTTATTTCATTGTTATTTATTTGACTTTGATTGTGCATTAAGAGTTAGGAAAATTAGAAATAACTAGAAAAACCGATTCCCCCCCTCTCGGTAGAGCCAACAATTGGTATCAGAGCTTGGGCTCGAGATTGACTTAGATTAACATCTATCGAGTATAAACGATCACTAATGGCTCAAACTAGTTTGTCTACACCCTTGGTAGGAGAGGGACACTCTACGGTTAGACTCCACTCTTTAATGGTGAAAACTATGCTTATTGGAAGACTAGAATGATGCTATTTATTCAAGCTAATGATTATGAAGTATGGAGAGTTATTGTTAAAGGTCCCCTTATCCCTATTAAGAAAGTAGATGGGACGGATGTGCCTAAGAAAGAAGATGAATGGGATACTAATGATATTAGGATGGCACAACTTAATGCTAAAGCAATGCACACACTCTTTTGTGCATTAGGACCAAATGAGTATAATCGAGTGTCACAATGTGAGAATGCTAAACAAGTTTGGGATAAACTAGCTATCACACATGAGGGAACCACACAAGTCAAAGAAACCAAAGTAGGCATGCTCACACAAGACTATGAAATATTTAGAATGAAGAATGATGAGTCAATTAGTAACATGTTTACTAGGTTTACGGACATAATAAATGGTCTTAAAGCTTTAGGGAAGACGTACTCTAATGTAGAGATGGTGAAAAAGATTCTCAATAGCTTACCCAAATCATGGGAAGCTAAAGTCACTGCTATTGAGGAATCCAAGGACCCTCATACACTATCATTAGATGAACTTATGGGATCCTTGCTCACTTATGAGATGAAAATTAAGAGAAATCAAGATCCCCCAAAGAAAGTTGGAGTAGCACTAAAATCCACCACAAGTGAGGAATCAAAAGATGATCATGATGTAAGTGGTGATGAAGAAGATTTAAAATGGCCATGTTCGCCAAGAGGTTCAATAAATTCATGAGGATGAGAGCTAGTGGAAACTCTAGGAGACCCTAGGAGAGAGTTAAATAGAGGTGAAACTAGTAGGAAAGATAAGGACCAAATTATATGTTATGAATGCAAAAAACCTGGCCATATTAAATTTGATTGTCCTTTGTATAGGAAGCAAAATGAAAAGAAACAAAAGAAGCAATGGTGGCTACTTGGAGTGATAGTGACTCCTCCGATGAAGAGAATGTGGAAGATGAAGTAGCTAACCTTTGCTTCATGGCTTTTGAAGATGAGAAGGTAACTTCTAACTTGCTAGATACTTATGAATACACTTTTGATGAATTACAAGATGCATTTGATGAATTGGCAAATGAATTTGAATGCATGAACTTGAAATATAAGAAAATGATCTCTAAGTTAAAAAAGGAAAATGAAATGCTTGTGAATGTTAAGTTAGAATGTGAGAAGAAATTAGAAAATGCTAATCTAGAAATTGAAGAATTAAATAAGAAGAACACTAATTTGCATAACTCCTTTTCTAGATTTTACATGGGTCAACAAAAACTTGATCAAATGCTAGAAACTCAAAGAGCATTCTTTGATAGAGAAGGGTTAGGCTATAATGCATCTAACAAAGAGACTCATCTTAAAAACTTCCTAGTTAAAGATAGAAAATTTGCTTTGTGCCCGTTATGTAACAAACTAGGATATTCTTCACAAGCATGCACCTTTAGGAAGACCATAATTAGAGGAAAAATGGCTATCAAGATTTGGGTGCCAAAACATGTTTTGAATTCAAATGATGAGTCTTTAAAATTGAAATGGATCCCTAAAGGATCAAAAATTATTGATACTAACTCTCAAGGACCCAAGAAAATTTAGGTACCTAAGATGAAGGCTTGATGTGTTTGTAGGAGGAAGAGTATTGCTACAAGGCTAAGTCCAAGGAGCATTGGTACCTTGATAGTGGATGTTCTAGACACATGACGGGAGACAAGAGCCAATTCAAGTACTTAAAGCATAAAAGTAGTGGAGAGGTCACGTTTGGAGACAACTCCAAAGGACAAATTGAAGGAATTGGTTCCATTGGTAACTCTTCCTCAACCATTGAAAATGTTTTGTATGTTAGAAGCTTGAAACATAACTTGCTTAGTATTAGTCAATTGTGTGATAAGGGATTTAAAGTTATGTTTGATGATTTGTGTTGCAATGTTGTTAATGCCAAATCTAATCAAATTGTGTTTATTGGACATAGATAAGGAAATATTTATATTGTGGATTTAAATTAACTTAATAGCAAAAATGTATGCTTTATGGCTACTAGAGAAGATGAACCTTGGTTATGGCATAGAAGACTAGGCCATGCTAGCATGCATGTTTTGTCTAAGTTAGCCAAAAGAGACTTAGTAGTAGGATTGCCTAAGCTTTAATTTGAAAATGACAAAGTTTGTGAGGCATGTGTAAGAGGAAAACACAAAAGAATTTCATTTAAACCTAAGAAGTGTGTCACTACCTCTAGAACACTTCAACTTCTTCACTTAGATCTTTTTGGACCAACTAGGACAACTAGTTTAGGAGGTAAACACTATGGATTTGTGATAGTTGATGATTACACTAGGTTTACTTGGGTGTTCTTTTTAAGTGTTAAAAATGAGGCCTTAGAAAAATTCACTGTTTTCTCAAAACTTGTTCAAAATGAAAAAGGTTACTCTATTTCAAGTATTAGAAGTGATCATGGAAAAGAATTTGAAAATCTTGGTTTTGATATATTTTGCAATGAAAATGGTATTAGCCACAATTTTTCAGCTCCTAGAACTCCTCAACAAAATGGGGTAGTTGAAAGGAGAAATAGAACCTTAGAAGAAATGGCTAGAACCATGCTTTGTGAAAATAACTTACCTAAATATTTTTGGGCTGAAGCAGTAAACACTTCTTGCTATGTTATAAATAGAGCTATGATAAGGCCTATTTTAAAGAAAACCCCCTATGAGCTTTATAAAGGAAAAAGACCTAACATAAGTTATTTTCACCCATTTGGATGTAAATGTTTTGTTTTGAACAATGGTAAAGATAATTTAGGAAAATTTGATGCTAAAAGTGATGAAGGTATTTTTCTTGGCTATTCTCTAAATCTAAGGCCTATAGAGTTTTCAATAAAAGAACACTTGTAGTAGAAGAGTCAATACATGTAATCTTTGATGAATCAAATATCACGAGTAGAACCAATCTTGATGATGAAGTAGAGATCTTTGATGAACCTATAGTTGATCCATCTCAAGATAAGAATGTTAGAGAACAATTAGAAGATCTTGCTATTAACAAAAATGAGGAGTCCATGGAACAAGAAATAATTGAGAAGGAATCTAGGTGTCCTAGAGAACTTGGATATGTGAAAGATAATGATATTGTTGGAGATCCTACCATTGGAGTTAGGACTAGGTCAACCTATAGAAACATATGTCAACATGTAGCCTTTGTGTCACAATTTGAGCCAAAGAAAGTGGATGAGGCTTTGAATGATGAAAATTGGATTATGGCCATGCAAGAAGAATTAAATCAATTTGAAAGAAGCAAAGTGTGGACATTAGTAGAAAGACCTAAAGATTATCCCATCATTGGAACCAAATGGATATTCAAGAATAAGATGGATGAAAATAGCATTATTGTTAGAAACAAGGCTAGGTTAGTGGCTCAAGGTTATAGACAAGAAGAAGGAATAGACTATGATGAAACCTATGCTCCGTAGCTAGATTAGAAGCCATTAGGATGCTACTTGCTTTTGCATGCTACAAGGATTTTAAGTTATATCAAATGGATGTGAAAAGTGCTTTCTTAAATGGTTATATAAATGAAGAAGTTTATGTTGAGCAACCTCCCGGTTTTGAAAATCCAAAATTTCCTAACCATGTTTTCAAACTTTCAAAAGCCTTATATGGATTAAAACAAGCTCCTAGAGCTTGGTATGAAAGACTTTCAAAGTTTTTAATCGAAAAAGGTTTTACAAGAGGAAAGGTAGACACAACCTTGTTTATTCAATCTAAGGGTCATGACTTATTAGTAGTTCAAATTTATGTAGATGATATCATTTTTGGATCTACAAATGAGTCATTGTGCAAAAATTTCTCTAAACTAATGCAAGGTGAATTTGAAATGAGTATGATGGGAGAATTAACCTTCTTTCTAGGACTTCAAGTTAAACAATGTAAAGAAGGTATTTTCATAAATCAAGCTAAGTACACTAAAGATTTGCTCAAAAGATTTGGAATGGATGAGTCTAAACCTTTTTCTACACCTATGAGCACAAATATTAAGCTTGATAAGGATGAAGGAGGAAAATGTGTAGACACTAAACTATATAGGTCTATGATTGGCTCATTGCTATATTTAACTGCTAGTAGACCCGATATAATGTTTAGTGTATGCTTGTGTGCTAGATTTCAGTCATCCCCTAGAGAATCACACCTACAAGCAGTAAAAAGAATCCTTAGATACCTTAAAGACACTTCCTCCTTAGGACTTTGGTATCCTAAAGATTCTACACTAGATCTCCATGCTTATTCCGATGCAGATTTTGGTGGATGCAAAGTGGATAGGAAAAGCACATCGGGAACATGCCAATTCTTAGGAAGTAGGCTCATCTCATGGTTCTCTAAGAAACAAAATAGTGTAGCTCAATCCACAACCGAGGCTGAATATATAGCTTCGGAAGTTGCTGTGCTCAAGTTTTATGGATTAAGCAACAAATGAGAGACTATGGAATAGAAATGAATCAAGTTCCCATTAGGTGTGACAACACTAGTGCCATCAATCTTACAAAAAATCCCATCCAACACTCTAGAACCAAGCACATTGAGATTAGACATCATTTTATACGAGATCATGTGCAAAAAGGAGACATAATTCTAGAGTATGTGGATACCTTGCACCAATTAGCTGATATTTTCACAAAGCCCTTGGACAAGGAGAGATTTTGCACTCTTAAGGTGAATTAGGCATTATGAATGCTCCTTGAATTGATTTGATGTTGAATGAATGACAAAGTTGGTTTGATATGTTACTGTTCATGTTCATAGCTCCTTAAGATTGAACTGTTGAATTTTGTGTGTTCTGCTCATGTTAAACCTCTTTCATTCGCCAAAACACATTTCTAATGTTAAAACACTATCACAGCCATGTCCACCTATTGGTTCTGCATACTTATGCCATTTTCTGCACTTTGCTGCAGTTTTCTGCACTTTTTCTGCAGTTTTCAATCTCATTTCCTGCATCTTAAGTGAAAACAATCAAATTTTGATTTTAAGATGGTAAAAATGCATAAGTTTCATTGTTTTCAAATCATTTTTATGCATCATGAACGAGGTCAGTGACTAAGGAGACAATTCTTCCCGAATAGGATTGATTTTCCAGTCTGTCAGGCCAAAAATCTGGGTGATGGAAGCATTCTGCCTAAAAAGGATCGATCCCTCTACAGTAGGGATCGATCCCCTCGTAACAGAATGTGCTTCAAGCTTCTTTTTAACCATCGGCCTCTTCTCCTCTTTTCAACTATTCATCTTCCTCTTTCATTCCAAACACCATTCACCATTTTCTCTCAACCCAAACTTCTCAATCTCACTCATTTCTACACCAAATCACTTCATTCTTTCACCAATCTTCCTCATTTCCTTCTCTTTTTCATTTCCCCTCCTCATTTCTTGACAAAATCTCTTATTTTCTTCTCTTCCTTCTTCTTCCACACCATGGTTACTATTCACCCAACATGTCAATTGTAAGTTTTTCTTCCATTTTTCATTAAAGTTTTCTTGCATTTCTAGTTTCTTTTATCATGTCTTGCCTACCCATTGAATAACTTGCATCAATTTCTTCTCCATCTAGGTTTTCACTTTCTTTGGCACTTGTATTTTTCTAAGGTTTATACTTAGCCTATCTGTCATTATTCATCCGAAATTACTTGTCATAATTGTTAAATGAATCTTGGGTTGTGGCTCTCCGCTGTTGGTTAGATCATATCTCTCCCACACACTCATACATAGTTCCCCCAACTTGTGCACACCACCTGTTTGATAAAAGTCCTCAACGAAATTTCCTATCTTTTTCCTTCTCCACATGGCTCTTAAGATTAAGCACACTGCTTCAAAACGCAACACTCGTGCTTCCTCTTCCTCATCCTCCATACCAACCACCTTTAACCGCTGCTTTCGCCATGCTAATGAGAAAACCAAATTTCTAGCCGAATTTGCCAATATGCCCATTAAGCATTGGCGTCCTATTGATTTCGACTTCCTCAAGTCAATTCATTTTCCTTACCTCGCCAAGTTCAATGAATGGGGTTGGACCCAATTCCTCAAAATCAATACTCCGATCCCAGCGAACATCATTCGCGCCTTCTTTTCCAATGCCGACATCATCTATGATCCAAATGATGAATGTACGGTTGTCGGAATAAGGTCTTATGTCATGGGTAAAAATATTAACTGACCATGCAATCCCTCTCCCTTGTCTTCAGACTTCCTCGCCACGGTAATATCTATGAAAATATCGATGTCCCCTTAATGTTTCCCGTTACCGATAATCGTGCAAGTGACCTTCCTGTCTTCGCACGCCTCCTCCATATTATCATTTCATGGAATCTCCGCCCTCTTGGCACCCGATATTCTCACCTTCGCAAACTTGATCGTTTTTGGCTCCATCATATTCATGAACCCGATGGCGAACGACCAAACCTCCTACACTTTATCCTTCATGACTGGGTGAAGATTGTTCGTGGCAAGGTAAAATCCATTGTCTTCCCTCAGCCTCTCGCCTTTTACTTACTTCGTGAAGGCGTTGACTGCTCATGTGAGGTCGGTACGCTTCCGGCTGCCAACACCACCATCAATCTCACCACCCTCCATAACTTGGGATGGTATCTTCATCAAGTGGGTGACACCTTCGAATGGGTCAAGGGTCATGGTCAGCCTGCGTCTCCCGAACATGCTCCGGCACCAGACGGCGAAGAAGGAGCGGATGCAGCCGACGCACCTGCAGCAGCCACATCTTCTGCACCTTCCAGCTCCTCGTCAGCCTCTCTTGACCAGATCATGCATATGCTTCAACACTTTCAGCATGACGTCGGTGAGCAACTTGATCACATCGAGGCCACCCAAGCTGCCTTATTCGATGAAATTCAGGATGTTCGCATGCAACACGAGGACTTCGTTGAGCAATATCACAAGACCTTTCCAAGGTGTTGATCCTCCTTGTTGTGACATGTGTCCTGCTTTCTAGTTGTTTTATGTTAATGCCTATGTTCATGACTTTGCTAGTTATGCTTTCTAGTTGTTTTATGTTAATGACTATGTCTATGACTATGTTAATGACTTTGCTAGTTATGCTTTCTAGTAGTTTTATGTTAATGACTATGTCTTGTTCTGACATTAATTGTGCATTCATGACATTGGGTTGATATTTGTTTCTCTTTATTTCATTGGCAATGCTATTGCTTATTATGCTTATTCTTGGTATACCCTTATTGCTTTAAATTGACTTATCCCGCTAACCACTTCCCCGTGCTATTTGCTCTGTTTATTCATTTGCTATGACAAAAAGGGGGAGAATTAATGTGGTAAACTTGTATTAAATTGAGGGGGAGCAAATATTAAAATGAGGGAGAGCAAATATTGAGGGGGAGTAATATCCTTCAAAAATCAAGTAACCTCAATGTTCAAACACATAAACAAATTTAACTTAAGTTTTGTCATATCAAAAAGGGGGAGATTGTTAGCTTTAAATTGACAAGCATTTTGAAAATGACAAAACTCAAGCAAGCTTAGAAATGATTTTTATACAAGTAAATTTGCTTTGAATGAACTCAATGATTGAAACTATTTTAACAAAGTCTTGGATTGAGATTTCAATTGAAAAAGTCAGTAAATACTCTTAGAAAAGTGTTAGAAGATTTTGAACTGACTTAAAATCACAAAAGCTATAAACTTTGCAGCAAGTTAAGTGCAGGAAAGCCTACTGGACAAAAGGGATCGATCCCTACTGTAAAGGGATCGATCCCAAATTGGCAGAATGCCATTAAACCATCCGGGAGAAAGTTGGATAGCATTCTGGAGAAAAGGGATCGATCCCTACTGTTGAGGGATCGATCCCTTTGCACGAGACCTGACAGTAACGGCTAGTTTTTTTGGGTTTCAACGGGAGGATTTGCATTAAATGCTTCACCAACTGTTCTATCCGTTTGGTGGGTTATAAATAGAGGTATTTATGAAGTTTGGAACAACAACAAGCATTCCAAAGTATTCAAGCTTCAAGAGAGAAACTGAAATCTGAAAATCTTTATTGTAACTCCATTTTGTGAGATTGTTTTCTGTGTTCTTCACTCATTCACTGAAAAATCAGATATTCAAAAGGGTGAGCTATCCTTGTAAGGTCTGATATTGTAGAGTGTGGGAATACTACAAGAGTAGAGGATTAGAGGGAGATTTCCAAAGTCTCAAGATAAATTGTAAGAGGTCTTGCCACACCTTCAAGTGGTTTGTAAGCATTCTCAAGGAAGAGGTGAATCAAAACCTTGACAAGGAGTTCAAGGAGAGAGGACGTAGGCAAGAGATTGGCCGAACCTCTATAAAACTTGTGTTTGCTTCTCTTTCCCTTACTCTTATTTACTGCATTTATTTCATTGTTATTTATTTGACTTTGATTGTGCATTAAGAGTTAGGAAAATTAGAAATAACTAGAAAACCGATTCACCCCCCCTCTCGGTAGAGCCAACAGATCCCTTTGCTCGAAATCTGACTCTAACGGCTAGTTTCTGAGGGTTTCAACGGGAAGAAATGCATTACATGCTTCACCAACTGTTCCAGTCGTTTGGTGGACTATAAATAGAGACATTTATGAAGTTTGAAGGAGAACAAGCACTCAAACATCTTCAAGCTTCAAGAGAGAAAATCAAATCTGAAAATCTTCATTGTGTAACTCCATTTGTGAGCTTTCTTACAGTTTCTCACCCATTTACTGAAAATTTTGTTATTCAAAGGGGTGAGCTGTCCTTGTAAGGTCTGCTATTGTAGAGTGTGGGTAGTAATACAAAAGGAGAGGCTTAGAAGGAGATTTCTAAGTTCTCAAGAAACATTGTAAGAGGTTTTGCCACACCTTCAAGTGGCTTGTAAAGATTCTCAAGGAAGAGCTGAATCAAAACCTTGACAAGAGGATCAAGGAGAGAGGACGTAGGCAAGAGTTTGGCTGAACCTCTATAAATTTGTGTTTGCTTCTCTTTCCCTTACTCTTTTTACTGCACTTATATTTATTGTTGCTTCATTAGTCTTAATTATGCATTAAGTGTTAGAAAAATCATAAACAAGTAGAAAAACCGATTAACCCCCTCTCGGTAGAGCCAATAATTGATATCAGAGCTTAGGCTCGAGATTGAGTTAGATTAACATCTATCAAGTAAAACGATCACTAATGGCTCAAACTAGTATGTCTACACCTTTGGTAGGAGAGGGACACTCTACTGTTAGGCCTCCACTCTTTAATGGTGAAAACTATGATTATTGGAAGACTAGAATGATGCTATTTATTCAAGCCAATGATTATGAAGTATGGAGGATTATAGTTAAAGGTCCCCTTGTCCCTATTAAGAAAGTAGATGGGACGGATGTGCCAAAGAAAGAAGATGAGTGGGATACTAATGATATTAGAATGGCACAACTTAATGCTAAGGCAATGCACACATTGTTTTGTGCATTAGGACCAAATGAATATAATAGAGTTTCCCAATGTGAGAATGCTAAACAAGTTTGGGATAAACTAGCCATCACACATGAGGGAACCACACAAGTCAAGGAAACAAAAGTAGGCATGCTCACTCAAGACTATAAATTATTTAGAATGAAGAATGATGAGTCAATTAGTGACATGTTTACTAGGTTTACTGACATCATAAATGGTCTTAAAGCCTTAGGCAAGACATATTCTAATGTAAAAATGGTGAAAAAACACTCAATAGCTTACCTAAATCATGGGAAGCTAAAGTCACTGCTATTGAGGAATCCAAGGATCCTCATACACTCTCATTAGATGAACTTATGGGATCTCTACTCACCTATGAGATGAAAATCAAGAGAAATCAAGATCCTCTTAAGAAAGTTGGAGTAGCTTTAAAATCCACCACTATTGAGGAATCAAAAGATCATGATGAGAGTGGTGATGATGAGGACTTAGAAATGGCCATGTTTGCTAAGAGGTTTAATAAATTCATGAGGATGAGATCTAGTGGTAACTCTAGGAGACCCCCCTAGGAGAGACTTTAATAGAGGTGAAACTAGTAGGAAAGAAAAGGACCAAATTATTTGTTATGAATGCAAAAAACCTGGTCATATTAAATTTGATTGTCCTCTTTATAGAAAGCAAAATGAGAAGAAACCAAATAAGAAGGCAATGGTGGCTACATGGAGTGATAGTGATTGCTCCGATGAAGAGAATGTGGAAGATGAAGTAGCCAACCTTTGTTTTATGGCTTTTGAAGATGAGAAGGTAACATCTAACTCATTAGATACTAATGATTACACTTTTGATGAATTACAAGATGCATTTGATGAATTAGCAAATGAATTTGAATGCATGAATGTGAAATATAAGAAAATGATTTCTAAGTTGAAAAAGGAAAATGAAATTCTTATGAATGTTAAATTAGAATGTGAGAAGAAATTAGAGAACGCAAATCTAGAAATAGAAGAATTAAATAAAAAGAACATTAATTTGCAAAACTCCTTTTCTAAGTTTTACATGGGCCAACAAAAACTTGATCATATGCTAGAGACCCAAAGAGCATTCTTTGACAGAGAAGGGTTAGGCTATAATGCATCTAACAAAGAGACTCACTAAAAAATTTCCTAGTTAAAGATAGAAAATTTGTTTTGTGCACATTATGTAATAAACTAGGACACTCTTCACAAGCATGCACCTCTAAGAAGACCATGATTAGAGGAAAAATGGCTGTCAAGATTTGGGTGCCTAAACATGTTTTAAATTCAAGTGATGAGTCCTTAAAGATGAAATGGATCTCTAAAGGATAAAAAATTATTAGTACTAACTCTCAAGGACCCAAGAAAATTTGGGTACCTAAGATGAAAGCTTGATGTGTTTGTTGGAGGAAGAGTATTGCTACAAGGCTAAGTCCAAGGAGCATTGGTATCTTGATAGTGGATGCTCAAGACACATGACGGATGACAAGAGCCAATTCGAGCTCTTAAAGCATAAAAGTGGTAGAGAAGTCACATTTGGAGACAACTCCAAAGGACAAATTGAAGGAATTGGCTCCATTGGTAACTCTTCCTCAACTATTGAGAATGTTTTGTATGTTAGAAGCTTAAAACATAATTTGCTTAGTATTAGTCAATTGTGTGATAAGGGATTTAAAGTTGTGTTTGATGACTTGTGTTGCAATGTTGTTAATGCTAAAACTAATCAAATTATTTTTATTGGACATAGACAAGGAAATATTTATGTTGTTAATTTGAATGAGCTTAATAGCAAAAATGTATGTTTTATGGCCACTAGAAAAAATGAATCTTGGTTATGGCATAGAAGACTAGGCCATGCTAGCATGCATGTTTTGTCTAAGTTAGCCAAAAGAGACTTAGTAGTTGGCTTACCTAAACTACAATTTGAAAATGATAAAGTGTGTGAAGCATGTGTAAGAGGAAAACATAAAAGAATATCATTTAAACCTAAGAAAGGTATTACAACATCTAGATCACTTCAACTCCTCCACTTAGATCGATTTGGACCAACTAGAACCACTAGCTTAGGAGGAAAACACTATGGTTTGGTCATAGTTGATGATTACATTAGGTTTACTTGGGTGTTCTTTTTAAGTGTGAAAAATGAAGCCTTGGAAAAATTCATTGTTTTCTCAAAACTTATTCAAAATGAAAAAGGTTACTCTATTTCTAGTATTAGGAGTGACCATGGAAAAGAATCTGAAAATATTGGTTTTGATACATTTTGCAATGAAAATGGCATTAGCCATAATTTTTCAGCTCCTAGAACTCCTCAACAAAATGGGGTAGTTGAAAGGAGAAATAGAACATTAGAAGAAATGGCTAGAACCATGCTTTGTGAAAATAACTTACCTAAATATTTTTGGGTTGAAGCAATAAATACTTCTTGCTATGTCATAAATAGAGCTATGGTAAGGCTTATTTTAAAGAAAACTCCCTATGAGCTTTATAAAGGAAAAAGGCCTAACATAAGTTATTTTCACCCATTTGGATGTAAATGTTTTGTTTTGAACAATGGTAAAGATAACCTAGGAAAATTTGATGCTAAAAGTGATGAAGGTATTTTTCTTGGCTATTCTTTAAATTCTAAGGCTTATAGAGTTTTCAATAAAAGAACACTTGTAGTAGAAGACTCAATACATGTAATCTTTGATGAATCAAATATCACTAGTGGAACCAATCTTGATGATGAAGTAGAGATCTTTGATGAACCTATAGTTGATCCATCTCAAGATAAGGATGTTAGGGAACAATTAGAAGATCTTAATATTAACAAAAATGAGGAGTCCATGGAACAAGAAATAATTAAGAAAGAATCAAGGTGTCCTAGAGAACTTGGATATGTGAAGGATAATGATATTGTTGGAGATCCAAACAGTGGAGTTAGAACTAGGTCAACCTCTAGAAATATATGTCAACATGTAGCTTTTGTGTCATAATTTGAGCCAAAGAATGTGGATGAGGCTTTGAAAGATGAAAATTGGATTATGGCCATGCAAGAGGAATTAAATCAATTTGAGAGAAGCAAAGTGTGGACACTAATGGAAAGACCTAAAGATTGTCCCATCATTCGAACCAAATGGATATTCAAGAATAAGATGGATGAGAATAGCATTATTGTTAGAAACAAGGCTAGGTTAGTGGCACAAGGATATAGGCAAGAAGAAGGAATAGACTACGATGAAACATATGCTCCGGTAGCTAGATCAGAAGCCATTAGGATGCTACTTGCCTTTGCATGTTACAAGGATTTTAAATTATATCAAATGGATGTAAAAAGTGCATTTTTAAATGGTTACATAAATGAAGAGGTTTATGTTGAACAACCTCCCGGTTTTGAAAATCCAAAGTTTCCTAACTATGTTTTCAAACTATCAAAGGCTTTATATGGATTAAAACAAGCTCCTAGAGCTTGGTATGAAAGACTTTCAAAGTTTTTAATTGAAAAAGGTTTTGCAAGAGGCAAAGTAGACACCACATTGTTTATCCAATCTAAGGGTGATGACTTATTAGTAGTTCAAATTTATGTGGATAATATCATTTTTGGATCTACAAATGAGTCATTGTGTAAAGATTTCTCAAAATTAATGCAAGGTGAATTTGAAATGAGTATGATGGGAGAGTTAACCTTCTTTCTAGGACTTCAAGTTAAACAATGCCAAGAAGGTATTTTCATAAATCAAGCTAAGCACACTAAAGATTTGCTCAAAAGATTTGGAATGGATGAGTCTAAACCTTACTCTACACCAATGAGCACAAATATCAAACTTGATAAGGATGAAGGAGGAAAGTGTGTAGACACTAAACTATATAGGTCTATGATTGGTTCATTGCTATACTTAATTGCTAGTAGACCCGATATAATGTTTAGTGTATGCTTGTGTGCTAGATTTCAGTCATCTCCTAGAGAATCACACTTACAAGTAGTAAAAAGAATCCTTAGATACCTTAAAGACACCTCTTCCTTAGGACTTTGGTATCCTAAAGATTCTACACTTGATCTCATGCTTATTCCGATGCGGATTTTGGTGGATGCAAAGTGGATAGGAAAAGCACATCGGGAACATGTCAATTCTTAGGAAGTAGGCTTATTTCATGGTTCTCTAAGAAACAAAATAGCGTAGCTCAATCCACAACCGGGGCTGAATATATAGCTTCCGGAAGTTGCTGTGCTCAAGTTTTGTGGATTAAACAACAAATGAGAGACTATGGAATAGAAATGAACCAAGTTCCCATCAAGTATGACAACACTAGTGCTATCAATCTTACAAAAAATCCCATCCAACACTCTAGAACCAAGCACATTGAGATTAGACATCATTTTATACGAGATCATGTGCAAAAAGGGGACATTATTCTAGAGTATGTAGATACATTGCACCAATTAGCTGATATTTTCACCAAACCCTTGGACAAGGAGAGATTTTGCATTCTTAGAGGTGAATTAGGTATTATGAATGCTCTTTGAATTGATTTGATGTTGAATAAATGGCTTAAGATGGTTTGTGCTAATTGCAAGGCAGAAATTTGAAGAATATAATTACCACTTGCAATTCATGACCTTAACTTACCATGTTACTGTTCATGTTCTTAGCTTTTTGAGATTGAATTGTTGAATTTTGTGTGTTTTGATCATGTTAAACTCTCTTCATTAGCCAAAACCCATTTCCAATGGTTAAGACACTATCACAGCCATGGTCACCTTTTGTTTCTGCACTCTCATGCAATTTTCTGCACTTTTCTGCACTTTTCTGCATTTGTTCTGCAGTTTTCCACTCACATCTCATGCATCCCAAGTGGCAACAACCAGATTTTGATTTTAAATAGTAAAAATGCATAAGTTCCATTGTTTTCAAATCCTTTTTATGCATTACAAATGAGGCAAGTGACTGAAGAGACAATTTTTCCAAAATAGGATTGATTTCCAAGTCTATCAAGCCAAAAATTTGGGTTTCTGCTATGAGGGATCGATCCCTTTCACCATGGGATCGATCCCATAGCATCAAAAATCGGTGAAGAAAAGCCTAAGAAGCATTCTGCCTGGAAGGGATCGATCCCTTCCTAGAGGGGATCGATCCCCTCGGGACAGATTGCGTTTAGCGGGCAATTTTAAACGTCGGCCCCCCACTCCTATCTCATGATTCACCTTCATCTTCACTCCCAACGCCCTTTCACCATTTCCTCTCACCCAAATCTTCTAGATCTCACTCATCTCTTCACCAAATCGCTTCATTCCTTCACCAGTCTTCCTCATTTCTTTATCTCTTTCATTTCCCCTCCTCATTTCCTCACAAAACTTCATCTTCTCTTCTCTTCCTTCTTCTTCCACACCATGGTTACTATTCACCCAACATTCCAATTGTAAGTTTTTCTCATGTTTTTCATTCAATTTTTCGTGCATTTCTAGTTTATTTCATCATGTCTTGACTACTCACTTGCATATATTGCATTGATTTCCTTTTCATCTAGGTTTTCACTTCATTTGGCACTTGTCTCTTTTCTAGGGTTTATACTTAGTCTATTTGTAGTTGTTCATCAATATTTCACTGTCATACTTGTTCCATGCATCTTGGGTTGTGGCTCCCTGTTGTTGGCTAATTCTTATCTTTCCCCTATCCTCATCCCTCGTTCACCAAAATCGTGCCCACTACCTGTTCGGTAAAAATCCTCAACGAACTTTCCTGCATTTTTCCACTACATATGGCTCCCAAAGTTAAACATACCGCTCAAAAATGCAAAACAAGTGCTCCCTCCTCCTCCTCCTCCTCTATACCAACCACCTTTAATAGATGCTTTCGCCATGCCAATGAGAAAACCAAATTTCTAGCAAACTTTGCAAATATGCCCATTAAGCATTGGCGTCCTATTGATTTCAATTTCCTCGAATCAGTTAATTTTCCTTACCTCACCAAGTTTAATGAATATCGTTGGACCCAATTCCTCAAAATCAACACTTCGGTCCCGCCAAACATCATTCGCTCCTTCTTTTCCAATGCCGATATCATCTATGATCCAAATGATGACTGCACGGTCGTAGGAATTTGATCTTATGTTATGGGCAAAACTATTGAACTGACCAAGCAATCCCTCTCCCTTGCTTTTAGACTTCCTGACGACTGTAATATCTATGAAAGTATCGATGTCCCTTTAGTGTTTCCCGTTACCGATAATCGTGCAAGTGACCTTCCTGTCTTCGCACGCCTCCTCCATATCATCATCTCTTGGAATCTCCGCCCTCTTGGCCCCGATATTCTCACCTTCGCAAACTTGATCGTTTTTGGCTCCATCATATTCATGAACCCGACGGCGAACAACCAGACCTCCTACACTTTATCCTTCATGACTGGGTGAAGATTGTTCGTGGCAAGGTCCACACCATTGTCTTCCCTCAGCCTCTCGCCTTTTACTTACTTTATGAAGGCATTGACTGCTCATGTGAGGTCGGTATACTTCCGGATCCCAGCACCACAATCAATCTCTCCACTCTCCATAACCTGGGCTGGTATCAACGTCAAGTAGGTGACACATTCGAATAGGTCAAGGGTCATGGACCGCCTGCATCTCCCGAACATGCCTCGGCACCAGTCGAAGAAGAAGGAGCTGACGCAGCCGACGCACGTGCAACAGCCACATCCTTTGCCCCTTCCGGCTCCACGTCAGCCTCTCTCGACCAGATCATGCATATGCTTCAAAACTTCCAGCATGACGTGGGTCAACGACTTGATCACATCGAGGCCACCCAAGCTACCTTGTTCGATGAAATTCAGGATGTCCGCATGCAACACGAGGATTTCGTTGAGCAATATCACAAGACCTTTCCAAGGCGTTGATCCTCCTCTTTGTGGCATGTGTCTCTCATAGCTAGTTATGCTTTCTAGTTGTTTCTTGCGACTTGTGCTAGTGTGTTTATGCTCTCGTTGTTTTATGTTAATGACTATGTCTATGACTATGTTAATGACATTGCTCGTTATGCTTTCTAGTTGTTTTATGACTGTCTTGTCCTGGCATTAACTGTGCTTTAATGGCATTGGGTTGATCTTTGATTCTCTTTATTTCATTGCTCATGCTCCTGCTTATTCTGCTTATTATTGGTCTCCCATTGTTGCTTTAAATTGACTTCTACCACTGACCATTTCTCCATGTTGTTTGTTTCATTCTGTTTTTATTCTTTTGCTATGACAAAAAGGGCGAGAATTAATGTGGTAAAATTATATTAAATTGAGGGAGAGCAATATTTTTTCAAAAATTAAGTAATATTAAATTGAGGGGGAGCAACGTTTTTCAAAAATTAAGTAACCTCAATTTTCAAACATATAAGCAAATTTACCTTAAGTTTTGTCATATCAAAAAGGGGGAGATTGTTAGCTTTAAATTGACAAGTATTTTGAAAATGACAAAACTCAAGTAAGCTTAAAAATGATTTTTATACAAGTAAATTTGCTTTGAATGAACTCAATGATAGAAATTATTTTAAACAAAGTTTTTGGATTGTGATTTCAATTGAAAAAGTCAGTAAATACTCTTAGGAAAGTGTTAGATAGTCTTAAACTGACTTAGAATCACAAAAAACCTTAAAATTGCAACCAAAGAAGTGCAGGAAAGCCTACTGGAGAAAAGGGATCGATCCCTACTGTAGAGGGATCAATCCCAAAAAGGTAGAATGCTTCAGAGCCACCCGAGAAAAGGTTGAAAAGCCTTCTGGAGAAAAGGGATCGATCCCCCCAGAAAAGGGATCGATCCCTTTGCTCGAAATCTAACTCCAACGGCTAGTGTCTGAGGGTTTCAACGGGAAGAAATGCATTAAGTGCTTCACCAACTGTTCCAGCCGTTTGGTGGACTATAAATAGAGACATTTATGAAGTTTGAAGGAGAACAAGCACTCAAACATCTTTAAGCTTCAAGAAATAAAATCAAATCTGAAAATCTTCATTGTGTAACTCCATTTGTAAGCTTTCTTATAGTTCCTCACCCATTTACTGAAAATTCTGTTATTCAAAGGGGTGAGCTATCCTTGTAAGGTCTGCTATTGTAGAGTGTGGGTAGTAATACAAGGGGAGAGGCTTAGAAGGAGATTTCTAAGTTCTCAAGAAACATTGTAAGAGGTTTTGCCACACCTTCAAGTGGTTTGTAAAGATTCTCAAGGAAGAGCTTAATCAAAACCTTGACAAGAGGATCAAGGAGAGAGGACGTAGGCAAGAGTTTGGCCGAACCTCTATAAATTTGTGTTTGCTTCTCTTTCCCTTACTCTTTTTACTGCACTTATATTTATTGTTGCTTCATTAGTCTTAATTGTGCATTAAGTGTTAGAAAAATCATAAACAAGTAGAAAAACTGATTCACCCCCCCCTCTCGGTAGAGCCAACATGCATGACTTCCATTGCACACTTTTCACTTTAAGTCCATGTATAGCCTACTTCACACACTTTTCAACTCAGGCCTTTTGCTTCTTGTGCATGACTTACCTCGTGCATTTTTCACTTCAAGTCCATGCATAGCCTACTTTGCACACTTTTCGCTTCAGGCCTTTTTTTCTTGTGCATGGCTTACCTCGCGCATTTTTCGCTTCAAGCCTTTGCACTTTTTGTCTTCGTGCATAACTTACATCACGCATTTTTCACTTCAAGCCTTTTTCTTCTTGTGCGTGACTTACCTCATGCATTTTTCGCTTCAAGTTCTTGCACTTTTAATGTTGGTGGCTTTTTTGCATGTTGTGTTGAGTTACTCATTCCTATCATAAAACTTTTAAATATTGTTAATCATAATTATGAATTGAGAATTGTTTTACCAAATGCATGACAACATAAATTTGTTAAATAAATTGTTGAACTATCATGTAGAAACATAAGCATCTAGTCCTATCATTTTTCTAATTCAATATGACATTTCCATATTTTCAATGGGCTACAACTTAGTCACAGGCTATTCCATGATAGTAAGAGTATCATTCCAATGGATTTTGTAGCCCTTAATAGATATGATGTAATACGTTCTTACCTATTTTTTATCTTCTCTAGAATGATCCAACTGCATTTTACGTGAGGGTTGTGAGCAAAAAGGATGAATATACAATAGTAAAGACTTGTCCAACAATTCTTAGTTTGAGTTTAGTTGTTGGTCTTAGCTTTACATCCCGTTAGGGTTGAGAAAAAAAACCGATAAAACCGAAAAACCGATTTGAACCAGGGATTTCGGATCGGATCGGTTCGGATAATAAACAAATTCAGTTCGGATTCGGATCATGACATCATTGAACCGAATAAATTCGGTTCGGATCAGATTCGGATACGGATAATATCCGAATACTTTGTTATTTGGTATTTTGTAATTTTTACTATTTAAATTAAAAGCTAAAGCTTTATATTTAATTAAAAATCCTAAGGAAAATTTGAAATAAAGTCCAAAAGTACTTAAAATGCCTTAAAAAATTGAAATAAAATTTAAAATTACATTAAAAAAAACCGAATGACCGATTTGATCCGATCCGTATAAATTCGGATAGGATCGGATCAGATATTTTTTTAATTCAGATCGGATACAGATCACAAAACAAAAAAATCGCTTAATTCGGATCGGATCGGGTTTTTGCAAAAAATCGATCCGATCCGACCCGTTATCAGCCCTACATCCCGTGTGTAGGCCTCGTCTTCCGAGGTTGCAAGGTGTGTGGGTCCTATCAGTCCAAGGTGGCAGGGTGTGTAAGTCCTGTCGACCTAAGGTGGCCTGGTGTGGGGGCCCTATCGACCCAAGGTGGCAAGGACTGTAGGCCTCTGCAAGAAAGAAAATAATGAGAAAGGCATAAGAGCTTTCCCCTGCGCGCACTTCAATGCTTTAGTCAGATAGAATTTAGGCAAGGTTTCAATAAGCCAATATAGATTAAGTTGTAAAAATAATACATGTGACTTATTTATATGTGAGCTATTTTGCACGTAATTATTGTTAGGACCCATAACTTAAATGATCACATAATGAACCTTTCATGGTCCTCTTGAGGTCTCTTTCATTTTGGGTCCAGTCTACCTTTAAGCCTAATGTCATTTAGTCTGACTCATATCAAAGTTTAATGACCTTTAATATGAATATCATCAACGTTATAAGTATTTTATTCCATCAAATAAATGTAATTATAAAATTTAAAATTCTTAAATAAAATTATCCAATTATTTTTAAGGATAATTATCTAATACACTTTTAAAGATTTTTTTACTTCACAAATGAAATTAAGATTGGACTAAAAAACCTTTACTATGTATTGGATAATAACCATATTTTTTATTTAAAATAAATAACAAAATTGTTTTTTATTTTTAGCAACCCTCGGGTATAATTATACTGACATAATTATTTCAATATTTCTCAAGCCTTGGCTATTTTTTCGTACTTTTCGGGTTTCCTTCTGAATTCCGCAATAGATTCACATCTTAGCGGGTAATTTTTTTTTTTTCAAAAGAATTTACCTTACATCTCTGGCATTTGATATTCGTTACATATTGATGTGGGTTTTTTTTTTTCTGGATTGGGAAGCGGCCATTGCAGATTGAGGTTGATTTTGATGATTTTATAGATTTTTTTAATTTTTTGTTTGAGTTCTTACTTGAACTACCCATCTTTCTTTTTTCATAGAAATAAATTCTTTTCCTTGTACTATAATCTGCTTTTGATGGTAGTTTTCTTTTCGTAAAAAAAAAAAAGATAAATTGAATGTTCAATGAGTTTTAATTACTCTAGTATTGGAAAGAGAATAAAACCCAGATCCTGAAATTTGTGATATCTTAGTTCTTCTATTGACTTAAAAATCTGAAAATTTAATTTGGATGCTGGTTTTCTGGACAATTTATCACTTAAGTTAAAATCTTGTAAAAATTATTTATTGAAAATGGCGATTTCAGTAATTGTTTGAAATTGCACTTGGGTATGACATGTTACTGCAGTTTTATTCGATGTATCTTTGAGTGTGTTTCTTTGCACCGTTTTAGAAATCTGACCAGGATGCCTATTCTAGTTAAGATTTGTGAAACATGTAATTCATGGTAGTTTTATGCCTGTTTTGAAGCAGAAAAAAATAAAGAAGAAGATTTTGTCTATATTTTACAATGAGTCAGATTGACGATTCCATGCGGAATCAAATAGCTTCTCTTTTGCGAGTTATAAATTTCACGAGATGTTTCAAAGAAGACAATGTCCCATGTGAAATAGAAGAGGTAATGGAGAGTTTTATTTTTCTGTTTGCTGTTTCGTTTATTCACCTGATTCTTTTCTGAAGGTTTTTGTTGTTTTTGCTTTCAATTTCTCAGGGTCTCTTTTTGGGTTCTATTGGAGCTGCTACTAATTTGGATGCCCTTAAAAGCTTAAATATCACACACGTCTTAACTGTGGCTAGTTCCATCAAACCTGCACATAGCAATGACTTTGTCTACAAAATCATACCAGGTTGGTAAGTTTTCCTTTAATCAGGTGATATAAGATCGAAATAACATGACATAAAGCTTGGACTTTTTGTGCGGTGATTCGTTGGGATTTGTAGTTCCATCTGTCTCTGGTTGTTTAAATGGTATGCATTTGTTCAGTGTGATTATTTCTCCTAAGCAATTGGCTTGTTATGTACTGATAGTTTAACTCTGCAAGGATGCTGTGCTATAAAATGAGTTTCTGACTAAGATTATAACAAATTATCCTCAACTTCTCTACATATTAAGCTGTTTGCTCTTTGTGCTGAAGCATATGCTGAGTTGCCTTCTTGTTTTATCAGTTCCAACCGTGTTTAAATTCCTCTTGTTTTTATATGATTCTTGGAAGGCTTTTTTTTTTGTGCATCCTCTAACTGCAGCATTATGATTTCTTCTTCCACTTACAAAACGAATTTTTTAGTAACTTAACCTAATGTGAATCCTGATGCAAATGTTTCTCATGCTTATTAATGTTACATGGCATATCGAGCATCCTGAAGTGCCATTTAGCGCTAACACTTAAGTATTTTTCTGCTAATTCAGTCTTAGACAAAGAAGACACGAATATAAGTCAGTACTTTGATGAATGCTTCAATTTCATTGACGAAGCAAAAAGACAGGGTCGTGGTGTATTAGTTCACTGCTTCGTTGGAAAATCAAGGAGGTAATGTTTCTAATGATCTGCTGTTAATCGTACTGACATGATTGTTCCTACAGATATTTTATATTAACACGTGTTTAACATGTTCACTCGTGTTCAATATCCACATTTTATTGATTTTTTGCCTGCTTGCCACATTCATGTCTTCGCTGTGGTCTCTATCTTAACTAATGGACAATGTTCTGAAGTTTTATTGCTGGAATCTATCTGTTACTGAGGGAGCCCAAACAAAAAAGTATGAAACTTAGCTCTATGGTTTAAAACTAAACAACTCAAATATTTGAATGAACTATGCCTGAAAAAGTAAATGCAAGCCTTAAGTTAAAAGCCATAGTTTTGCTTGGTGATTTTGATTTTTACAATTCAGTTACTAAAGTTTATGGCTGTACTCAGTGAAATGAAGTCACAGACTCTAAGAATTCATTAGTTTCTTCTATTCCCAAAAAAATTTGGAAACAGAAAAGATATAGAGAACTTAACAGTCCTTGCGGAAGTTTGATTGATAACTATGTCATTACAAGAAAGCTCTTTACATTCAGATCTAAGATTTAAAACACGGACAAAATATTTTGTTAATTGTAATTGAATGTAATCTGTATATAAATGGCAATGTACCAAGGGACGATCTTAAGAATGGTTACATTGCTTGTGCTGTTGATGTTGGCATTGTCTGAAGCAAATGCTAAGAGGAAGCTGTAAAAGTGAAACTGTAAGTAGTGTAATTAATTAAATTTGGAAATAAAGATGAGTTATCCAAGGGATGTCATCATTTGTATCATAGATAACTCCAATTATCAAGGTGTACTTTCCTAGTGTGTTATTAGGTGTGTAATTGAGCCGAGTCGGGACGATCTAGTACTGAACTCGAGCTCGACTTAATTCGAAAACTTGAGACTTGAAAGCTTAGCTCGATAGAATACTTGAGCCTTTCGAGCTCAACTCGATATGTTTGATCTGTCAGATTTTTAACTATATATTATGAGGGTAAAATGGTAAATTATTTATATATTTAAAAAAAAACTAAATAAATCTCGCAAATTACTTGAGTCGAGTATTAAAAAATTCGAATTCGGCTCGACTTGTTATTCAAATATTTCGAACTTGACTCGAAAAACGAGTTAAACTTGAATAATTATCAAGTCGAGCTCAAATAGCTTACGAGTAGTTTGACTCAATTACGACTGTATGTGTTATAAGGATCAGCAACTTGTCTGTATCTTGTTTAATATAATTTTTTTTCCCTTTTCTATGCTTAAATAACACATTTTAGAATGACATTGTTTCTAGTTACACCTTTCTTCTTTGAATTGGAAGAGGCATAAGCAAATTGTAGATTCTTTTTTTCACACAAGTGATATTGTACCTTCAAAATGTTATGTCATGCAGTGTGACCATCGTTGTTGCCTATCTAATGAAAAAGCATGGCATGAGCCTATCGCAAGCCCTGGAACATGTGAAGAGCAAGCGACCACTGGCAGGTCCTAATTCTGGTTTCATCCGACAATTGGAAGATTTTGAAAAATCCCTTCGAGGTGCATCATAATATTTTTTATAATTAAATTATGATCCATTTGTATTTATCCCTTGACACACAAGTCCCAACAAAGCATGCATCAACCACCGAAATGAAGCTTTCTAGACATTAACTTCTTGGAGATGGTGTTGGAGTCCGCCCGTAGAGAATCAAATTTGTTCAAAATACTCACGTTATAGTGGAGATTTTATCTTAATTTATCGATAAGCTTTCAATTATATTTTATCTATATATGTTTAATAAAGTACTAGGACTAGACGATGAAGATTTTATCTTAATTTATCGATAAGCTTTTAATTATATTTTATCTATATATGTTTAATAAAGACCTAGAAATAGATGAAATTTGTAAGAGAATTAGAAAGGGTAGACTATGACATGATTGTTGCACCAAGGATATATTCATTAAAAAATGTTCTTAACCAATGCGTTGATAAGAGTAGACATTAATAAAAACGGTCGAGATTGGCACATGATTATCCTCTTGCTTCTGAATTCACGAGCGATAAATCTCGTAAAGTTTTGGATAAATTTCAGGTAACGTGTAGGTGTCAATTAGATGCAAGCAAGAATGAACAAAAAAAAGAATTTGATATAAGTAGGAATAAGTTTGTTGAACATGTGTGTGCGCACGTGTGTTTAAGTCATTTGGTTTATCACTTACAGTTTATGATAGCATTCTCATGTATTAGTTATACAAGTGATTTTTTTACAACTTGAGATCACAGTAGTATGGTACGATTCAATTTATTATAAAATTGATATATATCCATATATTGAATCAATTTTATCATAAATTAGTAACATACATATCAATTGATGCATATAGTATGATATATTGATACATTTTGATGCATTTTGTAGTAAAATTGATTCAATCAAAATCTGATCTAACTTAACTAAAAATGCAATTTTAATAGTTTTTAACTTTAAAAAACCCTAAAACCATATTCTCTATATAATTAAATCTTAAAAAAAGGCTTTTAGTTAGTAAATTAAAATAAAAATATATATAAAAAATTATTTAAAAATATATGCTATTAATAAGCATGTTAAGAGTTTGAAAACAATCATATTTATTATTTTTTTATCACATTCTTATTTAATCTTATTAATATGTATGATACATTTTTATTCTTTATTTATCATATGTGTATATATTATTCATAATTAATTTTAAAATTATTTACCATATCTTACCATACGCTATTCGATTTTTAAAATTAAAATTTCGATTCACGATATGTATCTCGATAATAACTATGCTTAGATTGCTAATGATATTACATGATGAATGTCAAATTTTGATTTACCTAATGGATGTCTCAATTTCGTAATGTTGGGTATAACACGAGACTACAAGTGACATGAGTTGATCCATACGTATCTCGATAATAACTATGCTTGAGATTACTAATGATATTACATGATGAATGTCAAATTTTGATTTTACCAAATGGATGTCTCAATTTCGTAATTGTAACAGCCTATTACCACATTTTTCACGTATTTCTATACAATTTTTTCGGTTGGGCTGTCTGTGATGCCATTAACATTCAACAGTGACAGTAATAAATGATAAACATTTATTTAACAAATACGGAATATGAAAATTCTTTTCATATTTCCTTACATCTGACATCCCCTATTATCTTTATTTTAATAAAGTAGTACTGTATACCTATGTCTGAAATGTAAAAGAGAAGAGACTGTACCTGTCATGTTTAACATACTTTGCCCCAGCGCTTTATATGTAGCTATATCCATCTTGGAGCTAATTCTCTAACTCCATGTCTTTTATTTGTGGAGTTAAAATAAAGGGGTGGGCGAACTACATGCTCAGTAAATGAAACGTATGCTGCTTTATAGAAAGCAAAACTATATGCCACAAAATATTTATTTTTCCTAAAATCATACCAAGTAGGAAAACAGTGGATATAGTAAACAACACTCTCAATACACCATTCAAATCACTGGTTAAACAGTTTACTTTAATATATAGTAAACAGTAAATAGGATTCAGTAAATCCTCTCAGTAAATAGAAATCAACAAGTTGAGACTAGGCATCACTCTACAATTAAATCATGCTATCATCGTTCCCCCTCCCCCTTGCGAGAACGAAAATCTTCCGCTATTGGGGTGCACCCGTAGGCCATCGCCCCTCACGGCTATCTCTGCTAGATCTATGACCATAATCTATAGGTGGTCCTCGGGTCCACTTGCCAGGTGACCTCGAGACCGTTGATGACTTGACGGGTCCATCAGCCTCATAACTCATAATGCATGAAACTAAGGGCCTAAAGTCTCAAAATCAAATTATATCTCATGAAAAACGTTTAAGGAATTATTTCATAATTTAATCATTTTCTCAAAATGATTTTCTTTCCAAAAAGGTTTTAAAAACAGCCCGCAATCTCACTGAATTCCGTGTGAGAAAGGCACGGGTGAAACTGACTCGCCATGGCTAGTTCGCCCATGGTCAACTCACCCAAAAAGGTTTTATATTTTCTATTTACAAAGATATTAAAATTTGCTCATTTTTCGTTGAGAAAATGCAAATTGAAATTTGTTCGCCATGGTCAGCTCGCCCATCATGGCTCGCCCATGGTCAACTCAAAAGTGGGGTGAACAAGTGTTCGCCCGCCAACCCTTGCTTTTAAAAACAACAAGTAAAACTAGCTCGCCCTCAGTGGCTTGCCCATAACTTTCTTAACAAAGGGGTCGCACGCCTCAAAACATTATAAAAGGGTTCGCCCATCTGTGGCTCGCTCGAATTTCTATTAAAATAGGGTTACTCGCCCAAGGTATCATAAAGAGTTCGCCCACATTGGCTAGCCCGGATTTTTTAGTAAAACAGGGGTCGTTCGCCCAAAAACAACGTAAAAGAGGTTGTTCGCCCAAACATCAGAAAAAGGAGGGCTCGCCCGCCCTGTACCAGTTCGTCCAATCAGAACATAGGGGTCGGCTTTTAGCTCGCCCAAATCATAATAATTTATCAAACCAATGCATGTAAAAAACAAAACAATTTCTCAATATTTTCATAATATTTACTCCACAGGACATGCATTCACTTTACACACATCTCCCTTACCTAGTTCAATGAAGCCTTGCTTCTTGCTCGCCTTCCTAATCGCATTTACCGAGTCCATAATTCCCGGCTGCAAAATAATTTATAAATTCTATTAATATTTTCTTTATATATCTTTCTATCACTTGGGCGAGACTTGAGATAAATCAACCAGCTCTCCCACAGACATCCTATTAGCTCGCCCAACAGAGCTCTTAGTAGCTCGCCCAACCGAGCTTGCCATTCATTAAATGGCTTACACATGGGAGCTCGCCCAACATTCTCGCCATTCACATATTGTCTAATTAGTGGGAGTTCGCCCACAATTCAACTCGCCCAATGCCTAATGCATGTGAGTTCACGATTTACTGCTTTCTACTCAAAGATGAGCTCGCCTATGAATTAAACTAGCGTTGGGCGACCTCGCCCACTTGAACAACAACTTTCAACTTGGAGAATTCTTTATTACCTACTCTCCTCATTGGCGATCACTAACATTCAACATTGGTAATCGCAATAGTTGCCATTCTCTTTTGTTTTATTTTACTTTACGGATAAAAATTGACTATCATTATTATTTTTATTGAAAATGTTAAAATGTGGTGCTATTTGTAAAATAAAAAAACTTATTAATGTGTTATACTGTCCTAATTTTGATTAAAACAATACATGAAATGAGAAAAAAATTTTGTGTAATTACAAACATCTTTATTTATTTTACAATTTAAAAATAATTATATTCTAATAAAAAATAATAAAATAATAAATAAGACTCTTCCATCAAATACAATTTCAAAATGAAAAAGATATTTTTAAATTAATAACCTTGTCTTAATTAACTATTCTTAACTAAGATTTAGAAACACGAATTTGCTAAACCATAAATAAAATAGGAAATCTTCTCCATTTGGGTTTTGATAACTTTAATGATTACATCATGACTATGGATTGCTCTTTTCCCACTGCAAAAACTTTCAAATATAATCTTGGTTTAAGCTTCGATCATAACCTCAACCACAGCAATAAAAATTAATTCCAAAAGTTCTCATGATGCATGGGATTCGTGATGATTGACTAACACACGTGCAAACTTGTTGGCGGCCTTTTTGACCCTTTTGAGGGGCCAAGCTTAGCTAAGCTAAGCTATTCTATTCTTTGCTTTTATTTTCATCTATTTTTCAAGACCACATCTTGTTTCTAGTTTTCATATTCTCTAAGGATCTAACTAAAAACAAGGCTGCACTTATGTTTATTACTTTGTAAAACATCAAACTATATCATCAAATACCAAGATAACCGTAATAAGGAAGCTCACCTTAACCAACTGCACTTCCAGAACAAAACACTTTCTGTCTCACGTTGGCCTTACTCTGCTTATTCCTTTAGCTCATCAAACAATGGAGGAAAGGTTTTGCAAGTAGGTTTACGTGTTTAGCCAACTTAAGGGTGAAGTTTAGTAAATCAAGCATGGTGGAAATGGAAGGAACCGAACATGAACTTGCAGCAACAAAGAATCGGTTTTCCATTCAATCTTCATATATATAGCCATGCTATCCAAATCAAAATCTACCACCTGTCCCATATTCTGCTTCTTCCATCATTTCACGTCTTTCCTGCATTAAAAACTTGTGGAAAAACTGTAGCAATTGGAACAGCTATGGAAAGATATTTTTTGCATGTTTTTGACTTACTTCACTTTGCCATTAATTGTCTAAACCAATTCGTACAGGAGAAGCAAGTGGCGTGAAGTCCTTAGCCTCTTTTCTTGACTTATTGCACCTTTGTCTTATTCCTCAACCAATAAGGTTGATTCTTTTATTGACTTTAACATCCTCTATTAATTGTCTTCAGTCATGTGGCTTACAAGGTCAATCTTGGCTGTACGATTCTGATTTATTATTTCCAGATTGCCAGCTTTTATTTTATTTTATCCGTGCTGATTCCAGTTCGCCTAGTCGACTTGAGGCCTCAGCTCGCCAACTCAATTCCAGTTTGCCAACATACAATTTGGTGATTTACGAGCTGATTTCCTTTACTTGGCGATCACCATTTATTGTTCTACTCGCCTACTTGCTATGACTCAAGCCACAAGTTGGCGATCACACTTAACATTATAAATTTGGTGAGTACATTTTGGCTTTTCTTGCCTACTAGGCTATCATCTGCGCTTCTATATGGGAGATCACTTTACTCACCAAGTCACCATATTCATTCTTTGGGCGATCACAGCTCTCGCCTCATTCGGGTGAACATCATATCCAATTAACTTGGCAAACTTGCCTATTCGCCCTCGCCATTATCCATTGGCGATCATCCTCCCTTTCTCGCCCGTTGGCGAGCTGTTCCATATACTCGCCCATAGATTATTTTCCCGAAATTGCTCCATTCACATCTTAAGTTAAGGAGCTTTTCACCCAAGTGAAAATCAATATTCATTATTTATTTAATTTTCATTATCAATTTTATGAATTTAGAGTCTACAGTAGTGTAGAATCGGGGCTTACAGTAATGTTGGGTATAACACGAGACTAGAAGTGACATAAGTTGATCCATATCGAAGAGCTAGCTCGATCACTCTAAACTCAAACCCTAATGATTTGATTCACTACCAAAAAAAACAAATCTTTACCAACGGATATTTTTGTTAGTAATAGTCCAAATTTTATTAGTAAGAGTATTACAGATGAAAATACAGATGAAATTTTTGTCAATGATGTTAGAATTCACATTGTCAATAACTAATATCTCTCAGTAGCCGAGATTTTCGTCAATAAATACCGACAAATTATTTGTCGATAGCTCATTGGTAACCCAAAAAATTCCATCCTTTTTTTCTATATATTAAAAAAAATTCTGCTGATAAACACCGACGACACTTTTCGTCAGTAAATATTATTAGGAAGGTTTGTCAGTAGTTTGTCGATATTTTGTCGGTGTTTTTATTTTTTTTATGATTTATTTATAATTTTATTAATTATATTAAATAATTAATTTATTTTAGTTGTTATTAATTTTATTAACAATATTTAATAATAAATTTATATTATTTATTTTGCTCTAATTATTTATTTTTAATTTAGTAACACTATTTCTTTATTTACATAATTAATTTTATTAATGAACAGATAATTAAAATAATTTATCTAACAAGTTGAATAAAATATTCATTTGTACAGTAAAAAATAAAATAAAAAATATATAAGAACTGCACAAAAAAGGTTGTAACTGTTGGATTATGCCCTTAGAACCATTCATTAGATGATTGACTTTGGCATTATTTATGTATCATGACATTTTATTTATTATAGTTCATTATTATATTTGTTTTATAACTGCGTAATGTAATCTTATATGATAATGTCCTTAGAATAGTAATAACACACTATTCTTAAAGTATCCCTAGTCAAGTATTATTGTGAACAAGGATAACAATGATACGATAAGACTAGTATGTGGTTGACTGATGACCATTGTCATCGATATAGAATATCAAGTCATCACATAGGTACATGTTAGAGAACTATGTACTGGATCGACCCTCCATGAGAACGCTACATGGATTGTTATATGAGTGTCATAAGCGATTCTCATAGTGATGATGGTGTATGTGATCCTTTGACTTGAGATCATCAGAGATCCCAACATAGAGAATTGCATACTTTAATGCTGCTAGATGTCATTCGTAACAGGATGGACTATAAAGGTAGTAATTGGGTATGCCTTGATCTATGTATAGAGATGTTGAGTGATCAAGATAGAATTTATCCCTCTTATATAACAAGAGTGATGTCTTGGGCCCTTTGATAGAGTGAGACTAAGAAATGCATGGCCGTGCTCGAATAAGTCAATATGAGATATTGATTTTATTTGTTTAATTAGTCTACTCAGGAATCAAGAAACGCTGATTAGACTATACAAGTGTGACACATTCCATGACTTGTGTCTAATCAAGACATCAAAGGATAAAGGGATTAGACTACACGGTAACATCTATCACGAGTAAGGTTATGTCGAGTCATTGACATTCTCGTTACATGGGTAGCAATGATGTGTTGCTAGATACCGCTCATTGCCTGTGACAATTTTGTCATTGCCATTGTTTTGAGAACCTATTGGGTCGCACACTTAGAACGGATCAATGAGGAGCTTAATTAATCCTATTCTGAATTGGATTAAGGATATAACTAATCCTATTCTGAATTGGATTAGGGATATAACTAATCCTATTCTAAGTAGGATTAGAGTTCTGTTTGGCAGTAAATTTTAGGGTAAAATTTACTGCCTATAAAAGGATGTTTTCTGAAACATAGCCGAACAACAATTAGAAAACAGAAAAGTATTCTTTTAACCTAAGCTAGCAGTTCGGTTATAAAGAATCAAAATCGCTCCTTAAGGCTGAGATCCGTTCGTGTGGATACCATAGAGGCAGGAACGAAAAGTTGCTGCTTGTGATTCGACCAAAGACAGAAAAATCAGAGAAAACGTTAGGTAAAATCTCGAAACCCTAATCAGGCAACCCTCTGAATCGATCCTGGTGGAGGCCGAATGATTTAAATTCCGCTGCATGTTTGTTTCGGTTTCCTTCACAACATCATAGGCCGACATCGTGATGGTGAAGACTCGTCATCCCTGACATCATAGATGATGGATAAGGTGTTAGAGGAGCTTGTAAGGTCGAAGTTGAACCCATCATTTGAAACATCTCCTCGATTAACGATCAAATGTTATTCCTCAGCTTAGTTCTCAACTCGGTTATGATCTGAATCGTAAATTGATCAAGTTGAATCTAAGGAATGGCAGAAAGTGAAAGACTACAAACGGACTGGGATTAGGAATGGCCTCCTAATGCATTTCTAATTTGAGCAGAGCCTAGTGTATCTCTAAGGGGATGCTTAAACCCAAACCCTATAAACGTCAGTGCACCTAGCTCAGGCCCTCCAACTGCGTCAGTCCATGCTTAAGCTAGGATGAGTAAAGTAGTTTGTACCATACTTTTGAGATAATACAAAAGGATGTGCCTCCCATGAGAAAGTTAGAAACAACAATTATATGGTTTAATAGCTAAATATACTCTCAATCTTTAGCATAAAATAAAGTTAAGTACTCAATGTTTTTATTGCGTGGTAAATTTTTATTTTATTATAAATAAACCCTCAACTTTTCAAAATTATGCAATTAAGTGCAAATCTGTTAAACAACACAACTGCCGTTTGGACATCTAAGGCAAAAACTGACGTGAATAGCTTAGTTGGCTGCCACATGGCATTGCACGTATGCAACACTAATGGAAGTTAGTGTCATTTAACATATTTGGACTTAATTGCATAATTTTGAAAGTTTGAGGGTTTATTTATAATAAAATAAAAATTTATGTACTAATTTTCACGCGATAAAACGTTAAGGGATTAATTTCATTTTATACTAAAAGTTGAGGGTATATTTGGCTATTAAGCTTAATTATATTAATAGACAATATATTATAATAAAATATTTATATTTAACTTGATTATGCTTTTAATTAAATACTTACGCTGACAAGTTTAGATTTGTTGTCCATGAATTCACCTTGTCCTTTGTTGCGTTTGTTAGTGGGTTGAACATCTCAAATAAGAGACGGGTCGTTGAAACTCATTTGCAGACACACATGAACAAATTACAATTAATATGTCATATTAAACTTAATTATAAGTAATAATATTAAACATAGTAAGTAATGAGTGCATAAGAATAAAAATATCATACCATTCTCTTTCAATGTATAGATAATGAAACTGTGTGCTTTGTAATCAAACCTTCTTTCTTGGTTCTACGAGATCGAGATCTCTTCTGCCAAGATTTAGTCCACCATAAATTGTCGATGAAAGCATCAATGAAAGCATCCTAGATCTCACGAGAAATCCACTTCGCTCCATCCTTTGGCAATGGATAATTTTATCCACCCCGCGCTCTCTCATAGCAAGAACTCTTTCATCTCCCAATAGATCTCTAAACCTATTCTTGCAGATGTTCTTGTACTTAGGTAGCATCAGACTTAGCCCACTAATTTTTTTCCCATAAAAGAATTATTAATCTTAGTAAATATATAATACTTAAAACATCATGAACTTTCTTTCTATTTAAATTAATATATACTTAAAAAATATTACCTAAAATTTACCCTGCATTAGCTCCTTATGCGTAGGAGATATCTCTTTCCAAATAGGCCAAGCATCGGAGTAATTAGCCTCTATGATTATCGAAATGGTCGAGGTCGCTGAAGGCTGCTTGAAACAACTATAAATAAGCAAATTAAATTATAATAATTAAAATAATTTATAAACAACTATAAAAAAATATAAACAATTAGAATTTTAAGTATATCCCTCTTCGAGTGAAGTGTTATACAACCTCCTGTTTGGATCCATAGGGGTCGTCAGTCCTACAAATCCCCCTGAGTGCATTGACTCATGCCCACTTGAATAGTAGATGCTCCATCAACGAGAGTCTGAGCAGGTGTTGGGATCTCAATAGGTGGCGTGGGTACAGAATCTGTGAATGTAAGTGCAAGATCTGCCAGTGTCAAAGGGTTATGTAGCACCCTTCATCGAGATAGATGGAGGTACACCCCTATATGATCCACAACCATGACGTGCTATGTAGTACATTGTCAAAGCAACGTATTAGCTTCATTAACTACTAAAAAAACTGACAACATCTCAAGCTTATCATATAATTCGGATGTAATAAACTAATAAATTTAATAAATAAATTTAGAGGTGGCAAAAGAGCAAGTCGGATCGAGTTTGGATTAGGTTATTTTGGATCGGATCATTTTAGATTAAGGAAAAATCAGATTATTTTGAGTTTAGAACATTTCTGGTTCGGAGAAGGTCGGGTTTGGGTTAAGGAAAAATCGATCTGTTTGGGGTTCGGATTATTTCAGGTTTGGATAAGGTCGGGTTATCAATTTGAATTCGGATTAATTTGGGTTCGGATTAATTCGAGTTTGGATTAAGTCGAGTTTGGGTCATTGACTTTTTTAGTCAATTCGGGTTAGTGGAATTTGGATTCAGGTCGAGTGGACAGGTTTTTTGGGTTAAGCCTTGGTCATCTCAATGTGATTTGTTTGATATGAAAATCAACCGAAACCATATTTGTAAGAATTACAAAACTCGTGAAAATAAAATTTTCTTCTTACATGACTTATAATAAAATTGAGATTGAAATAATCAAAATATTTAATAATCTGCATGATAGTTTTTTTATAATATATTTACTAATATTTATAAATTAATTATATTTTTTCATTTTATTTTTATTATCTATAATAATTAATAACTTTATGAATCAAAATGATTTAATAATCCCTACTAAATATCATAAAACAACACTAGGCCCCTTTTTGTTTTATAATGCAAAGCTTAGGCTCAGCTTGGTCCACCCAAATATTATTTTTATTTTTTTGTATTTTATTTTTTTTGTTTATTTGTTTTTTATTCTTTTAATCCCTTTGAGGTTTAATTTGATTTATCAAAATTTACATGTCAATTTTCACATTAAATATATAATCATGTTTATTAATTAATAATGTTGCTTATGCATATAATTATATTATACTTAGTAAATAAATTCAAATTAAATTTTAAATTTAATTAAAATTTAATTATATTATACTTCAAAGGGTCAAGTCCAAGCTCCGCCAATTTATGATCGGACCTAAAAATTTTATCCAAGCTAGTTAATTGCATTCAATATTTTTGTCCATGCCTGACTAAGTATAGTGCAGGCCTTCGAATTTGGGTGGATAGCCCGACTCTTTAGCAGGCCTACCCGTGACGTAAGATTCTCGCAATAGTTGAGACAGTTTGTAAGTTTATTTAAACTAGTTGAATTCTTTAGAAAAAAATCAAATAAAAATGGTGTCTACACTTCACTTCTATTATTACATTTACAGTCAAACACATATTTCACTATTAATTTTGATCTCATCGTTACTGTAACTACTCTTACCAACGTCATTATTTTCATTTTTTTAAACTAATCTACTGTACATTCAAAGAGACCTTTAATGAGCAAAGCCTTTCTTTCCAAATGTAAGCATTGTTTCTCTTTTGATTGAAAAAATTAAAATAAATAAATAAATAAAGATCATGCATCAACCACAGCGTTGCCTCTTTAAGTAACCTAGAAAATATAACTAATTAAACCGTTGTGCATCTTTTATGAACCCAAATTCTGCCCGTAATAAATAATTAGCACTCCAAAAACACCATGCAAGTAGACATAAATGAACTTAAACACAAACCATCATACAGCAATACTCATATATAACAACTTGTGAATCTAAATGCATATGTACCCATGGCACCTCGAGATCGTATTCATGGCTTTTTCTTCATTTTATTTCCTTTTTCTTTTGTGGTATTGGACAATTTATTTATTCCTTATGTAGATTACGCATGCACGAATGACATATATATAGCAGCGAGAGGGGAAAGTGCATGAAAGACGGATATAGAGAGTTAAAAGAAGAGCAAATTAATAGCCTGTCTCTGGCCTTTGTTTTAACTTCACACGGGGGCTTGTAATTGTTCCAAGATAATAAACGTGAGCTCTACGTAACAACAATAATTTCCAAGAGTAACCAAGAACCTCACGAGACTGCAACACCCAGCATTTATTTCCCAACTAAGTCATCATCCCCCACTTTCCCGACTCCATATACCCTATTCTCGCCTAACTATAAATAGGGAAAAAAAACACACAGCAAAACAAAACACGACTTCATGTTAAAACAAATTAAGAAGAAATATTACATGTAAATATTAATTATAATCATTATAACATGTCTCATATAACTGTGGAGAGAAATAGGAGAAGGCAAATGAATGAGCATCTCAAAGTTTTGCGCTCTTTAACCCCTTGTTTCTACATTAAAAGGGTAATTCTTCTTCTTCTTCTTCTTCTTCTTATATCGGAGATTGTCAGAGATTGAATCCTAATTATTCAAATTAAAAGTCTAGCATTCTATCAATAGATCACATAATTGTTCGTTTCTTTATCTTGTTCTTGGTTTCTTAGTTTTTTTTTTAATCAAAGAAGAAAATATTCAGTTTTTTCTTTTTTAGTTTTTAAGTCATTTTTTAACGGTGTTTTAGGGTGATCAAGCATCGATCATAGGCGGTGTGATAGAGTTCATCAAGGAGTTGCATCAAGTTTTGCAAGCTTTGGAGTCGAAGAAACAAAGGAAGAGTTTGAGCCCTAGCCCTGGTCCAAGTACTCCAAAGCCACTGCAGCCGCCTACCCAATCTGATCATAGCCCCTTGGAGTTGGGAGAGCTAGGGGCATGTTGCAACTCATCGCTTGCAGATGTTGAGGCAAGGATCTCAGGATCCAACGTGATGCTGAAAATAGTTTCCCGACAAATACCAGGTCAAATTCTGAAGGTAATAGCTGTGCTGGAGAAATTTTCATTTGAGGTTCTTCACCTCAACATCAGCGGCATGGAAGACGCTGTTTTCTATTCCTTTGTCATAAAGGTATATAACTCGTAATGCTTTATTCTGTTTCAACTCTAACTGATTCAGTAAAGCTAAAATCTCAATAATTCTGCAATATTGAATTATGAATTAGATAGAGAGAATCAGTGGGATATTGGATTAATCAATCACAAACAACTATTAAACAACTAATCTGATTTTGGATACCAAATACTGCTAGAATAAGATTATTATTTAATACACTACCAGTAAATATCTTTAAACTCTACAAGTGATATTAAGATGGTGACATAATGAATAATATAAGATATATGCAATTATTTTAATCTTGCTTGTGAGAGTTTAAAAACTTCATTGATAGTATATTAAATAATAAATTTTTAGAATATATATAGTAAGCAATGTTAGATATTTTATATAGGATGAGAGATTTTACTATCCTCTGTGCTTCTAATCATGTTAATTGAAAGCAGATTTCATTTGCAAATACAGAAGGCAAGCATTATGAAGTAGAAAAAAAAAATGGCTTGACACTGCACCCATCAAGACGCAAGCACCGGAACACATCATTACTAGGGCACCAACTAATTAAATCACTGAAAGTAGTAATTAATTAAGTTGATACTTTGAACAAGTATTTCTGCATGACTTTTGATCAAGCACTACCACTTCAACACTAATTCTTACCATTTGAGAGATTTACTTTTTATTTTCACCGTAGAAAGCCATGTTTTATACATTATTTTTACATACAAATTCTAGTTCAAGTAAAAAATGACCATTTTCTAGTTGCAGTCGATAAACGATTGAGTAATCTCCAAATGTGTGCGTGTGTGTATATATATGTGAAGCCCTTATCTTATTTGTCAATGTCTTTTTTCTTTTTTTGGCAGATTGGCCTAGAATGTCAACTGAGCTTGGAGGAACTTGCTATTGAAGTTCAGCAAAGCTTCTTCTCAGAGCCTGTTTTTCTAAACGAGATATAGTTTTTCATAGCTTAAAATGTTTAGGTTTTCATAGTTGTTATATATATATATATATATATATATATATATATATATATATATATATGTATGTATACAAGAAATGAAACATACATAATTTCATTTCTCTTTCGGTTTTAATACTAAGTTAAAACATAATTACAGCTAACGTAAATATGAATGTGAAATTATCAACTTATCTATTTTTTCCACTATCCATAGAGGGACAGTTTTTTAACTTGAATTTGAGGTTTTAATTTTATTATTTTGTCCGTAATCTTAATACTTCCCTTGGCATTACTATGTTTTTTTTATTATTTTATTTAGGCTTTAATTAACAGATAATTAAATTCAATGTCCCATCAAATTAAACCGAATTAATTACGCCCTTCAGTTCCGTCCCATTTTCTTTATTCATTTTTTTTTATATCTCAATATTTTTCTTTTAAATACTGAATTTTTAAAATTTTTATTTTTAAATTTATTTTTCGTAATTTTTATTTTTACTTTTCAACATTAAAAATCATGATACATCAATTTTATAAGAAGAATTAAATTTTAATATAAAATACACATTCAAAACAATTTCTTAATTTGAAAGTCAAATAATGACAATCAATTAAGGATAATTATTGTATACATTATCAATGAAGTTTTTAGACTCCACAAATGAGGTTAGGATGATGATACATATCATTTTTTGTTTATTTTTTATTTGTCAATATTTTTGAAGGACATGTGTCATCATCTTAACCTTACTTATGAAATCTAAAACTTTACTGATAATATATAAGATAATTATTCATCAATTAATTGAAACCGAAAAAGGTATGATACTTTCTGGCATCTAAGGCACATTATTAATTTGTTCACCCTATTTGAAAGTCAACGTATAATTTCTTATTACTATAAAATTTACACACACATATAAATTATTATTTTATTCATTAGCAATGGAGTTTTTTTTAAAAAAATTCAACAAATAAGTCTTTTTATGCAAGATGTGTCTTTTAAAAGAACAAATAATGCATAAAAAATTTACTTGAGCAGTTTTTTAATTTCACCAATAAAAGGTAAAATAATAATTATATATGTGTGTGAGATCGTAAACTTAAATAACTCGCTAAATTTACACTCAAATTGACTTCAAGAATTTCAAGGTGAATTAAGATCTATAAACTCTCCCATTATTTACAAGTGAACTTTCAATTTTCAAACACCAAAAATAAAGTGCAACCTGTTTGAATTATTGGTAGTTAATTCTTTAATGGCAAATTACATTCTATTCTTCCTTCAAATTGTGTTAAAATATCATTTAATTATATATATGTGTGTCTATAAACACATATATTGGATTCTCTAGTCAATTTGAAGATATTTCAAATCCACTTATATATGTTTATTTCTTTTTTTATGCATATATGATATGGATTTAGCTTTCATTAATTTCTCATTCCATCTTTTCTAATTTTTTGATATAATCATAGGTATATTTATCTGTTTTACCGTTTAAGATTAATCTTATTTGGACCAAAAGCGATGAACGGTAAAATCTTCTATAATAATGATGACTTCAAAATTCAAACATTGTCCAAATGTCTAAAAAAAAATTTCACTTTCATTTCTTTCAACCACGTATTCGTATCTTTTTTTAATTTAAAACAACAATAAAAAATACTAGTTTCTTTAATTAATGCGATATATGCTAAACTAGTATAAACAGAAAATTATCAAGGGCATCAGTGTTATTTAGTTATGCAAATCTGTTTTGAAACAAATTTCGATGGTTTTCTCCTATTTGAGAGGAAAGAGATTGGATTCTGCTCATGCATCATGGATTATGCATGCATTAACCACAACAAATGCTGAGTGCTTCTAATTTTAGTTTTAAAGTGTTCAAAATACAGCCTTACGTGAGAATACGTACGATTAAAGATGATCATTTCCTCAAACAAAGCTGCCGATTGCTTTGGGTTGGGGTTCAAGGATGATGGCCCAAAACCCAAATAAATCAGGCCTGGTCTGTCTTTCTCTTTGGAGACTAAATCGAATTTAAGTTTGTTTCAGACTTTCCGTACGCCAGGCTCAAAATAGACCCCAAGAAGTCAGAAAACAAGTTAATGAAACCCAGTAGAATGGACCAATTCTACCAGTAAATACTAGTTGCTTCAAAAGGTCAAAATCATGATTCACAGCAAGTGAATCAGTCTAAACTGTTGAAAGATTGGTGCATTAACTATCCTTTCAAAAAAAATGTAACTAAAATATATATATATATATAACTAACAATATATTGAATAGTAATCATTTAATAACAATTAAAATTTGACCTAATGATTATTATCTTTTCTTAAGAAAATTAAGTCAAAGATTCAATTTCTCATTCTCCTCTATTGTACCTCTTATGAACAAAAAAAATAATCCTTTAATAAATATGAACTTGATGTTGGGAGATATTGTCACACTTGCAGATACAGTATTTTTCCGATATTTTCTTTAAAATACTTTTATTTTATGTTTAGCAAATCTGGTTCTTCTTTTTGTTTTGTAAAATTTTTAATTAATCAACTTGGGTGTCACAATGCTTTTAGGCATTTAATTTAGGCTTGGCCACTTGGGTTGGTCAATTGGAACTTGAGCTGAGTTTGGGCACAAAATACAATTTTTTTTATTTTATTTCTGTCATTCCATTTTAGAAAAAAAAAATAATTAAAAATGAAACTAGAATTAGATGAATGAAACAAATTCTAATGAACAATTCAAGTTTAATCTACTAATTATTATCTTTTCTTAAAAAAATTAAATTTAAAATTCAAATCCTTCTTCTTATCTTGTACCTCTATTTAAAAAAAATCTAATGAAACTTAAAAATAATAATAAAAAAAACAGATTTGGATTAAATTGAAAAGTTGAAAATCAAAATTCAAATCAAACAATGAAGCTTTTAAAAATCAAAGGGAAATATTCAATCCTTAAGTTTATAAATTCAATCGAAAAAACACAACAAAAGGAACAGAAATAGACAGAGTTCATCCTCCAGAATAAAAAAAATTCATCCGAAAGCCACATCAATCCCTAACCTGGTTCATTCAAGTCAGTAAATCAAACCAATAATCAATCAACCAGAAAAATATTTCAATATTTAAGGATTGAAATTAATAAGAATAATTTAAAAACAAATTTGGGATAACTTAATACTAATCGGTATCACACAGAATGAGCGTTGTAAGGGTATTAATTAATATATATTATTTTTCAATTTTTTTACCATATCCAAAGAAACAGTATCTTTCGTATCATTTACACGTTAACATTCATACCCTTTGAATTGTCCTAATAAAAATACTGGAATAAGAATCGCCCTAAGCCTATATTTAAATGAAAGCTAAAAAAGTTGGTCCCATGTAATTATCTATTAGAGCACGATAGCAGCAAACAGCCCTCCTTTTTTTCACCACTAGGTAGCATGGCAATATTTCAATCAAACACATCAATTAATTTTAGCTTATAATTAAAGGTTTTTTTTGTTCAATTAAAGGTTTTTAGGGTCCACCATTGAAGAACTTGATAGATCAACCCCAGTATTCTACTTTCATAATTGCCAAATGCATGGTATGTTTGGCCAGTGTTTCTTTGTATTCTGCCTTGCCTTTCTGACCCACATTCAATTTTCATTTACTGTTCGAAAAATAAAAAAAGTAGAGTTAATTATAGGGTATGAGCCCACATGAAATTTGTGTACGAATATATATTATTATATTCTAAAAGTAAGATTTGTAGTAATGAAATTTTCAAACAAAAAGCTTTCCATCCCCGACGACAAATTTTCTGGTTAGGTCAAACTCACATGAACTTTGACATTTGATCGAATAATTTCGTGATGTCCAGTTAATATTGTTGTTTTTTGTTGTTAAGGTCTTGGATCAGAGAAAGTAGCTTTTGGCCTTATTTAATCCGTGCAAAAATTCTCTTATTTAGTTATAGAAAGGTCAAAAACATCTCTTCTTGTCAAGCAAAATGTGAGAATGATTGAAAATTCACATTTATTTACCATTTTTTCCTCATTGAGAAACCAGCCAAGTTGTCAATATCTACAAGCTTCTGAGAATCTTGTGATGGGTTCTCGGATGGTTGATTATTTAATTTATTATAAGCAAAATAAGGCATAATTTCAGCAAAGCTTAGCCAATAATCTTGCCCCAATTATTGGCTATTTGGCTTTGCCTCTAAGAATGGAGAGATGAACATATTGCTTTGACACACCAATGCTTTAATTTGTCTTTGTTTCAATCAATCATTGTGTTAATAAACCACTTTTTTGACATTCATGTAACTAAACTGTGTCTCATTATCATCTACCTGGCTAGGGCCTCACACTAACTATGTAGAGAAAGCTTAAACTACATGATATAGAATATCAGAATAAATTAACTTCTTTTCTCTTAAAGCAGCCAAATTTTTTTTTATAAAGACAATGTCAATCCTCAACACTTCATCATTTTAAATATTTATCAATTCCGATCACAAAAATATAATATAGTTTAAATTTGAGAGGAAATTACTAAAATTAGAAATTGTAATACAAAGTATGTCTAACTACAAATATTTGGCACAAATCCAATTTATAAAACAAGTTTTTTTTTTGTGTAAATATTTTAACGATCTGAGACTAATCTTACTCGGGGTTTCGTCACAGTTAAGACACCTCATCCCTCCCCCAAAAGTGTGTTTGGTAAGGATCAGATCTGAGAGCTCTTCCCACAAACTCAGCTTACGTTACCAATTGAGTCACAACTCATTGTTTAATTTTTAAAACAAGTTAATACTTAATTGGTGTCAAATTTTTAAAATTCACAAATAAAGGATTGATCATACGCTTTTATTTTAATAATTAATTATTTTTAAATTTTCATAAATACATCCAAATAACATATTATTTATCAATTTTAAACACATTTATGCAATTTTCACTATAAATGTATAAAATAATGTACTTTTTAATTATTAGTTGATTTACCATCACAAAGAAGATATATATGTAAATATTAAAAAAATGAGAGAGAATATCTAAAGTTAAAATCAAAATTAATCTTAGTCATTAGAACCAATGTAAAAAAGAATAAAAAAAACAAAAAAAAAACACTTGATATAGTCATAGAAAGCTTAAAAAGTTTAACTTAAAGGGTTGACTCAGGGATATAATGATCCATTGAGTTTTTGAGTAAAGAGAACGAAAGGTTTTGTGTTCGAATTCTTACCGTGTCAAATTTTTTTAAGCCAGTCACATAATGTAAGCGATGATTAATTTTTTTTACCAACTATAATATTAGAAGAGCTCGTAATTTACAAAAAAAAAAAGTGAAAGCCTAAAAGGTTTGACTATCTTAAGTAACGCATGTCTAACCCCACTCATGCAAATGATGTTGCTAGCTAGAAAAACAAGTGACCGACCCAACCTTTTTTCTCCTTAATCATACGTACACAAATTCATAACGAAAATATATCAATGTTTTTAGATTCACTTTAATTAAGATTTTCAATTTTCTATTAATTGAATACCAACAAAGAGAAAGCTCAATTAATAAATTCTTATACCTGGATAATAAATGATAGTATTAATTTATCAACAATCGAATGATTTATTAACGGAGTATTATATTTTTAATTTCGATCATCAAAATTTAATTTTTGATGATCATTATTAAAAACTTTATTATAAATTTAGAGTTTTGCATGAGAAAGTAAATGGATACATCTTATTTTAGAAACCAAACTTTAAGAAGAATAAATGATATGCCCAACTTATTTTAACAAAAGATAACATTTTTTTTTTGTTCATTCCGAAAGATAACATTTTGTGTGACCCAAAATAATAATAATAATAATAACATTTAGGTGGACATACCGTAAATCATATATCAAATATAAAGTTATAGACACACAAGGGGGTCTGCGACGGGTGTAATAATGAAGCGTGGTTGGATGCGTACTGGATTTGTTGTTTGGTGGGACCCGCAGCTACGCTTTAACGCATCCGTACTACCCTTGGCCTTCAGCATTAAAAATAAAATATAAAACAAAAATAAAAAGATTCCCGCGCTTTTCTTCACACGCTAACTGAGAAATTTCGCCGTTTAGCATCCGTCATCTTTTCCTTCTCCATTCGTCGATCTATACGGTGTATAGGAGTTACTTTGAAGTACTTATCGCGTCCTAGTTCTTAGTACTGACTATAGGTAGTTCATTAAAATTTAAGCAGTTCAATAAATGTGTATAATTCGATAGATAGTAATAAACAACTTTTAACAGTAATTTCAGATATTCAAGTAAACAATATTAATCATTTCTCTGCAAACTGTATAAAAATCTTTTCTGTAACAGTATTAAAACTTGGAAAACATATTTAATGATTATGAATGTTTCTATATTCAAATTCCATAGCATATTTATATTTTTCCTAAGAGTGCTCGGGATGTCCGAAAATTTGTAGTAGAGACAAGGCATCACCCAATAGACTCATGCAGGGGGACATATGGCCATAGTTTAAGGTCGTCCGCAGGTGAACATAGGCCAAGTGTCACCTGAGGACACTAAATGATGGGATCAAGATCACTTAGCTACAGTAACAGTAACAGTAAAGTGCATGTGCTCGTAAGCAGCTATGAGGCCAACAGTCTCAAAACAGTCTATAAAACAATTCATAGCAGTTTATGGAGATAAATTCAATAACATGTATCTTCAGTCAGTCCATAAATACATAATTTGGAAATATAAGCAATTCAAAAATAAAAATTCATAAAATATTCACAGTTCAACAATTAGTTCTGAAAATATTCTATTTATCTGTAAACAAGTTATAAAAACATGCTAGTACCCTAACATATGTAAAATTAAATAACATGAATTTTTAAATATTATTTTTTTGTGTTCAGTAAAAATATGAATTTTCTATAAATAAGAGGAAATTAACTTAATAAATCTTTTATTTCTAACCCTCAAGGATATTAAAAGATAATTCCATAAAATTACTAGAATTTTCGGCAGTAAAACGGTTGTTTCTAACCTAGCATTCCTACAGAGAAAACTCAATATATAAAACCAGCAACAATTCCCATTTCAACACCAATTTTAACATTCCAAATTCAAAAGATGCACCATAGTATCCCTACGTCTTCTACACTCATCCCTTACCTTTTAATTCGTTGTGTTTTTACTCGTCAGCACCAATGTCCTTATTTGATTTCCGAGTTGCAAAACACCATGTAATCACTATCAAATCACCATATTTCAATTATAATTGATTATTAATTTTCCATAAACCATCACATTGCATATAGTCACTTCCATTTCAGTCTCTTTTACATCGGTGCTAACACTACAGCTTTAGCTACACAACTTCGATTTTAGTTTCGATTTCGCCAACAATCTTCTATTAATTTGTACATTATTTTAAGACCTTAAATGCATTAAATTGAACACAATTTCACACTCCCCTTGCTTTGGCCGAATCCTTCAAAGCTTCCACACGTGTTTTTCTTCAATTTCAACACAAATTCTTGTTCCATGATGTTTCTACACAAATTCTACATTATTTTCCTATCAAACCATATCAAATTCATGCACTTGGAGGCTTGGTCAAAACCCTAAGGCTATGGTTCTCATGGTTCTAGTTTGATTCAAGCTTAAATATTCATCTAAACATGTTAAACTCTAAGCAGGAATCATGAAAACCATGAAAATTTATTCTTTTCTTACCTTTTTCTTGGTGGCCGAATTCTTCAAGGGACCTTGCACCTCTATTTTGGTTGCTTTAGCCGATGATTTTGGTGTAAGAAGATAGAGGGAGTTGAGGAGAACAACTTTGGTGAAGGAAATTTTTTATTTTGATGAGGTTTTGGTTAGGTTTTATAAACTTTCTCTCTCCTCAACAAGGTTTGGCTTTGGACAATATTGAAGCTGCCGGTTTCTGCCAAAAATGAGGGTGAAAGAAGCTGGAAAATTCATTTAGTTTGATATTTTATAGTGAAAATTACCATTTTGCCTTTATTTTTAAGTAATCTTTTGTTTTTGCCCTTTTCATTTCAACTTCGAGTTAAACAATTAGTTTAATTTTCAAAATATATTATTTCATCATGAAATATATCTATTTAACTTGCTCTAACTCTTGGCGAGCTTTTGTTGAAATTCAACTGACCGGTTGGGTGAAATTACTAAAATACCCATAACCGTAAAATTGAGTAAATTTCTATTTTTACACAAATTTAATTCCTTTAGTTCACATGTTCTAGAACCTTATTTTATGAATAATTTTCTATCACTGATAGTGGGTCCAAAGTAAACTCAGTTTGACTGTTATTTACAAAAATCTTATCGACCTATGGACTTAATCGTCATTTTCTAAGTTGTTTACACGCTTCTCAAAAATGCACAAACAATTAAATCTAGGTTGTAGATCTTACCATATCCTTATTTAGCTCCAAATATCATGTCCTCCAAGTCTCACCTGCTCTGGAACACTGGAAGTCCTGTGGGGCCCACCATCCGTTATCTCTTTTTTCCTGCAAAGTATAGGTCATTTAGATAATTATATTATATCTATAAATGTGTACAAATGGTAGATATATGAATAGCACAAAATATATATAATTTCTAATAATTTTATGGTTAATAGTTATTTTTCTTTCTTTTTTTTACAATAAAAAAGAAAAAAATTTAAGAAAGAAAAAACTAGTTAAAAATATATTTTATAATAATTTTTATGTTTGAGAATTTATTTTCTAAAAAATAATTTAAAATTTTTATTATTTCAAAAAATTATTTTAAACAAATTTGTTCAAGAAAACATTATTTTATCAAAATTATATTTTTTTCTCAAATAAAAACAAGAAAAAAAGAATGAAAGAAAAAGAAGTAAAAAATGAAATGAAGGAAAAATTTTGGATTAATTAATTAATTAAACAAATATCTTATTATTTTATTAAATGTTTAAGTTAATTTCTAAATATAAATTTTAAGGATGAAATAAATAAAATATAATTATTTATTTCTAATCCCATTGGATTTGAAATAATCCTTACCTTTTGGAGATGATTGAATCATCATATACTGGGAGGATGACTAATCCTTCTTGTAATCCAACCCTCTCCTTAATGTATGCACCAAACATAAGATAGGATGATAATTATCATATCCTATCCATCATCCTGTGCACCAAAATTGATGTCAAGTAATTATATACTAGAGTATACAAAATTAAAACTCTCTTATAATTCCTTTTATTCTACTTTTTAGATTTTGCATAGCGTTGATAATCTATTCTTATTAAAAATTTCATTTAGAAAAGATGGTAAAACTCTACTCAAATTAGAAAAACAAATCTATTTAGACGAATTCAGATATTGATAAAATTAGTTTTATTCTTGATAATGAGATTAAATTAGTGAGATGTGTGTTTGGATGAAAAATTAATAGTAATATTGATAAGAATTGTAATTGGTTTAAGGGTAAGAAAGTCTTTAAATTTTAATGTGATTATCATACAAGCCTTAACACTTTTTTGCAATCAATTAAACCTTTAAATTTAATTTTCATCCAATTAAGTCATTTCATGGATGCTTGAGGCACCAAAAAATTTTGAAAAAGAATTTAAGAATTCTTCTAAATTCCCATTTTAATCTTCCTAAAATAGATTTCATCAAGATCCTCTAGAATTTTTATAGTTGACAAACAAAATGTTAGATTCGTTCGTGAAAGTACTCAATTAGATAGAAATTAAAATTTAACGACTTAATTTATTGCACAAATATGTTAGGCGTTTAGATGATAATCATATTAAAGTTCAAGGGCTTTTCCAACCCTTTAACCATTGTAGTTAAAAAAGGATTATTAAGTGTATTTTGGTACAATAGGTAAAAAATAATTAAATTATTTGATATTTAAGAAATTAATTAAAAATTTTAAATGTCAAATAATATTTTTAATAAATAATTAAAAAATAAAAAAATGGTGTCATAGCATGCAATTCTATAAAAGTCGACTTCTAAATGTAAAATTAGAGTGTCGTCACTAACCTTTTTCACCTAACTGTGATTGACCATCAATTTGAATCCATCTATCCAGTAATCCTAAATTTGGTAGAGTCTCCTTAAGAAAGATAACTAATGGTTTACATTTTTGAATTGGATTTGAAAATACAGTTATATGTAGGAAAAATATTAGTACCTCCACACCCTTTGTCTAATAGACAATACAACTAATTATATGTAGGGGTAAGCAAAAATTTTTGGAACCGAAAAAATCGACCGAACCGTTCGGTTTTCAGTTTGTTCGGTTCGGTTTATACGGTTTTCGGTTCGTTCGGTTTTAAAGTTTGGTTTTATTGGTTAAACCAGTCGGTGGTCAGTTTATATAAATGGTAAACCGAATCGACCGAAAAACCGATTTACCCAAAAAATAAATTATAAATATAAATATATATTAGATAAATATTATATTTATGTTTTTAAGTTAGTAAATTTATGAACAATATTTGTTATTTATCTTTGTTTTGTGAAATTTTATGCATTTATTTGGGTAACATGTTGTAAATCTTGTAGGAGATATTAACAAAACAAGTTTATATTATAAACTTTTATACATTTATTTACCTTTGCTTCAAATTCGGTTTTAACGTTAAAAAACAAAACCGACCGAATAAATTCGGTTTGGTTTGGTTCAGTTTGCAAGAAGAATTCGGTCGGTTTTGGTTGGATACTCAATGAAATCGGTTTTTTCGGTTTTCAATTTTTCTGGATTGAAACCGTCCGATTAAACCGATTGCTCACCCCTAATTATATGTTGCCTAAAATGATATTGATTAAAGTACTTTTTTTATTGTGTGATGTGTATTGTGTATAAAGTTAAGCATTTGCTTGTTTGCATGCGTGTGTGTTTGCATATGTGTGTAGGTTTTCCATATCCCACATTGCTTGCATTGTGTGTGGAGTGTGAGTTTATAAGTGATTCCAAGCTTAAGAAAATTACCATGATTTTGTTAAGTGTTGTGTTCCTTCACTGAAAAAAAAAAGTACTTTTTTTATTTATATTATTTAAAAGTTGAAAAAGTTCTCTGAGTTTCTCTACCATTCTATTAGAATATTAGAAAAATTACATCACCTTATAGAGTATTAAAAAACACTCCGTCATTTTTCGTAAAAAGGCTCCGATCATCTTATTTATTTTGTCTTATGAAGAAGCTTTTTTTGCCTATTCTTATAATTACCTTTTAATTATTCTCGTCTTGATTTTTCGGAATTTTATTTCTATTATTTTTTATCCCTCATTATTATTATTATTATTATTATTATTATTATTATTATTATTATATTATTATTATTATTATTATTATTATTATTATTATTATTATTTGAAGATAAATGATGATCATTGATATTGAAAATTCTTTCTAAAATTTTCATTATTTTAGTAAAATTTCTTAGGAAATTTTTTACCTTGAAATTTCTTAGGAAATGGCTAGTTTGTAACTTCTTAGAATTTTATCATCAAATGGGTTTTCACTTATTTGCAAAATTTATTATTTATATATATGAAAAATTAAAGATAACAACTACTTATCTAATATTTTAATTCTCTAATTATTATTATTGCTATTATTTGTTTTTATTTTGTTAAGTAAACGTCAATCTTGATATTGAAAATTCTTCCCAAATTTTACATCATTCTAGTAAATTTCATCATTGGAAGGATTAACTAACTAATATTTAATATCAAACTTCTTTTATTGTTATTTTTATACATTTCTTATTTGGAGATAAATGTTAATCCTTGACATTGAAAACTTTTTCTAAATTCTTCATCATTTTGGTAGATTTTAGAGCAATTCTATTACCAAAAAAATAGATGTTCTTAATTATCAAAATTTTCATTTATTTCCAATATTTTTATATCTTATCAAAGGATTATATAGTTTTTAATTTAAAACTTATTTTATTGCTTTAACATCATTTTATTTTGTTCGAAAGTAACTATCAATCATTTGATATAGAAAAGTCTTTTTAAATTTTCCATTGTTCTAATAAATCTAAAAGAATTTCTTCACCTAGTAAATTTTAGAAAATTACACATTCTTCATTCTCTAAAATTTCATAATCAAAATTGTTAGCTTTAAATTGCCATATATATTTTGAAATGACAAAAACTTAAGTAAGCTTTAATGTTTTAATTCACATTGTAAATTTGCCTCATCACGCATGATTCTCTCAATCCATTTTCAAGTGTTTATATCAAACATTAAGACCATCATTTAATGATACATTCTTATTGGTCTTAATACTTTATAAAATGGTTTTGAATATTAAGTAATTTTCTCAAGAATTATTGAATATAAGTTTAGAAAATTACTTATAACTTTTTGGACAATATTTTCATTTGAGAAAGTCAAGCAAAACTCCCTTAAAGCTTATAAATGTTTTGGGTTGAATTAGGATCAAAGGTCATATCATTTCTAACCCAAAAGTGCAGGAAAAATGCCCTCTGGAAAAAAAGGATCGATCTCCACTGTAGCAGGATCGATCCCTTTTTGGCAGAAAGTCTTCCCAAGGTCCCTGAAGCCCAGAATTAAGATTCTGGACAAAAGGGATCGATCCCTACTGTAGCAGGATCGATCCCTTTGCCCGAAAATAGCCTATAACGGCTAGTTTTTGTAAGACAACGGTAACATTCGAGATTTGGCTCCACCCAATGGCTAGAATACATCCAAGGGACTATAAATAGAGGCCTAGAAGCTAAAGGAAGGAAAGGGAACCACTCAGCAACTCAAAATCTAATATTCCTCAAATCTACAAGCCTCAAACAACAAATCAAGAGCTACAAAGTTTCCATCATCTATCATTCTCTTATTCCTTGTAGTGCTTAGCACAAATATTGTATAGGCTTCTCATTGAGCTTAATTTCTGTAATCAATTGCCTACCTAGAGGCCTTTTCTTTGATTACATTATTTGTATCCCATCATTTCTTATAAAGGGGAGGTTTCTCTCAAGCCTTAGAAAAAGAGGGAGGTTACTCTTTAGCCTAAGAAAAAGAGGGAGGTTACTCTTGATCCTAGAAAAAGAGAGGTTTCTCTTGATCCTTGAAAAGAGGGAGTGTAACACAAATTCAAGTTAGTGAATTTGGAAAAATCCTTGGGAGCGTCTCAAGGTAGAGGATGTAGGCAAGGCAGCCGAACCTCTATAAATCGATTGTGTAAATCTCTCTTTCCCTACTCTCTTTAATTACTTGCAATTATATTGTGCTTATTGAATTAAATTTATATTGCATGCTTGAGTAGCTTAGAGAACTTAGAAAATATCAATCTAAGCTAGAGAACTTAGAAGAAACGAAAAACGAACCTAAGGTTAGTAAAAACCGATTCACCCCCCCTCTCGGTATAGCTTATAAGAGCCAACAATTGGTATCAGAGCTTGGGCTCGAGATTGATTTAGACTAACCTCTATCGAGCAAAACGATCATAAATGGCTCACTTGAATGTAGGCACACCCCTAGGAGAAGAGGGACAATCATTAGTTAGACCTCCACTCTTCAATGGTGAAAATTATTCATATTGGAAAACTAGAATGATGTTATTTGTACAATCAAATGATTATGAAGTGTGGAGAATTATATTAAATGGTCCTAGAATTCCCATGAAGAAAGTAGATGGAAAAGATGTCCCTAAGGATGAGGATGAGTGGGACACAAATGACATGAGATTGGCACAAATGAATGCCAAGGCTATGCACACCCTCTTTTGTGTTTTAGGTCCCAATGAGTATAATAGAGTATCATTATGTGAGAATGCCAAACAAATATAGGACAAATTAGCCATCACACATGAAGGGACCAATCAAGTTAGAGAAACCAAAGTAAGAATGCTCACACATGATTATGAGCTATTTAGGATGAAAGAAAATGAGTCCATTAGCGAAATGTTCACTAGATTTAATGATATAATTAATGGACTTAAGGCATTAGGCAAGAGCTATTCCAATGTAGAAATGGTCAAGAAAATCTTGAATAGCTTGCCAAAATCTTGGGAGGCAAAGGTGACTGCTATAGAAGAATCTAAAGATCCTAACACCTTGTCTCTAGATGAACTTATGGGCTCCCTACTTACATATGAGATGAAATTGAAAAGAAATGAAGTGCCTTCAAAGAAAATAGGGGTAGCACTTAAGTCCTCCACTGATGAGGTCATTGAAGATGATAGTGATGAGAGTGGAAATGGGGAAGAAAAAGAAATGGCAATGTTTGCCAAAAAATTTAATAGATTTATGAGAATGAAAGAAAGAGAGAATGATAGGAGGCACCAAAGTAGAGGGGTAATAAGAGGAGAATCTAGTAGGAGAGAAAAAGACCCCTTAGTGTGTTATGAATGTAATGAACCGGGTCACACTAAGCTAAATTGCCCCTTGCTTAGGAAAGAAAAGGATAGGAAACCTAGGAAGAAAGCATTTGTGGCTGCATGGAGCGATAGCGATAGCTCTGATGAGGAAAACGTAGATGATGAGGTAGCCTACTCATGCTTTATGGCTATTAGTGATGATGAGGCTAGTAGTAGCTCTAGTGAAAATAATGACTTTACATTTGATGAGTTACAAAATGCCTTTAATGATTTAGTAAATGAATTTCAATGCATGAACTCCAAATAGAAAATGAAGCCTTGATAAATGCTAAGCTAGAATTAAAAATAGAAAATGAAGCCTTGATAAATGCTAAGCTAGAATTTGAAAAGAAATTAGAAGAGGCTAACTTAGAAATAAATGACTTGAATAAAAAGAACTTAAATTTGCATAACTCATTTTCTAGGTTTTATATGGGTCAACAAAAGCTAGATCATATGTTAGAGACCCAAAGAGCTTTCTTTGATAAAGATGGGTTAGGTTATAATGAAAAACAAAAAGAAACTCATCTTAGGAATTTCCTAGTGAGCAAAAATGCTATGCATGATTTATCTCTTACATGCTCACTATGCAATAAAATAGGACACTCTTCACAAGCATGCACATATAGAAGAACCACATTTAGAGGAAGAGTAGTTAGAAAAATGTGGGTGCCAAAGCATGATATAAATAATGATTATTTGTGCTTGAAATGGATCCCAAAAGGATCTAAAATTGTGAACACTAACTCTCATGGACCCAAGAAAATTTGGGTACCAAAGCATGCTTGAATTTGTTTGTTGTAGGAGTGTTAGAGCATAGGAATACAATGGAACAATGGAGTCTAAATGCTCAACACATACTCATGGAGTTTGCTTGTGCCTATGAGAAAAAGGAAAAGTTTGAGGATCTATCACAACATTTCTTCAAAGAATGGCTCAAGGTGGATTCAACTATTCAAGGCAAAGCATTTTCTAGCAAAGGAGTATTGTAAGCTTAATTCCTTACTCCTTAAACTTTTATTGTTTATGCCTTGATGATATGGTTTGTTGATGATCTTTGATGCACTATAAGTTGAATGGATAAATAAAAGACATGATAAGTGATTAATGGATAGTTCTTGAGGTATTGGATGATTGGATGAAAAGCATGATTTATGATTTTGAAATGATTATTGGATTTCTACATTTTGAGCAAGTCTTCTATGTGTTGATAATGTATTTACTTGCCTCAAATGATCAAATATGTCATTTACACAAAATGTCATGTCATGAGCAATAATGAAGAACTTGTATGTTTGAAATCATGGCATGTTGTTCACAAGATGTATGCTTTGATGATATATGTGCTTAAAACCTATGTGAACAAGTTTGTTTTGACATATTTATGAAATTCAATGCATTGGTTTTGCCGAAACAAGCATAACTCTCAAAATGACCCCCTTTGAGGCCAAAAATGCATTTTATTGTGAAAATTCTTCCAAAATTGCAAAATCTTTTGTAAAATGGTTTTTCATTCAGGTTTTTCATTCATACAAGTCCAAAATCATGTTTTACAAATGTTTAAACCCTTACTTGGACTTAAAATACTCAAAAACGAAGTTTTGGCACCTCAAAGGTTGAATTTTCTGTCAAAAACTGCAGAAACAGGATGAGGGATCGATCCCTCAAAAAGCAGGATCGATCCCCCTTGAACAGAATGCAGGAAATCTACATTCTGGAGTTAAGGGATTGATCCCCCAAGCCAGAAAGGGCTTTCCTGCATGTTTTCAACCGAAATTGAGAAGAACTTTTCATTATTTTGATACTTTCTCTCTTCTCAACTTAAAATTCATTGTTTTAACTTCTTTTTGATGATCTTTAATATATGAAAACTCATTTTTCATTGATATCATGCCTCAACTTCATCAATTAATATCATTTCCAACAAATGGTATCACTTTCAACAATCAATATCATTTTTCTTGAGCTCACAAGTACAAAATCAGTTTTCTCATTAAAAATGGTCATGAATGGCATAAATCTTGAAATAATCTTGAAATATATTTTCAATGAATGCTTAAACATAATTTTGAGATTTATTTCAATAATTTATGGATATATTTGAGAATTTGATGAACTTGTGCATAATGACTATTGATCATTCTTTTTGTTCATCTTAGTCAAGCATGCTTATAGGATTATGTTTGTTAGCTTGACTCAACTACACCACACTAGGTTTCATGAGAATTATACATCTAGTGGATGAATTTCAAATGTAAATTCAACAATTGGTAATGGTGGCCAAATTATTAAAGAACTTGGACTTTAATGACAACACCAATTATTGATATACATGCATTGTATCTTGATTGTTTTGATGTTGAACATGCATGTTTGCTTAAAGTGAATCAATAATCATGCCTATGAGATGAGATTAGTTGCTTTCATGATATTTTGTACTTAACCTCACTCATAGATTATGAATTTTATTGTTAAAATATACTTAAGCATGATATTGATTTCTTTAGACAAATCCATTTTAGCTAAAATAGCATATACCCTTTGGAACCTTAAACGTTAAAATTAACTAGGGATATGGCTATTAAATGATTAAAATGGTAATCTTTCCTTGCTCATAATTGGTTAAGGACTTGAATTGGAAAATGAGCATAGGATTTTTGTGCTTAAAAACATGGAAGAAAATGTGTTTTGATTGTTTCTTCCATGCGGTATAACTTTGTGAATATGAATATGGATTAATACTTTATGATAGTGTGCTAATGTTTATTTGATCCATATGCATATTTGATGATGTGAGTTGTGTTCTTGCATATTTGGAATGATTATTTTGACATGAACACACTACACATAATTATTGGATTCATGCAAAATGACTAAGTTAACCATTAGTAACAATTGATATTTAGATTGAAATAACAATTTGTATCATTGGCAACCATATTTTCAATAATTGGTAAGCCAAAACTAAATTGCCAATTGGTATGAGCTTTAAATTGACAATTCTTCTCATGCTCTTTAGTTTGAAATGACAAATAGGGAAGAATTCACATAAGTCACTTTTGCATGAAACTCTTGTGTGCTAGAATTTGAAGTTAATTGCTATATGTTTTTGATTCTATGTACACTCTTGCTTGAACATGATTTATGAGCTCATGCATATGATATGTCATCTAATTCTAGCTCATAATCATGATGTATTGCCATGCACCTTAGTTGGACTTTAGAGAACAATTGATATACTTAGGTGCTTGCTTAATTTCTTACCAATTGGAATCTTTTTGCAAAATTACTTATCAACAATTGGTATCAAAATTATTTATAAACAATTGGTATAGGATCATAAGTCATATTCATTGCATGTATATTTCATACTCTTTGTGAATATTGACTTATTTGTGCTATGAGTCCCATGTACTAACATGTTTCTTGTTGGATGGATCATTTTTATCTCTTCTCACATAGCCATAATTTTAAGGGGAGCATATTTTTTCTTAGTTTTCCTTCTTTTTGCTATGACAAAAAGGGGGAGAGATAGATATTACAAGGGAAGGATATTAAGGGGAAGAGATAATGAGGGAAAATTCATTTTCAAAACCCATGCTTATATTAAGGGGGAGCTTTATAAAATCCTGCTTTATTTGAGGGGGAGTATTTTATGAAAGAATTTTCAAAGCAAATTTACATTAAGTTTTGTCATATCAAAAAGGGGGAGATTGTTAGCCTTAAATTGCCATATATATTTTGAAATGACAAAAACTTAAGTAAGCTTCAATGTTTTAATTCACATTGTAAATTTGCCCCATCACACATGATTCTCTCAATCCATTTTCAAGTGTTTATATCAAACATTAAGACCATCATTTAATGATACATTCTTATTGGTCTTAATACTTTATAAAATTGTTTTGAATATTATGTAATTTTCTCAATAATTATTGAATATAAGTTTAGAAAATTACTTATAACTTTTTGGACAATATTTTCATTTGAGAAAGTCAAGAAAAACTCCCTTAAAGCTTATAAATGTTTTGGGTTGAATTAGGATCAAAGGTCATATCATTTCTAACCCAAAAGTGCAAGAAAAATGCCCTCTGGAAGAAAAGGATTGATCCCCACTGTAGTAGGATCGATCCCTTTTTGGCAGAAAGTCTTCCCAAGGTCCCTGAAGCCCAGAATCAAGATTCTGGACAAAAGGGATCGATCCTCACTGTAGCAGGATCGATCCCTTTGCCCGAAAATAGCCTATAACGGCTAGTTTTTGTAAGACAACGGTAATATTCGAGATTTGGCTCCACCTAACGGCTAGAATACATCCAAGGGACTATAAATAGAGGCTTAGAAGCTAAAGGAAGGAAGGGGAACCACTCAGCAACTCAAAATCTCATATTCCTCAAATCTACAAGCCTCAAACAACAAATCAAGAGCTACAAAGTTTCCATCATCTATCATTCTCTTATTCCTTGTAGTGCTTAGCACAAATATTGTATAGGCTTCTCATTGAGCTTAATTTCTGTAATCAATTGTCTACCTAGAGGCCTTTTCTTTGATTACATTATTTGTATCCCATCATTCCTTGTAAAGGGGAGGTTTCTCTTAAGCCTTAGAAAAAGAGAGAGGTTACTCTTTAGCCTAAGAAAAAGAGGGAGGTTACTCTTGAGCCTAGAAAAAGAGAGAGGTTTCTCTTGATCCTTGAAAAGAGGGAGTGTAACACAAATTCAAGTTAGTGAATTTGGGAAAATCCTTGGGAGCGTCTCAAGGTAGAGGACGTAGGCAAGGCAGCCGAACCTCTATAAATCGATTGTGTAAATCTCTCTTTCCCTACTCTCTTTAATTACTTGCAATTATATTGTGCTTATTGAATTAAATTTATATTGCATGCTTGAGTAGCTTAGAGAACTTAGAAAATATCAATCTAAGCTAGAAAATATCAATCTAAGCTAGAAAACTTAGAAGAAACGAAAAATGAACCTAAGGTTAGTAAAAACCGATTCACCCCCTCTCTCGGTATAGCCTATAAGAGCCAACAAAAATGATTTTTATTTCAAACTTGATTGAAATTATAAAATGATCAACAAATAGCCAGTTTGATGTGCAGTTAGATTGAAAATAATGAAAGGATGTTTAAAGATATATCTTTTTTAATAATATAATTTTAAAAAAAATTAAAAGCAAGGGCAAGTGAGTAAATTTACCCTATGCTATTTTGTTTTTGTGCTCAAAACGCATCTCATTGGAGCAAGAAGCACTTTGTGAGAACCGATTATTTTGTACTGTACATGTGTATTTATATGTAATTTTGATCTATTTTGGAATATATTTGTAAATTTTAAGTAAATAACGATGTGGGCCCAACTTAGATTTACGTGCCCAGATGTATATATGACTAATGGAATAGTGTATAAATGATGTAATAATGATATTACGGAAATTTAAGACCCAAAATACCTTGTTTGCATTATTTTTGGAAGTATGGCAAACAAATTAGAAAATGACAGTTACGTTTCGAGGGTATTTTCGTAGATTTCACCCAAACTAAAATGAATTAGGATAAAGTAAAAATACCATGTTATTCTACATGAAAATTAGTTTAAGATAGCATCAATGGATTTAACAAATTAGTCGTTAAATTGGAGAAATTCGCCGGCAGTTTGTGGGGGTAAAATTATAATTTCTCACTATCCATGCACCGCAAATCGACGAAACCATTTCTAATCATCAAGATACATTAAATAGGATTATTTGGTGCTGGAATCCAAAATTTTGGAGTGCGATTACATGGTTTTTACGACAGCGGAACCATAAAGGCAAAATTGTTCGAAATTTACATAACTAAAGGCATTTTGGTCTTTTGGCTTACTTCCAGAATTCTCTACATAAACCCATCAGCTGCTAACCGACACTATTCATGGTCTTCTCCAAGCCTCCCACGCCACCATAAGTGAAGAAAAGAAGAAAGAAAAATACAAGTCATCCTAATCAACTATATACACAAAATTTCAACACAATTATAACTAGGAAAATATTCTACTCTCTCTCCTCTACCTACCCATACCAAAAGTTCATTGAATAAGGCACAATTCAAGGAGATAGAGACCCTCAAAGTTCCGGCCAAGCAAGGTACCTCACCATCCATTAAGCTTTCTTTAATTCTAATGGTGTAGATTTATTCCTTTAAGCATGTTAAACATAATTTTAGCATTTGTTTCATTTAAATGTTGAAAAATAAAAATTTGCCATGAGAAGCATTCAACCAAGACATGTACCCCATGGAATTTTGGTCTTTCATGCATAAAAATAAGTGCTAAATGATGAAATGCATAAGGCTAAGCAAGAATATAATGTTAGAATGTTGAAACTCCTTAAGGAATTCAAGAGGGGGTATTCGGCCATGGTAAGGTGTGCATGGTCTATGGCTGATTTTGTTAAATTGAGGGTAGATTTAGATTGTAGGAATTACAAGGAGTTTGCCGGTATGCAAGGGGTGCATGGTCTATGAGTGATTTTGGTAAATTGAGGGTAGATTTAGACTGTAGGAATTACAAGGAGTCGGCAGTATGCTCGGATTTAAAATCCCATGCAAAACGAAGAAGTTATGTTATACTACCAATAGAATTTATACTGCAAAAATATTTGCATTGTCCAATGTGGCTGCATTGAGACATGAACAATACCTTAAAAATAAGGATTCAATGAGCTAATATTTTTGATAAAATTATCTGTAGCCTGGGAGTAGTTGGTGCGCTTGGAAGAGTCGTATACGACAGACAGGTAAAGGATACGTATGCGATCTGTAGGGATATCTTGAGTGCATTATTTTATTATGCATGATTTTATAAGAATATTTTTGAAATGATATGCTTTGGAAACCGTGGATTTGTGACTGTTGTGAAATTTGGAACTGTACTGAATTTGTAAGAGGGTTAAGGAAATAACAGCCCTTATACTGCTGAAATCCCCTAGAAAATTTTCTAAAAATCTCATAAAATATTTTACTGCATATTGGGATAATTTCCTAGCTTTGGAAATGATGAATTTAATATTTTTCATAAAACACGAATATAACGAAAAATATTATTTAAATATTTATGTTACTGATTTTAACGAAAGTGAAGTTATTGAAAAATCCTCATACATGTTTTATAGTATATGAAATGTTTTATGAAGTGAAAAAGAGAAAAGTGAATATTTTATAAATTATTTTTCATAAATATTCACTTAATGATTTAATAAAACCTTTATGGACTGACTGATAATTTTAATTATTTTATTGATTTCCATAAAGGTGACATGATGATGACAACATTGTTTTGAGACTGATAGGCCCCTTTATCATGATGATATGTGATATGTGACATGTGATATATATTCAGTCCCGGTTGACACTTAATCAGTGTATGACCGAGGACATTTATAGATTATGACCATAGATCTGACATGATGATTATTCTACCCTACGAGGATTATAACATGATTTAATTTAGGTGATGCCTTAGTCTCCACTGTTTTATGATATGAAAGTGATGATTTAAATGAAAAATGACATGAAAAAGGTGAATGGTTATTTATATGTTTTAAATGAATGAATGATGGTTTTCTAAACAGTTTACTATACTAAATTAAGTACAATACTGTTTATGAGATTTCAGTGATATATGTGATATGTGGTATGTTTTCAAAAAGGAAATGGAAAATATTAATCTAATATTCTTTTATAATTTAATTTGAATATTAGATTATATGACTACATATTTTACATGTTGAAGGTATTGATTTCAAATGCATATGAAATGTTATGGAAAAAGTGATTTATTTTCAAATCAATGCTTACTCTCTAATGTTGCTTCTAGGTTCCAGGACAAGACAAGTATTTCAAAATACCTTTCTTACTCCATCCGGATCCCTAGCCGACTATAGTATCCTTCCTATTAGGGTCCCTAGTGCACCTATAGGAACTTAACGATTTTATAGCATATAGATTTTGCGATATCAAGCATTACATACAATTCTTTTACTGAGCCGTGGTTTGCTCACTCCTTTATTTTAACATTTACATATTACTTCCAGTGACTGCATGATTATCATTTGAGGATTTTCAGCTGCGCTTTGAGTACCCCGAGGCAGCGTAATACAGATCCTGGAGGTATAATCATTTATTTTATATGTTCAGGCTTACTTACAGTACTACTGTGTTGTATTATAAACAAAGGATGTAAACGAGAGATAAACTATGATAGATAAATATTTTACCAAATGGTAAATTACAATTGTAAACATGTACTGTATAGAGGAAAATAGGAAATAAAGGCATCGCAGACAGCCCAACTTTTGTAAAATGTGTGGAAAAATGTAGAATATTGTATATTTAGGATGTGACATGCTCCCAAACTAAGCCTAAATACACACACACACACACACACACACACCTACTTAACTATATTTTAATTTATCATTATTTTTCATCATCATCATCATCAGAGCCTTTATCTCAAGAGATTGGGGTAGGCTATATGAACCAATATCTGAACTTAGGTTAGATCATCCATATTTATTCTCTTCCTTCACACATTCCTATCCAAGGCCATTTGCCCATCCAACTTTAATACCTTTATATCTTTCCAAATTACTTCCTTCCAAGTCTTTTTCTGTCTTCCTTTAGTCTTAACCTTTCTCTCAACATCCATAGCCTCTATTCTCCTAACTGAAGCATCTACAGGTTTACGTCGTACGTGTCCAAACCAACATAAACGACTTTTACACATCTTGTCTTCGACATGTACTACTTCAACCATCTTACGAATATCTTCATTTCTCATTCTATCATTTCTTGTATATCACATATCCACCATAACATTCTCATTTCTGTTACACTCATCTCTTGTGTATGTAGCCTTTTAGTCGCCCAACATTAACTACCAGATAACAATTTTGGTCTAACACCTATCCTATAAAACTTGTCTTTCGACCATATAGGAATTTCTTTATTGTAGAACACACCTGTAGCACTTCTCCACTTACTCCATCCAGCATGGATCCCATAGGTCACATCACCATCAATCTCTCCATCCATCTGTACTATTGATCCCAGATATCGAAAATGGTCTCATTTGGGTATCACCACCCTATCTAATGTCACTACATCATGCTCTTCCACTTGGTTAGAACTGAATTTACACTCCATGTATTCACTCTTCACTTTGCTTAGTTTAAATCCTTTTGATTCCAACGTTTATCTCCATAATTCCAACTTTGCATTTATCTCCACTCTAGTTTCCGCACATAGGATAATATCATTTGCAAACATCATACACCAAGGCATCTTATCTTGGATGGATTTTGTCAGTTCGTCCATAACTACTGCAAACAAGAATAGACTTAACGCTGACCCCGGTGTAATCCCATCATGATAAGAAACTCACTTGTTTGCCCTCCACTTGTCCTCACATATGTCCTTAAATCTCTATGCATGTCCTTAGTTCAATATATTTCAAAAGAACTCTTTTCTTCATTAAGGATTACCATAGTACCTCTCTAGGCACTTTATCATATGCTTTCTCCAAATCTATAAAGACCATATGGAGATCTTTACCCAATACTCGAGAGTGCTCCATAAGTTGTCTAAGCAAATATATTGCCTCCATGGTTGATCGACCCAGTATAAAACCAAATTGATTCTCCGATATCTCTACATTCTTTCTTAATCTCTATTCTATCACTCTTTCACATAGTTTCATTTTGTGACTCATCAATTTTATGCCTCAGTAGTTGGGGCAACTTTGAATATCCCTTGTTCTTATAAATAGGTATCAAGACACTCTTCTTCCATTCCTCAGGCATTTTGTTAGTGCGCCAAATCTTATTATTTAGATTTGTCAACCACTTAACTCCTACATCTCCAAGGCATTTCCAAACTTCAATTAGAATGTCATCAGGTCCAATAGCTTTTTCGTTCTTCATCATCTTTAGTGCCTCTTTTACCTCTGTTTCTTTGATTCTACGCATAAAGCGCTGATTCAGATCCTCAAGAGGTACCGAGATATTATCCAAAATTTTATTTTGTCTATCATTAAATAATTTGTGAATATAATCACGACATCTGTCCTTAATGTCATTGTCCTTAACGAAAGTTCTTTAATGCTTATCCTTAATATATTTCACGACTCCTAGGTCGCGACTCCTCCTTTCTCTTGCTCGCGCCAATCTGTATATCTTTTTCTCTCCCTCCTTTGTGTTAAACTTATCGTAAATCTCTTTCGTAACTTTCGTCTTAGCTTCTGCCACAGCCTTCTTTGCCTCCTTTCTGGCTAACTTATATTCCATAAAACTCTCTTCTGTATTGTTCTTCTTTAAAGTCTTGTAACACTCTCGCTCAGTTTTTATAACATCCTTTACTGCTGCAGTCCACCATGTTGCGTCCTTTCCAATCGGCACTCTTCTGTTTGATACTCCTAATGTCTATTTATCATTATTTTTACTAAACTAAAATAAATATCTAACTATTCTAAAAGTTTAAAATTTAGATTTTCATGTATGGCAACAAATAAATAGGCTTATTCATAGTCCAAATCGAGTTAGGTTTAGACGGAACTTAAATCATGTATTAACAAATCACACACAAACTTGAACTTAGCCCAATCCAAACCCATTTTATCTTTATTATATAAAATCTAGTTTAGCTAGGGCCAAAATTTTAATCATCATAATAATTCTATTTGAGATTTTAAGAAAGGGTTCATCTCGGCTATCCCGTCTTTCATCGATCCTCCGACCTGATTTGAAGAAACTTATTGCTTATATATGTCTTTTGATTCCCTACACGTTTCAATGCTTTATTTTGGTCTCGTCCATTATTTTTGGTACTCACAAATTTGTATGTATGCTAGAAATTCAATGGACAATAATCTTTGGTAGTTGTTTCTATTTTTTTTTCTATTATATTATGTTTATAAATGTATACTATGTTGGCCAACTGCACAAATACAGTAGGTAGCTATATATCCCAATGTTCCATTTGATTTGAGTGTATTTGTCAAATTGCACATCATTTGCATTTTGTAATTTTTGCTTCATCATGCAGTTTTTCTAGTTTAGAACTAAATATCTGCATCAATCAGACAAACACAGTATTTAACTAAATAGAATTTTTTTCCTAAAAATCCATTATTTTTAATGAATTTGGGCCGAGTTGGGTCAAGTTTGAGTTTCAAAGAATAAAGTCTAAGCCAAACTCAAAATATGACCAGGCCTTATTTTTTGTCCAATTTTGATTAGTTGATTTATTATTTTTGTTCAAACTCATCTAAAATTTGAGTGGGCCTTCGGACTTGATCAAGCCACTCAGCCCATGTATAGGTCTAATATATATATATATATATATATATATATATATATATATATATATATATATATAAAATACCAATTTTTAGGTTGATCAATAGCTAGGTCAAGAAAAATCAACAGGTCAGGTGGAAGGGTTAATGGGCCTTTAGGTCAACTTAAGTTGACACATTAGGTTGGTTTGAACACGCCAATCAACTCGGGTCAAAACATCTTGTTTTACCTCTTTGTCAACTAAGTTTTGTTGGATTTGGACAAAAATATTAAACTCACTAAATAGGCTTGTGCTTGAATATTAAAGCTTGATAAAAAAAAATCAGGCTGTGTTTAGAATCACCATTTAAAGTTCAAGCTCGTCGTAGTTTGGCTTGATAAGAATTATTTCGTTTACTCTTTTTATAACAAAGTTAATTTGATATTTGATTAAAATATGATATTTTATTTTGTAAATTTTAATGAATCTATAATAATAAATTATAAATTTTATTTAAATCACATGTATAACTATGATAATTTAAAAAATATATAATTTATATGATATATGCAAAAGCAAGAGGTGAGTAAACCTCTTGTAGTTATTTTTTGAGTTTTGTATAAACTCATATTGTGAATGTTTATATCTTTAGCCTTGGAAAGAGATAAGGAGTACAGGTTATACCTTAGTTTTAGAAAAGGTAATTTTAGAGGTTATATCTTAGAAAAAGTAGGAGAGGTTTCTATCTTGAACTTTGAAAAGATAGGGGTGTAAATGTTATGTCTTAGTCTTGAAATATAAATTAATCTAGTGGATTGGAAACTCCTTCGCGTGGATGCTAAGGGAGAAGATGTTGGCTTAAGGTATAGTCGAACCTTCATAGTTCCTTGTGTCAATTCTTTCTATCCCTACACCTTTAACAATTCTATCATGCTTTATGTTTTATCTTTTTCATTGAAATGTTATTTTTCCACCAATTAACATTAAAAACTAAAATTTGGAAAAGTTAGGAGTCAATCTTATTCACCTCTTTTAGGATTGTTATAGACATTTAAGCTAATATATAGGTTTAGGCTTATTCATTTTAAGTAAAAATAGATTTGGACAAAAATTACTCCTGAAAAATGGGGCCAGGCCAGGTTTAAACTTACCTTCAATCATTTAATATCTTAGATAAATCCAAGAGGAGCCCAACCAAATCTAATTCATGAACACCTCTAACTAGACTTAACAATTCGTGTATTTATGCCGTGTTTCGTGTTAGACACGACATGAGAAACGACATGTATTATTAAAACATAGACATGATACAAAATATAAAATGTATCTAAATCTTATATACGAAAAAGATATATTTACTATAGTGTTACACATGACACAATATGATTGTGTTTATAATTATCTGTGTAACACAATACGATTTATGATTAACACAAGACACGATTAGATACAATTAACATGATTAAAAAGGACTAAAACCGATGAAATGACATATACAAGACATGAAAAACATGTTCGAATAAACTGTGTCAAATGAGAGTACACGTTGAACACGTGTAAAACAAGATAACCTGTTTACATATACAATTAATAATGTTTGTGAGAGGATTTGAACCTTGGCAAAAAATTTTATTACAAAGTGATTTAACAAGTGAACCAATTTTATAATTTGAAATATTTTTATGAAAATTAATTTATTTTAAAACAAACTATACTTAAAAGCTTAATTATGAAATTTAATAAAATATTGTTAGTAAAAAAATAATGAAATATAATAATAAACTTATTTATGAAATTAAATTAATTAATTATGCTTAAAATAATACAATTTTCAAATTCTAAACTTAAAGTATTAAAGTTAAGTTAAACAAATTGATAATAAGAAATAAAATGCGTTATAGGAGATGAAATACATGACAAAATTTCTTTTTAATAATAAAATCTCGTTCTTACATTTTATCATAAATCTGTAATTCGATAAATACAAATAATAATGACAAACTAAATAAACAACATTAACAAACTAAACTCAATCTCACACTTGGTGAAATTTGAACTGAGGAGTTCAAAGTCATAAGACTTCCTCATTGCCATTAAGCAAAAGTCACATTGGCTGATAAGAAAATTTTTTAATTTCTAAACATAAAGTAATTGATGACAAATTATTCTAATGTAACATTAAGATATAAAATATCACAATAAGATATAAATATTAATGATTTATTTTATGTATTTAATTCTAAATCAATATACTTAGTTAGACAACTTGTGGAGTGTTCTCGAGTATAAAGTAAAGATGTTCATATGGTCTCTATAAATTCGGAGAAAGTATATGATAAGTGCCTAGGGAGGTGTTATGGTGATCTTTAATGAAGAATGTGAAATATATTGAAATAATTAAAGACATATGGAGATGAAAAACACATGTGAGGACATGTGGAGGGCAAATAAGTGAATTTTCTATCATAGTAGGACTACATTAAGGGTCAACGTTAAGCCCATTTCTGTTCGCTATAGTTATGGACGAGCTGACAAAATCCATCTGAGATTATGTACCTTGGTGTATGATGTTTACAGATGATATTGTCTTGAGTGCTAAGACTAGGGCAGAGGTTAATGCAAAGTTAGAATTATAGAGATAGAAGTTGGAATAAAGAGGATTCAAACTAACCAAAGTAAAGACAGAATACATGGAATGTAAATTTAGTTCAAACAAAGAGGATGATAGAAACATAGTGAGGCTAGATAGGGTGGCGATCCCTAAGCAGGATCATTTTAGGTATTTGGATCAATTGTACAGAGGGATGAGAGATTGATGGTGATGTAACCCATAGGATACAAGCTAGTTAGAGTAAGTGAAGAAGCGCTACAAGTGTGTTGTGTGAAAAAAGAATTCCTGTATGGTTGAACTGCAAGTTTACAGAACAGTTGTTAGGCTAACATTGCTCTATAATAGTAAATGTTGAGCAACTAAAAGATAGCATACATAAAAGATAAGTGTAGCAGAAATGCAAATGCTGTGATGGATGTGTGGATATATGAGAAAAGATGGAATTAAAAATGAGGACATACACAAAAATGTTAAAGTGGCACATATTGAAGACAAAATGAGTAAAAGTCGTTTACATTGCTTTAGACACATATGACATAGACTTAGGATGCTTCTATTAGAAGAGTGGAGGCTATGAATGATGTAAAAAGGGTTAAGGCTAGGAGAAGATCGAAAAAGACCTGAAAAGAAGTAATTCGGAAAAATATGACGGAACGAGTGGAGGAGGAGAATTCATGCTGACGACTTAGTGTGAAGTCATATATTGGTACATATAGCCTACCTCAGTAAAGGCTCTGATGATGATGATGATGAATTCCAAATCATATGATAAAATATTATAATTTTAAAATAAAAAACAACACATTTATTTTAAATGATATCTATAAAAATATATATTATAAAATTTATTTAAAAAACGTGAATAACTATTATAATTTTAAAATGTATATAATTATAAATTATATTATAACATAAAAGTTAATTTTTTTGAATAGTACAGTCTCATTCAATTCAAAATTATAATCATAATCAGCATATTATATTATATGAACATATAACAAATAACAAATTAAACAAATAATATTAATGAACTAAACTCATTTTTACACTTGATAAAATTTGAACTTAAAATATCAAAATTTTAAAACTTCCTCTTACTTTTTTTTTGTCTTTAACTCTCCGGTATTCATTTTATACGATTACTCTGGAGTCGAAAAACTGTCAGGCTACATGGAAGTGGGGCGCCCCTCCCAACGCAATTTGCTCCATATACATGATTCGAACTTGGATCATACTTAAAAAAAAATAAATCTCTTACCACTCAATCTCAATTAATATCGGTAACTTTCTCCTACTATTAAGCCAAACATAAAATTTATTTTAAGAAAGGAAGTAAATGGAATCCTTTGAAGAGATTCCTTTATCCGGGGAGAAAAAAGGAAACGTACTTTGTTTTCACAAGTAAAAAGAAAATCTTTGGTAAGATATTTAAATAAATAAATAAAATCTGTCGTACTCATTCGTGTCCTAAAATAGTAAAATACCCTATACTCTGCTGCAGAAGTAACCCTTCACTGCTTTTAAGAAACTAATTGTTTGTTATGAGAAAAAAAAATTGTTTGAATTTAATAAATAAATAAATAATTAAACTAATTCTTATTAAGGCTGCAAAATTACTGCACAAAATCTTTGCGCATCAATAATCGTACGCTCAGTCGCTTATTAGTTCGCTCCGCGTCTTTTCACTCGATTGAAGACAAGAAAAGAAAAGAAAAGAAATGGAACGCTTCGAAGTTGAAAGAATTTTCTTAATTTTTTTTTAATTTTAATACACTTATAAACATATCCACTGTATATAAACCTTAATTTATAATGAAAATTTGCCTTTCTAAAAATTAATTCTAGATCCGTCCTTGAAAACAATGTACACCACATATATATATATATATATATATATATATGAATATGAGGTAAATATTACAATCACAAGTAATAATTACTTTAATGCTTACTACTCTTCAAGTTTTCAATATTACCATAGTTGATTAACCAAAAAAGTAATTAAAAAAATAGAAGTAGACATTTTTTTAAATATTTGAAGATGATTCAAATTCTAATATCACAATTTTGTGAAAGTTTTATTGTTTATAACTCTTAATCCGAATAAAATTAATTTTAGATTGTAAAACGAATAAAGATACATATAATTACAAAAAAAATTTACCATAACTGACTAGCTCCACCAAATAAATCAACTTCTTTTTTTTTGTGTAGACCACAAGTATCTTCATCCGTTTTAACAATCTGAGATTAATCTTATTCGGGGTTTAATCACAGTTAAAGCTCTTCACCCCTCTCAAAAGATGTATTTAGTGGAAGTCGAACCCGAGAGCTCTTCCCACAAACTCAGCCTGCGTTGTCAACTGAGCCACAACCTTTGGATAATAAATCAACTTTTTTCCTTTAAACAAAAGGTTCATTCTTAAAGTACTCAAAAGAAAAAAAAAATATTAAGACAACCTCAAAATAAGGCTTATTATAAATAGCTTTCTTTAGAAAAGAGATGAAGTCTGTCACACCAATATTACCATATAAACTAAGATATGGGTTTCAGTGAGGAATTAACTGTTTGTGTAATGCTGAATATAGGCAGAGTGGAATTTGAAGCGGGAATTTTAAGGTTCAAATTTAGATTTCAGTAATCAACTAATTGTTTAATGCATAGAGTGCCATTAGACCATGAATCCAGGGAGCTGTGTCGGCCCTTCTTTGCCCTAAAACCTGGCAGCATTGCATTATCACCAAAATTTTCTATTTCTAGTGCCAATTGGTATTTTCAACTAGCAATGATGACAAGTGGTCAAACTGTTTAAGCTTAGTTTTAGTTTTCCCTTTCCAATGACCATTGCTCTTAATTTAAGTAAAACCCAACTCCACATTAAATTGATTGCTACCTAATTATAGTTGTTTAATATGGATAGAATCACAAGATGAAATCTGAAATTATATGTTTGTATAGTTATTGCATTTCATTTCCAATTAGTTAGAAAGACGAAAAATACAAAACATTTAATTATTTTTAATATCACTAATAATGTATAACTTTTATATACTATCAATAAATCATATAATATCACATCATTAATGAGAAAAACTTAAAAATACACAAATCCTTAAAAACAAATTTAAAAACTTCATTAATAATTACATTTAAAGATTTATGTAGTTCTAAGTTTTGTTCATTAATGTTTCAAAAAAAAGTTTTGTTCATTAATGATGTGACATTATTTGATTAACTGATAGTGTATAGTTTTTATACACTGTTAATGCATTATATATAAACTCATAATTTAAAAGGTATATGTTATTTTGTTAATCTCGATAATAAAATTTAAAATTTTCAATAAAGATATATGAGATAATTCTCTTAAAAATATTTTCCAATTGCCAAGCTAAACCTCTTCTACTACAATTTTCATATAATTTTATTGGGTAATTCACTGATTTTGCATCCTAGAAATGAAACCATCTCATAAATTTATCAGCTCCCAAACCAACTGATCCAGAAACTAGAGTAAGCATAATAATTTTAGCTATGGCTATGAACAAGTAGAGTACTGCTTGAACTCATCTACTCCATTATTTGATGTTACATTCATTCATAACACTTTAGTGCTTTTAATTCACCTCCATTATCAGATTGAGCCCCCTCTCCATTGTAAGCTAGCTTCTGTGCATTCTGAAGGATAAGTCATTATTCAATTCAATTTAAAATTTCCTCCCCTATAAAAATTCTGTCATGTGAAAAGGACAGTGAATAAACAAGTAGGGAAGAGCCTAGTGCTTCTTGGAAAGTTAAGAAACTGCGAAGAGATAGAGAAAGCTGTCTTTATTAATTCATAAGACTAAGAATTTGCCAATGGCATTTGCCCATTTCTTCATCCTTCAGGGTTCACCTTGGCTTGCATTAGACCAAAACAATAACATGGTCCCCATGTGATTTGCTGCTGAAATTCCTTGGTCGTTGTGCTTTGAATTGAATGTAGAATTCCCCAGTTTGACTTCTACCAATTCTATTGGATCGATATCTCTTTATTACCGCTACTGGAGTAACTGGACTATAATTCCTTGTCAGAAGCATATTTAAAATATTAATTTTTATGGGTTTTTTCTTCTTTTATTTTTTAAAGACATTTTACTAGTAGTGTTACCAGTTTTTTTAGTAGGAAGTAGGCTGCAAAGAGTCAGTAATTGTGGCTGCACTGAAGCAGCTTGCTCGAAGTTCAACACTAAAATTGTGATGCTTTCTGCTAAAAGTATCTTTACACCGGCATAAGAATTTAGCCACGTTTTCATAATCTAGTGGACTACTCCCGCTGGCCATCGGCACAAAAAAAAAAAGACATAGAAACGCATAATTTTTTAGTAATATTATCAATTGCCTTATTAGGGTAATTTTTAAATTTTACAAATAAAATTAAAATAATAATATATATTTTTAATTTATTTTATTAGTATTTTACATGGAAGTATATGTTGTTCGATGTTATTGAACCTTTTTCATTTTAAAAGCTAACTCAATAGATAAGATTTTCATATACACTTATAAACACACACCAAACTCTTTTTTACAAACGATATAGGAATTTCAATAATCTCTTTTTTCACACATCGAGCTTTGGGTGGAGGGGAGCTTTTCTGCTCAAAACCGTGAATATAAAGAGATGTTAGGAACCCAACAATCTATTTCTTCAACTATCATATCTTAAGAGAGCAGGGAGAGTATTTTTTTGTCTAAAATAGATGAAGAAATGTTAGTAACCTATGCTTTAATACTAGTATTGTATGCTATTGGGTCTTCTCACTTCAAAAGTTAACTCAAAAAGTGAGATTTCCCCTCACACTTATAAATATACACCCAACCCATTCCTAAATCGATGTAGAAACCCTAACATGTGTCATTATCTTAATTTTATTCTTAAAGTTTAAAAATTTTATTGACAATATATTTTATACTAATTATAATTTTCTATTTTTTATTAACAATAATTAAGTTCTAAATTGTTAACCTTTTTTTGGTTATAAATGATAAATGCACTGAGGAATGATAAATTGCCGAATTATCTATGCTTTTTTTTTCTTGATTTATTTGTATTTAATTAATGAGTTTATATTTGATACTCTGATAATGAAAAGTTTTATTTTTACCAATAGGGGTTAAAAGACTATGACATGTTTCATTTTTTTCAAATATATTTTTTTTATTTTTAACATACCCTACGATGTATTTATCGTCCCATTAACTTCGTTTGTGGAGGATTTTAGACTTTATGTATCAAATAATATCTATTTATTATAATGAATTTATGTATTTTTTTATAACTAATAACTTAGCTCTTTATTCTCTTTTACATTATTAAATTTTGAATTACATTATATTATAAATTAAATCAATTGATTTTTTAAATTCCATAAACGAGTTAATTATAAATTAAGGAAGTTAATGTTGTTAATTATGATATTTGTCGCTAATATAAAGAAATGTAATTGGGAAATGTTAATTAGAGTTTCGTGATATTGGTTAACAACCAATACCTGACCTAATTATTGTTATTCCTCTTTAAGAGGAATCCAAGGTTTGGGTCTCCCCTTTCCTGAAAAAATTAAAAATATAACATAATTAACTAATTGGTATTAAAATCTAACAAAAAAATTAATTTGTAAAATGCAAAAAGAAATTATGTTTAATATAATGCTGTTGAAAGTATCATCATTTTTTTTGTTTTGTTCATCATTATCTGTCACAAAAAAAATGATGTTAATAGCAAAATCATTTTTTTTTTGTTTTGGAAGTATCAAACACAAAATTTCTAATTCATCAAATTAATTTTTTTCTACTTTTTAATTAATCTTTTTGTTAGATGTTAATAGTTCTTTGTTAAATGAGTGTAAAATAGTTATTACATGTCTTTAAAAAATATATGAGTTGTCATTATTTTATTGGTGGCAAAAAGTCTCACATTTTAGAATTATCATAATATAAGTTATTCTCTATTTATGAAAAAAAAAAGATATTGATTAAGATACTATTTAAAAATGTAATTAATATTTTTTTTAATTTAATAATAATGTATTAAATGCATATACATTTTTTTATTTTATAAACACTATTGATATGTTTAAGCAGAAAAGTATTCCCTAAAGAAATTGTACATACACAAAAGAGACAATATTTTTTATTTAATATGGTATGATCTAAGTGCTTACATTTACAAATTAGAGAGAAAAAATCAACTATAAATGTAGAAATAATAGAAAGAGAACAAAACATCCCGAAAACAAAAGCTAGTTTGAGACCCAAAACAAACCTACTTTTCTAGTAGTGTGCAATCCAATGCATCAAAACTCTTTTTAACATCTCCCACAAAACAAATCTCTTACCCAAGATTATATAACGATTACATCATCTTATTGTTAAAAGCATTGGCATATTCTAAAGGCTAAAACCTACTATAAATTTATAGAACCCTAATTCTAAATCCACATAAATTAGAAAAATGAATCTAAACCTACACACGGTAAAAAGAGAAATTTTTTTTTAGTTCAAATCGATTCTTAGTTAGAATTTGAATCCACATGTAACACACTCGTTAATTACATTTTTTTTTCAATAAGCATGTAACTTTGGTAATAAATTAAATTTGTTTTGGTAAGGTAGAAACGACAATAATTCATCTCTTAGTAAAATTTCTTTCAAATTTATTGAAAAATCCAAATTATTTTATTTTGAATATATATATATATATATATATATATATATATATATGTGAAGAGAAAAAAAAAGCGAAAGAATCTAAATTTCAGCTTTTCTTTTACAAAAATAAAAAGAATAAATGGGACTAAGTTCTATAAAATTTTGCCAATAATGCATTGACTTAGTAGTAAGGAAAAGATTTTGAGATATTGAGATCCCAAGTTTGAGTCTTACCAAATATGATATTAAGTTTAGTTTGTTATTATTATTTGTATTTATTAATTTATCTGATTAACGGTTCATTAAACGTAAAATGCTGATTATGAATATAATTTTGAATGAATCTTCATAAAATTAATTTTTACTATTTTTCCCTTTTCTGCTGGTTTGTTGGGAATTTTTGAAAATTTGTTATTTGATCCCCTTGATCATGTATCTTAAGAAAACACTGCCCTCAATCTTAGCCAGAAATCCTGAGTAACATGTTTATCTTTTCATTTTCTTACAACACAATCTTCTTTCCGAATAAATAAAGCATTCAATCACTTTCTACTAAATAAATAATTGAGCACTTGCATTATTGAAAATACACAGTTTTTTTTTGGTTAATTCAATGTATCATTGAATCCATTTGTGTTTGATTGCAACTTCCAAGCTTAAATAGTCAAATTCAACCCCATGCTCAAGAACTATCTCTAGAATGCAAAGAACTGTCAATTTCTTATAATTTTTGTTGGAGTACTAGAAAACTGAATAATGCTATAACTGTATAACATTTGAAAATTGCAAATCCTTTTTTCATTGAAGAAAGCACTTGCACTTATCCCTGAATCAAATTAATATTCAGATCTACCAATAAATAGTTGGAAGAAGTGGAAGTGAATTTATTTTTCATGATTTTAGATATGGTTTAAATCTTGAAATCGCTTCTGTGGGTAGGATTTTACCGTTTACCACTTTCAATCCGTATAAGATTAATCTTAAATCATAAAATGAATAAGAATACCCATGACTGCACATAATAATAATATAATAATAATAATAATAATAATAATAATAATAATAATATTCAGATCTCAAATAAAAAAAATTAGATAAAAAAGATGCATGTGCAGTTTTTTTGTGGTAAAGTGCCTTGTATAATGAGGTTATGCCCTTTAGTTTGTTTATGTTAACCAATTGTTCACGTGAGAAAGACAAGAGTATATCGTTTTGGGATTTTTTATATGCTTAAACATTATAATATGATATATAAAAGAAAGATTTTGGATATTAAAAAAGGCAATGTCATGTATACATGTTAAATTGAAGCTACCTAAAAAATAGTAATTAAATTGGTGGCAGCCACTATATAACTAGTTGATTCAAATTCAATCATGTTGACAACTAAAAGTCTTTCTCTCAAATTCAATTAGGCATTTTATACTATACACTGTGGATCCCCACATTGCATAATCTTTATTTATTCAATGCACCCTCTTACTCTAAGGCCTTAGTCCCCCACCCACCCAACCTAACAAAATCTCCTTAAATTTCATCTATTCTTTCTCTCTCTCTCTGTTCACCACTTCACCTGTATATTTAGTCTATATTTTATAAGCATTTGTAAAATAATTATTAAAAAAATGATGCTTTTGTATAATAATAATTAATTTTAATTATTAACTATAGTGCAATAATTGATTTCATAATTATAATCTTGAGACAGTTTTTAACGTACTAAAATACTTCAACATTTCATATTCACCGTTAATATGATCTCTAATTATTATTCTTATGAAGAAACAGATAATGCTTGCATATAAAGGAATCATTTTAGTCTTCTCTTACACTCACACTTATTTGAAATCTTTGATAAATCAATCTTTTTTTTATACATGATTCAAACTTCAATTATTTTTTCTTGAAAGAGAAAGGACTTGAATTTGACTATTCAGACAAATAAAAATTTACCTATGATTTAATTAAATATTCACGTAATAGTTTTAAAATTGTATTAATTAGTCTGTTAAATTCAATATACTTATAAAAGTTAGTTCACTTAATAAAAGAGTAATTTTTTCTTATGAATCAAGATTTGATTTTTTTTTAAATTTAAAAATATTATTAATCATTTTATAAAAAATAATGCTGCCAATTAAAAAAAAAAATTTACTCCATTTTTTAAAGATGCGACAAGGGTAGAGTAGAATTCAAGAATTTGACCTTGATACTAGAAAGGCAGAAAAAAGATAAAACAAAAGAGTGAAATGACCCCATAGTTGCTTTTGTCAAACACAAGCATGTTAAAAAAGTAACATAACAACTATACAATCAAAGCTAAATCTGATTTTTCCATTAGCAAATCATAGAAAACTACAAAAACTGTAAAAAAAACAGTGGTGATTCTATTGTTGGTTGCGAAGTGAGATGAGCTTAGTTAGTTGATCCACTTTATCATTGTATTCATGTCTCAATGGTATCTCTCCAAATCCAATGGCATGTGAACAAACATTACAAGTTAACCCGGAAAAGTTTTTTCATGTATCTATGAAAGAAAAGTCGTGGAAATGAACAGCTTATAATTCAGTAGCTTTTGTCGAATTTTCTTGGCGCTTAATCAACTTTTAAGACAACTCAAAGCAATCATTCTGTAGCACAAGTCCAATCTGCCCTTTTATATTTTACTCTATAAAGCTGCGATGAATCTGCATTCCTGCCTGCCTTTACATCGTGCAAGAAAATCACCACACTTAAATTTCTGGTACTATGGATCTCTCTCTCTTTTTATTAATCACAGGTGTTCCGTTTGTTTTATTGTTTAAAATTAATTTTATTTAAATAAAAAATAATAAATATTAAAAATTTTTCAATAATGATATTTTAAAATTTAAATCATATCTAAATATTTTAAAAAAAATTTACTTTTACTTCTTCTAACAATTTGTTGATTGTACAATTGAATGAATTGATCTCTAACAATTCTGTTAAATTTTATATGTTGTTCCGTTTAAATTGAATTGACAAGTAAGTGCGAGTGATTTTGTCGCATTTTTATTTAGTTTATTTATATTCCTTTTGTTTCATTTTTTTGTGTAACTTTGAAAAATTTTAACGAAATTGTATTTTTTTATTTTTGAATATTTAAAATTATTCTTTTTTATATTTTTTTTAATTTTAATTTTTTGTTAATAAAAAGTATGGTACATCAATATTGTTAGAATTAAAAAAAAATATCAGAGAATATTAGTAACAAAAATAATAACCAAAAATGAGAAAGATTAAATTTATTTTATTGATAATACAAAAAATTAACTATAGAAATGTACATTTACTAGCACTTATAAGTGCCGGTAGAAGATCACAAAATCGTCGATATTGACTTTATAGGTAGCTTCTTGACATCAATTGATCGTTGATTAGGTGAATACCAGTAAAAGATTTCTAACAGTCAAAGCCATCAATGCCAACATAGTGTTTGTATTTATCGACATGACTTTTTTTAGCGTTTTAAAACGTCGTTATTTCATATTTATTAGCATTTAAAGGCATTTTAAAATGTCAAAAAACGTCAAATTTTAACTTAAATCTTTTTCATATTTATTGATTTATAATGACGCTTTGAAATATATGAACGATCTAACATGAATTTAGATATTGGTTCATATAATTTACTTTAATCTCTTGAGACAAAAGCTCTGATGATAATGATGATGATGATGATGATGAATGACACTTGGAAGAGCGGATAATGGATTACTTTTCCTATCAATTTGATCTTGATTCAAACGGTTCTTTACATTCTTTTATTATCAATTTGTTGTTTGGTTTATGCACATCACAAATTTATTTTTAGGTAAATTCCATAGAGGTTCTCAAGTTTTTACCATAATTTAACTCTAGTTCATTAGTTTGAGAAACGGACATTTTGGTCCAAAATTATAAATTTGATGGTACAAAAAACTTGTTCTATTAAGTTACTATTAAAAAATCTATTAACCTAAGCATTTGTAACTCATGAAATATCCATAATACATTTTTTTGGTATCAAAAAAAATAAAAGTCTTACATAGAATAATCTTTTAAAAATTTACTTAAAAAATAATAAATAGTAATAAAATTCATTCTTGATGCTTGGGAATGCGATATTATTGATTTAAGTTTAGTAATTGACTGATATATGTTAAAATCATTTGTGATTTTGGATCAAAGTGTCCATTTTCAAAACTAATAGACTAAAATTAAATTATGGCAAAACTTTAAGGACCTCAGTGAAATTTACCCTTAATTTTTTTATCAATACATGCAAAATGAAAGTTATGAATTGATTTGATTACCTTTGATGCTTTGGAATTGCACTTGTATTCGAGTGTATTTGAAACTGTTGTTGCACAAAACAATAATAAATGCTTGTTGACGTCGATATTTGTCTCTTTTCTCCACATGTCTCCAGGAGGCTTTTGAAAAAACAAGAAAAGTCAGAGGAACGTAGGGGGTTGTTCCCTGCATAGGCACTCCGATGCTTAAGTCAGCTAAAGATTCTTGAATATTGGAAAACGTAAAAGCCAGCAGTCAAAAATTAGAGAATAAATTTGTACCTGAAACCTATTTATAAGCAAATATTATGGAGTAATTACCTAGGGATAATCACATCTTTTTATAAGAGTTTGTTTCCAAGTATGACACAAATACCGTCAATCTCGAGAATGGTCAGAGTTTATCACCAGTGGGAGACTGTAAAATGGATGCGATACAATAGAGCGGCAGAAGGTTGTCGCCTAATGCGACAGGTTCAATACGTGCCACGTGTATAGGTGACAGGTTCACGGGCGATAGACCCTCGGGCTTCTGTGGCAACAGAGGTCCTAATAGGACCTCATGCTACTCGTGCTATCTCTCACCGACCGCCATGTGGTCCAATGAGCTCTTGTTACGTGGTCGACTCTCTGGCATTTGGGCCTTAGCCTAGCTCAAATGGACTTTGCCATATCAATTGCTTCCCACTCTCTTATTGGATTTTTCCAATAAAGAGAGTATAAATTCTTGAGCCTGGGACATTTTAGTCTTTTCCTGATTTTTTTTTGTTGTTTTTTTGGTAATTTTTGCAGGTGAAAAAGTCTAGCTCTGCAGGAGGTGTTGTCTGGCGCGACGTTTGGTATTCCCTGTCGTGGCTATATAAGCAGCAGGAGTTCGACGAAATCAGGTAAGAAAAACCTCTGAGCTAGCACTCTGCCGCACGTTTTTAGCTCTCTCGCCAAAAATAGCCTGTCGCGTCATATAGTCTTTCGCCCTCACATAGAAGCCTCTTGCGCATCGCTGTCACAGTAAGTGTACACCTGCCGCTTCACTTTACTATCTCTCGTACTTGCTTTTAAGTCTCTCGCAAGTGTCTAGTCTCTCGCACACTAGGTCTCTCACAAAATCATAGGTCTCTCTCCCCATAGGTCTCTCGTAATCCCTCAAGTTTGCTGCCTGTTTCTTGTCTCCTATCACATTTTATCCTCGACCAACCATGTCTTTGCAACGCGCAGGTAAAACACTGAGAAAAGGTGGTATTGAATGCACGTTGTCGAACGTGGATTTAGAAGAGATCAATACTTGTTTTCCCCTTCCTTCCGGTTATCATTATAGACTTCCAACCGATAGGAAACTTTCGCCTGATCTAGTTAGAAGTGGCGTAGCTGTACATAAAGTGTCTTTAGCCTTCGACTTTCGTTTTCCTCCCCTTGAGTTTGCTCAAGCTTTCCTTAGGTATAAGGATATAGTTACATGTCAACTCCATCCCCACGCATGGGCTCAACTAGTAGCATTTTCAATAGTATGCCATAGTCTAGATGTTGTTCCAACTATTCCCCTTTTAAGTGCCTTTTTTAGAGTTTGTGGGTTGAAAGGGTTGATTACATTCTCTCTTCAAAGGTTAAAGGTCGATGGGTTTTCTAATAAAATTTTTTTGGACATTCCTAATAAATTGTGCAGTTTTGAGAACGAGTGGGTCGTTGTTGAGATTTCAAGCGATTTAAGAATTCGCGCTAGATGGAGTCGTGATACCAGTGACCACTCAAAGCGCTCAGAAAAGTTTGACTTAGCTAGCTTGAGGGTCCACTTTGGCGAGTCCATTAGGCGTATATGTTCCACCGGGGAGCAAGATTTATTTTCTCTTTTAACTCCCAAAAACAGTACAACCGTCGGCTGGGGAGTAACTAGAGTTGTTCCTGGGACTTCTGTTGCTCCGTTTAACCTTACTACAATCTCACCTACTGCCGGTTCTAGTTCCAGCTGCTCGCCCACGGTTCTCGTAGTTGAACCAACTACCCCCATAGGTCGTCTTGTAGATGAACCTTCTCCTGACTCGGGGGACGAGGCATCAGGGGCCACGAGCGTCGGTGATCCATCTGACGAAGATCTTGAATGAAACCAAGTCGACACCTTTTGGAGTCCTTTCTACGATTTCCCTTCAGATGCAAACTTGGCTAACTTAGAAGATTTTGGTGATTTTATAGGTTTTTCAATTTTCTTTACTTTTGTATACGCGTGTGCAATATTTTTAGACTTGATTGGTTAACTCCTTCTCCTCGTGTTATGCAGATATGAACTTTCAAGCGGCTATGTGTAGGAAAGATACCACTGTGTCTTTCAGAGCGGCTCTTACTTCTCAACAACAGCCTCAGGTTGAGGCATGTACTTTTGGACATCCTCGCACTCCTACTCCCCCTCCTTCGACCATTGGCAAACCCAATCGCCCTACACAAGAGGTCGAAAGAAACAAATGAAAGAGGCACCGTATCTGTGGCTCAAACGATCATGAGAGCTCGGGGTCGCAAAGGAGCGAGTCCCCTCGTCGAGAAGGTGATCCTAGTGCTACTGAGAATAGGTCAGCTCCTCGCAGGCCTTGTCGTAAATACCGAAAGAGACTAATCATTGAAGACTTGATGCTTGTGAGGCCAGTTTTGCTTAAGATGGCTGATCCTACCCTGAGACGATACTAAGCAGACGGGGGGGTTGTTGTCGATGAGGATGACTTTTAGACCTACCCCGACGTCAATGATAATGATAGCATCAAGGAGCCTGGGGTAGCTTCTCGCCTAGCCTAGAGTACCATCCTTCCTTGCGACAAGATGAGACTCTTTAAGAACATTCTAGAGGCTGAAAATAACCCTGACTACCTCATAATAAAGGTGTGAGCGTCGCCTTTCTTCGAAAATGATATGTTCTTTTTAACTTCTTTTGTCAGGTTTTTGAGTTATTTTCTTTTTGTCTTGTCAGGCGGCTCAACAGACGGTGGCTATTAATGCATGGCACAGGACTCTTAGGGAGAAGGCTGAGAAAGATCTGCATGAGCTTTGAGAGAAAAACATAGAGCTTCAAAATGAGGTTAACCAACTTCCTCCATATACCAGCAGAGTAGAAGAGCTGAAGGAGCAAAACACAGATCTCGATCAGAAGCTGAAAGAAGAACAGGCGAAAGTGGCCTCCCTTTATGGATATCAAGAAGCTTACAATAAGGCAACCAAACGATTTGGAAGCCATGAGGATGTAGTGGGACGAGGCCATCGATGAGCTGCAGAACGTTTTAGATCGGTAAAGGGAGGTCTGAGCCGACGTCGTTCGCGAATACCACCTATTTCAACACTGCTTTGAAAAGAAGCAGGACTTTGCAGTGGGATTCATCAAATACGACTTTTACCTGGCTCGGGCTTGGCTGGAGAAGTAGAGGCCTAACGAGACCTTCCCCGAACTACTTTTTACTGAAGAGGCCCAGTACTATGACGCTCCTTCCTGGACCAAGTATGAGCCTGACTTTCAAGGCCTGGAAGACTACTTAGAGGAAGGGGCCATAGACAACTTAGACAACCTCGAAGGTCCGTGGCCCCCTCGACAACCATGTAAAAAGTCCGGGTCCACTAAAGCACGTGACCAGTCTAGGCCTGTTGAGGTAGGCAATCAGCCTGAACTTGTTGAGGCATGCGACCAACCCGAGCCTATCGAGGCATTGCAAGGGCTGGATGGCGACGAGCTCCAATTCTCTGATTCTACTGCCGTCGATCCAGTGCCAGACTCTACGGCTGTTGACGTTGCTGTGCCTTCAAGTGACACTCCCTCTTCCAAAATAGCTCCCCCGGCTCCCCAAGATCCTGATGCTGACCCAACGCCTTCTCTACCGACCGACTCAATCGTCTCGATAGACTAGCTAGGATCTTTTTCTATTTTTACTTTGTTTTTCATTCCAATTGTAACTAGTATAAACGATGCATAGTTGTAAATGATTCATTTACTTTTAATGACAAGTACAATTTCCTTTTGTGTTTTGCTTCTTTTCTTTGTATGTATGCTATGTTGTATCATCATATTCATTCAGGTTTCAGCATGTTGTAGTCATAACAATTTTAGTATATCAAAGTGCTGCAACACAAAAAGTATTTTATCGAAGAAGCAATTATGCGCTTTCACAACATACCTTTTATCTTTCATATGGTACTGCTCCCCAAGTTTTTCTTTGAGACAACGTTGTTTTTCTTGTCTAAAGAAGAACTTTTTGCTGGAGCGTTGTGCCTATCTTGCACATTTTCTGCTTAAGGACTTGTATTTGCCTGTCTTGCACTCATTTGTGCTTAGGGACTTATGTTTGCCCGTCTCACACCCTTTTGTGCTTAGGGACTTATGTTTGCCCGTCTTACACCCTTTTGTGCCGTCTCACACCCTTTTGTGCTTAAAGACTTATGTTTGCCCGTCTCGCACCCTTTTGTGCTTAGGGACTTATATTTTGCCCATCTCACACCCTTTTGTGCTTAGGGACTTATATTTGCCCGTCTCGCACCCTTTTGTGCTTAAGGAGTTATATTTGGCCAGCTTTTGCCTCAGTCATTTCTGTTCCTATAACACATAAGCCATCTTATGTATTTCTTTAGAAAATGTAGAATATGAATAACTGGCTTTTATTCATAAATCAGATGATAACAAAGCAAGGATAATATTGTCAGAACAAATGGAGAAATAATAATAACAATAATAAGAAAATATAATGCTTTTAATGCTAGTACAACTTAAAGTGATTAGTGTTCCAGGTCTTTGAGATCTTTTTGCCCTGTAAAGTTTTCAAAGCGCATGTGCTCGGTCCGATCATCCTCCTAATTCTGTAAGGCCCTTCCTAATTGGCCCGAAGTTTACCATCCTCTCTATGGGCATTTGTGATGGCTGACTTTCTCAGTACCAGGTCTCCTTCTTACAATTCTCTGCCCTTAACTTGTGCATTGTAATAAGCGGCTACTTATTGTTGGTAAGCAGCCAATTTCATTTTTTCCGTGTCCCTTAGCTCATCTATCAGATCAAGATTCTCCCTAAGTCCCTAAGAGTTAATTTCTTCAACATAAGGGACCAATCTAGGTGACTCAACTCCAATTTCAACCGAGATAAGGGCTTCAGTTCCATACACCAAATTGAATGGTGTTTCTCCTGTCGATACTTTACTTGTTGTTCTGTAGGCCCATAGGACACTCGAGAGCTCATCCACCCACGCTTCCTTAGCCTCGTCCAATCTAGTTTTCAACCCATGCAGTATATTTCGATTACTTACATCGACCTGCCCATTGGCATGGGGGTAGGACACGGACGATATCCTTAGCTGAATACTCAAGCCTCTACATAATTCTTGAAATGCATCACATTCAAATTGTTTCCCATCATCGGCCTTTAGCACCCAAGGGATTCCAAAGCAGCAGATAATATCTTTCCATACCATCGCTTCCACCTTCTTTTCGAAAATTGTAGCCAAAGGCTCCGCCTCTATCCACTTTGTGAAATAGTCTGTGGCTACCAACAAATATTTCCTTTGGCTTGTGCCTAAGGGAAAAGGCCCTAAGATATCTAACCCCCATTGTGAGAATGACGTTGGTTGAAGGGTGCTCTGAAGGGTCGAGACTGGCCAGTAACTATAGGAGTGAATTTCTGGCATTTCTTGCATTTTCGTACCTTCTCGGTGGCATCTTTCTTTAGTGTAGGCCAATAAAACCCTGCATGTAATATTTTCATGGACAAAGCTTGAGCCCTTAAGTGTTCACCATATATCCCCTCGTGGACTTCAGCCAATGTGTATTCGGCCTATTAAGGCCCTAAGCATTTTAGCAAGGGCATAGTGAACCCACACTTGTAGAGTTCTCCATTCACCATGGTAAACCTGGCACTTTGCAACTTTAGCATGCAGGCTTCATCTTTGTCAGTGGGGAGTTTGCCTCCCGTAATGTAGTCTTTGATCGGGTTTCTCCAATCACTTCGATCTCAACATCGTAGAGATCTTCTTCTTCGATACTCAGCTTAGCGAGGGATTTTATCTTTACCATGCCACCTTTAATTCCCCTCAAAGAAGCTAACTTTGAAAGAGCATCTACATGACTGTTCTCAGACCAGTTTGCCTGGGTCAACCGAAAATTCTTGAACGATTGTGCTAGTGATTGGACTTTTTGTAAGTAAGGGACTAAAACCGGTTCCCGCGCTTCATATTCACCCGAGAACTGATTTACCACCAACTGTGAGTCACTATGGGCCATTAAGTTGCTGACCTCTAATTTCTCGGCAAGTTTCATTCCGGCTATCAAGGCTTCATACTCAGCCACGTTATTTGAGCTTGGAAAATCAAAGCGTAAGGAATACTCATAGGCTTCCCCTTCAGGCAAAGTTAACACAATCCCAACTCCACTACCATCCATACTGCGAGCCCCATCTACAAATAACTTCCACCAAACTAATTTTGTTTCCTCTTGGGCTTCCCGACCGGTGCATTCTACAATAAAATTCATCAAAGCATGCCCTTTTATTGCTTGACGGGGCTGAAAGTATATGTCGTATTCACTCAGCTCAATAGTCCATTTGGTTAAACGTCTTGAGTGCTCTAGTTTCTGCAGTATTTGTCTCAAAGGCTGATTCGTTAAGACAGTCACTGGTGATCCTGGAAGTACGATTGTAACTTTCGAGTTGCCATCACCAATGATAAAACTATCTTCTCTACTATAGGGTACCTTGTCTCAGCATTTAATAAGACTTTGCTCACATAGTAGATTGGATAGTCCTTGTCTCCTTCCTTTCTCAATAAGATTGTATTTACAGCCTTCTCTCCTACACCGAGATACTTAAGGAGTTGGTCTCCAGGTTGCGGTCGAGACAATAGTGGCAACTCTTTCAAGTAGTCTTTTAGTTTCTCAAATGCATCATTACACTCTTCCGTTCATTTGAAATTCTTTCTTGCCTTTATTGCCTTAAAGAACAACAGACTCCTTTCGGCTGATTTAGACAAGAAGCGGTTTAAGGCTGCTATCCTCCCTGTTAACCTTTGAACTCCCCTAACAGTGTTGGGTGGCTTCATGTCCAAGATGGCTTGAACTTTTCGATGTTCGCTTCTATTCCTCGATTAGTGATCATGAACCCCAAGAACTTTCCTAATCTAACTCCAAACGAGCATTTGTTAGGGTTCAACTACATCTTGTACTACTGTAACACCCGAAACACTTTTGACATTTTCTTGGCATGTGATTCTCCTCTACGGCTTTTCATAATCATGTCATCCACATATGCTTCCATGGTGTTTCCCAACAAGTCTTTGAACACCTTATTCACCATATACTAATATGTTGCCCCGCATTCTTCAGACCGAAAGGCATTACCCGATAGCAATATGTTCCACAATCAATAATGAATGAGGTCTTCTCCTCATCATCTGGATGCATCATGATTTGGTGGTACCTCGAAAAAGCATCTAAGAAGCTAAGTAATTCGTATCCACAAGTTTTATCTACCAACTTATCAATTCGAGGTAGTGGATACGAATCCTTAGGGTAAGCTTTGTTCAAGTCCGTAACGTCCATACACATTATCCATTTTCCGTTGGCTTTCTTCAGCATCACAACGTTAGCCAACCATTCGGGATAATTAATTTCTCTGATAAACACCGCTTGCAACAACTTAGAGATCTCCTCGTTTATAACCTGCTACCTTTCTAGAGCAAAATTTCTCTTCTTTTGCTTGATCGGTTTTGCTCTTAAAACTATATTCAACCTATGACAAGCAACTTAGGGGTCAACCCCAGGCATATCGGCCGGGGTCCATGCAAATACATTAGCGTTTTCCTTCAAGCATTGGATTATCTCTTTTTTTGTTCTTTAAGGCAACTGGCATCCCACATATACCACTCTTTCTTCATCTTCTTCATCTAATCAGACTGCCTCCATCTCCTCATCAGGCTTTGGCTTAGGCGGTTCTTCGATCGTAAGGGTCTCCTTCATCTGAATTCCCTTACACGTGGTGGACGCAATGTTACACGTCCTAGCCTTCCTTTAGTCTCCCCTTACTTGTCCAACATCGTGGGGAGTCAGGAACTTGATTAATAGAAAACAAGGGTGCACTACCGCCCTCATGTCATTCAACAGTGGTCGCCCGAAGATCATATTAGAAGTCACTGATGTTGACTTCACCACCATAAACAATACTTGGCGGACGACACTTCTCGGGCTCTACCCTAACGTGACAGGTAGCTAAACTGCACCTACTACCTTCACCTTTTCTCCAGAGAAGCCATACAATGGTGTGGGTACTGGCTCCAGCCTATCCTCGGAGATGTTCATCTTCTCAAAGCAATTCCAGTAGACTAAGTTTACGAAACTCCCATTGTCGATTAGGATTAGACTCACCGGATGCTTTGCTACAACTGCTGAAATTACCATCAGGTCATCATGAGGGAATGTTACATCGCCTTTGTCGGTCGATGTAAAAGTGATGGGCTTCTCACCCTGCCTTTCTTCCGTCACTGAGTTAACTTGATGGGCCTGCAGGGCGTAGGACTTTCGAGATGAGGAGGATTTACCAGCCAATGATTCTCCTTTATATATAAAATTGATTGCTGGTCCCGTGGGCTCGTTATCTTCCTCGTGGTTCCTCCTTTCCATCCTCCGATCATTATTTCTCCTATCACCTTCGTTTTCTTCTTACATTCCTCATGTTCTCATCTCTTCTATCCCTTGGGTAATTTCCTAGATTTCGCATGGGATAGTTGTTTCTGTCACTCCTCCACACAAATCGATTTATCTTTCCTTCTCGTGCTAGGCTTTCTAACTGATTCATCAACTCCCTACACTTCACCGTCGAATGCCCATGCTCTGAGTGGTAGTTACAGTATAAATCCAAGTCACGGCCCAGATTCCTAGACGCTTTCTTTGGAAGCCATATGAGACCTGACCCCTCAATAGCTGCCAACACCGAAGTACGGGATTCAGTGAGTAGGATGTATGTGATATATTTTAGTGTAGGGGCTTTATCAAATTTTCTCGGTTGGTTAGAAGATGCTTCAGTGACTTCTCTTCCTCGTTTCCTTCCTTCCTTGGGCTCCCCATTCAACACCATTTTCATCACTTCTTCTTGAGTGATATACTTATTTGCTCGAGAAAGTAGGTCTGAGATTGTGGTTGGCTGGTCTAGTGATAGTGATTCTTGCAATTTCTTAGACCTTGTTTCCTGTAACATAGCTGCTACGGCTATACCAACTTGCAGATCCCGTACCTCCAGAGTGGCGTCCCTAAACCGATCCACATAACTCTTTAACGACTCCTTAACTCCATGTTTAAGAGTGAGCAAATAAGTTAGCTCCTTCTTTCTCTGACTATTCACCGCAAACGCCTTAAGGAATTCACTTTGCAGCTGATCAAAAGAGGCAATGGACCCCTCGAGCAAATCATTGAACCACTTCATCGCGTGCCCGGTCAAAGTGAGCGAAAAGGCCTTGCACATTATCTTATCCTGTCATCCATGTAACAACATCAAGGCCTCATAGTTTTGCATATGGTCACAAGGGTCCGTCTTTCTTGTGTACGCAGTCACCTGTGACATTTTGAACTTTGGAGGCAACAATTTCTGCATGATGGCTGCGCAGAATGGCACTCTTCTCCTTTAGCTCTCTTCTGCGGGCACCAACTTCTTCTCTTCCAACACTTGTTCTATCATTTTTTTCATATCCACAGGGGGAGCGAGTTGATTTCTATCCCTTTTAGCATGGGACGAATCAGGGAGGTCTTCAACCACTATTTCCTTACCTTTCCTTCGAGGTGCATCTCCTCGCGTCATTTGTGTGCACCAGGTGGGGTCAAACTCTGACCCGGCTCCCCAAGTGCTTTGGTAGTCACCACCATTCTTTCCGACACCTTTGACACCATATTCTAAGTCAATACTAGTAGAGTTCGATACACTCTGGCGATGGGCGGAAGACCCTGTTGCAGCTTTGGCATCCTATCGCCCAGTATTCTGTCGCCCTGCCCTAGGTCCCTGTCGCCGGCTCATGGTCTGTCGCCGCCTAATACTCCAGCGGGGATCGTGCGACGGGGTTCCCATATCCAAGCCCTGCCGTATCTTGCCGATTATGGACATCATCCGCATGAGGCACTTCTCGTGCTAGCGAAGGGTCTATCGCCACATGATTAGCCTGTCGCCTAGTAGCCTGTTAAGGCACCTCGTCACTTCTCTCTCCTACGAGGTTTTGTACGGTAGGCGGTAGATTCAACTACGGAAGAACTCCCTAAAACAGGTCCACCATGGCTTTGAGCGCATGAGTAGTCTCCTCGTTCTGTCATCTCAGAGCTTTAAACTCTGCCATGGTTACAGTTGTTCTTCCTTCTTCCCTGTTCTCCTGGGTTCTCTAGCGAATCGATTGTTCGAGAGAACTCATGGAGTTCTCATCACTTCCAGCTCTCACATTGGTTGATCTTGTTCTCACTATCTTAAAAGTTTTGATTGACTTTTAGTACGTTTCTCACAGACGGTGCCAATTGTTGTTGCATAAAACAACAATAAATGCTTGCTGACGTCGATATCTGTCTCTTTTCTCCACGTGTCTCCAGGAAGCTTCTATAAAAATAAGAAAAGTAAGAGGAACGCAGGGGGTGGTTCCCTGCGTAGGCACTCCGATGCTTAAGTCAGTCAAAGATTCTTGAATATTAGGAAACGTAAAAGCTAGTAGTCAAAAATTAGAGAATAAATTTGTACCCGAAGCCTATTTATAGGTAAATATTATGGAGTAATTACATGGGGATAATCATGTCTTTTTGATAAGAGTTTGTTTCCAAGTATGACACAAATACCGTCAATCTCGGGAATGGTGGGAGTCTGTCACTGGCGGGAGACTGTAAAATAGATGCGATACAACAGAGCGGGAGAAGGTTGTCACCTGATGCAGCAGGTTCAATACATGCCACGTGTACAGGCGACAGGTTCACGGGCGATAGACCTTTGGGCTTCTGTGGCGACAGAGGTCTTACCACAAGTAATAAGACCTCATGCTACTTGTGCTATCTCTCGCCGACTGCCACGTGGTCCAATGAGCTCTTGTCACATGGCGGACTCTCTGGCATTTGGGCTTTAGCCCAGCTCAAATGGACTTTGCCATATCAGAAACATTAAAGATTTGTGATTAGTTCTAATTACTACTTGTGATTAGTTCTAACCACTACCAAGCAGTCTAAGATTTAAGAATTTAACTGGTACATTAGCACCAAATAACATAAGGTGTTTTTGGAATGACAAGAAAGAACACAAGTTTAATAAAGAAAAGAAAATAGAACTTAGAAATTTTATTTCACAATCTAATAGAATAATTAAAAATCCCGAAGTAGAACTTACAATTGGTTACTACTGCAAACCCAAATGATTTCTTAATTCCCAACCATCATCAATTAGTTCCTACCACAAACCCAAATGATTTCTTAATTTCCAACTATCATCAATTGTTCAAAGTTCAAAATGCCAATTATCATCCTCAAAGCTTCTATCTTTATTCAGTTATTTGCACGTAGATGATTTCAATAAAATTGATGTATTTGAAACCTACATATAAGGCAACACTCATATAAGCTCAACCAGGCTCAGATGGATTAGATGCTGCTTTTTATAAACATTATTGGACTGAAGTTGGTCTATCTATCATAGCCACAGCTTAGCTTCTTCCCTTCGGAACATATGTTATGAATAATAAATGAAACACATGTGGTGCTTATACCAAAAACAGCACATTTGACTCAGATATCCCATTTTCGACCAATCAATTTATGTATAGTTATATATAAAATTATATTTTCTATTATCACATCAAGAATGAAACCCTTCCTCACCAAACTTGTATCTCCCTATCAAAATGCATTTATCATTGGACGTAGTATACATGATAACACAATCATGGCACATGAATTATTGCATACCTTCTTACATAGAAAAAAAAAGCGAGGACAAGCCAAAGGCTTTGCACTAAAAATTGATTATGAAAAAGTATATGATAATTTAGAATAGCCTTTCATTTGGGATTGCTTGACATAGTATAATTGCCTCTCCTCCGCCCTCCCAATTGGATAAACTTAATCACAGAGTGCATACAAACATCATCTATGCGACTTTTAATTAATGGTACCCCCTCTACAACCTATTGTGCCCACTCAAGGCTTGTGACAAAGAGATCCTATCTCCTTACTTGTTTATTCTCTGCTACAATATCCTTGTCAAATCATTAATCAATCAACAAGAACTTAAAACCTACCACGGACTAAAGGCTTCTTGAAATGGATCTCAAAAGCATCAACTAGTTCAATTACTATTCTTATCTAGGAATTAAAAAAATATAGCCAGGCATCAGGACAACTATAGATATTGCTAAATGTAATTTATGATTATCTCCAAATACTGACTGCTGAACCAAGTAATTGATTGCAGCCACTTTCCATACACTGTTGAATTATTCTCAAGATAAGTATTTAGGTCTACAGGTATTCACAAGAAGAATAAAACAAAATTTTATAAATTACCTTAAACAATAAAATCAAAATAAATTAAAAATTTGGTACAATATTCTTATCCTATGTCGGTAAACTAGTCCTCATAAAGTCAAATCTTAATGCAATTCCAATTTACTCTATGTCAGTTCTTCATATGCCAAAATCCTTTTTTGAGAAATTACATACAGTATCAAACAATTTTCTTTGAAATTCACATGCAACATCAAAAAAGAAAGCTTCTCTCCCATGGTCCACTATATGGTTACCTACTGTACATAGAGGATTAGGAGTAAGTGATTTAGATATTCTAAACCAATATCTACTATCTAAAATAATTTGGGATATAGATACTAACCTAAAAATAAACTCCATAAAAAGCTCTTCAAAAAATATATTTTGCAAATATAGATATTTTCAATGACACAATAAAACCCTATACATCATCCCTCTGGAAGGGATTAATGAAATACATCCCATTGGTCAAGTCTAATATTAAATGGAAAATTTACAATGGAAGAATGGTTAATGTTTGGACAGACTCATGGACACCCTTAGAACCTTCACAAAATTTACTGCTTCATTAAATTGCAAATAACCTTATAAACATGATGGTTTCACAGCTTGTTAATGCTTCCACTAAGAAATGGAATTTGGAGTTGATTAAAGAAAATTTAAACATATACGCATTATTCCAATACCCCTAAATTTAACTTTAGATCAACCATATTAGGGTTTGTCTAAATTGGTAAACTTAAACTAAATCACTTTACACTACCCCACTAGAAACCATAATTGAACTTGTTAACCCTATTCTGCCATAGAAAGCTATTTGGAATATCAAAACTTTACCAAGAGTTAAATTCTTCCTTCTTCTACCTAAAATCTATGTGAAGGGTTAGAAGAAACAATTCACTATCTTTTCAATACATGTCCCCAATTTTCTAATATTTGGTCTTCTCTAAAGTCAAAATGGAACTTTGTTTCAGTACACCTGACTTTTTGCTTAAATCCTTGACAACCTCTAACAAATCTTTTAGAGACTCACAAGTAACTATACCTTATTTCATATTTATCCCACACTTTAGCATATAATGAAATCAGGCAATGAGGTGATCTTTAATAACAAACACACTCATATCTGCATTATCTTACAAAACATTGGTCACCTTGCTCAAATTTTTAATTTCTAAGCGCCTCTTACTATTCACCAAAACCATTGCCTAAGACTAGTTGAATTAAATCCACCATCTCCTCCTTATTTTAAACTTAATACGAATGATTCTTGTCTTAGAAATGCTGGTTCCTCTGATTATGGAGGTGAGATCAAAGATGCTGATTGTAAGGTTTCGCTGTCTCAGTTTATCATTTCATAAATGAAAAAAAGCAATAGATAAAAACAACAAAACCAAAAATCACCAAGATCATGCAACAAATTGCTTTCAAGATAAAATATAACCTTTTTCGGTGTCGTTCATGTAGGTAAGCTTAACTTTTGAATTTGGCAGCCAATGAATAGCTCTTGGTTTATCGTTAACTTGAGACTTCTAGTTGAGAGAAGTCCTTTAATGGTATCCATACGAGTAGGATGCAAAATGGGACCTTTGAGTGGTACAGGGAGCGACCGACAACAGAGAAAGGAGGAAGGGGATTGTTTTTTTAATGCTAGCTCCAAGAGGTAGAGCAGCTATCAAAGAACGTTCTGTCTAACTTTTAGACTTAATGTTGTTTATATAGTGCCTCTTAACAAAACCCGAAAAAGTCCTTAGCCTTAGTTTAATTAGATTGGGTCTTTTGAGCTTTTTAAATTACTTAACCCAAATCCAATTGACTCGTACGACATACTCTAACACTCTCCCACTTGTAGTACAACCAATTTGTCATGTATTTGGATTAATAATTTGGACCATCTTATTCATAACTATAATCTCATTATAATTGAAAAGACTAATAACCTTCAGTCATCTCGAGTTAAAATTACCATTAATTAAATCCCAATTCTAGTTGGAACAGAGTTATAGTTTCACAAGGAATCCTACTTGTACTAGGATTCATCAATGAATCAAACTCCAATTACTTTGTTTTGATCATACTCTTATTTTGTGCGACCTTTTAGGTTTCCATTACATTGGTAGTGATTAAGAATCTTATTCATAAATCACAAGCCAAATTGGCATTTAGTAATGCATCATGACTACCTAAGTAATGAAAATGTCAGTGAGTTGACGACAACATTTCAATAAGAAATTACCATATAATTTGATCCTTTTGTCACCTAATATCTTAGTTGAACATAGAGTACGGAATGTGTCATCTCTATTAAAGTTCAACTACATTGTTTCTCAATCTCAAGATAAACGATTCAATCAATGAATTCAAGATTTCATTTTGAATCTCATTTGTATTGTGGCCACAGATTTCCAATCATCTATCTTTATTGAAGGGACTTGAAATATAGACTCTTGTTACCCAGAAGGACAAATCCTATCTTAATCACTCATGATCGTCATATGATTTATGATGCGCCCAATTACTGTCATACTTGCAATCCTCATTAAGCTACATTTACCAACATAAAGTACACCAATCCACATATAGGATATCATAATAATCTCAAGTGTAAGGATCACATACACTATTACCATTTGAGAATATCTAATGAGACTTAATATAATGATTCACATAGAGTTCCAAGATAGGTCAATCCAATGTATTCATTCACAATGATTACCCATATGTTGATCTAGATATGGCCATATCCATGACTTATGAGATCGGTCACCCCAAGGAATCTAACACATGTTAGTCTTACTATATCATTGATGTCCCTTCTCCATGATACTATGACTAAGGATATTTAAGAATAATATTCTTTTTATTAGAAGGATCTCACACATCAAAGTCACTGCTTTGATTCCCTTGATATGAATCTGCTATTTTAGGGAATTTATCATTTTATTATAACTTGAATAAATTAAATACAATCAATAAAGATAAATAAATGCCATGTATTATTAAATAACATAAACAATCACAATGTCTAAGTGTAATACAAGTCCAAATTCGATTGGCTCGTGGGCACACACTAACAATCTCCCACTTACACTACAACCAATCAGTTATGTATCTAATACCAAATGACCTAACATGCGCATCATGCTTCTACTATGATAGTACCTTCATAAGTAGGTCAGCAATATTATCATTAGTGTATAGTTTACATATCTTCACCTCGCTTCTCTTTATGATCTCCCTGATCAGATGGAAGAGCTTAAGTATAAGTTTGGACAACTAGTGAAACCAGGGTTCCTTAGCTTGTGCAATGGCTCCATTGTTGTCACAATATAGTGCCACTAGATCAGCAATACTAAGGACCACTAAAAATTATAAGGTGAACTTTTTGATCCAAACAACTTCCTTAGCTGCATTTAAAGCCACTATATACTTAGCTTCAGTCGTAGAATTGGCCACTGTCTCTTATTTAAACTCTTCCAACTCACAGCGCCACCGTTGAGGCAAAACACATAGTCAGATTGTGACTTAAAATCATTCTTATCTGACTAGAAACTAGCATCAATGCAACCATTTACAACGTACTCATTCTCTCCTCTATAGACTAAGAAAGCATCCTTAGTCCTTTTTAAGTACTTAAAGATGTTCTTAACTGTTACCTAGTGACACTCAACTGATCATCTTGATACCTACTTGCTATGCTTAAAGCATACGAGATATCAAGCCTAGTGCATATGTGATTAAGAACTATATGTGATTTAGGGAATAAGAACTAGTACATGAGTGTTACATATGTGATTTAGGGACTAAGAATTTTAAGGATGACAAGTTAGCTTTCCCATTTCACTATATCAGAAAGATTTTAACAAGAATCTTTTATTTTAGTTGTGCAACAAATGCAACATTTTATGAGATATGTTAGTTGCACAATGAAACATGTGAAAGCAATTAAGAACTATATGTATGATATGACATATAATGGGGGTAACTTTTGTAATTAGCAAATGTTAGTAGATATAATTGCATTGGATTGTCTTAACATATTTAAGAGAGTATAATATGATTTTGAATATTGTAATGCTTCAATAACATAAAGATAGGTCAATGTAATTTAGATTACCAACGTGGCAAGATTGGTGGTAAAATGGTAACATAAGTGAGGAAGAATATATGGAGCAACTAGAAAGCTTTGTACTTCATTAAAAAAATGTAGTAAAAATAAATAAAATTGGTTAAGTCACTATATGGCCTAAAAGAGGATCCTAGCCAATAGCACAAGAAATTCGATACACAATTTTTTGCCAATGATTTTAAGCATAATGGTGCAGACAAATTCATCTATTCAAAGTTTACCAAAGATTATAGAGTGGAGTATGTCTTTGTGTAGTGATGACATGTTGATTTTTTATACCAACATGCTTGGAGTAAATGAGACCAAAAGACACCATTAACCTTCACATTGAAAGATTTAAATGAAGTAGATTCCATTTTGGGAATTAAAGTAAAGAGACATAATAATGGTTTTTCACTTAACCAGTCACATTACGTAGAGATAATGTTGATGAAATTCCAACATCTTAATATAGAGAAAGTTACCACTTTATGTGATCCAACTATGAAATTAACAAAAAATTTTGGTCATATTATTACTCAAATGGAGTATGGAAGTGCAATTGGGAGTCTAATGCATGTAATGCACTAGCCAAATATAGTCTTTGCTGTATGTAAATTGTAAGATATATGAGTAAATCTAGGAATGAATATTAGAAGGCCATTAAAAGAGGTTTTTTCCTACTTAAAGAAAACAAAGGAACTTGGTTTTGTTTTACTCAGGTTTTAAAGCCATTTTAAAAGGCTATACAAATGCAAGTTAGATTTTACTATTAGAGGAGGTACAATAAGTTCACCTCAAAGAAACAAATTTGCATCTCATATCCACCATGAAATCTACGTTTATTGCTTTCATAACAACAGTTAAGGAGGCAGAATGGTTGAGAAATATGTTATTTGATATAAAGTTATGGCCACAACCTATGCTAGCCATTTCTATGCATTGTGGTTGTGAGGCTATAATGTCTAGAACATAAAATAATATTTATAATGAAAAATTTAAACATATTAGCCTTATACATGAATATATTCAAAAGTTAATCACTAGTGGGTTATAACCATAATTTATGTAAAGTCTGTAGACAATGTAGCTGATCTTCTCACCAAAGCATTATCAAGAGATGTGTTAAAGGAAAAGGAATGGGATTTAAATCCATTAATTAGGCATCAGTAATGGGAACCTAACTTTAGTTTAATAACCTCTAAAGTTAAAGTTCAATGGGTAATAACAAGTTACTGCATATGTCTTTAGCACTTGATTCCCATTCCCAAATTATTTATTCAAGTGTTGTCTGTTTCATTAGTTGGAGGATGAGTTTTACTCTAATGGAGTTGAAACAAAATGTTTATAATAGAGACATAAAAGAACTCCACCTAGTGATCATAGAAGTAGTGCCGCTTCAAACAAGAAATTGGTGGATATTCTTGTTAAATGATCACCATAATTACTAGGATGAGCATATGGCCATAATAGTGCTACAAAGGTAGTAAACCTCTTGAAACAGGAAGACAAGTCTTATATGTGTCATAGTATTAAATCTAACACAAGGAATTGTGATTCAATTCACGAACACCATTAATTTCATTAGATATTAAAATATGAACACTAATGGAAGGTCTAAATCGAGAGATACCTTGTTTAAGCATAATACTTACTATGTGAAATACTGAATTAAGCAAACATTTTAAACTAGAGGGGGATTGTTAAATAGTTTCAAATGTTAAGTTTGAAAATTAAGTTTAAGTTATCAAAAATTATGTCCAATCCATATTGAATAAACATAATTTGTTAAAGAGTTATGTCTAATAGACATAACTAGTTCCAATAAACATAATTAGTTCAAAAGTGATGTCTAAAAGACACAACTTTAAGAAATATCTTTTGGGCAAAAGTGATGTCTAAAAGACACAACTTAATTGAAGAGCTGTTTTTTGGACAAAACATATCTATTCAAAGTGTATTGGCCATTATAAAATCCAAACTTATGTGCTCAATTCTCATTTCAAAATTTCATACCTGTTTTGAAAGAGTTTGTGAGATTTTGTTGTATCTTGAGAAATTTTTGAATCCTTAAAGATAGTGACCAAAGTTCGCACCTCAGAATCATTTATTCTTCTTTCATTATGTTTCTTATTTTCTTAACACCCTTTAAAGTTATGTATAAATGCTCTTAGTTTTTTTAAATTTTATTAATATTATTGATTATGATCAAAAGAAACCTCATAACGCTTGTGCAGTAATCTAGTATAGATGTAATGGTTGGAAAGTTTATATTAATAAAATATAGCTATATATTGTTAATCAATTTAAAATTTAATGATTAAACTAATAAAACATAGATTTCATAAAAAATATGAAATGATGTATATATTAATTAGTTTTGTATCTATGTAAGTGGATTACTTCCTTTGTGTATCATACATTTTTACGCTTAATAGTCTAATATACCATCAACCTTTTGCATAAAATGAATATAAGTTCTCAAAATTTTATTGCATGGAAATTAGTTTATAAACTTTTATTTTACTATAAATAAACCCTCAACCTTTCAAAATCATGTAATTAAGTCTAAATCTGTTAAATGACACTAACTTTTGTTAGTATTGCACATGTGGCAGCCAATTAAGCTATCTAGTTAGCTTCCACGTAAGATGTCCAAACAAAAGTTGGTGTTATTTAATAGATCTTGACTTAATTGCATGATTTA